>CM019718.1:9902577-10505040 GCA_009760885.1 Achatina immaculata
GAGACCCCCATAGGTCGGGTCGCCAATGATGTCTTGGGGACAGTAACCTTTCATGACATGTGAACTAACCTCTGCTGTCTTCTTCTTCTTTCTCATCCACAAAATAAAACTGTTTGTTTTCTTTTCTTGAGCTGAGTACGGACGAGTATGTTTGCCACAGAAAAAAAAAAGGCAGAAAGAGAGAAAAAAAAACCAAAGACAAAGAAGATATACTTTTGCTTGATGATTATATTACTTGAAACTTAATTTCTTGATAAGGTAGGTTTTTAAATGAAGTGCCAGTACTTTCTATAAAGCGAACTTGGTCTAAGTACCACTCACCCTAGGTGTGTTTTATTTAAGACTTAATTCAGGTTTATCAGCCTGGACATTTTAACAGTCTTTGTTCTGTTACAGCGTACAAGAGGAAGAAACCACAGCTTACAAGTTGTGAAAACTACTTTTTTTCATTCGAAATATAGCAAGAATGACAATTTATTGAGCAGAAATTATATTTAAAAAAGAAACACACACAAAATATTTTATTTGTCTTTTTATCATTACTTGTGAGCAACCCTTTTATAAAAGAAAAAATAATCGTCACAATTCTTCTAACTGCAGTAGGTAATGTCTAATGATTGCAAAGTAGTATGTTTTCTGAGTATAGGTTCGTACATTTCGTTTTTCTTAAACTCTTTTCATGATCCTTTTTTTAATCTAATAACTCGCTTTTAGATTTGCATATATGAATGCAAATGAATTATCAACTGCAGTGGTAAAGCTAATGGGCAATGATCGAAAGGTTGCAAGCTGAGATCTAACTTGAGTAAATACGTTTATGTTTCTGATTTATTTTCATTAGATGAAGCTTGCACAGATTTAGGCCAAAATTCATCTTTTCCTTTCTTTTCCCATCACATTTGAAAGGCTGCAGGTATATAAATTTTGTGCCCGCATTGGAGCCACGGTAAGTCTCATGACAGGATGGCAAAGAACAGTTGATCTACGCCACTCTTTGTAACACTCTTTATGTTCAGTACTGGAAATGCTGAATCTTTTTGGGCTGGTGGGCTTTTATTCAAGCTTACTATTACAGACTGAAACTAGTTTCGTTTCTGCAGCCATTGTCAGTTACGATTTCCTGTTTTTAATAGCCTCGGATTTGAATGAGCGCTCTTGAATGGGCCACATTACTTCATTTGCGTTTGATATAGAATTTCTTTGAAATTCATACCAAGGTCTGGTGGATTTCTAAGTTATCACATTTGCTATCATCTTTTGTGTCGTTTTTTTTTTATTTGGCAATCGAGGTTTTAAATGTGCCGAGTTGTACGTTTTGTGACTTGAATTTATATCAGTACTCATTATTTATGCAGTTTCAGCTAAAGCACAACTGGGCTCTAATGACTCCACGATTCGTTGCGTGCTTTCAGAAGAAGACAACAGATATGTTGTCTTTTTTTTTATTACATACGTGTGAGTTTAAGAATGCGAAAGGAGATAGCATCAGCAGAGGCTGAAAGATGCTAAGCGTCACAGATATATTTTTTAAAAATCAGTCTTGAGGAATCAGTGGCTATTTAAACACGTTTTGCTCAGCGTCAAAGCAGTTGTATGAAATATATTACTACATTGTTAGCAGCTGTCTAACATACATTTGAGGAAACCTTTTTTAGGAAACTTGCTAATTTCAGGCGGGATCTTCTTCTTCTTCGTACGCACACTGGCGATGATGCATGGTACCCTTTTTTTTTTGCGATGCGCCTTTTGGCTGGGTACCTCCGTTTTCAGCATTTTTCCTTGCTAGGGCAGACTGTGGTCTTGCTCTGACTGCCATGAAGACTGAGGTGTAGGCTGGCTTGGTCAAAACTTTGTTGTCCAGCCTTTGGTGGCTGTACCTAAGCCCCTTCTCCGCGTCAGATCCACCATGCAAAGCTGGCTGGCCAGACGACTTTGAGACAGTTCCACAGAGACACTCCGACTTTGCGATGAGGAATCCGATGAGTGCCTCAACGATATCCATTCCCCGCCAGCTATGGTTTGCTGGCTCTATTTTTGTTTACACCATTCTGACAGTCATTGTTGTAAAGACCCATAGGCTTGTCACGTCCTGGATTCACTGACTTCACACCAGACTTCCCTCATCCCTGCCGGCGATCTCCGTGACCTCATCCTTCCACCAACCTGACATTACGTTTTACAAAAATAACAGTTACAATTAGTGTTGATTGCTACAGGTTTCTGGGCTACAGAAGTAGGTCAGAGTTTTTAAGGAAACAGATCGGTGTTCCCCGTCTCACAAATATTATTTTAAAGATAAGCGTGTTCTTAACACAGTTGTTCCCATGGGATTCAGGCGGGATAACCTAAATATTATTGAACAGACAACGTTGAGAAATGGGCGAGAGGGAAGTTTTATGTGAGTCTACCATCGAGACCACAGATAGTATGAACCAGTTTCACTCTGAGAGAATAGAAAGTGTTAATGAGATAGAATGAAATGGGAGGGGAGGAGTAATTTCATAAAAACCATATGTTTCTTTTCGTTTTCTTCGGCGCTTACTTTCATACAGAGGTGACTGCGTTGTGTCATTGTTATGCCATTTGCGCCCAGACGCGTCCGACTTCGTCTCGGAGTATTTTCGAGGCCCGGTTCGCCTTCCCACCTCACTCCCTATCCACTCGACCAGATTACGGTCTGTATACAGGGGCATCACTATCAGTCTATGCTATACAGGAGGCATCACTATCAGTCTATGCTATACAGGGAGCATCACTATCAGTCTATGCTATACAGGGGGAATCACTATCAGTCTATGCTATACAGGGAGCATCACTATCAGTCTATGCTATACAGGGAGCATCGCTGTCAGTCTATGCTATACATGGAGCATCGCTGTCAGTCTATGCTATACAAGGAGCATCGCCGTCAGTCTATGCTAAACAGGTCTCATACCTTGACCTCAGTGACCCAGAACAGAGCGCGGTTACGGAACCTTTCTAGAACGCCTATTCAGCCCAGGTTCTGGAATACGAAAAATGATTAGTGGATGATGAAAATGATTACGAATCACTCTATCGAAACAGCTGGTTCTTGTCCTGCCGTGAACAAGATTAATTTATCTCCTTTAATGTAGACACGGTCACATTCTAGACAAAAAAAGTGTTACATGTTCATCTTATCGTATCTCTCTGTCTCTATGTATGTCTGTCTGTCTGCCATAAAAGAAGGTCTTGGTTCCCTTATGTCGTATGCGCCTTTCCGTTCAGAAAATCCGACTTCAACTCTGCCCATTTTTGGCGGGTCAGGTTGACCTTCTCATTGCTCTTTATTCTCTTCACTAGACTATTCACTTCACTAGACTATTCACTTCACTAGACTATTGTCTTTTTCTCACGGGCATCACAGGGAGGTAGAATAGGATCTTGGCCGGCTATGATTTGCTGACTCTTAACTCAAGGAGTCATCCCATTGGTCGCTGATCGTTGATTCATTTGGCGTGACTAAGACACCCTTCCACAATTTCCAGGTGCGTCCGAGTGGCGAAGTAGTTAGTGCAATAGCCTCTCAGTGCGAAGGTCGGAGGCGTCCCAGCAATCCAGCTGTTGAAATGAGTACCCAACTTCTTCTTGAGCTGGTGGAAAGAAAGGCGGCCAGGCATGATTCTGACCACATCACCCTCTAGCGTGCCAACTGGTCAAGAAATATATGGGCACTAACACCACATCTCATATTTGTCCTTAAGGCATGACATGGATGCCGTTTCAAGATCCCCTTGATAGTTGTTGTGAAGTAGTCTTAATTTTAGTCAATTAAAAGAGCCTTCTTGAGATTTCAATTGTTCTATGACCAGGGGTATCTGGACTGGTTACTAACTTGTCCAGTCCTCTACCATCCAGCCGTCCATCGTTTCTGTCTCAAGAGACGCGGTTATAGGCGCATGCTACTTCTCTAGCATACCCTGGTCTTAGTTCTTATGCAGCATTATAGAAATGCAACAAGACTTGCAAAATCTCTTTAAAAAGTCGCTAAAGGAAGTGAACAGAAAGACGTTACTTTAAATATCAAAAAGACAGAGACTATGGTTATATCTAAGAAACAGAATCCACCAGCATGCAGTTTTAAATTAAACGGAACTATTCTAAAGCAGATGCAGAAATTCAAACACCTTGGAGCAGTAATACCTTCATATGGAAAATGCAGAACAGAAATTAACAACAGAATAGCCCAAGCAAAGACTGGATTTCAGAGAATGAGAAACATATTATGCAACACATCCTTATTAATGAATGTTAGAAAACGAGTCCTAAAATGCTATATTGAACATATCTTGTTATATGGAAGTGAATCATGGACAATAGGCAGGTCTGCACAAAAATCATTGGAAGCAACAGAAATGTGGTTTATTAGAAGAATGTTGTGAATCCGCTGGACAGCAAAAATAACTAATGAAAAATGCATGAGACGAGCTGGAGAGACAAATAATCTTGTCAAGAAAATAAAAGAGAGACAATGTACTTTCACAGGACATGCAATGAGAAGAGTGGACATTGAAAATATTGTAACAACAGGATAAAGAATAGAGGGAAGAAAATCAAGAAGACTAAGAGAAGTGATACTGGACAGTCTGACGGGATGGTGTGAGAGGAGATCACCAACTGAGCTGATGGCCTGCATGAAGGATCGTGTACTCTGGAGAAGCATAAAAACCAACACCAGTCGGCACGGCAGCTGATGATGATGATGATTACAGAAAAAGGCACAAAGTCGATTCGATCGACAAAATCTTAATCCCCGTCCGCATGTAAAGAATCGAGGGCTCAAAAAAACACAACAGGGCACTCCTCCAGTGTCCTCAGTGCATACAGAAGGAGGTCGAACACAAAAGAAGCGCCTCAGGTGTTCCCAGACGGTCTGAAGGTGAAACTGAAATAGAGATAGAAAAAAAAAGTATTTTCCCAGACTGTAACAATGGAACTATTGTATTTTATTCACGTGAAATCTGGAGACTTACGAAGCCACTTTCATCTTCTTTGTGGCACGGACGCGTGTAGACGTGGAGCAAGACGTAATGAGAGATGTGCTACGGAAAAGGAATGCGGGTGTTTCAGAATTTCCTTTTTTTTTTTTTTTCACTCTTGTTTTCAGAAGGGCCCTGAATAAACACGCTTTGAGAGTCTGTAATTTTTGTGCTCGATAATTCATTTTTCACTTTTATTCCATATTTTTAATGGAAAAAGGGGGAGGGGGTAGCAAGGTGCTGTCTGATTTGACAATCATGGACCCATGGCTCATATATTAGGGTTCAAATTGGCGAATCATAGTTGCTCAAGACCCTGTCCTACCTCTCTAAACACATATGTCTTCCAAAACCTAGAATTGATCTCTTCAAGAAAAGCTTTGTATATTCTGCTGCACATCTTTGGAATACCCTCCCATTCTTTATATATATAAAAAAATATAAACTATACTCCTTCCTACAACTATAAACTTGTCCAGTATCTGTTTGATGTAGACTATATGCCTCCATGATTCATAAAATTTACATGTCTTTTTAGACTCTTTTTACATGCACGAATCCAATTAATTATTTATTCTGAATAGTACTGAAATTGTTATTACTAAGCCATAAATATTGGAGGTTATGAAATACCAGAGATTAGATATGCCGATGACACAGTATTACTGTCCATAACACGAAAGGGGAATGGAAAAACTAATTATATCACTCCGTAAGAACAGCGAAAAGCAGAACCTCTATCGTAATCCGAAGAAAACTAAACTGATGACAACTGACAGAACAAACAAGGCAGCTGAAACATGTATCAATGAGGAAAAGTTTGAAGAGGTGGAGAGTTTTTAATATCTTGGATCATTACTAACTAATAATGGAAATACAATGAGGGAAATTAAAAGGAGGACGTCTATTGCTCTTCAAAAATTAAGACAACTACAGAAGTTGTGGAGAGGACAGGCGAAACTAAAAAAATAAGATTTTTAATGGCGTGCATCTTTCCCATCGCAGTATATGCCTGTGAGACCTGGACACTTAACAAAACAGCTGAGAAACACATAAATGCCTTTGAATGTAAATGCTACAGAAGTGTGTTCTTAAAATGTCATGGACACACAAAAAAAATATCAAATACATCAATTCTACAAGAACTTAATATTGAAGAATGTTGAGTAGTAAAGAGGATTAAACAGAGAAAATTTAATTATTTTGGACACATTAAACGTCATGAGAATGAGAAGAAGACCAAGGCGAAGATGGCTGCAAGACATCGTTGATGATCTGCAAATGGATGCATCAGCAGCAGAGCATCTTGCTCACAGCCGAGAGGCCTACAGGAGAGCTGTTAGGAAGGCAAAGTTCCACAAGGGACATGCAAATGAATGACTGACTAAAATTGTTGTTTTGTAGATAGTCATTAGTGCGAAACTGCAGGAATATATATATATATATATATATATATATATATAATTTTTTGTACATCTGTGTAGTTACTTCCTGTATGAGTGCATGGATAAGAGTGAAACTTAAATGTTATATGTTGTTTTATGTTTCTCAGCTTTTCTAGTGTTCATTTTATGAGCAGCATATTTGTAGAATTCTGGGACAGAGTGGAATATTTATTATGAAGCGCAGAATGTCAGACGGGCTGCGTGCACAATTCTTGACTCTTGAAATAAAGATCAATCAGTCAGCCAGTCAGTCTGTTTGTACACCCAGTAACAGGCCTAGTCGGCTAAGTGAACAGGTAGTTCCCCCAAGGAGTAGAAGGAATCTACTAAAGAATTACTTCTTACCCGCTACTTTTTAACTGCACGGCCGGAATAGCCCGCTCCCAAGCCGACACGATGCTGTGCCTCGCAGTTCCAAGGAGATTGAAGAAGAAGAAGAAGGAAGAAAGAAGAAGGAAAGAAGGAAGAAGAAGGACGAAAGAAGAAGAAGAAGAAGAAGAATGAAGACAGAAGAAGGAGAAGGAAGACAGAAGAAGGAAGACAGAAGAAGAAAAGGAAGGAAGGAAGGAAGAATTGAAGGAAGGAAGGAAGGAAGGAAGAAGAATAAGAAAATCCAGTCTAAAGGAAAATGTACAGCAAAAAGAAAGACAAATTTTCTTCACTTATTTTACACCTTCTCCTTCAAGAATATGTACAAAAATCAAGCAGAGATGGCGAGTAAGTTTTACCTGGGACCATCATCATGTGCAGTTCTGCGCTTATAAGTGGTCATGTTCGTTTTTAAAGATCGTGATGGAGGCACAAATAGACATTATGTTTTTTTTTAATTGCTCATAAAAGCTGCCAGGCTCCTAGATATGTCCCTAGTGCTCGTCCCTTGTGCTTTTTTTTCTTGTTCTTACTTGTTATATTTTACAAATTAGAAGGATACCCGGGGTATGGTAGGGTTAAGCTGTGTCCTCATAACATGTCTGTTTGAACTTCTTGCTTTTTCTTCCAAAATCACTGGAACTGCGAGATGGTATCCTCTGCAGCCGATGCCGTGAGGATCTTGAGCCACATCATCGCGTCGGATTTGGAGCGGGTTATGGTGGCTTTTTCTTTCAGTCTCTGTTTGGAGCTACAATCAGGCGTGCAATGTTTGTATTTTTTGGAGAGTTTTTTAAAGCAAACTTCGCGGACAAGGAGGGACCGCGGCCAGCCCTGCCGTGTTAGCTGGGCTAGGTCTGTTGCTGTGTCCTTCCAACGGTAAAGTGGGACAGGGTCTTGGTCATCTGTCTGCTTGAAATGTAAAGTAAGGTAAAGGTAGCCGATGGTGGACGCAAGGGTGTTCTGTGGGGCCTTTCTATTTGATGGTTCTCAACTCCGCAGCAACTCTCAGCTTCCCATCACCTCTCAACTTCCCATCACCTCTCAACTTCCCAGTAGCTCCAAAGGTCGGAACATAACGTAACTCCTCCAGACGAATCGAGAAACTTAACGGCTCGACCTAGACAGAGATGAACTGGCAAGGGGTCACTTCAACCTTCTTTATTGGTGAACCATCCAGGGTCACTTCAACCTTCTTTATTGATGAACCATCCATGACATCATTGTTCCATGATATACATCTGTAATTTCGTCTCCTTCCCCGTCTGTTGTCCATCTGTCCTTCTCTCTCTCTCTCTCTCTCTCTCTCTCTCTCTCTCTAAGTCTAGAGGCCCCCCTCCCCTCGTCTTGTTCCGTGATATACCTCCCGTCTCTACGTCTCCAAGTCTTTTCTCTAAGTGTGGTCTCTAAATACTGAAACTTCCCATTAATCAAAATGGAAAAATACACGTAGAAGGGACAGATGTTAAAGAATTCAATCAGTTTGCATACCTTGTCAGCTACATAGACCAGGATGGTGACACCAGAAAGAAAGTTAGAATTAGAATTGCAAAAGGAGCATCGATCTTCAAGAATCTTGAGAATATATGATATTCAAAAGTTATAAGCACAAAAACCAAGTTAAGATTATTCACTTCAAATGTGATATCCAACCTCATTTATGCATGCGAAAGCTGGAACACAAGAAAAGAAATAGACAAGAAATTAGACTCTTTTGAAAACAAATGCCTAAGGAAAATACTCGGCATCAAGTGGAACGAATTCAAGAACAATGCAGAGATCAGACAGATAGGCGAACAACAACCAGTCTCATGGGTGATCAGGAAAAGGAGATGGACATATGTTGGTAACATGATGAGAAGAAACAATCAGAGAATCCCAAAACAAGCTATCAAGTAGAACACAACAGGCAGAAGAAAAAGAGGCAGACCGCGTGAAACTCTAAATAGGACATTGTTAAGAGAGGCCAAATTAATATTGATAAAGTTCAAAAGCTCGCTGAAAATAGGGAAAATTAGCCAATTACCGTGCAAGCTCTATGTGACGTTTAACGGCAAGGGAAGGATATAAGTTATAAGAAGAACCTCTAACTCTGTCGTCACTATTCTGTTCCTTCTCTTTTTTTACCGTCTAACTAGTTGGTGCTCAGTTTGTAATTCCCGCTTAGTCTACTACCCATGCCTTCCTGTGCACTGTTTTGTATGTACTTTTCTATCGGTGGTTCTGTCAACCCATCACTCCACTCAAACTGTCACAGTACCACGGAGACACCCAGGGGATGTCGTGTTAGTGCCCGTACTTTCCTTTGCCTGTCACCACACGTGTGGTCAGCATCCCCCGTGGCCAACTTCCTTACCAAGCTCCAGAAGAAGCCAGGTACCTATATCTGCACTTGGGTGACTGATGCGCCTCCAACGGGATTCGAACCACCGACCTTCGCCATTAGAGACTAGTTTACTAACCGTTTCACGACTTGGACATATCCATGGGATTTTGATTGCCTGCTCATGACAAGTCCAGAGAATTTCAAATATCTCGTCATAACACGTCCATACAATTTAGATGATTAAATTCCTCGCTGTTGTAATTAGTCTGTGATGTTCTGGCCGGCTCTCCGAGGAAATCTTCGTTTGTTGTTCTTGCAGTCCAGATCGAAAGATACATTTTTGCTTAATATCAAATCTCTGTTTCCTTTTAGCTTCTTTTCCAATGTTTATTGGCCGTGCCTCGTCCTCGTTAAGTAATTTATATATAATATATTATTCCACTGGTCTCATGTCGTCATTTTTAGTGAATGTTTATTCATCTACAGGGGTCTTCATGCCGTATACATTTTGTTTAAAAATCATTTACTCTTGTCGTCAGACTTGCACTTTTTACTAGCTAGCTTTCTCTTTGTCTGCCTGGCTAGCTTTCTGTTTGTCTGCATGGCTTGTTTTTTGATTGTCTGACTGGCTTGCTTTCCGTTTGTCTGCCTGCCTTGCTTTCAGTTTGTCTGCCTGGCTTGCTTTTTGTTTATCTGACTAGCTTGTTTTCAGTTTGTCTGCCTAGCTTGCTTTCAAGTTTGTCTGCCTGGCTTGCTTTTTGTTTATCTGACTAGCTTGCTTTCAGTTTGTCTGCCTAGCTTGCTTTCTGTTTATTTGCCTGGCTTGCTTTCTGTTTGTCTTCCTAGCTATCTTTCTGTTTCCGTGTCCGTCCTACTGTTTGTCTTCCTAGCTATCTTTCTGTTTCCGTGTCCGTCCTACTGTTTGTCTTCCTAGCTATCTTTCTGTTTCCGTGTCCGTCCTACTGTTTGCCTGTCCTCACATTTACCTACCTATTCTCCAGTTTGCTTGCATGCCCGTCTGTCATAGATCTCCCGCTCCTTTTCTAGTTCTTTATCGACTGCTTTACGACATTCACGGTTTTTTGTATTTTTTTTTTTTTGCCTGTAAATTGTGTCTGTATCCTCTCGAATTCCTCTAACTCTTCTTCTGTCAAAATGCGGTAATGAAAATAACTAGAAGTAATGATCTTTAAAATATTTATGCGTCTGAGTCAGTATTTTACTTTGGAGATCTTCTTTGTTCATTTTTAACTATTTCATTCCTGAATTAATTTCCATGCTGCGTCAGGATTAAGTTTTATAAAGATGGAACGAAGTTTTTTTTTTTTTTTTTGTAATTTAAAACAATGGATTGAGTTACAAATGTGATATTTTTTATTTTATGTGAACCTTGGTTAAATATCACTCTGAGCATTGATTCGTCTGGGTGTGGAAGATCTACCAGTACTGCCAGTGTGTGTGTGTGTGGGGGGGGGGGGGTTTTGGAGTGAAAGGGTTAAGATAGTTAAGTGAAACTAACAGGCAAAAGAAGGCTGTAGCTTCGGGACCGCCTACTCTCCGCTCTAGTCAGCTCTGCTGCGCAAACAGGCACCTGGTACACATGTGTTAAGGAAACTTAGGGAAGAGCCTGGCTTTCAACAGTAGCAGTCATATGACTGGACGTGGTACAGAGGGCTGTAAGTGCATTAAGGGGTAATCACATGTTTCAGTGAAAGTCAGACTTGTGTTTACAGGACACAATGGCCGCATAAAATTAAGAAGTATGCTAGTTTACGAAGATCGAATGAATGAATGAATGAATGAATGAATAAATGAATGTCAAGCAAAACTGAAGTTTACTGCTGGGGAACACAGAGAAAAGGTTAGGTGTTAACCAGTGTATGTCAGTACAATCTCTGAAGAAAAAAAAACTTAGTGCATCACTGTCCATGAGCAGTTCTTGGTCCCTTCCCATCTTTGTGTCTCCCTTGCCGTTCAAGCAACAATCTCTAATAACACAGTGGTTCTCAAGTCTTTACTGGTCCCAGTCCCCTAACTCTAAAATTCCGGTTGAGGGGAACAGGGTGGTTGAAAGTGGGGAATCCCCCATCGGTTGAGAGCCCCCCCCCACCCCAACCAAGCTCTAACATATACATAATTTAAAGTATCGCTATAGTTCTAGTGTTCAGTCCGGGCTTTGTTTGTTTCAATCTTTCCCCCACAGCATGATCAGCTCACCACAGTGTGTGGGAAGTACTCACACTTCCCCAAGTACCATTAAGCCACGGCCTCAATTTCCTGTGTTGTCCTCACAAACGCAGTTTCCAGTCGCCCCACGTGTCATCAGCACCCCTTCAATCATCAGCGGATGCTGAACTATTTGCATGTTCATTGCCGTCTGTAGCAGTCATCATCGAGGCTCGCGGCAGACCCAGAGCACTTTAGAGGACGAAGAAGCTTATAAAATAGCTTTATTGTCAAAGAACGTTGTTTGCACTTCCTTCATCCGTCACAGCTTTGATACTTCCATTATTTTTATTTGTATCAAAGATGTATGTTAATGTTTTAACGAAAACTGGGACGATCAGAATACACACACACAGAGGGAGAGAGAGAGAGAGAGAGAGAGAGAGAGAGAGAGAGAGGAAACAAATTGGGGAAAATGAGGTGAAAGTTATCTGAAGCGACCAATATTTACCCAAAAATGTCTTCTTAAGGGTCAGTTTTTTTTTTAATGAAGGATAAAACTACAAATAAACTTATCTACTATGGTGGTTAAATTCAGTGGCGGTGCTACATGAAACTTGGATATGTACCACTGTCAGCTGTCCTCTCCGTCCGTGTAATCGTTCAAGCGCATCTTTTATTGGAAGTTGTGATCATTTTCACGTGTTCATTGGAGAAGCGTTTTATTGCTCGAAAGACAGTCTCTGGTTGTCTTGAGTTTATCAGTTTTAACGAATATGTGGTAATGTCGATTTCTATGTAAACAACGTCAAGAGAACGGCCAAGAAGACAGATTTAGCAGAGAGAGATATACGGGTAAGTATGTAGATAACGATGCAGACAAACAAAGAGACAGAAAATTAGAGGCGAAAATACAGACAGATAGGCAGACAGACAAGCAGGTAGACATAGATAGATAGATAGATAGATAGATAGATAGATAGATAGATAGATAGATAGATAGATAGATAGATAGATAGATAGATGGATGGATGGATGGATGGACGGACGGATGGATGGACGGACGGACGGACGGACAGACAGACAGATAGTTTATTGTTTCGTTTCGTCAGTGGTAACAATCTCTGTCTGTGTGTCTGTCTGCCTTTCTATCTATCTATCTATCTATCTATCTATGTGTGTCTTCCTGTCTCCCTGCTTGTCTATCTATATGTCTGCCTGTGTGTTTGTCCGTCTGTCTGTCTGTTTAACTATCTATCTACCTATGCCCCTGTCTTCTTGTCTGTCATTGAACCTGCTTGTCTGCTCATCAATCTTTCGTTCATTTTACAGAGTTTCCCAATAAGTTTCTCAAAGTCTTAAAATATTTCGCTATAAAACACGTCTCCAGTCCTACCAACTCTTGTCAGAATTCTTTGAATAGAAATTCTTTCAAAGCAAAATCTATGTACTAACGCCGTATTTCCGTGATAGATTTTTCACATGTAGGACAATTCAAAGGGAAAGCTGTAAATTGTCTTTAAGTCGCTGTCTAGTCTAACACATCCGGGAGTTATTGTAACGGAGAAGTGCACATTGTTCGTTTGATTGACATGTTGAGCTGGGCTGCTCACTGTAGTCATCCCGGCAATCAAAGACAGGTAAAGAAAGTGGAGGAGATATCACGAGTGAATGAGAAAACTAAAACTATAATGAAATGTTATTTTATAAAATGATTTGGCAAAGCATTAGCAGCCAGAATAACGTGTTATTGTGGGATGATAAGTTTCTAAGTAATCCCATGAATGTTTTAAATGAGATCGCTTTTCGAAACCTTTTCATTTTTCTGTCCTGTTTTTGTTTATGTTGATGTTGTTGTTGTTCTTCTTCTTCTTCCTTCATCTTCTTCTTCTTCAATCCCCCTGAAACTACCAGCTGGTGTTCTTTGCAGCCGATGCTGTGGGGATGTGGAGACGCGGCATCGTATCGGTGTGGGAGCAGGTTATGGCAGCTATTTTTTTTTCTCAGTCCCCGTATTGCAGCTAAAAACCAGAGGGTGTGCAGTACTTCTTTAGCAGACTCCACCACCATGGGGAGTGTGGCGCTCCTTTCCCCGTTAGCCAGGCTATATCTGTTACTGGGGGTATCAACGGAGAGGTAGGACCGGGTCTTGGTCAGCTATGATTCGCTAACCCTGATGCCATCATGTCAGATATGGGTCGCAGGTTGTGTGCTCGCACTCTGTCTTCGCTTCCCCCCTCCCCCTATTTTGTTGTAGAAATGACAGCAAACTTGTGTGTGTGTGTGTATGTTTTGTTTTGTTTTAATGGAAAGAAAGATGTGATATACTTGAAGTGAAGGATTGAATAATGTATCACATATCACACTATTCTATCTTCAGTTTACGCCTCTGAGAAATAGGGAAAATAAACAAGGCAAGTAATACAAGTAACACAATCAAACGTTTCTTAACTCTTGCTTTTATAATCGACGTTTTCAGTTCTTCACCATCATCGTCATCATCATCGTCATCATCATCACTTTTTCTCCTTATCTTTTTTGTTTCCATATTCCAATCTCTCTTTCTCAAAACGTCAACTTAGGGACACACACACAAAAACTCAACCTAGACACACAAACATTAACAGTAGACAAACAAGCATCAATATAACTTCTGTCTACGAAGCTTATTCCTACGGAAAAAAAAAACAGGAATATTCTTAAGGAAAACTTTTAAAAAAACATATTTTCAGATAATTATTTTGTCAGAGATGCGGAAATGAATTTTATAGAATAATCCTGGGTCGATACCGCATGGGAATTCTATGGGACATGAGATTTTTGTTTCTAATAGGCTTATAATCTTTTAGAATTTACAAGCACAGAGGCGTACAGGAGTGTGGAAAGCTCCGTAGCTAGCCGACACAAACAAAAATGGCGGAGTGTACGTCTACAGGGAATGGGCGGAATTGGATTCTCAAGAAAGGATCATCTGACAAGTTAATTGGGAATAGGAAACATGAATTCTTAAACACACAAACGCGGGCTTCAATTGTCGTTTTGTCGCTGCGTTATTTTTTTAGGTGTTTCGTTAAAAAAAAAGAAAAAAAACAAGAAAGAAACAACAACAATCTTTAAAGCTTTCAGTGTGTAATCCTGGTGCCATCATTTACTGTGACTCATAACAGATAAGGGTGTCTGAGTGGCGAAGTGGTTAGTGCACTAGTCTCTCATGGCGAAGGTAGGAGGTTTGAATCCGGTCGGAGGCACCCCAGTCACCCAGCTGTAGAAATGGGTACCCGACTTCTTCTGGAGTTGGGGAAGGAAAGGCGGCCAGGCGTGATACTGACCAAATCATCCTCTGGTGTGCTGATAGGTCAAGGAAAATATGGGCACTAACACCATATTCCTATGTGCCTCTAAGGCATGACAGGATTACCTTTACCTACCATAACAGATAAACCTGTTTCAGTATAATTAATTCTCATATAATGTTACAATCTCCAGGGTACTTCTATGCTGCATAGGGTGAAGTATATATTATACGATTGAACTGGATTGGTATTCAGAACAATGAAAAGAGATGAGATGCAGGCGCCAAAGGAAAATGTACCGAGCTGCGTCCTAAAGTAGGTCATATAAAAAAAATCCCATGGATATTAAATTTGTGTTAATTTCTTTTTTCGTTAATCTTTATGCCAGTGGTTCTCGGCTTTTAAGGTTGCGAACTCCTTAGGGCATTACAGTTCTTGTTAAGTGCCCACACATTCTTCCTGTTTTATAACTCCGCTCATGACCTGAAAAAACAAGCCGCCGTAACTTGCTTCCGGCCTGATACACCGGGGTTGGCCAACCATAGCTGATACACAAGCAGCCCTGAAAGAAAAAAAAAAACGTTATAAATATATGCATTTTGAGAACCTGTGAGGGTGTGACATTTTGTGATTGACAAAATTAATTTTTTGTAAATTACAGACCTGGCTCTGGCATGACCCACTCGCTGACCCCACTTTCTGAACCAATGATCTATGAAGATGTTAGGATCTTAGTTCACCGAGAAGATCTTCTGAAAGGGATCTCATGTTTGCTTTCGCTTTTTTTAAAGGGTTTATTTTCAAACATAGCAGTCTGATCCATGGAAAATTCCGTCCTCCTGTAATTCATTCTAAAGTCGTATTAGCTATGGAAAAGTCTGTCAGGTTGTAATTTAGTTTAAGTCTGTCTTGGCCATGGAAAAGTCTGTCAGGTTGTAATTCAGTTTAAGTCTGTCTTGGTCATGGAAAAGTCTGTCAGGTTGTAATTCAGTTTAAGCCTGTCTTGGCCATGGAAAAGTCTGTCCGGTTGTAATTCAGTTTAAGCCTGTCTTGGCCATGGAAAGGTCTGGTAGGTTGTAATTCAGTTTAAGCCTGTGTTGGTCATGGAAAATTCTGGCAGGTTGTAATTCAGTCTAAGCCTGTGTTGGCCATGGAAAAGTCTGTCAGGCTGTAATTCAAGACTGTGTTGGAAGGTATTCGATCATCCCGCTTTTGGAACATTAAATTATTGATCTGCTAAACTGCAAGGACTGTGTGCTGCACACAGAGTTTGTGACTTCCAGTTGTTACCTGCATCGGAGGGGGGACCAGCATGTGACAATTATCACATGTCTTAACTTTGATCTGGAAATATCAAGCATGCATGACCTTGAATCGGTGGGACAGGTGTACTTATAAAAAGTTTTACCTGTCTGAACTTGCAAGTCGGTCGTGTGGCGACGGAAACTGGCATTTGGCTGAAGTGGATAAGTTCTGTGATGATGGTGAAGGTGATCGTTGTGTTGTCAGTAGTAACCTACAGCATGGATACTTCTGTTAGTTCAGTTTATATGCGTCGATGAGCCCCCCCCCCCCATGATATAACTGATATTCTAAGCACCACACTCACTGAAGCAATCATCCTGGCAAAATCAAGTGGCTACTAAAAATATATCAATGATAAGGGAAAGACTAGCCACATGAAGAGCCCAAATACTATTTATACCTATAGCACTTACAGAAACAGTGGGACTGGTATTACAAATGATTATAAACAATAGTAATCGTTCATTCTTGTCTTTGAACGATGGTGGACTAAACAGTCACCGTATGCCGCGACTTGCAGGGCAACAACAAATTCTTTCCCTTTATTCCTGATTAAATCCAGCCTTTGTATTGGTTCCCTGGTTGCTCTGCACGCTTTTCATCTCTGTTTCTACAGTTCTCCGCCACGCTGTCCTTTGGTCAGTCTCTCATTCCCTTTCCTTCCGGTGTCCCATCTCATAGCTGGGGTCTTTAGCGATGTTGCTGTGGTAGCTCTGAAGCACACGACCAGCTCATTTCCGGTGTCTTTTGGTAACAATCTTATCAGCAAATACAGAGAATCTCTACAGCTTCAGATTCTGGGGGAAAAAAATCCCATCGGCTTCAGATTCTAGAAAAATCACTTCACCTTCAGATATCGGAAAAATCCCGTCAGCTTCAGATTCTGGAAAAATCCCATCAGCTTCAGATTCTGGACAAATCCACGAAGCCACTGCAGTAAAGCTGTGGTAACAAAATGTATAAACTAGGAATAAAAGGTGGGAGCAGGTTTATAGCGAGAAAAACATCATCAAAAACTGGATAAAATTCAGTCAGCTTGAGAAACTGGATAAAATTCAATCAGCTTGAGAAACTGGATAAAATTCAATCAGCTTGAGAAACTGGATAAAATTCAATCAGCTTGAGAAACCGGATAAAACTCAATCAGCTTGAGAGACTGGATAAAATTCAATCAGCTTGAGAAACTGGAAAAATTCAATCAGCTTGAGATACTGGAAAAATTCAATCAGCTTGAGATACTGGAAAAATTCAATCAGCTTGAGAAACTGGATAAATTCAATCAGCTTTAGATGCTGGAAAAATTCAATCAGCTTGAGAGATTGGATAAAATTCAATCAGCTTGAGAAACTGGATAAAATTCAATCGACCTCAGAAAGTGAGAAAAACTCCACGAGCTATAGAAACAGGAAGGAAAACAAAGCGAAACAAAACAAATTCAGAAAAACGGTTTTTCCTTTCCTTCTGAAATCTCACCAGGTAGAAGAAAATCAGTAGTAATACTAAACGTTACAGAAGAAACTGGGGAGAAACTGTAGTACCTTCTTCTTACATGCAAATTTTTAAAACAAAACGCGTTCCGCATGTTGTAAGACATCAGATCTCCTGGTTACTTCTATTCCTTCTGAAATCCAGGGGCAGCAGGAAGTTGGAATACAATAGCCCTTATCTGTGTTTGACACATGGAAGAAATCATCGAAGAGACGTGCAGGTATCGTCTTTGTAAGTTTACACTGTAGGAAGATGCAGCAGACTTAGGAGAGAGCACACGGAGTGTTAAATCTGTTTCAACGCCCCTCTCAGATTTCGAGAGCATGGAAAACTGAGATTTCTGTGGTGAGTTTAGTTTAAGGGAACAGTTTGGGTGCGCGCTGTTCAAAGGAAGTAAATGTCTGGAAATTCTTGTTTTTTTAAAGTGAGCGTTATATGCGTGTTGTGGCAATGATGGCGTTATATGCGTGTTGTGGCATTGATTGTTATATGCGTGTTGTAGCACTGATTGCTTTAAATGCGTGTTGTAGCACTGGTGGCGTTATATGCGTGTTGTAGTACTGGTGGTGTTATACGCGTGTTGTAGCACTGGTGATGTTTTATGCGTGTTGTAGTACTGGTGGCGTTATATGCGTGTTGTAGCACTGGTGGCGTTATATGCATGTTATAGCACTGGTGGCGTTATATGCGTGCTGTAGCACTGGTGGCGTTATACGCGTGTTGTAGCATTAATGGCGTTATATGCGTGTTGTAGCACTGGTGGTATTATATGCTTGTTGTGGCATTGATTGTTACATGCATGCTGTAGCACTGATGACATTATATGCGTGTTGTAGCACTGATGGCACTATATGCGTGTTGTGGCACTGATGGCATTATATGCGTGTTGTGGCACTGATGGTATTATATGCGTGTTGTGGCACTGATGGTATTATATGCGTGTTGTAGCACTGATGGTATTATATGCGTGTTGTAGCACTGATGGTATTATATGCGTGTTGTGGCACTGATGGTATTATATGCGTGTTGTGGCACTGATGGTATTATATGCGTGTTGTGGCACTGATGGTATTATATGCGTGTTGTGGCACTGATAATGCAATAGCCAGAGCTAAAAATTCAACAGAATCTGGACAAGACCATACACCAGCTAAACGCCACTTTGGCCTTTCAAATCTCAACGAAAGGATTAACACACTCAGTAACATAGTTGTATACTTATACACCAATTATTGAGTAACAAATGACGATCTTCTACTTCTTCTGCTTCTTCTTCTTCTTCTTCTCCTATCGTTTGGTTACTTCCTCCTTTGTCACGCATTCTTCCCTGTGCTTTCTTCAAATTTTCCCAAGACATCTTCCTCAAATCCTATCAATCTGCTTTTGATCTTCCAATTGATTCTCCGTGTTTAGGTTTCATATGACACTGAGTTGAACACTGGATTTACAGATTCTGTTCTTGAGGTTCATTTGTAGAACGGGGTGTTGCTTCTTGTGTTACTTCAACTTTGCCAACGGAAAGTGTTCTTGTTGCTGTTAATGTTGTTGCTGTTGTTCTTCTTCTTCTTCCTCTCACATTTTCAGACATCCTTGAAGAACACAGATGTCCGCTTTATGTTCTTGACATCGCAGTCCAGCGTGGGCCTGGACTGGTCCAGTTTTTGGCCACGCTTGCCTTCTTTGTTCCTCACATTCAGGGATGTCCTGCAGCAGGTACTGGGCCATCATTTGTTAGTGAGTATGTTAATCCTTTCACTGAGGTTTGAAAAGCCAAAGCGGGGGCACTCACCGTCCTCTTTCAATACCTTCAGCACAAATCATGTGCAGGAAACAGAATTCTGAGCTGCTGGAAGAACATCAACGGAACTACTTTCCAAACACCTGCCGCCGTACGTGGGACGGTGTCCCATACCGCGCCCCTGTCCACTGTTTGAAAAATTAGCTTCGTATAAACGCTGCTTCGTGAAATAAGATAACTTAATGGTCACCCCCGGTCTGTTCATGACTATTAGTTACTTTCTCTGGGCATTGTATATAATTCATGGGCAGATGTGTTTGTCAGATCAGCCGTTAAGAGAACCATTGAAGTTTTAGCTTGGGCGGTTATGGATTGATAGTTAAAATTGTCCTTGTTTATGATTTGATATTACAGTTGCGTTGTTTCCTATCCTCACTGACTACAATAGCAACTGGTAATTGCAATTTTCAACCCGCGAAATAGAGATCCGAAAGTGAGTCATGTATTCGATACTCTAGAGCTGATGGTTCTCAAGCTAGGTTTGTTTGAATGTTGAAGTTCTAGTCTTGGGAAAGGGGGAGGGGGTGTTAAATATTTTCTTTTGTCTTTTAATATTCATCACCAATCCTCTGTACTTGCAGTATGTACTTTCAATTACACCAACAAAGGTTTCCCAACCAGTCTTATCTTGAGCATGTCGGGATACCTCAGACCACGTCTCTCTCGCTTCCTTTAGCTCTTCGTGAATTGTGCATCTCCATGGTTCTAATGGTCTGCCGTTCTTTCTTTTTCCTTGAGGTCTCCAACTCAAGGCAGTGTAGGGGTATCTTGGTTTTTGGAGGTTTTTTTTTTTTCATTCGTTGCGTGTGGTCCAGCCATTTCCATCTTCGTCTTTAACCACTTGTAATGCTCTCAATGTTTGGTTAATTCCTCCTTTGTCACGAGTTCTTCCCTGTGCATTCTTAACATTTTCCCAAGATATCTTCCTCAAGTCTGCTTTTGATTCTCCAGCTGGTTCTCCATGTTTCGGCTGCATATAATACAATGGAGCGACATTGGATTTATAGGTTCTGTTCTTGAGGTTCTTGTGTAGAACAGGCCTTTAATATTAAATGTAGTGAAATTAAATTCACACGTCCAGATATGCTACCTTAAAGCAAATAACATTTTATAGTATAGAGGCATGTATGCATGATAGAAAATGTGATTTTGAGCAGAATGTGAAAGTGTTTTTCCAGTGAATTGCTGGTAGGCGACATTCTTCCGTGTTGCTTACCTCTTGTGGGCCGGGGAGAGATTTTTCTCTTACTTACCCACTGTGGACAAAGGTGAGGTTTTTTTTTTTTTTTTGTGGACTGTGGTGATATTCTGATGTATTCTTTACCCCTTGTCAACTGAAGTAACAGTTTTCTGCGGTTTTTTTTTTTTTACCCTAACTGGACCCGTTTTTTTCCTTGTGGACAAGAGCGAAGTTCTTTTTCTTTTTTTTTTTTTTTCGCTGGTCCTGCCCTCCTGTTATATTCTATTTTCCCGTCAGTCACAAGAAAAACCGTCTGCACTGCAGGCAGATACGCCCATTATTCTTAGGCACTTTTTTCCCGCCAGTATTTGATGTATCGAGTACTCACTTTTACAGGCAGAATCGGCGCTAGTAATGAGCTGGAGAACTCGCCGCCGTCTTTCATGCGAGAGACCACACTGCCAGCGTTTCCATGTATACAAACAGTGGATGGTCATCATCATCATCATCATCATCATCAGGTGCCGTGCCGACCGGCGTTGGCTATTATGCTTCTCCAGAGTACACGATCCTTCATGCAGGCCATCAGTTCAGTTGGTGATCTCCTCTCACACCATCCCGTCAGACTGTCCAGTATCATTTCTCTTGTTCTTCCTCTTGATCTTCTTCCTTCTATTTTTCCTGTTGTTATAATATTTTCAATGCCCCCCTCTTCTCATTGCATGTCCTATGAAAGTACATTGTCTCTCTCTTATCTGTTTGACAAAATTTTTTTTGTGGATGGTATATCCACTAAAATGAGCTTCTGTTTCAGTCAGTAGCATTATTTCTACAGGGTGTTCAAAAAGTGACGGAACCCTCTGGGGAAACAGATGTTGAAGAACAGGACGTCGCAGGAGCAGGTACTCATTGTCACACAGTACAGGCCGCTACGACGGCAGTTATGCTCGGACTCTGGAGGCTTCACCAGAAAAGTGTGGAACAGTTGCTCCAGACATCAAGTGGCTCATGAGTCAAGTTTCAGGAGACTGGGAAAGCCGAGGACGCAACTGAGAAGCGGTCGACCGAAGGTGTTAATAGAGGAGAAGCTGGGTCGACGTTCGAGCTGCATACGCTGTGAGACCCCGAAGCCCGTTCGACGCCTTTCACTTCAGTCCGGGCTCTCATGTTGCCGGTGCCCACACGGCGTTGAACAGGAGCATGAAACTTATTCCTATAAAATCCGTGATGTCCAGCAATTCCTGCCTAGAAACCAGCAACTCCTGCCTGGAGACCAGCAACTGCTGCTTAGAGACCAGCAACTCCTGCCTGGAGACCAGCAACTGCTGCGTAGAGACCAGCAACTCCTGCTTGGAGACCAGCAACTCATACCTGGAGACCTCCTGCCTGGAGACTAGCAACTTCATCAAGCTTATTGTCAGTGGTTCATGGAATCTGTAGCTCCGGATGGGGAGAACGTGATGATTGGTGTGTGCTTGAAGGGGCGTGGTTCCATCTCGATAGGCACGCCAATGCCTATAATTCTAGAGTATGGGCCTCGGAAAATCCACCATGAGCTGCATGACTTGCCTCTGAACTCCCAGAAACTTGGTGTCTGGCGTGCCATGTCACTTAGACGCACCTTTAGCACACTCTTCCAACAAGTAATGACAGATAATTTACGAAGTTCTAAGAATATGACACCACGTTGTGGGCAGAGAAGAAGACGATCATGTGATTTCAACAGGCCGGTTCCACAGCCCATACAGCCAGGAAGATTGGAAGAATATTTCTAGGTCACCTGATCTCAAGAGAGCTGTGGCTAGCTCACCCCCACCCCCCCCCCCCACCCCCCAAACTCCACGACATTTTCTTGTGGGGTTACCTGAATATCGCCTAACCAACTCATCCGCACACTATTCAGGAACTGCAAAGCGGACATTCGGAATTATGTCTATGCAATCCCACGGCAAAACATTGCACAGGATGTTCAAGAACATGATTACCCGCGTCCACTTGTGTGAACCACAGAACTGTGGTCACTTCCAGCACTTGTGAAACGGTTTCCCCGGAGGGTAGCGCCACTTTTTTCAACACCCTGTAAGTGGTTCAGCTGTCATGTGCAAAGACAAACTTCTGTGTTTATCAACAGAAAATGATTTTTTTACTATGTTCTTCTGCCGCAAGATT
Source organism: Achatina immaculata (assembly GCA_009760885.1). NCBI lineage: Eukaryota > Metazoa > Mollusca > Gastropoda > Stylommatophora > Achatinidae > Lissachatina > Lissachatina immaculata. Next base: position 9,925,117 of record CM019718.1, read on the forward strand.
AATCTGTGTCTTAATTGTTATCAGTAGCGGGTAGCTCTGGCCAGGTAAAACATACACCGGGAAGTTTTTGTAGTGAAAGAAATTGCGAAATATCGATGTAGAGGAAGAATTTGGATTGAGAAATAGCGAGAGAGAACGCGAGAGAGAGAAAAAAAGAGAGAGAGAACGAAAGTGAGGGAGAGAGATAAAGAGAGAGAGAGAGAGAGAGAGAGAGAAAGCTCAACAGAACAATAGTGAGGGGGAGAGAGAATGAAAAAGAGAGAGAGAGAGAGAGCGCGCGCTAAAGTGAGGGAGGTAGAGAGAACGAAGGAGATTGAAAAGACAGGTCTGAAATGTAAGCGTTTGCCCCTAAAGACAAAGCAATTGCCTGAACACAGGCAGCAGTCAGCACGGGTTAATCGACCATGGCTTAGATGTCGTAGTGACGGAGGTAATGTAGTCTTAAAACTCGCTCCACTGACCAAATTTGGCCAGTTAAAGCCAGTTATGTCCTCTCAGTTGGCATAATTTTGTGCTGGAAATTCTGTACACACAAACAAAGTCAATCTTTACTACCCTACAAGGTCTCGAGTCTTAAGACTTACGGTTGATACTGTTTGTTGATTGGTTAAATCGTTCGTCAGTAACTGCCAGATTTCTGGGTGGCCGATTCTTGTGATGAAGGTTTGAAATAACACGCATGAAATCGGATTAGGAGTCAGCTTTGTCGTTGCTTTTAATTACTTGAGGTGGTTTTTAAATATATCATCAGTTTCTGTCACAAACTGAAAGTCATCGACCTTTGGCCAGGCTGCTTCGTGGAGCAACATCTCTGGGTATGACTTTCCAGCCCTGATAATTGTACCAGCTCAGTAATATGTCTTCTGTCAATATGTGTTACGAGCGATGCTCTCTGGATACAATTAAGAGCTTGAATATATACTCCCACAGTTTTGTGAGCCTGGTTAGAGCGCATGTGTACTCACAAGTTTCGGTGGGCAAACCGACATTTTCTTTTTTCTCAGCAGATGACAGTGAGTTGTATTGCCCTGTCGTCGTGTTCCATTCAAGAGAGCTGTAAAACCTGGTACAGGGCTGCTTTTGTTGAGGAAAAGTTTCTTCTGAAAATAAAGGAAACCAACATGCACGGCGAAGTATACTAGATTACATTGCAAAAACTGCTGTCGACGGGTGAAGAGAAGGCAGTATATCCGGTACATTTCAGTTGTTTGAATATGAACTGACCCATATTCGCTAGGGAAAATGCGTGTGTACACAGCCATTTCTTTACCAAAAAGAAAAAAAAACAGATATAGAACATCTGTCTCATGTCATCTCTACAGATAACTATACGTATCTCTCTTTCCTCTTATCTTGTAGCCTAATTATCTTCTGCCAAATATCAGCATTCATCCATGTAGGTTCGGCTATACCTCCGTATTGCTTCTGTCCATCATTTAACCCATGCATCACCAAAATGGGCACCAACCATCGGACGCCAATTACCAGAAGATTTATGGGACTTGTTGACAGCAACAAAAACTTCAGCGAGATAAGACACTAGAGTCGAAATCTGGAAATTTACAGCGCAGGGAGGAAACATAAGAGGATGAGAAAGGGAGAGCTGGTCAAAGTAAACGTCTCCACCTTGTTAACGACCGGCAGTGCCTGCTGATATACCCGTACTTAAGTTTTACGACCTCACCGGGAGGTTAGAATGCTGCAGTTGTTTACTTGGAAAGTGTCATACAGGTGTCGGTGCCTTCATTTTGTGGCTGCAATTTGCAAAATGAAGATCAGCTGCTATGTTTCTCTTCTAAAAGGGAAACCCATTCATTGAAATTTTCCAGCAAGCAAGATTAAATGTCAGAATGAAAGAGATTTGTTAAAAAAATTGTAGCAGATGTTTCTTGCTTTATCTTCTAGTTATATCATGTTAGCAGGTTTTTCTACAGACAGCGTGTGCTACAGAGTAGAGTGTCTCTCATTCTGGGCTAAGGATGGACGTAATGTAAGAACAGGTGTCTGTGCAGGGCAGTGGTTAGTGCGAAAATGTATAAAATAGGAAAAACAAGGTAGGAACAGCTTTATTACTTTACGCTTACAACGATGTGACTTTTTCAGCGCCAGCCCGCTTCGTACACACACAAACAGAACAAAGAATCAGACAGAGGATATACAAACACAAACAGAACAAAGAATCAGACAGAGGATATACAAACACAAACAGAACAAAGAATCAGACAGAGGATATACAAACACAAACAGAACAAAGAATCAGACAGAGGATATACAAACACAAACAGAACAAAGAATCAGACAGAGGATATACAAACACAAACAGAACAAAGAATCAGACAGAGGATATACAAACACAAACAGAACAAAGAATCAGACAGAGGATATACAAACACAAACAGAACAAAGAATCAGACAGAGGATATACAAACACAAACAGAACAAAGAATCAGACAGAGGACATACAAACACAAACAGAACAAAGAATCAGACAGAGGACATACAAACACAAACAGAACAAAGAATCAGACAGAGGATATACAAACACAAACAGAACAAAGAATCAGACAGAGGATATACTAATTATTGTTACGCTCCTTTATGATATTAGTTCTATCCCGGCTAGAGCAGTTCTGGCCGTATCACCCAAACTCTAGAAATTATTCTATGTTAAAAACAAAGATCTTATCTTATATATTTTATATCCTTCCCGTGCCGTTAAACGCCACATAGGGCTCGCAAAGTAGTTCGCCAATTTTTCCTGTCTTCGACGAGCCTTTCAACTTTATCAAAGGATTTTATGCCTGTTAGTCTGGCCTCTCTTATCAATGTCCTCTTTAGAGTTTCATGTGGTCTGCCTCTTTTCCTCTGGCCTTGTGCTCCACTTGATAGCTTGTTTTGGGATTCTCTGATCGTTTCTTCTCATCACGTGACCAACATATGTCCATCTCCTTTTCCTGATCACCCATGAGACTGGTTGTTGTTTAGTCATCTGTCTTATCTCTGCATTGTTCTTGAATTCGTTCCACTTGATGCCGAGTATTTTCCTTAGGCATTTGTTTTCGAAAGAGTCTAATTTCTTGTCTATTTATTTAGTTGTTTTCCAGTTTTCACATGCATAAATGAGTGTGGATATTACATTTGAATTGAATAGTCTTAACTTGGTTTTTGTCCTTAAAATGTTTGAATGTCATATGCTCTCAAGATTCTTGAAGATTGATCCTGCTTTTGCAAATCTAATTCTAACCTCCTTTCTGGTATCACCATTCTTTTCTATGTAGCTGCCAATGTATACAAATTGATAGACTTCTTCAGCATCTGTCCTTGCTACGTGTACTTTTCCATTTTGATTAATGGGAATTTTCGTTATTTTTATTTTGTCCTTGTTCTTCTTCTTCTTCGTTCGCTTCTACCACCAAGACGGCCCCGTGATCCTCCTGAATTTACTCTTGTGGTCCTCGATAGGTCCCCGAAAGGACCACACGAGATCCACGAGAGGACCACAGGAGGTTCAGAGTATCAGAGGGCTTGAGCCTGTATTCTTGGTGGTTCTCAGAAGCGGGACTGCGTGACACCGTGGTTTTCGTTGCACTAGTTTAATCTAGAGTTGGACATTTTGTCCTTGTTAATTTCAAGTCCTATTTTGCTACCCAGTGAACACAGGATATCTGTTTTTTCTTGCAAAAGACTTCACATTGTTACTGATAAGAGTTATGTCATCAGCAAAATCAAGATCTTCTAGTTGGGTCCCATTTATCCAATCAATACCTGTGTTACCTGTGCAGCATTTTTTCAATATGAAGTCTATTGCAATTCCAAAAAGCAAAGGAGATAGTATATATCCTTATTTCACGCCTGTTTCAATCTGTAACCATTCGCTCATCCCTTCTTCTGTTTTGACTGCACAAACATATCCATTGTAGAAGAGCTTAATGATGTTGACAGTTTTAGATGGTATTTCATATAGACTTAAAATTCTCCACAATGAATCTCTGTGTATGCTATCAAATGCCTTTTTAAAGTCTATGAAGTTCAGTATTAATGGTTTCTGCTTTTCAATATGTTCTTCAAGTATTATTCTTAGAGTAAAGATCTGGTCGAGACAGCTTCTCCCTTTTCGAAATCCTGCTTGTTCTTCTCTCATTGCAGTATCCACTATATCTTTGAGTCTATTCAAAATGACCTTGCAAAATACTTTTGACACAACTGATACTAAGGTTACTCCTCTCCAATTGTTACAGTCACTAAGGTTGCCTTTTTTTTTTTGTTGGTATTTTAACAATGATTCCTTTTTTCCATTTAGAAGGGACCTTTTCTTCTTTCCAAATCTTATTAAACATTCTCTGTAGTTGTCTCATGTTGTCACTACTGATAGCTTTTATCATTTCGATTATTATTTCATCTTCATCTGCAGCTTTGTTGTTAGCCATTAAATTCACTGCTGTTTCAATTTCACCCAATTTAATTTCATCTAGGTTGACATTTAGTTGTGGGACTGGTAAGTCAGTTTCAAGGTTTAACAATTCATTTGGGTGTGGTCAATTAAATATTTGTTGGAAGTGTTCAGCCCATTTACTTTTGGTCTTTACTTGATGTTAATAGGGTTCCAGTTTTGCTAAGGATTGGTCTTTCTTTAGATGTAATAGTACCTATATTATATAAAGTTTTGCTGTCTCCTGTTTTTGCTGCTTTCTCTGCCTCTTTCGCCATATTGTCTATATATCCTATTTTGTTCCTTCTTTATTGTCTATTTCTTTGTATGTTGCTTTCGCCAGATCTTTTCTAAAATATATCTTTACATTCAACATGTCTAATTTGGCTGCTCGTCTTTCATGTATGTACTTCCATGTGTTTTCTTATATCAGTGGTTTTCTATTTGTTTTTTTTTTTTAGTCCAACGCTTGCTTTTGCTGCTGTGATTATGCTGGTGCTGTAAGAATTCCATAATTCATCTAAACATATCTCCTCTACTTCACTGGGTGTTGTGGAATGATTGGCAAGTTCTTGGTTGAAATTACTGTTAGTATTCTCTTCTTGTAGGCTGTGGCTGTTTATCTTTCTGTGTACTGATTTCTTGTGTTGACTTTTCAGTTTTAGCTTTATTTTCCCTATACAAAGATTGTGATTATTGTTGACATCTGCACCTCTAATGCTCATGAGAGATGTTCTGTATTGCTTTCTAATACACAAATGATCTATCTGGTTTCTTGTTCTATCATCTGGTGATATCCATGTTGTTTTATTTATCTCTTTGTGTGGGAATATTGTGCCTCCAATGACCGTGCCCTCTGTTAGACATATTTCAATTAATCTTTCTCCGTTCTGATTTACCATGTCAATTCCTTCTTTCCCCATTACTTTTTCAACGTCGGTGTTATCTTTCCCTACCTTAGCGTTGAAGTCCCCCATACCAATTAGGATGTCGTGTTTAGGGACTTTGTTGATGATTTGTTGTAATTGGTGACAGAAATCGTCTTTCACCTCATCGTCTGCATAGTTCGTGGGTGCATAACACTTTATTATTGTCATTCTTCTGTGCCGTAAGTTGTATCGTGCTCTTATTATACGACTGTTCACTGGTTCCCATTCTTCAAGGTTCTTTGTTGCTAAATTTGACATAATTATCCCTACCCCTTCCTGATGTTTCCCGTCGTCTCTACCTGAATGTATTATTAACTTGCCGTTTTCCGGTGATCTTTTCCCTGCTTCTGGCCATCGCACTTCACTTATGCCCAGTACGTTTAGATGATATCTATCCATTTCTCTGATGACCTGGGTAGTTTTTGTTAGTGCTCACCATTCCAGAGTCCAATCTTTGTCATGTGTTTAGGGTCGAGGAATTAGCTCTTCGGAGTTGGCATCCCTGATGCTCGGTTGGTTTCTTTGCGAGTTTCCATAATCAATTCTTCCCCCCCCCCCCCCCCCCCCCCAATCTAGAGTCGCCTCTAGATAGGTCCCAGGATAAGGTTGTTAGCCTTATGCCCAACTCCCGATACAGGAAATGTGACAGATCAAAGCGGAATACCGCAGCGTTTAAAAAACGTCCGCCATCTTGCACGTGACACCGGAAGGAAAAAAAAAAACAAAGATAGGAAAAGCTAAATTCTTTAACAGAGCACGTAGATTTAACGGTTCGGTTTTCACCTTATTCATACAATACACGTACAGGACAAAGAAATTTGGAATGAAGAGGAAAATCTAAATTTACTTGGTGAAGAAACACAATAAGAAGGGGAGACACACTAAAGATGTTACTTAATTAATAATATTAATGGTACGATGCCGTGTCGAGCATGTAACTGGGAAATCTTGTAAATGGTGTTTGTGAAGAATTCATTAGGGGAAAATCTTGGAAATTGGCACCTAGATATTTACTTGATCTAGGAAAGGATTAAAGAGAGAAAACTGAAATATTTTGGACACGTTAAACGTCATGATAATTTAGAGAAGACCGTATTGGAAGGATACATAATGGGAAAAAGAAAAAGAGGAAGACCAAAACGAAGATGGCTGCAAGACATCGTTGACGATCTGCAAATGGATGCCGCAGCAGCAGGCCATCTTGCTCACAACCGAAAGGCCTACAGGAGTGCTGTTTGGGAGGCAAAGTTCCGCAAGGGACATGCAAATGAATGAATGAATGAGGAAAGGAGAGACAATCAGGGAAAGGAGAGACAGCCAAGGGCGATACTGGTTAAAGATTGCCCTTAAATGTATCAAAATGTCAGAGACAATACAGGCCTAAACATCTTGTCTCATATATGTCATAGCTACGTACCACGAAACTGCTTCTCTCTCTCTCTCTCTCTCTCTCTCTCTCTCTCTCTCTCTCTCACTCACTCTCTTTAAATATTTGTTAGTTTTGAATATATGTAAGAACGCAAGTGTATTTCATGTTGTTGCATAAATCAGAGTGTGGAGTGTATGGAAACAGATAAGTTTATTATTTATCTATGTAATCATTTAATTGTGTCTTCATGATTATTATGCTAATTAACAAATGCTGAATGACTGTGGTTGAGTGAAAGCTGTATGATGAAGGGCAGAGCGTCAGACGGGCCTGCGTGCCCAATTCTTAACCATTTGAAAATAAAGTATGTTCGTTTGTTCGTTCTCACTCACTCTTTTTCATTCTCTCTCTCCCTTCCTATCTCTCCTTTCCTCTCTCTCTCTTTCTTTCTCTCTCTCTCACTCACTCACTCTTTTTTCATTTTCTCTCTCCCTTCCTATCTCCCCCTTCCTCTCTCTCTTTCTTTCTCTCACTCACTCACTCTTTTTTCATTCTCTCTCTCCCTTCCTATCTCTCCCTTCCTCTCTCTCTCTCTTTCTTTCTCTCTCTCTCTCTCTCTCACTCACTCTTTTTTCATTCTCTCTCTCCCTTCCTATCTCTGCCTTCCTCTCTCTCGTTCTTTCTCTCTCTCTCTCTCACTCACTCACTCTTTTTTCATTTTCTCTCTCCCTTCCTATCTCCCCCTTCCTCTCTCTTTTTCTTTCTCTCTCTCTCTCTCTCCTTCTTTATCTCTCTCATTTCCTCTTTCTCATCTGTACTTTTTCTCTTCCTCTCTCTCTCTCTCTCTCTCTCTCTCTCTCTCTTCATTCCTGTCTCTTTTCTTTCCACAATCTCTCACTCGCTCTTACTTCCTCTCTTTCTCTTACTTCCTCTATCGTTCCCTTCCTTTCTCTCTCCCTCTCTCCTCTTCTCCCTCCCTCTCTCACTCTCCCCCTCTTTCCTTCTCCCCCCTTTCTCTCCTTCTCACTCTCTCTCTCTCTCTCTCTCTGCCTTCAGACGTGTAAAAGAACCGTTAAATGACGGCATGCAGGAAAATTATTAGTTCTCTGATAAAATGAAAAAAAACCCCAGTGTTTAAAAAAGATACATCTTCAGATAATAAGATACATCTTTAAATCTTATCTTTAGATAAGAAACGAGATATACCGAAATCAGACACTGACGTTAACGCTATCATGTACCAGTTGAAAATTTCGGAGGAAAAAAAAACCCAAGACAAGAAGGCGTAAGAACATAAAACTGTTATTAATCCTATGTGGCCAGACGAGAGGAATGATTGGTGGCTGACGAGGTGAACGATAAGAAAAATTCATAACAATCTTATAGGATTTGAATACACGAAGACGAGTCAGAAAAGTAATCTTAGTTTTGTTCTAAACAAATCTAAATCGAGACCCTAGACGGGTGTGTTACAGATATGATATGGAGTCCCTCTCTAGATTTATGCGTGCTGAGGCATGTCGGCCATTTTGGAAATATGACGTCGGCAGACCAGATCAAAGATGGACGCTCTCTTGGAAGCAAGCACGAGAGAGGAACAGTTTCTATGGTGTCTGGTATTTTTTCCTGCTAAAAGAGATAGTTTTCTACAACGTATTGTTACCGGAGACGAATTCTGGGTACAGCCAGGGACAAAGAAAGCCAGCAAAGGGGTGGCAACATTCTTCCTACCTGAAGCAACTCCGTCAGCCGGAATATTGATGCCATCGCTCGTCTGGGACTGTAAGGTCCAATCATGGAACATTTACATATCCAAAGGAACACTATCAACAGCCAGAAATACTGTGATCTGCTTGAGAATCACTTGAAACCTGTAACCAAGTCTAAACGTCGCTGTTTCCTTAATTCCGGTGTGTTCTTGCAGCATGATAATGCGTGCCCTCAACAAATTATGAACCTTGAGTGTCTTCCACATCCTCCATGTTCACCACACCTCGTACCACGTCACTGTCATGTGTCTCAGGGAGACGCTAGGTGGGAAGAAGTTCATTACAGACGAAGAAATTAAACTGGTTACAGGGTAGGTATGAAGATATGTTTCGTCTCAAAAGTAATCCAGGCATTAGTGAAGCGCTGACAGGCTTGCACTGAAAGTAGTGGGGACTATGCTGAGAAGAAATACATTTTATTAACAATAAAAGAAAGGAGAATAGTTACCTTAGTTTGAACCTCGAATATCAAAGGAGAAAAACAAAAAAAACTCCAAAAATCACGCGATAGTGTTATAAATGACAACAATAGCAGAAAGGTGCTAGATGCAACATTTAATAAATTCGGCAATTTGTGAGTGGAAGAAGGAAGAATGCTTTAAAGGAAGTGATTAAGACGGAAAGAGGGAAAAACAAACCTCCATCCGGGGACTAAACCGGTGAACAATCGATTCCAGAATGCGAAAAATAAACGCGATTGTTTCCCTTCGTTTACAGACATTTGTTCTGTTCAGCTTTCAGTGAGTTATTTCAGTCGACCCGTGACTTTGAACTTTCAAAAACGGAAATGCTTTACACATGTCATCATCAATAAGCCCACTAGTCTCTCTCCTTCTTATGTCCCTCTCTACAGGCCATAATCACTGCCACAATTACCCTCTCAGCTTTCCGACAAGACTGCCATGTTGATTTTGACTGAAAGACGGGAGTTCTACAATCTTGTTTAAACCGCCAGGATATTCTTTTGAAGTTAAACATTTCATACACCGATGTCTGTCATACTCAGGTAGTTTACCGCAATTTTGCTCTTAGCGTCGGTGCCTTGAAGACGTGGAAAACAAATGTGGCATGTCACAAACGTGGCCAATTATTTCCTTTATTTCTGTCCAAATCTTTTACATTCGTGTCACGAATGTAAAATTTCTTCTTCGTCGTCATCATCTTCTTCTTCTTCTTTCTCTCTCTCTCTCTCTCTCTCTCTGGGGATGATTTCAATGAAAGATGGAGTGATGAAGGGCAGAATGTAAGACGGGCCTGCGTGCCCAATTTTTTACCCAATAAAAATAAAGATCTTTCGGTGATTCTTCTTCTTCTATTTCTTCTAAGTCTTCTTCTTCTTCGTCATCTTCTTCTTCGTCATCTTCTTCTTCGCCGTCGTCGTCTTCTTCTTATTTGTTTTCTTCTTCTTCGTCATCGTCATTCTTCTTCGTCTTCTTCTTCTTTGTCGTCGACGTCATAGTCTTCTTCTTCTTCTATTTCTTCTTCTTCTTCTTCTTCTTCTATTTCCTCTTCTTTTTCTTGTCTTCTTCTTCGTCATCGTCTTCTTCTTCTTCTATTTCCTCTTCTTCTTCTTGTCTTCTTCTTCGTCATCGTCGTCATAGTCTTCTTCTTCTTCTTCTATTTCTTCTTCTTCTTCTATTTCCTCTTCTTCTTCTTGTCTTCTTCTTCGTCATCGTCGTCATCGTCTTCTTCTTCTTCTATATCTTCTTCATAGATCAAGACACTAGGAAGACATACTACATATCTCATATACAACCACATTTAGACTATTGCTCAACAATCTGGGATGGTTGCTCAGTGTCAAATACAAAGAGGCTTTGCTCACTCCAAAAGCGAGCAGTAAAGCTTATTAGTGACAAAGATCAAGCACAAACAACTGATCATCACAAACCTGTCAAAATACTACCTCTTAAGAACATGTTCCTCTTCAACAAAGCCAGGTTAGTACATCAAATTCTTTCACGGCATGCCCCGCCTTATCTATGGAACCTGTTTAAATTTAGCCCAAAGTGCAGCCAACGCTTGAACAACATGTGTCTTCCAAAACCTAAACTTGATCTTTACAAGAAAAGCTTTAGTTATTCTGCTGCTCATCTATGGAATACCTCCCATCCTATATAAAAAATATAAATTATACTCCTTCCTACAACTACAAGCTTTCCCAATATCTATTTGATGTCGACTACATGCCTCCATGAATTATAAAATGTAAAAGTTATCTTAAACTACTCTTACAGACACCGAATACAATAGTCCCGAAAATTTTGTTTAGTAGATAGTCATTTATAATGTATGTAGTTACTTCTGTACTGAGTGAATCTTTAAGAGCGAAACGTAAATGTTATATTTTATTTTATGTCTCTCAGTTTCAATGTTAATTATGTTTGTTACATGAAAAGCATATTTGTAGAATGTCTGGAATAGAGTGAAAGATGTATGATAAAGGGCAGAATGTCAGACGGGCCTGCGTGCCCAATTCTTAACCCTTTTGAAATAAAGATCAATCAATCAATCAATCTTCTTCTTCGTCACCGTCTCCTCCTTCTTCTTCGTCTTCTTCGTCGTCGTCACCATCGTCTCCTTCTTCTTCTTCTGCGTCGTCGTTGTCTTCTTCTTTTTTTTCTTCTTCTTCAACCGGCCTAAAAGTACGAGCTGGTGTTCTTTGCAGCCGATGCTGTGAAAACGTTGATGGTAGGCGTCGTCTTGGCGTGTGAGTGGGTTATGGCTGCCATGGGGATTATGGCGATCCTTGCCCCGTTACCTAGGCTAAGCCTGATTCTGGGGGTACCAACCATTAAGCCTGTAAAGCTTTGCTGGTTGTGTAACATTTTCGACTTCTAAGTCGATAGTACGCTGTTCTCTCGTGGCTAGACGGCTGCTCGCCCTACCGGAGTCCGTGTTCGAATCCCAGGTAATTCTCTTGTGATTTTTCTTTCTCTCACGTCTCACTAAAGTGCTTTGTTTACGATTTGTTTCGAGGTCTAATCCTACAAAATTTGTTCTCTTACTTTACCGTACCAAAGCCTCGTAGTTTCCTATTTATAAAAAATTGTTCTCTTGTTACTGTGTGCGTCACGAAGGAAAACACATAAGCTGTGCTCATTTCTTCCATTATTACTTCTCTCTCTCTCTCTCTCTCTCTCTCTCTCTCTCTCACATACACATAACAGTTAAGTGTGAAAAATAAATTGTATTGTGTGTGTATATATATATACATATATTCATGCTTCCACATTCAACGGCCTTGACCTCATTGGCACAGTTCTGTCCCCCTCCAACTTCCCCACCCATTTTTTTTCATCGGACCTGCTGCTCTTAAACATATGAAGTTTATCACATGCGGCTCTTACCTTAGGCAAATTTGACCACTCCTGGTATGTATCGCTGCATCAGCAGCAGGCCATCTTGCTCACAACCTAAAGGCTACAGGAGTGCTGTTTGGGAGCAAAGTTCCGCAAGGGACATGCAAATGAATGAATGAATGGTATGTACTTCTGCTGTTATAGCAAATATATTTATATTGCTCGTCTCAGACTAAATGTTTCGGCCGGTCTTCAAGAAGTATACGTTTATTGTGCGCCTGAGTTGACTAGTGGTCAGGGCTCTCATCTCTCAAGGAGAGGCTGGTAGTTCAAGTCTGGCCGGGCTCACCCCAAGCAGCTGTAGAAATAAGTATTCGGCTTTTTCTGGAACTGAGCGACGAGAGCTGGCCAGGTCTGCTGCCTTTGTGGGCTAACTTGTACATTTATGTTGCTAGGACTAAAGTGTTGACTAGTTGAGGACACCATCTGTATCAGCAACTTAAAATTTGCCACAACAGGTCTGCATGCCTGCGACGAAGAAATATGCATAGCACAACATGTCATTCAGAGACGACATCAACCACGCAACCCGCTCAGCCAAAGGTCTAGACAAGGTCTCAACTCCCTTCAAATAAAAGACCAAGTTTTACGGCGAACTGAATATCATGAGACGGAACTGTGCCAACATCGGCGTCTCTGCGAACGTCCTAGAAGACTATTGGCAAATCTTGCCAAAAGATGCGCAGCAGAGTTGATTCTTTCCTCACACTTTCCTTCTTACATTCATCCTCTGCTTTGGTATGCTCTTAAAAACAGTTTTGAGTCAGAGGTAATATATTTCCGTTCAGGTGTCCTCTAGCCCGCCAACTACCAACCTGCATAATCGGGTTGTACCTTTTTTTTTTTTTTGTTTTGTTTTGCTTTAGTTTAGCTAGTACCGGCTGTAGAATTCTTAGTTTAGGAATGCTGCAGCTCATCGATTCCACAGTTTGCATTCAGAGAAATCCTTTTGTTTCGAAAGCATGCTGGAAGTTACCCGGAAAATAGCGTCATTATCCCAGATGATTAAAGGCAGTCCTGTACAGTAGAGGCCATTTTATAACAGCACGGTCAAGCCGGAATCGAGTTACAGGCAGAATCTTGAGATACCCCCGCTATCTGGCACGCGCTCTTGTTTGCTTTCCTGTGGAAGAGAAAAAAAAACAAAACAAAAAGAGTCGATTTGTCAGACCCAAGGAGAAGGAAGGGCATTACTGGCACAGCCAGCGGAGCAAACAGGGAGAAAGAAAAGGTCGATTATTACCTAAGTTTTATCGTTCTTCCAGCAGGTAACACATCCAGAACTCACCCATAAACACGCGGATGTCTTGTTCTTTGCTCAGTGTCTCTGGAACTTCCCAGCGAAATGTTCTTTGTGGCCGACGTGGCCAGGATGTTGGAGCACAAGCATCGCGTCCAAGTGAGCGGGCGTGTTAAAGCTGATTTTTTTTTTTTTTTTCACATTTGGGGTGAAGGTAAAAAGCACGGGAAACGAACTGCTTCTTTAAGAAACTCCACCACCTTGTGAGTCAGGGGAAGGCACTGCTTCTTTAACAAACTCCACCACCGTGTGAATCAGGGGAAGGCACTGCTTCTTTAACAAACTCCACCACCATGTGAGTCAGGGGAAGGCACTGCTTCTTTAACAAACTCCACCACCGTGTGAATCAGGGGAAGGCACTGCTTCTTTAACAAACTCCACCACCTTGTGAGTCAGGGGAAGGCACTGCTTCTTTAACAAACTCCACCACCGTGTGAATCAGGGGAAGGCACTGCTTCTTTAACAAACTCCACCACCATGTGAATCAGGGGAAGGCACTGCTTCTTTAACAAACTCCACCACCATGTGAGTCAGGAGGAACATTGCCTGGCTAGCCAGACTAGGTCTGCTTCTGGAAGCATCAGTGGAGAAGTGCGACAGTCTTGGCCAGCCATTGTTCTCTGGCCCTGGACAAATGTATCACTCTAGAACTCTAGCTTGGGTGCCCAGCTTCTGTGGTTTCAAGGACCACATCACCATGGCGGAAATCGTTTGACAAGCCTTATCTAGAACATCTAGTCGTTGTTGTTGTTGTTGCTGCTGCTGTTGTTTTTTTTTTCATTTTACATAAAAATGAGAAGAAAACAGGTTATGAAGTAAAGGTGAATTGACTGTTATGAAGTAATTCTGCAGGTGTTTTTACAACTGTTTCACATGATTTGAAGAAGATAAATTTATGTACGCCTGCTTTTTACTTACTGTAAATATTTGATTTTTTTTTTTTCGAAGGCCGGAGAAAAATATCTTGTGGGCCGCCATCTGGACAAGTTTTTATCTCTCTGGGCGTGAATTCAATGCGCCATGGTGCAGACACGTGTATAGAATCTTGCTAAAGTGTCTGGAGGGAATTATAGAATCTTGCTAAAGTGTCTGGAGGGAATTATAGAATCTTGCTAAAGTGTCTGGAGGGAATTATAGAATCTTGCTAAAGTATCTGGAGGGAATTATAGAATCTTGCTAAAGTGTCTGAAGTCTTCTTCTTCTTTGTATGCACACTGGCGATAATGCGTGCACTCTGATTTTTGAGATGCGCCGTTTGGCTGGTTACCTCCGACTTCAGCACCTTTCCTTGCTAGGGCAGTCTGTGGTCTTGCTCGGACTGCCATGAAGACAGTGGTGTAGACTGACCTGGCCAAAACTTTGTTTTCCAGCCTATGGTGGCTGTACTTAAGCCCCTTCTCCACGTCAGATCCAGCATGCAATGCTGGCTGGCCAGACGGCTTTGAGACAGTTCCGCAGAGACACTCCGACTTTGGATGAGGAATCTGATGAGTGCCTCAACAATATCCATTCCCCACCACCTATAGTCTGCTGGCTCTGTTTTGTTTACATCATTCTGATAGCCATTGTTGTAAAGACCCATAGGCTTGTCATGTCCTGGACTCATTGGTCTCACACCAGACTTCCCTCATCCCCACCAGAGATCTCCATGTCCCCACCCGTCCACCAACCTGACATTACATTTGGCAAAAATAACAATTACAATGCTTGCTACAGGTTTCTGGGCTACAGAAGTAGGTCAGAGTTTTTAACCAAAAAATCTATGTTCCCTGTCTCACAAAGACTATGTTAAGATAAGTGTGTTCTTAACACAGTTTTTCCCAGCGGAAGTGTCTGAAGTGAATTATAGAATCTTTCTAAAGTGTCTGAATTGAATTATCTCTCTCTCTGAACCTTAAGTGCCCAGGGCACATGGGGCTTCCGCAAGGGTTTTCCACAAATGCCTGTCTTTCGCCTTTTTTTCTGCTCTTGCCCAGGTGAGCCCTCTATTGCTCAACATCCTTTCTGTTGTTCTTCTCCATGTCTCTTTTGGTCTACCCTTACTTCTGTTCCCCTGTGGTGTCCATCTTAGTGCTATTTTTGGTAGTGAGTTGTCAGTCATTCTGAGCACATGTCCCAACCATCGCCAGCGTCTTTCCTCAATAATTGTTGTCAGTGGTTTCATCTGCATTTCTGCCAATAAGATGTTATTTCTTATGGTGTTTGGCCAAAATATTTTTTTAATTCTACGTAAACATTTAGTCTGGAAAGAATTCAACTTGTTTTCTATGGTTTTGGTGATTTTCCAGCATTCACTACCATAGAGTAGTACACTTAGAACATTACTCTTAAATATCCTGATTTTCATATTTATGCTTAGTTTATTTGATTTCCATATATTCTGTAGCATTGCAAAAGCCTGGTTTGCTCTAGTAAGTCTGCTGTTGATGTCCTCTGTGCTGTCTCCATTTTCTACTACTCTGCTGCCAAGGTATACAAATTCGTTGACCTCCTCCACTAACTTGTTATCTACTCTGAGTACATTTCTGTTGTTCACATTTTGCTTCATTAACTTTGTCTTTCCTACGTTGATCTTTAGTCCTATGTTGTTTGCATTCTGGGTTAACTTGTTTATTTTATCTTGCATATCTTTGTGACTGCTTGATAATAGACAAATGTCGTCCGCAAAGTCAAGGTCCTCCAGCACTGTGTCAAGGGTCCATTGTAATCCTCTGCGTTTGTCTGATGTTGCCTCCTTCATTAACCAGTCTACTGCCAAGATAAATAATGTTGGTGATAGTACACATCCCTGTTTCACTCCTGTTTGTACCCTAAAGCTGCTGGAGGTATGTTCTCCACAGATAACTTTGCACTGAAAACCCTCGTATAGGGCTTTGATTACATTAACTATTTTATGGGGGAGGCCATGCCATCTTAGGATTTTCCACAGTGCATCTCTGTTGACACTGTCAAAGGCTTTCTCAAAATCTATGAATAATGCATATGTTGTGCTATGCCATTCATTTGCCTGTTCTAATATTTGTCTAAGTACAAATATATGGTCTATGCATGATCTTCCTTTCCTAAATCCTGCCTGCTCTTTCCGAAGTTTTTCCTCAAGTGTTGGTACAATTCTGTTGATGATTATTCTGCAAAATACTTTACTAGTGAGTGGCAGTAGGGTAATGCCTCTCCAGTTCCCGCAATCTCTGAGGTCACCCTTCTTTGGTAGTTTTACTATAAGACCAGTTTTCCACTCCTCTGGGGCTTTTTCTAAATCCCAGATTTGTTGTAATATCCGGCAAAGTTGTTTTGGTGTTTCTGTTTCTTCTGCTTTCAACATCTCAGCAGTCACTTCATCTTCACCTGGTGCCCTGTCTGATTTTAGCATCTTTATCGCCTCTTTTACTTCATTTATTGTTATTGGTCCTGTATTGATGTTTAGTTCCGCTTTTGCTTCAGGTATATCTATTGCTTGTGCTGCTTGTGTTCTGTTTAGTAGGGTGTTAAAGTGTTCCCTCCATCTCTCAATTTTTTCTCTTTCTCCACTGACCAGTTGTCCATTTTGTGTTCTTACTGCACTTTCACATCTTGTATTGAAGTTACCTGTCATCTGCTTTGTGATTTTATATATGGTTTTCATGTCATTTGTATATGCTGCTTTCTCTGCTGTCTCTGCTAAGTTGTCATAATACTGACGTTTATCTTGACGGCATGATTCCTTCACTTCTTTGTCTTTTTGTGCATAATTACTTAAAACTCGTTCTTTAAGCCGTTGTGATTTGGTGTTCAGTAATTTTTTCTTGATTTCTTTTCTTTGCTCTATCTTTTCCCATGTGGTCTCACTTATCCATTCCTCTTTTCTCCTTTTCCGATATCCCAGCACCTCTTTTGCTGTTTCCTGTAGTGTTTTATTGAACTCTAATATGGACATTTCTGCTTCGTCTTGTAGGACACTGAAGCGGTTCTTAAGTATTATTGAGAATTCATTTCTTGTTTGCTGGTCTATCAGTTTTCTTGTATCAAAATGTATCTTTCTGTGTTCTCCGATTCTGGCTTTCCTTAATTTTAGTTTTATTTTTGCTACCAGAAGGTTGTGATCACTTCCTATATCTGCTCCTTTCCTTGCTCGCACATCTTGTAGTGACCGTTTCCACTTGTTGTTTATTAGTATGTGATCGATTTGGTTTTCTGTGGTTTTATCTGGTGACCTCCAAGTCACCTTATGGATGTTTTTGTGTTGGAAAATTGTCCCTCCGATGGTCATCATGTTTTCTTCACAGAAACTGCACAGTCTTTCTCCATTTTCATTTATTTCTCCGATTCCTTCTCTTCCCATGATTCTTCTTCTATCTTCATTTCCTTCACCTACTTTTGCATTGAAGTCGCCCAAGATGAGTAGCATATCATGCTTGGGTATTGTTTCTACTGTGGCTTGGAGGCTGTTGTAAAAATCTTCTTTTAATTCCTCTTCAGCTGCTTCTGTTGGTGCATAACAAACTATAATAGACAGCTTCGTGAATCTTGAGTTGAACCGTGCATATAGTAATCTCTCATTTATTGGGGTCCATTTCAGCAATGCTCTTGATGCTTCTTTTGTTATAATCAATGCTACTCCTCCTTCATGAAGATCTTCTTTACCTGACCATATTATTGTATCTTCTGTGTGCTGTGTTGTTAATTTCCTTCTGCCTTGTCCTGTCCATCTTGCTTCTTGTATTCCTAGTATGTCTAGTTTGTATCTGTGCATTTCCTTGATGGTTTGTGCTAGTTTTCCAGTCTGGTTTAGTGTTCTTACATTCCAGCTGCCTATTTGCATCTTTTGTTTAGGTTCCAGGAGGTCTGCAGTCGGGCTGGGGACTTCCAGTGGCTGGCTTTCATCCACAACCTTCATGGGCTCAGTTTCCTGATACGCATTTCTCCTTCCACCTGCATTTGCTTTTTCCCTTGCTTCTGTTTCTGTAGCAGTCTGATAGTTTTTTACCATATAGGGTTGCTGGCCCTATGCTGAACCCTCCTTAGTCGCCTTTTACGATCATGCATGGTAGGGTACAGTGGTCCTATTCTTTGCAGATCCCGGGTACCACACGGGGGGAATTGAATTATAGAATCTTGCTAAAGATTCTGAAGTGAATTATAGAATCTTGCTAAGGTGCCTGAAGTGAATTATAGAATCTTGCTAAGTGCTCTGAAGTGAATTTATCTTCCTTAGGCAGTGAACGATCGCAAAAGGAGTTTTCCAGCGAGAGAAAAAGAGACCACCGAGGCCGGGTAATTTCACGTGGGCCGGAGAAAATGCTCGCCCACAGCTGCTGTGTCCGAGGAGTAGTAAACACAAACGAGGGCTAATGATGCTCACGGGTGATCATCTAGAGGAAAAAAAAATAGATAATGCATTTGACGCGGTCATTTATCTTACATGCGTCTCTTGCTGTTCAAATTGTTTGATTGTTTAGAAGGCTGCCAGAAGGAGAGAAAGACCTGCAGCTACCCCGTGGTGATTGCATCGTCGATGTGAGTTCGAGGAACATAAGTGTGCTGTACTTGTTTTCTTCTGTACGTCGCTCGGGTACCACTTCTTTCGTTTGAAAGAGGGAGTTATAGTAGTTTAAGTCTGTCCTATATGTCTTCTTCGCTTTCATCTCTCTCTTTTTTTTAAGTATGTTCATCTTACTTTCATTTTTCTTGGTATATTCGTCATCTTACTTTCATCTTTCTTGGTATGTTCCTCACCTTACTTTCATCTTTTTTTTTTGGTATGTTCCTCACCTTACTTTCATCTTTCTTGCTATGTTCCTCACCTTACTTTCATCTGTCTTGGTATATTCCTCACCTTACTTTCATCTGTCTTGGTATGTTCCTCACCTTACCTTCATCTTTCTTGGTATGTTCCTCACCTTACTTTCATTTTTTTTTTGGTATGTTACTCACCTTACTTTCATCTTTCTTAATCTCCGTCTTTTGCTTTATTAATCTCTCATTTTCCATCGTCTACCTTCTCAGTTGCAATCTTCTACTTTCTCCATTTTCAACCTTCTCCATGTTCAACACCATCTTCTACCTTCTCAACTTCCATCTTTTACCTTCTCAATCTCCATCTTCTATCTACTCAATCTCCATCTTCTACCTACTCAATCTCCTTCTCATTTTCCACCTTCTACCTTCTCAACATCTTTCTCAATCTCCATCTTCTACATTCTCAATCTCCATCTTCTACCTTCTCAATTTCCATCTTCTACTTTCTCATTCATGATCTGGTAAATTTCTGTTTTGAATTTCTTATTTCAGTTCCTCTCTCTCTCTCTCTGTCTCTCTCCTTCTCTCTCTTCCACCCTCTCTTTCTCTCTCTTCTAACCCTCTTTCTACAGTAATTAATGGACGAAAGCCTGAACTAAGTTTAGCATGTAATGTTTTCGTATTTTAAAGCATTAATAACGGCTTTGTTATGAGCTTCTATAAACTAGAGCTAAATGTTTGCGTTAAGTTACAAGAGGGATAACAGTCAGGACCTTATACTGGTCAGCGTGCAAACAAATCTATCTATCTATCTATCTATCTATCTATCTATCTATCTATATATCTATCTATCTATCTATCTATCTATCTATCTATCTATCTATCTATCTATCTATCGAAAGCTAAAATAAAACAAGCAAACAACCAAATAAAAAAATTTGAAAAACGAAACTCTTGGAAGACAGGGACATACAGCACATCGAGCCTTCGGCGCTGTCTCACTCTACAGCCACAACAGTTCAAGTACCCAAAGCTTGGAACTGCCTTCCTTTTCCTCTTTTTCCCGTCTTGTCAGGAACTGCTTCCACTTCTCAACCATTTAGCTCGGGGCTCTCTCAACGGTCCGTTACTACTAATTTTCTCAAGAGCTACAATAGGACTCTCTTATGGAAGTCAGTGTCTAACAAGAGCAGGGGCATTGTATCAGCCACGGAAAGCATATCTCACCCGATGGTCACATGAACTAGGGGAAATGTTGGCTTTCATTTTTTTTTTCCTTCAATGGGTTTTCCTGTTGCCGGGCATTTTGCCCATCTGGAAGTAATTCAATGGTCAGGCCGATGGCCGCGAGAAGATAGCACCGTCCACACAATGGATGGTTTTAGCTTGTATGGCTCGCTTTGCCTTCTGACAGTCCAGGTTGACTGCTTTGGATGGCAGTTTGTTTTAGAAGCTGGAAGTGTCTAACTCTCGGCTATTCATCACCTCCTGACACTTTGGTAAGCACTCTCTCTCCCTCCTTTTTTCTGTCTCTCCCCCTTTCTCTCACTCTGTTTCTCAGTCTCTTTTCTCTGTCTCCTTTTCTCTATCTCTCTCTGTCTCTTTCTGCCTCTCTTTTTCTATCTCTCTTTCTATTTCTCTCTATCTCTCTTTATGTCCCTCCCTGTTTCTCTCTCTCTTTCAGTAGCTCTTTTTTGTGTCTCTGTCTTTTCCCTCTCTCTTTCTGTCTCTCTCTCTCTCTGTTTCACTCTCTCTCTCTTTTTCTCGCTCTCTTTGTCTCTCTCTGTTTTTCTATTTCTCTCTCTCTCTCTCTCTCCTCTCTCGCTTTCTTCCCCTTTCCACGCTCTCATCAATCACACTTATAAAGTTCGAGAACAAGTGGCAGAACAACGAAAACCAGTTTAAAATCATAAGAAAAAAGAACCATCAAAATTCAGTGGGCATGTCATGAGAAGACAGAAGTTAGAGAACTTGGTAATTACTGGAAAACTCAAAGGGGGAAAAAAAAGGAGAGGATGTCCCGCAGAAAAAAAAATCTGAATGAGCTGACCAAATTGACAAAGAAAAGAACAGCATTTTGAAATTATTAGAAACGCCAGCGAGCGCCCATGATGGAGAAGCATGGTCGTCAACGTTGTTCGGCACGGCACGTAATGAATGAATGAATGAATGAATCAATCAATCAACTGCTTTCTGTCTGCGACTTCACGTTCCTCACTTAAGTACAGCCACATACTGCGAGTTTTGTCATGTAGACAGGGATCAGGATCTGATGTGACCAACAACTTTGAACGTTGAAGAAGAAGAAGAAGAAGAAGAAGAAAAGAAGAAGAAGAAGAAGAAGAAGAATATCATTGTTATCGACATTATCATCATCACCATCAGTGTCTATGCCAAAGACAGTATGAGATCATGCTTCTCCGCATATCTCAGTCCAACAACAAAAATTAATTTGAAAACCCTCAAAAGAATATTCTCATAAACCGTGGCCTGTTGCTAGGAGAGAGAAACTTGCAAAACCTTCTAGATATGACGTGGACAGCATCAAGAGAAAGGCGCATCATGCAATACGAGATGGAGATCCCACGACTACTTTCTGTCTATCTATCTACGTATACTTTCAAGAAATAAGGTAAAGACAGTCCCATATCAAATGCCGTAGAGGATGAAGCGTTAGAGATCTCATTATGCTGGGCCATCATCGTATGAGGTAGGGTGGCCAGTTCCTTTCCTTTGGTACCAATTTTGCGGGGCTGGGTTGACCTCGGGGCCGTATTGGTCGGGAAAAAAAAATCCCGCTCAGCTGGAGATTCGAACCCTCGACCATTCGGTTGCTAGACGAGTGCTCTAACCACTACGCTACCCAGTCCCGTCTCAAGAAGTGACCAATTGATTATCACCCAGATGGGGACAGAACACTGCAGGCTAAAACACCATCTAAACCGTAGCCTGAAGACCTATGTCTCTTTAGCAGAGAGCAGCAAACAGCACATTATATTCTCCAGAACTGCCAGTTACACAACCCGCTCAGGCAAAGGACCTGGCCAGACACCAGCCCCCCTCCCCCCACCCCACCTTACAGCCCTCTACGGTGGTGCTGAAAACCTGAGAGGAACTGCCGCATTTGTGAGAGAGATTGGTGTCGATTTCTGAGCGAACGAAGAAGAGGAAGATGGACTTCCAGTACAGCCAACCTTCCTTGTCTAGGTGGCACATGATGATAATGTGACTTGGAAACCTGCCAGTACAGGACGTCAAGTTTCTCTTTATCACCCACATCTTCATTAATTACACTACTCCGCCTGGGGACTCTATTATCCGTCCATCGCTTGTTCTCGGAGGAAAACGCCCCTCTGCATTCATCAAGTGGCTTCGCACACTAGGCGTTCCATCCTCACGGCACCATCTTTCTGAGCAACCCTTTATACGCACTAATTTCTCTCACACACGGCCAGCACTGGCTGTAATAAAGGAAACATGAAGAGCAGCCAAGACTCTAATGACAGGTCTTTGACAAAAGTTAACCGGGGATGGAGAAAGCGTGGAGACACAAGGGTACGTTTATTGAGTACCAACCTGGAGCGTGAAGCCAGTAGGTCGTTGTTATCAGCTATTAAAGTTCTTGGTCAAGGATGAGACAATAAGGGAACTTCTTCATGCGATCTGGTCGACTCTTGAGCACGTACGCTAGCGAATGTCTTTGCGTCGATCTATCATCGTGTGCCATCTTCAGCATGAAGGTTGGAGGTAATGAATCCGCAATTACCTCGATCCCTTGCCTTTATGGTATACTCCACTCTCGTATGTTATCTTTCCATCTATCTCACGTAACTGAGTCATTTTCTGTAGTGAGTACATAGACAGTATCTTCTTCATATTAATGTATTTTCCTCAGTGTTCTAAATGTTAATTGTGTTTGTTATATGCACATCATAATTGTTGAATTCTGGAACAGAAAGAAAGCTGTATGATAAAGGGCAGAATGTCAGACGGGCTTGCGTGCCCAATTCTCAACCCATTTAGAAATAAAAACTAATCAGTCAATCAGTCAGCCAGTCAATTAGTCAGTCTTTTCCTTTCCAATTTTCTTTCTAGTACGGTCTTCGGTATTTTATTATGATGTATTTGACAGGACCAAAGGATTTTGTTTTCTTGATCCTTATTCCTCGGAGAAGCTCGTGTTTCACTTGCAGTTTTTGTATTATTTATACATTTTTAAAGTTTTCCATTATTTATACATTTATTTGTTTAGTTGTCCATTATTTATACATTTATTTGTTTAGTTTCCGTTATTTATACATTTATTTTTTAGTTTTACATTATTTATACCTTTTTGTTTTCCGTTATTTATACTTTTTTTTTTTTTAGTTTTCCATTATTTATATGACTTAATTTCCAGTAGATCCGCCGTACGCCATATCTAGGCCTCACCAACTTGTTTTAGTCCCGAATAATTTACTGGAACGTTAAAAATTCAGCTCTTATATTGTAAAGTACAATAGCCTGGCTTGATAATACGTATTATTGATAATTCGTATTATGCAATAAATTTAATTACGTACGTTTTTACTGCTATAAATTTCGTGAACTTGTTATTTCTTATAGTGTGCGGTCTGTCCGCGTGAAGACAGAAAGCAAAAAATTCTTTTCTTGGCTCTCCGAACAAAAAAAAAAAAAAAGGTTACCCCTTGCCTGCTCTACAGAAAATTTAAGCAGGATTTTTTCCACCCACTCTAAAACAAAATGACACTTTTGTCAAGAGCTTTCGGTAGCACTCGATAGTTTGCAGTGCAGAGCATTATCAATACAGAACAGGTCCAGGTAATGTAGACCAAAATTGTTGCAGTCTACGCCAGAAGAGGGTTAACTTCAAGACTGCTCCTACCTCCGTGGTCAGACTGTTTAGGCAGCGCTGTTTGAATAAACGAAATGCCTGACCCTTTAAGTGTTGGGTTCGTCAAGTCCTGGTAATTGCCCGTGAGTTTGTTCATGGTGATTGTTAACTACGGTGCTTCAGGTGAATTTACATACGGACCTAGTAGCAAAAATTAACAACGCACTCTCTTTTTTTTTTTTCTGTAACTGCCCGCCCTTGCTTGTGTCTGCTTTTTTCCTCGAATTTTCTAAAGGCTATCACGCACTCTAATTTATGCGTCCTCGTGAGATTTCCACTGAAATTAGATCGTTTTCTTCTTATTTAGTCGTCTCCGGACCACTGAAAAGCGCTAGAATCTGAAGGAGCGAAGATAATGTTAGTGAACATCATTTAAAGCTAAAAATTAGTAACGATCATCTTCTAGAGACCAAATACGTTCCACAGGTATGGGTTATAGTTTCTCATTCTATCAAGGGAGTTCTTCACTCCATCAAAGTATAGGCTGTAGTTTCATTCCATCAAGATTAGTTCTTTACTCCACCATGTTATGGACTGTAGTTTTTTTCATTCCATCGAGATAGTTCTTCACCCCACCAAGGTATATACTAGTTTTTCCATTCCATCAAGATAGTTCTTCACCCAACCAAGTTACATACTAGTTTTTCCATTCCATCAAGATAGTTCTTCACCCCACCAAGCTATATACTAGTTTTTCCACTCCATCAAAATAGTTCTTCACCCCACCAAGCTATATACTAGTTTTTCCATTCCATCAAGATAGTTCTTCACCCCACCAAGTTATACACTAGTTTTTCCATTCCATCAAGATAGTTCTTCACCCCACCAAGTTACATACTAGTTTTTCCATTCCATCAAGATAGTTCTTCACCCCACCAAGTTATACACTAGTTTTTCCATTCCATCAAGATAGTTCTTCACCCCACCAAGTTATACACTAGTTTTTCCATTCCATCAAGATAGTTCTTCACCCCACCAAGCTATATACTAGTTTTTCCATTCCATCAAGATAGTTCTTCACCCCACCAAGTTATACACTAGTTTTTCCATTCCATCAAGATCTTCACTCTATCAAGATATGGTCTATATTTCTTCAATCCATCACATAGAAGCATCAGTGTCAGTTATTTTCTTCCAGCATTTTTGTTTCTTATTTTAAAAGTGATATCTTCCTTCCGTGTCCAAAGGATGGCTGACTGCACTGGGCCTCTGGTTAGCCGAGGCCATTGTTTTCTCAGTGCTGCTGTCCAAGCTGAATCCTGACCACCTCATCACGTTGTCCATCCATCTACATCGTCACCGTCCTCTTACTCTTCATTTTCTGTCAGCTTTTCCCTCAAGTATAGTTTTCCTTATTATGTTATGCCTGTTGTTATGACAGAAATATTTGGTCTGTTGTTCTTATGTTAAACGTTATATAAGCATTTTATGTGGGGGGATTTCTCATGTCTTCGTCTAAACATCTTGATTTCAGTTTCTTTGTCTTACATTGGTCTTAATTGCATTCATATGAAGTAATATATGCTAAAAGCAAGATGTCACGATTTGAGACGGTTCAAGATATAGAACGTCAGAGACGGAAGCAAAGGATAATAGCTTTGTGTTTCAGAGCTTTGGTCATCTCGAGAATAACCAGACTCTATCTATCTATCTATCTATCTATCTATCTATCTATCTATCTATCTATCTATCTATCTATCTATCTATCTATCTATCTATCTATCTATCTCTCTCTCTCTCTCTCTCTCTCTTTCTAATGCATACCTGAACCAGATGCAGGTTACCTTTCAACCTTTTTCTTTCCTCCCCCCCCCCCCGCCAGAAACTGAAGCTGACCTGGACAGGCGGTACCCTCTACCCGATGTTTAGCTTAAAGTCAAGTATTAAGAACCATTTTCCTGGTGGCATTTTTTTTTTTTTTGTGGCCTGTCGAGGTCAGGATTTGCTTAGAAGCCAACCAAAAGTTTGACAGGGTGTTTAGTTACCAAGGATACTAAGTCCTCCTGGGTATTTCTAGACCAAGGCTGTGGTATTTGGTAACGTAGATCTCTGGGGATTAGACGCCATCCGTGGCGTGCTATCGCGCCGTCCTCGTTCGTTCTTCCCTCTGCTGGATGTCGGCTGCAGAATATCTCGTTCTTGCTTTGTTTGCAGCATTGATAAACGACATCGATCAGGCCGCTGCGCTTTTGTCTCTGCCGTCATTTATATCATTATCGCCCTCTTGTTAATCGTTTACTCTTACATCTCCTCAGTCTGGTTTTCATACCTTTCAGAAAGATGTCCAGGAAGATATTTTTGTACTTTTATTTTTTTTTTTTTTTTGTCAGTTTGTAGAATGTATAGCTGATGATTTCGCTTGTTTGTACAGATGCTGAAATACTTGTTACTATGGCAGTTTTGTTCGTGATTTGTTATTTTAGTTTTTTAAAAACTTAAATTTCTTGGACAAAAGAATGGTGGCGGGGGTGGGGGGAATCTTTCTGGATGCCCTTCTCAAATGTACACACACGCGCACACACACACACACACAGAGGGACACAAGAATAGACGATTAGTAAGAGGGCGATAATAACATAAATGATGGTAGAGATAAAAGCGCAGCTGCCTGGCCTGGCCGAGACTTTCGAAATCACAAGAGAATTTAACACTTTTAGGCCCTGTTCTTAGCAGGATATTTAAGAATAATGTCCTAAGTGTGCCACTCTCTGGAAGGAAAGTCCTAAATGTGCCACTCTCTGGAAGGAATGTCCTAAGTGTGCCACTCTCTGGAAGGAATGTCCTAAGTGTGCCACTCTCTGGAAGGAATGTCCTAAGTGTGCCACTCTCTGGAAGGAATGTCCTAAGTGTGCCACTCTCTGAAAGGAATGTCCTAAGTGTGCCACTCTCTGGAAGGAAAGTCCTAAGTGTGCCACTCTCTGGAAGGAATGTCCTAAGTGTGCCACTCTCTGGAAGGAAAGTCCTAAATGTGCCACTCTCTGGAAGGAATGTCCTAAGCGTGCCACTCTCTGGAAGGAATGTCCTAAGTGTGCCACTCTCTGGAAAGAATGTCCTAAGTGTGCCACTCTCTGGAATACGTAGGATTAGGCGAATATTTTGGCCAGAACACTTTGCCGGCAGAAAGGCTGATAAAGCCATTTACTTCGATCACAGAGGAAGGACGCCGGCGGTGGTTGGGACATGTGCTCTGGATGACTAGTGACTCATTGCCAGAGAGAAAAAGCCCTGAGAGGAAACACCACAGGGAAGATGCAGTAAGAGTAGGCCAAAGGAAATACGGAGAAGAACAACAGAGAGGATGTTGAACAATAGAGGGCTCAAGGGGGGAAAGGCGTAAGACAGATGTTTGTGTAAGACCCTTGCCGAAGCATATAAAGGTTCAATATATTCCTGACTGTTGATCTGTCATTCTGAGATCTCCTGGCGGGTCAAGCCTCTGTGAACACTTCCAGACTCTCCCTCAACCAGTGCGGATTTTTGATGCTCCCGAAGACGTTTCAGCTTTTCTGTACAGCCCTTGGTATTTCTAATCAGGTCTGTTTTTTTTTTTCCTCCCCTTGCTTCTGGCACTTGTGCAACATTTTCAAATATTTTTTTCTCTCACCTTCCTTTTTGTCCAAATAGTTTCCCGGTGTTTCTTTTGCCTCTATGGCTGTATTTTACTGTTGCAGTATTCGAATTAAAATTAAAATAATAATTACAACCAAAATTTTAAAATATTATTATATATTTAATTAGTATTTAATAGCTGACATGCTGGCGTCAGGGTTGGCGAACCACAGCTGACCAAGACCCTGTCCTACCTGTAGCCAGGTAACAGGTCTACCTTGACTAATGAAGCAGAGATCGCCATAGTCCCCATGGTGGTGGAGTCTGCTAAAGAAGAATTGCACCACCAACCCCCACCCTCTTACCGCTTTTTTAGCTGCGCTCTGAAAAAAAAAATAGCTGCCATAATCCTCTCCCAAGCCGACACTATGATGTCCTTTAACACCTTCACAGGATTCGCTGGAAAGAACACAAGGTTGCAGTTCCAAGGAGGCTTAAGACAAGACAAGACAAGATAAGATAAGACAAGACAAGACAAGATAAGACAAGACAAGACAAGATAAGACAACCAGTGTTCAATCTTTCTACAACACACGATCACGCACAACTTTAAACGGGTTTTTTTTTTTAGGGCGATAACCTGAAACTAAAGTTCCCGTGGAGATATCATGTCTATTATATGGTATGACTGATCATGTTTATTATTATAGAAAACATGCTACAAATTGCTATAATTTCTACCATGCAGCACTGTCGATATACGACGCTAAACACATTCGACCTTCAGTACTTACCTGCAGCTGATGACGGATAAATCTCACAAAGGGAAAAGTGCTAAGTTTAAATCAGAATATAAGATTTCTTCAACTAAAGAACTGTGCCCCTAGCATTTTCTGTTATGAAACTATGGTAAGCAGTCCGTTTATGTGTCCATTTGTGTGTGTCTGCGTGTGCTCGCATGTACTTATGTTGTTCTAAACATCTGGGCTAGGTACAGTTCGGTTAGGTACAGTATTAAGACAAGGGAAGAGCATGGGGAGAGAGAATGAAGGAATGATATTTATTTTTAGAGGGGAGAGAGAGAGAAAGAACGAACAGACTTTATTATCAAAGGGTTAAGAATTGGGCACGCAGGCCCGTCTAACATTCTGCCCTTTTATCATATAGCTTTCACTTAGCCACAGTAATTCAGCATTTTAGAGAGAGAGAGAGAGAAAGAGAGAGAAAAAGAGAGCGGATAAAGACACTTGCTAGTTAGCGGACAGACAAAAAACATCTGGTAGAAACAAAGTGGAAATAATCAGAAAAACAAAGGAAATTATCGCGTAAGGTAACCAAGAAAAGCCATGCTCAACTAGAAAAAATGTTTAGTAAAATGTTCAAAAATTCAAAGTTTACTGACTACTCCGTGCAACAGTTTCTAAGATACTCAGCAATTCAGAACTGACCGTGCAGTAAAACTGGCCTGGTTATGGAAGACCGCATCGGTATTTCTCTCTAGAATCAGCTTCCAGTAGCTTCTGTAATCCCAAAACTACTAAGATACGCTGCAGTACGTTTGATGCTCACATTCAGCGGGGAAGTATTCCCAACGTATGGGCCTTTACTGTTGATAAATACATCGTCGGGGTCTAGCACAAACAGTTGTCTCTAGAAACAAAATCATTCGTTGGCGGAAACTAGCCAAAACTGGCCAGGGATTTGAAAAAAAAAAAGTTCAAAGGAGAGTAGAATTCGTCTGTTGTTAAGCTACCTTCACGTATATTCAACCATTTAGTCTACTTTTCTGCGTTATCAAAATGGCGTCGCATCCCACATGAAGGATTTGGAGACAATCCTTGGAGATTTCGAGATGAAAGCCAGAGAGCTGTAGGATGGAGGGTGTTTCTTGATAATATGGAGGGGATAGACAGAAAAGGTTACTTTGAAAGTTATCTAGAATTGTTCAAACGAGAAGGGAAGTGGAAACACCTTGGACAAACTATTCACGGGAAAGGGAAATTACTTAATAATTATTTCTGGATTTGAGGAATAATTTTGTCAGCTCACAAAGAGAGATACAAGAAGAAGAAGACGGAGAAGAATGAAATGTGACAATAATGTGACAGAAAATTTCAAGAGACAAATGCAAAATTTCACAAAAGTTCACGTCAGACGGTGTATGAAGTAAGACCCAAAAAAAAAAGAAAAAAAAAACTTTAATCAATCAATCAATCAAGCGCTTTGCCGTGTGGCGTGGGCGATCATTTCACTCCACAATTCCCTGCCTTTAGACTTGATTATGAGATCCGCCGGTGAATTTCTTCCTAGCCACACTGACAGCCCATCCAGTAACTTCTCTCTCTCGCTGTCTTCCTCTGTCTCATCTTCCCTCAATGTTTCCAGTTGCCACAATGTGTCCCAATTTTCCTCTTCTCAGGAAATGACCTACAAATCTCGCTTGTCTGCCTCTGATCTTTGCTGTAATTTGCCTTTTAACTCCAGCCTCTCTTAAGACTTCTTCGTTGGTTTTCTTAGCTGTCCATGGTACCTTCAACACCCCTCTTATAAACCACATTTCCATGGCCTCCATTGCTCGCTGTACTCTATTACGCATGGGCCATGCTTCACATCCATAAAACAAAGTTGGCTCGAAGTAACATTTAAGTACTCGGAATCTTGTTTCCATTAATATGGATCTATTGCACAAGATGTTTCTCATTTTCTAGAATGCTGACTTGGCCTGAACACGTTTGCTTTTTATTTCGTTGTGATATTTCCCATCAGCTGTTATAATTGTTCCTATGTACTTGAATCTATCTTCTTCTTCTTCTTCATCTTCTTCTTCTTCGTTCGCTTCTACCACCAAGACCGCCCTGTGATCCTACTGAATATACTCCTGTGGTCCTCGATAATTCCCGTGGTCCCCAAAAGGATCACTCAGGACCCCCGAGAGGACCACAAGAGGTTCAGAGTATCGCAGGTCTTGGGCCTGTATTCTCGGTGGGTTGCAGATGCGGGTTTGCGTGACACCGTGGTTTTCGTTGCACCAGTTTAGTCTAGAGTTGGACTTTCTCACCGGAAAACCTCGACGTGTTTTGGGATACCCGTCTGCTCTAGAGGTCGGTCACGTCCCAAACACGCCCGTACTGGGAAAATATACCTAAACCGGCTCAACCCAGGGGTGGAAGTCATGGTTAGCTGAGTGGTTAGGCGCTCGGGTTACTTAATCCGGTGGTACCTGGTTCAAGTCCCAAACCGGTGGTACACATGGAAAAATTCCCCGGGGTTCACCCAGCCTCTAAAAATGGGTGCCAGAGAAATCTGGGAAGGCAAACACGGCCAGGTGTGATACTGACCTCATCAGACTTTCGTGTGCCGAATGTCTTGGGAAATACGGGCCTAACACCGTGTCCTTCAGTATGCCTTAGTGGCATGGAAACGATAGTTTTACCTTTTTTTTTTTTTTTAAACCACGCACTGGCCCAACCACCTACCAGCAACACATACCCTCCCTGTCCTTTGCTAATGAAACAACCACGTAATGCCCTGTAGACAGGCGTTTCTCTTTTAGTAATGCGGTTTACAGCAAACAATTACATACACAGTTTCACCGTTAGTGTAATGTATTACTTGATCGATGTGATACTTAAGGTCAATGAAGTGACGCAAGTTTTTCTCAGGTTCAGCTGAGGTAAGTGGTAAGCGATGATCACCTCTGTCCTCTATGTCCAGGTGGTTGGGGGGGGGGAGGGTAATTTTGTAAACAAACTCGACCTAAACTTGACTCTACCAAATATGATTTGGGGAAACGCCATAGAAAAGAAATTATTCTCTTCTTCCAAAGCTGTGGAAACTTTGAAACTGCAACGTTTACTCCAGAAATAATGTTCTCGTTTAAAAGTTGCTTGGGCTTCCTTTTTTTTTTTGGATCTGTAGTTCGATGATTGATTTTTGTTTTTGGCAACGTCATGTCATCATCACCAGCATTCACCCCACAAGTTGATGCAATAATATCCATAGCCAGAAAAAAAAATTTTTTTTTTGGTCTTATCTACGTCCTTATTTGTAATATTTTTTATATATTTTTCTTCATATATTTTTATAGTTTCCTTCGTATATTTTTTATTTTTGTTGTTCTTCACACTTTGCTATATTTTTCTTGATATATGCTTAAAATTTTTCTTCAATATTTTTTAAAAAATATTTTCTTCGCAAATCTTTAAACTTCGTCCGCCATAATTTCTCCGGCTAATTCTCTTTTCTTACATATCGGTGTGTCATCATCTTATTAAATTTGTTTTATTTTATTTCATTTTAAGTAAGGGACAGGAAGGGAAAGAATACGGGAAGGAGGGTCTGTAGGGAAGGGGGGGGGTGTGTGGGTGGCGGGGACGATGGATGCAACGGTGTTCTTTAAAGACACTGTCAAAGACAAAATGCCCTGTCAAGTTCATCGTGACATAGCCAATAGTTTTTGTTTGTTTGTTTGTTTGTTTGTTTTGTTTTGCTTTCACTTCTTTTCCATTAATTCGATCATTAATAAAGCTACCGGTGACTTGAATGATAAAATCTTAGAATTTGTCATGGCGACATTGTTCTGAGCGCTTAAACGGCAGTGATATTTTAATATCCTGGCTAATAATTTAAATCAACGATTCATTTCTTTAACACGGTGTACTTTACAGAGCAGTTTAAAAAAAAAAAAAGAAATGAAGCCAAAATAAAAATAAAACGGGGGGGGGGGGCCCAATTTGATTGAAAGGAAAAAAAAAATTAGTTTACAATGATTAATGTTCTTCGCCATAGGGTCCCCATCACTCAAGCTCTTGTCCTGGAGAATAAATTACTATCAAACCCCCCCCCCCAAAAAAAAAGAGACAATCTCTGCTCATCGCCTTGTCCCAACAGCTGGAATCCAGAACAAGATTTCTTTAAAATTTTAACTTCTTTCTTTTTTTCTTTTGTTTTTTTTTCATTCATCAGGAAAAAAAATCCTTCCATTCTCCCTCAGATATAATGTCCTCATACTCGCTGAGAGCTCTCACACTTAACTTCGGGGGGCAAGAGGACCCTCTCGTGGCACGATTCTGATTTGTCCACATGACTTCATTCCTTCGGTTAGAAGACTCTGCCCTCCAGTGACATCTCGTGCTCAACGCTGTACAAAAGGAAAAGGAAGGAAAACACACACACACACAACTTGCTTTCTTGCTTGAGTGAACAAGGTTTAGAGATACATTTAAAAAAAACATACATAAAAAAAACAGAACCCTGGGAAGATATGAAACATGGGATGAGTGTCCCATCATCAGATTACCAGCGAGTACTCTCTGACGCATACCATATTTTTTTTTCTCTTTTTTTTATGAAAAGGAGGGCTGGGGATTGCAACAAGCAAATCTCTCCATGGAGCATCCCAAACTCTGTTTCCCTACCTCTCGCTTTCCTCTCTGTCCCTCTCCCCAATCCACATTTTAAACATTCAACTTCAAGGTCATCCTGTCCCCAATTCCCTTCGCTGTTGTCGCCCAGTGCTCTCTCCATTTTAAGT
The DNA here is from genome assembly GCA_009760885.1 of Achatina immaculata. NCBI lineage: Eukaryota > Metazoa > Mollusca > Gastropoda > Stylommatophora > Achatinidae > Lissachatina > Lissachatina immaculata. The sequence continues at coordinate 9,957,966 of CM019718.1, forward strand.
TATAAATTTCAACTTAATTTTTTTAAATTCCATTTTTTAAAAAATCCAGATTCAATACCAATCCAGACGAAGATGGTGATAACCCTTGTAGGAATTCTTCGTTCTTAGGTGGTATTCGAGCTGAAATCCGAGAACGTAAGACGAAAAAGAAGAAGAAGAACCAGAAGAAGAAGAATAAGGGGGAAAAGAAGACGAAGAAGAATAACCAGAAGGAGAAGAAGACGAAGAAGAAGAAAGAAGAAGAAGAATAATAAGAAGAAGAAGAGGAACCAGAAGAAGAAGAAGAAAATAAGGAGGAGAAGAAGAAGAACCAGAAGGAGAAGAAAAAGAAGAAGAAGAAGAAGTTACAATAAAATATCATTCACCCAGATATTTATACCCAGCCGTATTCGTCATTATATACGCCAATATTCCGCCTTGACTTAGGACACCTCAAGGGAAAAGAAAGAGGGACAGATCATTAGAAACATAGGGAGGCACAATAAAATACAGGAAGAACTAAAGGAAACGAGAAAAACATGGTTAGAGGCATCTCGACATGCTCAAGACAGGACTGTCTGGAGAATCTTTGTTGATGCCCTGTGCTCCAAAGGCAGTACAGAAGACCGATGATGTGTTAGCCATTATGGACAATTAAACTAAAGGAATGGTGCGTCACATCAAGGAAAAGATAGAGAGTCTGAGAAGTCGTGATGGACAGCATGCCTCACGGTTGCAGTACTATATAAATCCTGGCGGTAGACCGCGAGAAGTGGAGAGATTTTGGTGTCCCCCATTAAGACTTTGCAAGACGTGACGGACAGCCATGTGTACTGTTGATCAGCTCCCAGGGACAGAGTTGATCAGCTCCCAGGGACAGAGTTGATCAGCTCCCAGGGACAGAGTTGATCAGCTCCCAGGGACAGAGTTGATCAGCTCCCAGGGACAGAGTTGATCAGCTCCCAGGGACAGAGTTGATCAGCTCCCAGGGACAGAGTTGATCAGCTCCCAGGGACAGAGTTGATCTGATAAATCGCCATCTTCCATTTAGGTTTCAAAATTGATTCTTTCCATCCATCTATCTATCTATCTATCTATCTATCTATCTATCTATCTATCTATCTATCTATCTATCTATCTATCTATCTATCTATCTATCTATCTATCTATTTGAGCTTTGTATTCAGTAACTTGGCCACTTGAGTAGCCAAGTGGTTAGAGCACTAGTTTCTAATGGCAAGTGTTGATGGTTCAAGTCTGGCCGCAGGATTCCAGTCACTCAGGCACAGACACGGAAACCTGGGTCTCCGGGCTTGGAAAGTAAGGGTGTCCAGGCGTCACTCTCTGACCACGTCACCATAAAGTGCTGACAGGTCAAGGGAAATAGGGGCTCTAACACCATATTCCCCCCCCCTCGGTGCATTTTTAAAAGAGAATTCAGCGATTTAATGTACTGATATCTTTGTGATTATTTTGAAAGATTATTTTTTCCTCTTTATTTTCTTTATTTAGTTGGTTTCATCACAGTTAACCTTTTGGCCATAGACGATTTCTGTGCTAGACAAAAGGCAGGGAGTGAAGACGATGTCCCATGTGGCAAACAGCGACCCATAGCTGACATGCTGACGAACCATAGATGATCAAGACCCTGTCCCACCTCTCCACTGGTACCCCCAGTAACAAGCCTAGGGTGCCTAACGTGCCAGGGATCACCATATTCCCCCACGGTGGTGGAGCCTGCTAGAGAAGTATTGCACATCCCCTACCACCCACCATACTTTTTAGGGACTGAAAAAAATAGCCACCATAACCCGCCCCCAATCCGACACAACGCTGTGCTTCAGCATCCTCTCCTCACCAGCTCGCAGTTCCAGGGAGATAGAAGAAGAAGAAGAAGAAGAAGAAGATCATCATGAACTGAAGGCCGAAGAGAAAGAAGGAAAGAAAGAAAGAAAGAAAGAAAGAAAGACCGAGCAATCATTATGTCAACATCTTTATCTCTTTGTCTATTTTATCAATTTCAATCTGCCAAGCTAACTTAACGCTAACATGAGACCATCCAATATTGTTTGTTAATAAGCTTAACTGTTAATTTAATCTGAAGTTTTGCTATATTAAAAGAACCCAGTTTTAATTGAATCTCTATTTAAACAAGAACTGAGAAGAAGAAGAAAAAAATCTGGCATATCCCCTGTTTCGAATAGTTTTATGATAAGGACAGTCGCTTGCCTGTTGGTTCCTCACATTTTCGTGTCTCCTGGACAAGTTTGGTATGAGCTAACACAAACTGCCTACAGCCTGGACAGTTACTTTGAATAACTGACAATCTGGCAGCCGTATCTGTATAGGATATTGTGGTATTCTGGGCATGCGCAGGAGACGGAACGAATGGCTGTGTTTTTATCTTGTTCCGTCATTTTCTAGTGGATCTAAGATCTACATGAGCAGGGAGAATGGCCATTTTGGAGTTGGACACAAGAAAATTTACACCGTGGGGGAAAAACGTAGATGAATTGAGAGAGCTGGCACAAGACATGTTTGAATGGAGGAAGTTTGTCCGTGTTTTACGTTCTCGGTGGAGATAGAATGAAGAATGATGTACCAAAAACAGTGGATTTTGTGTTTTCTTATCCATTGTCCACTTTGCTATACGGATGTGAATCGTGGACTATTGGCATGAACATGGGTACATCATCGGCGGCAACGGAGATGTGGTTCCTGAAAAGAATATCGAGGATCCCATGGACAGCCAAGATAACTAATGAGCAGTGTTTCAGACAAGCTAATGATAAACGTAGTATAATAACAAAGATAAGGAAAAGGCAGTCATCATTCTTGGGGCACGCGACGAGAAGAGAGAAACTGGAAAACATCATAACAAAGGGCAGAACTGAAGGCAGGAGAGGCAGAGGACTACCAAAAGGAACAGATGTTAGAATGCCCGGCATTGTGGCATAGAAAGATATCAGCAACAGTTGCTCAGAAATTTCAGGGACTGAGATTTGTGGAGAAGTATGCCCGCCCACGCCGCCCGCTGTGGCAGATGATGATGATGATGTCCATTGTCAATGATTTCCCACTCTGTGGTCCGTTGATCGCAAGCGTCCCTCAAAAATTTATCAGGCGCACTGCGGCTGCGTTATGGATCTAACATGGATCTGATGCTGTCTGTTGAATAAAAATAATCAAGGGTTCGTGGCATTATACGAGTAATATGATGATCCACAACTTTTAGGTAGTTGCAAAGTGATCCCATGGGGGTAAAAAAGTTGGGAACCACTAATCTACCATACTCTCAGACTGTGCCTGCTCCATGTGATGTCATATGAGCGAGGGTTGTCTTACACTGTAGTTCTTGACATATCTGCGTCCCTTTGTGCCCTGAGGCCAGTACCTCCGTAGTGCTTCATCACACATTTCTTTCGGGTTTGCGTCCATAGCCTTTGACTGTTCTTCCAGCCGTCCTCCAAGGCAGCAGAGGCTGAGTTGTGTTTTATCTGGCCCCTAGGGTCAGACCTCTTGATCCGGTGACCCTGCCGGGACCTGGTACTCCCGCCAGCCGAGCTCTTTGAGTCATGGAGAAACACAAGCTCTCTCACCACACCAGGGTAACATCTCACGAGAGAGAGAGCCCTGTTCTTTACAAACTTAAATAAGGAACAGTTTTTGTTTTAGAGATATTGTGATGTGAATAGCTGTCTTTAGCATTCTCAATCAATTTCCTTTCTTTTCTCGTATTATCTGGTCAGATTCTTTCAAGTATTTTTCTTTCTGTTTCTTGTGGGTTTTTTTCCTTTTCCTTTTTTCCAGTGAGTTTTCAGCTGATTGCTAGGGAGCCTAATTTCTGTCTTCTCATAACATGTCAAAAGAATTATGATAGTCTTTTCTGCTTCATACGACTGTGCTTGTATTTTCTGTCTTCCCATGACCTGTCAAACAAATTGTGATGGTCTTTTCCTTGCCGTTTTAAACAGACAAATTTAGTGGATATGGAAGAAATTACATTTATCCTTTGATCCTTATCTCAGAAATGAAACAAGAATCCACTTGTGGAATTCCTTCAATATCATCGCCGTCATCATCATGTACAGTCATCGGAACGAAGGTTGGCGGTGGTGAATCTCCAGTTTCTTAGCTCACTCGTCTTGATGGTGCACTCAGCTAAGCTTTGTCTTGATCATTTCTTCCAGTTAACTTTATGCTACGATTAGTAGCCAGACACTTCAAAGGCGGAGTGCTTCATGCGCGCCTGTCACACAGCTGTAGTCAGGGGTTCGATTCATACAGGTGGTAAGGCCAGGGAAGGATGGAGGAGCAATAAAGGCGGGTATCCTGGCTTCTCCAGATCCTAAGGAAGCAAAAAAACTGCTGGGCATGATATAAACTTTATCACTATCTAGTGTGTCTTTAGGTTAAGGAAAGTATAGAACGCCATGTCGTGGGCACGATATTGACCTTATCACTATCTAGGTCAAGGAAGGTGTAGAACCCCAGGTCCTAGGCATGTTTAAGTGTCGTGAGATAGAGCTATCTTCTCCCAATAATCTACTTTTTCGATGAAATTACAGGTAATCCTTTTATCCTCTCTCTCTCTCTCTCTCTCTCTCTTTCTGTGTCTCTCTTCTCTCTCTGTTTCCTTTTCCTCTCTCTCTCCTCTCTCCCTCTCCTCTCTCTACCTCTTCCTCTCTGTCTCTCTACCTCTCTGTCTCTTCTCTCCCTCCTCTCCTCTCCTATCTGTCTCTGTCTCTCTCCCTCTCCCCTCTCATGAGATCATATCTCTTTCTCCCTCGTCTCCCTCCTCTCAAGAAGAAGAAGCTCTCTGTGTCTCTCTCCTCTCTCTGTGTCTCTCTCCTCTCTCTGTGTCTCTCTCCTCTCTCTGTTCTCTGTCTCATTCTCTGTCTCTCTCCTCTCTCCCTCCTCTGTCTCTGTCTCTCTCTCTCTTTCTCTCTCGCTTGTCTTGTTGAAATGTCTGAGTTGCAAAAAACTATGTAGATGAGGTACACCTGTGAGGATTTCAAGATTTACCTTTCCGATATCCGAGTACACCTCTTGTCATTTAGCTTCTACAGGTGTTAACAGGAAGATTTAGCTGTCACTTTGTTAAGCAAACTGGGCTGTCACCGAGTTATATTCGTACTCTTTACCACCCATGGAAGAATTTGAAGAGTAATCTCTCTTGGATTTGAAACCAGGTTGAATCAGTGTAGTTACGACCTTCACGGGGTGCGTAGATCACTGACTGAATCTGTGCGTTCATTTATGGTTGGTTGGTTGGTTGGTTGGTTGGTTGGTTGGTTGGTTGGTTGGTTGGTTTGTTGATTGGGTGCTTGGCTGGCTGACTTGCAGGTTGGTTGGTTGACTGATTTGTTGATTGATTTGTTAGTTGGTTGACAGGTAGGCTGATTGATTGCTTTATCGATTGACTGGTTGGCTGGCTGGTTGATTTGTTGGTTGATTTTTCGGTTCATTGGCTGGTCATCCATTCCCTCCAGACGCATCCAGAGGTTTTGAATTTGAGTAGATTTGTTAGCGCAGAAATACAGGGAAGTTTCCTTTGTTAACATTCATGGAATGAAGATCATGGAATGAAGTTAACAGTACTTCGTGGCTGAAGTGGAGGGGGGTGGGAGCGAAGATGCACTACTGAAGCTGAATAAGGCATTCACAGCTACCCGCCTGCGTTAGGGTTGATAAGCGACCAAGACCCAATTCCACCTCACAGTGGTACCCCTAGAAACAGACAGTAGTCCGGCGAAGTGAACAGGGATCGTAATGGGTAGGCGAATCAGATCCCAAAAAAATGGTCCGAGCCAAAGTTGGGCGGAAAGGCGAATAGCTGCAATACAGCACAACCACCGCCCTTTTGACTGAAAACAACGACCAAGACGACAAAAAAGAAGAAAGAAGAAGAAGAAGAAGTGATATATTGTGTCCCGTCGTGGTTAGGCAGCTGTTGGTCTTGCGAGAGTCAAGTGTTCGATTCGCATACATTTTTTTACTGTTTTTTTTTTTTTTTGGTCTTACCTTCACGTCTACCTGAAGAAGTCACGCACACTCCAATACCAAGGCCAAGAGAAAAAGTGTCAAAATACGTCAGAATGATAAGTAGACAGTTCTCTCACGTTTAAAGTATTGCACATCCCCTCCCACCCACCATACTTTTTAGGGACTGAAAAAAATAGCCACCATAACCCGCCCCCAATCCGACACAACGCTGTGCTTCAGCATCCTCCTCTCCTCACCAGCTCGCAGTTCCAGGGAGATAGAAGAAGAAGAAGAAGAAGAAGAAGAAGAAGATCATCATGAACTGAAGGCCGAAGAGAAAGAAGGAAAGAAAGAAAGAAAGACCAAGCAATCATTATGTCAACATAATGCTTTTGTTGGGGGGGGGGGGAGGTTCAATTTTTCGATTTATATCCCATAATATTTGTATCCCCCAGAGGTATGGAGTGTGTCTCAACATTCATTTCTAGATCACAGTACTCTAGGGCACAGACGAAGACCAGCACATGCTCTGGCTGCCTTGGCATTTCGTGAGGCTCCATCAACACGCCATGTCGACTGGTGCGAAAAGTCTCCTCCCCCCTAGAGTGAAGTCGAACTAGTCAGCATGCGGCTGCACTAACCACTGAACCATCTTTCACGTACGGTCTTAAGGGACACGCGGGCGCATTGTTTAACGTGAACATAGGAGTATGTACGAACTCGGTACCAACACATCATACCTGGGGTATTCCTTTATCTTTCTGCCCGCTTTCTGAGCTTGACGTCAAGGGTGCGTGTGTCATCAGTGACATACCTGGCCTCTTTGTGGCAGTGCGTGGCATATCTGCTATAACAATGTCACAACACGCGCTTCAGAAGAAAACAAGAAGGTGTGAATGAAAGAGGGTGTACTGAAAAACCTGTACAAAAGTGAAGCCTTCAGAGGTGTTCCTTGCTACATCTGTTGTCAGTTTGTAGAGACTGAAATTCTTTAAACAAGATTTAATTAACTTCTTTAGGGTCTAACTCGCTGAAATTCCACATTAAAAATTTTTTCTTCAAAGATTATGAGTCTACAGGTAAGCTGTGGCTTCGACTGATCTACCTAGTACCGACACGGGTAAGCACGGGGTACTTCAGATCAGTGCGCGCGAATGTGATCTAGTCGAATCTAGTAAGTTATTTCCTTCACACCAGGGGGGCTTCTCGAACTCCCAGAAAACTGACTGGCTCAGGAGAGCTGGATGACAGATTCGTCTGCACTGGAAAGATCTGCGCATTCTGAGCAGAGACGATCCCGGGATGTAACATTTCAACGTAACGTGTGAGCCATGAAATGTTTAAAGGAATTCTCTTGTGAGTGTGTCATGAGGCAAAATACATAAGCTGTGCTCATTTCTTCCATTATTACCTCTCTCTCTCTCTCTCTCTCTCTCTCTCTCGTAAGGGGGTTTTCCTAGCATCTTTTGGGTAACTTCTTTAGTTTCCCTGGATCTGCCAGTTGGTGTCTTTGCAGGCGATGCTGTGGTGATGTAGGGGCACAGCATCGTGTCGGATTAGAAGCAAGGGGCATGCATTACTTCTTTAACAGACTCCACCACCACAGGGACTATAGTGATCCTGCACCGCTAACTAGACCAGACCTGTTACTGGGGTACCAGCAGGAAGTCGAGACAGGGTCTTGAGCAGCTGTGGTTCGCCAACCCTGTCAGCTATGGGTCGCTGATTGTTAAAAACAGACAGCGTCTTCGCTCTGTACATGAAACATCTGGTGTTTAGACTTCTTCATGTTACATTACCTGTTACCCAGTCTCTTGTTACATTACTTCTGGGTTAGTAACAATATCTTCAAAGACATGCCAGTTTTTTTTTTAAACAAGTAACAATAAAGAACAACGCTTCTGCCGCCAATGCCTCTCCATCGCGATACACATATTCTGTTAACACGACTCGCCCTTTGTACAAGTAACGCAACAAATATTGACTCGTCTCACCAAAAGGAGCGTCGCATTTTACGAGAACCTCCCGAGTTGCCAGCTAGTCAAGCTCTCTTCCGAGCCCTGTGTTCGCCTACCCTCCAACGCGAGGTTTCAGGGCACCCCAGAGACCAGATCGCATGGTGCTGATAACAGTGTTACCACCGCTCGCATATCCGTTTATGGTCTATAAATTCTCTGACATTCCGATCCGGCCGTGTCCTACCTGGGACCGGTTGTTTTGTGATCCGGCGATTGTTGCTTCTTATCAAAGGTCATTATATCCTTTATTGCGTTGTATTCTGAATATCTGATTTCAGAAATGTTCTTTTTTTTTTCCCCCTGGACTTTGCCGGATGATGTTGGTTTGGTGGCATTCTTGGATTTGTCATCCCTTGATAATGTAGAGGAAACGAACTAGAATCACAAAATGAAAACAGGAACAGGAGTTGCCGGTCTTTATTAGGCGCCGTCTACAACAGAGACCTGGTAGAACAAACAAGGCGAGGATAAGATGAGGAAAGAGGGTTTCAACTACACATGTCCGTAGTCATAATGATAACGTATAACGTCTTGTGTCTTTTTTTTCATCTGTCTTTTCAGTATTGGTAGAGCAAATATAATTTTTGATAGGGTAGATAGAGGTGTATGGTGCAGTTTTACAAAGTGAGGGAGGAAGTGAGCAAGGTGAGAAAAAAACGAATATAAAGTATGAGAATGTATAAATGAAAAACATACAACATCCGATATTTCGGCGTGAGCCTTATTCGAGGATACATATCGGATGTTGTATGTTTTTCATTTATACATTCTCATACTTTATATTCGTTTTTTTCTCACCTTGCTCACTTCCTCCCTCACTTTGTAAAACTGCACCATACACCTCTATCTACCTTATTTATATTAACCAGTTTTACTACAGTCGCCATCCCTTTTATCTGTTTAATTTTTTATAGGATTCAGCGGCTTATAGCCGGTATGCTTGCCTTAGGGTTGGCGAACCATAACTGACAAAGACCCTGTCTCACCTCCATTGATACTCCCAGTAACAGATCGAGCCTAGCTAATAGCGCAAGGATCGCCAATGTCCCCATGTCAGTTGAGTCTGCTAAAGAAGTAGTGCTCACTCCAGGCTTTTTTTTTTTAGTTCTACTCAAAGACTGAAAGTGTCCACTGTAACCCGCTCCCAATCCGACATGCTGTGCTCAACATCTTCACCGGATCGGCTGCAAAGAACTCGCAGTTTAGTAAGACTGAAGAGAAGAAGAGAAGAAGAAGAAGAAGATACAGACTGGAAATACACAATTTACAGCGTCACAAAACGGGTTGCAGTATTCCCCATTATGTTCATCACGTGACCAGTCTTGTCAGTTTGTGAAACACTTTAGATAAAGTGAATGTCTCTCGTGGCTAGGCGACTGCTCACCCTGCCTGAGTCTGTGGTTCGAGTCCCAGGTAATTTCTCTTGTCATTTTCCTTCTCCCATCTCTAACTGCTTTCTTTATTATTTTTCGAACACTAACCACACAGGATTGTACTAAGTCACTTTACAGTGCCAAAGTTTCGTCGCTTCTCATTTGAAAAAAATTGTGCCAATAAATGAATCAACGCCATTTCTGACCGTCCAGTTATAAATGACAAAAGAATTATCCTTTATCAGCGTCAGGATAAATATAATTTCATTTGCAATGCTCAAATAAATTAGAACTTAAGAAATGTGAGATATTTTGGTAGATAGTGCGTAGTCGTCTTTCGGTGGTTCCACGTCCTGTATGAGTCGGTGCTTAGTCACGTATAAAGTGCTTTGCACTTCTCGGAGTTGACCTTACAAAACTGTGCTGTCGCTGTACTGTGCGCAAGCTTCGTTATTTATTATTTGCTAACCATTTACATGTAGTTATATAATACTGAAGATTGTTCATTATGTATCGCTGAATAGTTCCATATCATAGAACTGAAGCTTGAAGATGCCCTTTGATTAACACATCCCAGGTTTCACAAAACTTTACAACATTCGCTAGATCAAATCCGATGAAGTGTTCTCTGAATTCATTTATTCTGTCAGATAAGATCAACATGTATTGTTGGTAACATCACTTGTACTAAGATGTAATTTGACATAATCTTCGTTAGTTTCGTCGTTAAAGCACATAATCATTTGTTCACAGTATCAAACTCTATCATATTCTACATACAGAATTTCGTCAATGTTCTCAACTTCAAGATATTCTACGCGTGATGCTAGGACGATTCTAAACTCTGTTTTCTAATAGATCTACAGCATGTGGTCAACTAGTTTCTCGTCTAAAATCGCTTTACTCGAAGTTCCAAAAGTATCAAATCTTCTTAATCACTTGAACCACTTGAAACTCATCTTCAGTCTAACACTACTTCTGATTCTATAGCGTCTCGTTCTCTTTCTCGTTCTTCTGTGTTTCTGTCCTCTCCGCTCTACTGTTCTTCTGTTCTTTTTCTGATCTGTGTTCTCCTTCTGCTGATCTTTTCTGATTCTTCTCTTGTCTGTCTGATCCCTGATCGTCTGTTCTTCCATCTGCTGTTCTTCTCTTCTCTGTCTACTTCTGACGATCCCCCTCACTTGTCCGCTAACCTCTGGACGTCCTCTTCTTCCTTCTCATGCTCCTTACTTTGGCGTCTCGACCGGTCTCTATTCACTGACCGTCCTTGATCCTCCAGCTTTGGGCTACGTCCTCTTCAATTGCACCGTGACTTATATGCCATAAGTCAATTGTCCAATAGGCCACGCCTCTAAATATTTAATTTGTCAGCTGGCCGAGTCGGTAACTCCTTTATTTAAAAACCGTGTGCAATAGCGTCCTAATATTAGCAAGCTAATACATGTCACTCCGTCTATTCATTCATTTGCATGTCCTTTGCGGAGCTTTGCCTCCCCAACAGCACTCCTGTAGGCCTCTCGGTTGTGAGCAAGATAGCCTGCTGCTGGTGCATCCATTGTTGCAGTTTGGGTTTCTTGGTATATTTCCAGAAGATAGTTTACCATTGCTTTCTTTCCGGGCAGTGACGTCTATACAATTGTCATTTATCTAAGTCATTATCTTGGTCTTTCATGCCGGAGGTTCTATTGTGTCCTCGCTTTTCACTGTGTCTGCCTTTTCTATTCGCCTTTTCTATCCTGTTTACTTGTGTCAGCGTCCAGTCATACTAGTGTCATGGAAGTTTGTTTATCTACCTTGCTCTATTTTCCTATTTACTTTTTCTGTTGCTATTAGATGTTACTATTATGCCTACAATATATTCATAATCATATTCATTAATAGCATTAATAAGAACCTTAATCATTACTTACAAGGCCAGCTATAGTTATAGCAGACTCTCTTAAATTACCATCATCATCATCATCATCATCATCACTGTGGGCCTGCCGTCACCGATGCTAATGAATCTCCAGGTTCCTTGCTCCCACGCTATGAAGGTGCACTCATCCAGGATGTATCCTGTCAACTCTCCTATGTTATCTACACGTCCTCGTCTCTCTCGGCCTCTCGCTCTTTTATCTTTCCACCTGTGGGCGGGCCCCGAGTGCAATGAAGTCGCTCCCCAGGGCCAAAAACAGAGCTAAGCCCTTTTTTAAAAAACTTTATCTTTCCAAATTTTTTCTTTCTGGGATGGTCTTCGGTATATTATTATATCTTTTGATGTGCTCAAAGTATTTTGTTTTCTTCATCTTTATTTCTTTGAGAAATGCACGTTGACTTGTAGTTGTTCTTATACGCTTGTCTGCCTCTGATTTTTGCTATAATTTGTTTTTTAACTCCAGCCTCTTCTTCACTGGTTTTCTTGGCTGTCCATGGTACCTTCAACATCCTTCTTATAAACCACATTTCCGTGGCCTCCATTTCTCGCTGTACTCTCTTATTCATAGATCATGCTTCACATCCATAAAACAAAACTGGCTCGATGTAACATTTAAGTACTCGGAATCTGGGTTTTTTTTTCATTATTGGTAACATATGATCTACTTTCCAGTAGATCCACATTTCTCCTCCATTTATCACTGTCTCTCTTTGAGCCAAAAGTGTTAAAAGAGGTTTCTGCTCCGTAGAGTAGAGCAGAATAAATATAGCTCCTTATAAATCTGTTTTGTTTGTGTGGGCAGATTCTTGGATTGTCTTGGCGGTGCTGAGTGCGTGTCTTGTCATTCTTCTTCTTATCTCCCATCCTCGGTTAGTATATGTCTCAGGTTGCTTAACTTGTTCGTCATTTGTTCCAGTTTCTGCTTATTTAATTAATTGTTTTTGATCGTTTCTGCTAGCTACCATTACTGTGGTCTTTTTAAAAAAACATTTTATCTGTAGTCCCCATTCTTTCTTCAGTTATTATTATTATTATTATTATTATTATTATTATGCTTCTCCATCTTATGCGGTCCTTGGTGTTTCCTGTTAATTCAGATACTTTTATTTTTCTTTGGCACTTGATCATTCCACTGAGATATTTTTCTCCTGGCCTTTCTCTCTTTTTTTTTTCCCTTGAGTTTTCCAGTCATTACCAAGTTTATCTCCGTCTTCTCATGACATTTCAGAGAAACTTTGACTGTCTCTTTTTTCTTATCATTCTAACCAGTTTTCGTTGTTCTGGAACTTCTTTGAGGATCTCTTGGTTTGTTTTTCTGCACAATTTTTTTTTTTTTTTTACATTCTAGTACAGACCTCGTCCATCAGTTTTCAATGAAGTTTGTTGCTGAATCGCTTGTGTATGTGTCCATGTGTCCAGAAAAAAAAAAGGGGATCTTACTAGACAAAAGAGACTAGCCCGCGGATACTGGGCTGGACCTTGTTGTTAGGATGGTTGATTATGCCAATCAAATATTGACAAAATCATCCAGGGGAGAGAAGCTGCTTAGCAAAATGATTCTCGGCAGCTCCCATTAACGTACGACATTCACCTACTTCAGTAGCGTCTTCAGACAAGAAAAGAGCCGTAATTACCATAACTTGGCCAAGTTAACAGACCGGGAGCAGCCATTAAGATTTGTACCGCCGTCGAAGTTACCGGAACGCGTACAAGCTTCCAGTCTCTACAGCCCGCCACTCTATTATCGACCTACCTTGACAAGGAGCCAGTGGTCTCTCCCGCGAACTGAAAGGTGCTTCCCACAATTACGGCCTTCCTTCCACATAATGGTTATTTTACCTCGCGTGGGTCGAGTCAAGTATAGAACTATCAGATGACACAGAAAGCGCACCCAGTCCCAATTAGGCCTTCATCGGGTGGCTTCCAGCACGCCGTGCTCCCTCCCACGTGACGCTGTCTCGGGAAGTCGCACCTGTAAAGATGGATGGCGGGAACTGTCACCAGGTAGGGTCAAGGCAGGATATAATTACCAGGAGCGGGTAACTTTAGGAGTTTCAACGAGAAACGACATTTCTGGAAATAGGTCTCTCTTCTGTGTGCACAGAGACGTAGAGACAGAAACGGGCGGATAGACAATGACCGGGCGGGGAATTAGGGGTGGGGGGAAGGTGTTTGAATCATCATCGCTGTCCATATGTACTCGGATGTCTTCCTTGGAAGGAGTCTTCTTCTTCTTCTTAGTTCGCTTCTACCACCAAGACCGCACTGTGATCCTACTGAATTTACTCCTGTGGTCCTCGATAGGTCCCGTGGTCCCCCTGTGGATCCCGAAAGGACCACACGAGATCCCCGAGAGGACCACAAGAGGTTCAGAGTATCGCAGGGCTTGAGCCTGTATTCTTGGTGGGTCTCAGAAGCGGGATTGCGTGACACCGTGGTTTTCGTTGCACCAGTTTAATCTAGAGTTGGACTTTCTCACTGGAAAACCTCGATGTGTTTTGGGATACTCGTGTATCACCGCCGGGTGAGAGGTTGTTTCACATCCAATCTAGCGCTGGACTTTATCATCGGAAAACCTCAGCGTGATTAGGATACGCATACATCCCCGCCGGGTGAGAGGTGGTTGCCTATCTAGACTGCCCTGATCCAGTGTCTTCGACTTCAGCATTTTGTAGTTGTGACCGCTACCCCTCCTAGTTGCTGACCAGGACGGAGCTTTTGTCCAGAAGGACGAATCCTCGCCACTAGTAAGTTTCACCCCTGGGTTGAGCCGGTTTAGGTGTATTATCCCCGTATGGGCGTGTTTAGGACGTGGCCGACCTCTAGAGCGGAGGTACCGTGACATGAGTACCCATCAAGTCTCACCCCTGGTTTAAGCCGGTTTAGGCATATTTCAACAGTATGGGTGTATATCGGACGTGGCCGGCATCTAGAGCAGATGTGCCGTGGTATGAGTAGCAATCGCCGCGACCCCACTAGACATACCGACTAAGCTTCACTTTATCCTTTCCATCACCTTTTCACATCGGCGCCGCACGGCAACCCTAATTTCTTTTTCGCATTTTCTTCATTGGCCGGGTGGAGTTTCACTCCACGCACAGCATCTGAAGAATCTCGCCAGCAGTGTCTTGGAAGGAGTAAAATATAAGAGCAGAATATGTACTTTAGTGCTGAGAAACTGTAGCAAAGTACTTTAGACGAGTGAGAAATAAAAATGGACAGAGAATGACTGTGAAACAAACTGGACTAAAAAGGATTAAAGAAACTGGACAAAAAGGATTAAGGCACTGGACTCCAGTGCTAATCCTTAATCACACGAGGAAAGCCATCTACCACCTCGGTAAACAACTACGATGATCCTCTTGGGCCAAAGGCGGCGCATATGGCGGAGGACAAGACAATATCTTGGTCAGTTTCTTGGCCGGTTCAACCTCAGTTGAAAGAACGAACGACGAGTGAAGAACTTGGCACACACCTGTGTGTCATACGTTTTCACTCTAACACGGCCACCCAACTTCAGTTTAGTACTGGTTTCCATCTTGTCCTCTCTCTCCTCGGAACTAACAGCAGGTATTCTTCGTAGCTGATGAAGTGAATATGTTTTTGAGACACAACATCGTGCCGAGCTGAGACACAACATCGTGCGGAGCTGAGACACAACATCGTGCGGAGCTGAGACACAACATCGTGCCGAGCTGAAACACAACATCGTGCCAAGCTGAGACACAACATCGTGCCAAGCTGAGACACAACATCGTGCCAAGCTGAGACACAACATCGTGCCAAGCTGAGACACAACATCGTGCCAAGCTGAGACACAACATCGTGCCAAGCTGAGACACAACAACGTGTGGAACTGAGACACAACATCGTGCCGATCTGAGACACCGATTACTTTGTCAGAACCTAGATGAACTTAAAATGCAAGGGAGAGGGGGGTGTTTGCAGTTACTTCTTTCACAGACTCCACCACCATGGGGACTATAGCGACCCTGTCCCCTTAGTCAGACTAGGCCTGCTACTGGGGTACGAACGGAAAGGTAAGAACAAGGCCTTGGGCGTCTAGGCCAGATATGCCAGCTCTGGGTCGCTGATCGCCAAAACGGAAAGCCCCTACATTCCTATTTTAACATATTTCTACACGTATAAAGAATAATAATAAATATAATATAAACAAACATAAAGCAAAAGCAATCATGATGGGGAATTCTAAAGAATTCCTGCCATACACCCACAAAAATGATCTAATTTCACTCAAGCATGATCAGGTGAGAAATTCTGTCCTACATACTCAGATATGAAATTCCTCCCACCGTAAGCTATGTAGTGCTTTCCCCTTTGACAGAAGGGCAAAATCAAGAACTTACACCAGTGGCCGTGCTTTTGTGGTCTAGAAATAAGACTCTTACATCCCACTGATGAGGTCTGGCTCACGTATTTCACAGGAGCACGTAACAGTATTATCAGATACAGAGAGGCCGGGGAGGGGGGGGGGGGTTGTTTCTTGAGGCGTGTACAGTCATATCTGTGTCCTATAATGATTCTCTCTCTCTCTCTCTCTCTCTCTCTTTTTTCTGTTAGTACTGAAAGTGATAGTATGTAGGAAAGTAAAGATGTTTGTATATAATGTTTAATGTACTGTCTCAACCCTATCATCATCATCATCATCATCATTATATGGCATGTCCTCCCCGTCAAGTGTTGTCTTTCTCATAGCCAGTCTGAAATCACCTTCCAATCTACCTAGGATATCTGTTTCGTTGGATACAGACCAATGCTCTCTGTAAGGTCCTGCGGTAGTATGCAAAATTTTCAACTCGTGGGCACATGTTCTTACAAAAAAACATTTTGTGTGCAAATGTGCATCGTAATGTTACGATTTAATATGAATCGGCACTTGTACACGGAAGAAGAAGAAGAAGAAGGCTGTTCAACAACATGATGTCTGGCAAGTTTCACAGAAAGATAGCACCTACCTTACTCAGACAATTCTCTTTCGCCATCAACAACCGCTAGAGTTTGACCTACCCGAAAAGTTAAGATGTAAAGAGTTGATGTTGTCATAAAAACTTAAAATAAATTCTCACTATAGTGGAGCCCACAAAGAAGTCTAACTTTGCAGTTCTAGCCAGGATGACGCTAGCTCAAAGTCCCGTTAGACTCTGTTCTACAGTACACACACAACAACAACAACAAAATCCACACAAGCTCCGTTCTTTTCTGCTTCACTAGTTCGTACACTAGGCATACAGGCAGTCGCTGGAGCATCCATGATCTCTGGAAACCAGGCAACAGACAACTGAGGCTGAGCATAGACCAAGATCAGACGAAACAATTACATCGTGTTCAAAACAGACAAGAAACCTACAAGACCTTAAATAAAGAACAATCGCAGAAAACGAAAAAAAAAAAGGAGAACAGGGCCGTAGAACAGAAATCTATTTGTTCTGTGTTTGATCTATGTGCGTTCTGTTTGACAGTGTTTGATTTTTAATTTAACTCTTACAACACTGAACCCTTTCATGCTTAACCAGCCCCAGGACAATGGCCCTTTCCAATCTCTTTTTTAACCACGTGGTTGTATTCGGTTTTTTAACTCTCTCTCTCTTTTTTTTTTTCGACGACCCGCGAGTTCCCTGAGGGTAATATTCCGGTCCCTGGGGATAATTTGAATATACATGGTCTGGTCCGCCCCGTACATGGCCGGATAACAGCGCAAGCATTGTGTGACTTCTAACACATACTGCGGCAATGTGCACCGAGAAGCTAATTAAAATAGATGCATGTGAAGCGCGGATTTCAGAACCAGTGGCCTGTCTCTCACCCAATCAAAACTCTTCGAGTTATTGACAGAAGGTTATCCAGTCCAGCACCGACGCCACTTGGTCTCCCTTGCCTGGTGGAGCAGTTAGCATTAGAATGTATTTCATATGGAAATTTTCACTCTTGTAAGCTCCGGATTATATACTGGCTGTGGATCACGCTGTTTTCTCTCGCGTTGATTTTGTTTTGTCCTCTTTGTAACATTGCTTTTGGCTGTTGTGGATTTGGTATGTTGGGACTTTCAAGGTAGAAACGTGATAGATTAAGAAATGGTCGATATGGAGATCTGCAATCTATTGCTTTATAGTTGGTACGTTTAACTGTTTCCACAGCTGGCTCTCTTTGTATTACTGACTGATTTCGTGTGTGTTTTTTTCCTGTTTATATTTCCTTTCTGTTGTTTGTGTTCTTGCTTATGGATACGTGCAACACTTTCTCCATTTTCTGTATTTATGATTGTATGACAGAAATGGATGATATAGGTGCGCGGACAACATGAAACATTATGATATAGGTGCGCGGACAACATGAAACATTATGATATAGGTGCGCGGACAACATGAAGTAGATGATAGTTAGTGATTATTGGGACAACGAAATCGGGAGCAACTGCGCATGACCACTGACCTTTGCACTATCACGAAGTATATATTGCAAAATGAGAATGCTTTCAACCGTCCGGTAGCTCAGTCGGTAGAGAATAAGTTTCTTAATATAGGGGTTGTGGATTCGAGCCTCACTAGTGGCAAGGTGTTTTTTTTACGTTTTAAAGTTATACTTTAGATTATGACACTATTTATTTGTCTTTAATGAGGACAGTTATACCTTTAACTTCTAGAAAAAATAGCTACTTCGCATGCCCACCCCGTTCCGCCCCGAAGTGGCTCGACTATCTGTTCTGGAAGGAGTAAACGTCACACCCCGGATTCGGTTAGGACCCTGCCCCCACTGTCAGTCCTGGCTCGACTCAGGAGCAAGGATTAGGGAAAAAAGCTAAAGAAATTCGGTTGAAGTACTTTCCCCAAATGGAAGTATTATTTGTTGACAAAGTTAGTGGCATTGGGTCAAGGGCCGCGGTCAAGGTCGTTGTCCCTATAATCGCAGCCTTAGATGATGTAGGTGCGCGGACAACATGAAATGATGGTCAGAAAAGAGCATGGTCGGGTGTACAATTTCTTCTTCTTCTTCGTTCACTTCTACCACCAAAAACCGCACTGTGAACCTACTGAATTCACGCCTGTGGTCCTCGTTAGGACCCGTGATCCCCTGTGTGGTCCAAAATAGACCACACGAGATCCACGAGAGGACCACAAGGGGTTCAGAGTATCACAGTGCTTTAGCCTGTATTCTTGGTGGGTCTCGGAAGCGGGATTGCGTGACACCGTGGTTTTCATTGCACCAGTTTAGTCTAGGGTTGGACTTTCTCACCGGAAGACCTCGACGTGTTTAGGATATCCGTGCATCCCCGCTGGGTGAGAGGCGGTAGCCCACCCAGGCCAGAGTTGGACTTTCTCACCGGAAAACCTCGACGTGTTTTGAGATACCCGTGTATCACCGCCGGGTGAGAGGTGGTTGCCCATCCAGTCCAGGGTTGGACTTTCTCACCGGAAAACCTCAGCGTGATTAGGATACGCAAACATCCCCACCGGGTGAGAGGTGGTTGCCTATCTAGACTTCCCTGGTCCAGTGTCTCCGACTTCAGCATTTTGCGGTCGTGGCCGCTACCCTTCCTAGTTGTGACCAGGATGGAGCTTTTGTCCAGGAGGACGAATCCTCGCCACTAGTGACTTCTACCCCTGGGTTGAGCCGGTTTAGGCATTATCCCAGTATGGGCGTGTTTGGGACGGGACCGACCTCTAGGGCAGAGGTACTGTGACATGCATAGCCTTCAAGATTCACCCCTGGTATGAGCCGGTTTAGGCAAAATTCACCAGTATGGGTGTTTATCAGGCGTTACCGACCTCTAGAGCGGAGGTGGCATGACATGTCTAGCCATCAAGTTCCACCCCTGGTGTGTGCCGATTTAGGCATATTTCACCAGTGTAGGTGTATTTCGGACGTGGCCGGCCTCTAGAGCAGAGGTGCCGTGGTATAGCTCTCGTAGCGATACTACTGGACATACCGGTTAACTTCACCTTCCACCACCTTTTCCCATCGGCTCCGCACAGCAACCTTTATTTCTTTTCCGCATTTACTTCCTTAACCGGGAGGAGCTTCACTCCACGCGCGGCATTTGAAGAGTCTCGCCAGCAGTGTCTTAACCTCTGGTACAAGCCGGTTCATGCATTTCACCCGATATGACTGCACTCAGGACGTGGCCGACCTCCAAACCAGAGGTGCCGTGATTTGACTGTTTGCTTCGCTTTATCCTTTCAACCACCTTTTCCGCAGTGATGCTGCGCGGCAACCTCATTTGCAAATTTCTTCATTGGCCGGGAAGAGCACCGCTCCACGCACGGCAGCTGAAGATCTCGCCAACAGCGGGGGTGTACAATTAAAATAAGGTAGCAGAACAGGCTGGGGATGCATATATCCTTATAGAGATGGCACAAGATGATGATGGTAGTAACAAAAGCCCTGATACTTTGTTTAGTGGTTGGAGCCAGAGCCCCAAAGCTGTTCAGGTCTTGTGATACTTGAATATGGTGCTTCCAGTAGCTAGGCTGTTACGTACGCAGCTTGAGAACCACACAGAGGAAGCCGTGTGCCATTTTTGACGTGCAGCCTTTACAGCAGCTTAGGTCCGCTCCAGGAAGTTAGCATTCTCTTCTTCTTCTTCCTGGAACATTTTCAGACGTCGACTTGTTATACTTCCGAAGCAAACGGCTGTCAGCTGGAGTTTGCGTACATCCCCGGACAACTTTTCTTGGACTGGCATAGGCGTTGGCTACATCGCGTACATCCCCGGACAACTTTTCTTGGACTGGCATAGGCGTTGGCTACATCGCGTACATCCCTGGACAACTTTTCTTGGACTGGCATAGGCGTTGGCTACATCGCGTACATCCCCGGACAACTTTTCTTGGACTGGCATAGGCGTTGGCTACATCGCGTACATCCCTGGACAACTTTTCTTAGACTGGCATAGGCGTTGGATACCATCGTGTACATCCCCAGACAACTTTTCTTGGACTCACATAGGCGTTGGCCACATCCGTTTTCTCTGTGTCCTCGTATGTTCGGCACTCTTGTATAGAACATAGTCTCACGTTACCTTACCCGTGCCACATGTGAAATTGTTGGTACGGCCGAACTTTAGCTTTATTTGGACTGATGGTATCTGTTGTGATCGATGCGGGGCCGAGAATGATTACTTCTTCTTCTTCTCTTCTGAAATGGTACCAGGTACTGTTTCTGCTGGCTAGGATGTCCTTTTACTAATTTATTCTTCACGTTGATATTTATCATTGCTAGCTTGCCCTCCTCGAACGTCATACTGGTATCTGTCTTCGATAGTCTGCTACCTTCCTTTGCACGAGTATATGCTGCTTTCTTCCCGTGCAAGTTGGCAAACGGACTATAGTTGTACTCAGTGTCTAGGATGGTTCCTGTATTTCAGTTCCTAGTTTGGAAGGCCAGGCTGATGATGACCGCGCTGAAGTGATGATGGCTGGGCGAGTCAAAGATTGTCCACACGCTATCCAACTCCATATCCTGCTCCCAGTAACACGCTGATATCCTGCTTCGGGCTTGATAATATTATAGCCCTGGTGATAATATTGTAGCCCTGGTGATAACATTGTAGCCCTGGTGATAATTTTGTAGCACTGGTGATATTATCGTAGCCCTGGTGATAATTTTATAGCACTGGTGATATTATCGTGGCCCTGGTGATAATATTGTAGCCCTGGTGACAATACCATGGATGCATCAGCAGCAGTTCATCTTGCTGACAACCGAGAGGCCTACAGGAGTGCTGTTAGGGAGGCAAAAGTTCCGCAAGGGACATGCCAATGAATGAATGAATGGTGATATTATCGTAGCCCTGGTGATAATATCGTAGCCCTGGTGATATTATCGTAGCCCTGGTGATAATATTGTAGCCCTGTTGATAATATTGTAGCCCTGTTGATAATATTGTAGCCCTGTTGATAATATTGTAGCCCTGTTGATAATATTGTAGCCCTGGTGATAATATCGTAGCCCTGGTGATAATATTGTAGCCCTGTTGATAATATTATAGCCCTGGTGATAATATTGTAGCCCTGGTGATAATATCGTAGCCCTGGTGATAATATTGTAGCCCTGTTGATAATATTGTAGCCCTGGTGATAATATTGTAGCCTTAGTCCTGATGGTCACTTGAAAAGCACAAAATTTAAAAAAAAAATTGTTGGAAAGTAAAAATAAAACTTTCCCTAGCCCCGACTCTGAACATATTTCTCGCTTGCCTCTTCTCAGATGTAACGTTAATTTCAACCCCGTTTCTCCTTCCCCCCCCCCCCCCCCCAAAAAAAAAAAACCATCCCGTTAACTCTTTCACTCCAGAATTAATTTCTTGCACTGCCATACTACATTTTGATGAGAAATTTTGGTATTTAAAATTATGGGTTGGTTTAGAAATGCGGTACTTTTCAGAAGTAGCCTAAACGTTATTCTTTTGCCTAAATACTGCTCCGAGCAATGCTTCACATGGGCGTGCTAGATCTACCGACACTGCCAGGTTTGTTTTGCTCTGAGCAATGCTTCACATGGGCGTGCTAGATCTACCGACACTGCCAGGTTTGTTTTGCTCTGAGCAATGCTTCACATGGACGTGCTAGATCTACAGACACTGCCAGGTTTGTTTTGCTCTGAGCAATGCTTCACATGGGCGTGCTAGATCTACAGACACTGCCAGGTTTGTTTTGCTCTGAGCAATGCTTCACATGGGCGTGCTAGATCTACCGACACTGCCAGGTTTGTTTTGCTCTGAGCAATGCTTCACATGGACGTGCTAGATCTACAGACACTGCCAGGGTTGCTTCTGAATTAAAGAGTTAATAAAGAATTGAACAACATAGACTCTTTAACAGCAAGACTGCTCGGAATGCGAATGACGTAGAGTTTGCACTAAGTTAACAATGCACTCCAATTAGAAAGTTAAAATACCGAAGAAGAAGAAGAAGAAGACGAAGAAGAAGAAGAAGATTACTAGAAACACATTAAACATGGCATTCTATATTGAATGCTTTTGGTCGATAATCGTGTTATTATGTTATTCAGCCCAGGCGATCTAAGACAAACTTTGAAACTCTACCAGACAAACAAAAAGTAGAACATGTAACAAATATCTGAGAGATCAGTTTCCATAGAACTGATCAAAGAGCAGGGTAAGGTATGAAAGCCGCTATAGGATCCTCTCTCATCTCACCTTTCTTTGAACTTGTGCATTGAAGCAGCAGCACATGAATGGCTTTTTGGAGGGGATCCTCAGATACGGAGCAGGCATACCAGGGGTGGAATGAGGAATTTCTTCAGATTCAGTGTGGCAGCCATTTTTTATTCTCATAGCTACAAAGAGCACTGTGTCTGGACCTGGCCTGTATTGTCCTGAGAAAGAGGGGCCTCTCGGGTTCTATCTAAAAGCTGAGAAAGAGGGGCCCCTCGGGTCCTATCTAAATGCTGAGAAAGAGGGGCCCCTCGGGTCCTATCTAAATGCTGAGAAAAAAGGCAACTACCAGAGTGTTTTGTGGTGGAGCCTGGTCGGGATGCTGCACTGCACTTGAAGCTGTTTGGAAAGGAGGGAGTGAGTGAGAGGGGTGGAGGGAATCTGTTAGATCCACGTAGGAACTGATCAGTTGATTCTGGCCATACAACAAATACCTCACGTACTTCAGGTTACAGGCATAAACAATTAGATATTACGTTCAACCAACCCAGCAGTAATCGGTTCCTGACACTTCAGTGGTAAGGAATGGAGCACCTGTTGAGGCCGAAATTAGCAGAGAAGCCCGGAAGCGGGCAGCTCACAGTCTCTAAAAACAGCTGAACACCAGACGTCAAGAAGCCTGCTGTTTTATCTTCTCAGTTCTGGTGTCCTTCACGAAGGCGCACTGCTGAAATATTGGATTGTTACCGTTTTATTTTAGAGTTATACATGTTTATCGTGTCTGCTACAGTTGGCTCTGTCCCCACCCCCCCCCCCTAACCACCCCACCCTCATCCCTCCATTCCTCACTCAAATCTCTTTCTAAAACGTAATAATATGCATCTGTCTATCTCAGCTTCGTTCGTGCAAGAAATAGAACTATTTTACAAATATTTTAGAAATATTTCTTCTGTAAAAGAAATATTCTCTTATCAAAGTCTAAATCTCAAAAAACAAAAAAACAAAAATGTTTTTCCCCTATAAATGAGAGACATTATCAAGCCGTATGTCGGAAGATTTGAGAGTTGGAGACATTGAAATTACCCGGACATTTCCAGCGGGTCACCCTTTCCGGATATTTCCGCGGAAAACAATCTATGGGGTCGGCTCTATCGTCCATTGTCAGTTTCCCACGCTCGCCTACGTAACGCCAGACGCGGGGTGGGGGTTGGGGGTGGGGTGGGGGGGGGGGTGGAAGGGAACATCAGCACATGGGTTGAAACGGGTTCTCTAAACTGTGATCAATTTTTAAAGAGCTTCAGAAAGAAAGAAAAAGAAAAATCTGCTGTGAATAGTTGCTAAAATAAAGTTCTCATTTTAATAATGTTCCATTATAGTTCACTTTATCAAATTAAATTTGCTTTTGCGGGATTATTTAATTACGTT
Organism: Achatina immaculata; assembly: GCA_009760885.1. NCBI lineage: Eukaryota > Metazoa > Mollusca > Gastropoda > Stylommatophora > Achatinidae > Lissachatina > Lissachatina immaculata. Next base: position 9,981,798 of record CM019718.1, read on the forward strand.
AATTAATATCACTAAAAGGTTAAAGCGCATATTTTATCAGGACGAGAGACGCGATTTAACTCCAGACAAATAACACAGGTTTTAACGTTTGAGAGTTATCAGATCCTGCGAACACTGTACATACCTCTCTGATGTAGGATCACTGGACGAAGATCACGGAAGAGGAACTGATGGTCGTTGAAATATTGATGTATATCCGAATGGATAAAATTCCCGTTTCCACGCCGTTAAGACATATCGAGGATACGGTGTTAGGCCCGTACTTTCCATGACCTCCGGCACATGAAAGTCTGATGGGGTCAGTATCACGTCTGGCCGCATTTACCTTTCCTAGATTTCTCTGGTACTCATTTTTAGGGGCTGGGTCGAATCCTAGGGGCGGGGGGGGGGGGGCTTTTGGTGTGTACCAGAAAATATCCCACTGCTGGGACCTGAAACTGGTACCACCGGATTAGTAAAGCGAGCGCCCTAACCACTCAGATAACCAGGCCGCCACATCCGAATGGGCCCCAGCGAATGTCAGTGAACAAACGAAACGTGTGTAAATGAAGATATTTCAGCAGAGTGCCTTTGTCAGGGCTTACACAAGTGTTGCAACGGATAATCTAATCTAACCTAATCTAATCTACTCTAACCTAACCTAACCTAAATCTAACCTAACCTAACCTAACCTAAATCTAACCTAACCCAACCTAATCTAATCTAACCTAATCTAACCTAACCTAGCTTAGCCTAACCTAATCTAACCTAACCTAGCCTAGCCTAACCTAATCTAACCTAACCTGACCTAATCTAATCTACTCTGACTTAATCTAATCTAATCTAATATAACCAGAAGCCCCAGGACCCCCCCCCCCCCCAGAAAGAAAAAAAAATGGTTGCCTAGGGTTTCTCTAGGTACCACTTCGTACCCCAGAGCCGGTCGGTCGGTCAAAAAAAAAAAAATCAGCTCGAATGCAAAATCGAACCATTTACCTTCTGATCGGTAAGCAAGTAAACTAACCACTACACCACCGCGGCACACAACGAATAAATAGTCGCCGACAAACAAACAAAAAAAAAAAACGTAAATTCAGAGCTCAGCTCCTAGTACTCCCGGTTATAGGGGACAAGCCTGTTATTAATAGCACGGTCGTAGAAGATGTAGAGCAAGGTCGATCATGTCCTGGTCTGGTTTCCCTCGGCCCTGACATACAGTACCATCACTCCGTCTTAATCATTTTTGCTTCCGTCGAAACTGTACTAAAGTTGAAACTAGACGGGAACTAGCTCTCATGTGATAGAATTACAGGTCGTACATGTAAGGACTCCTTATCCCATTAGACTGTCGGCAAGGATTTCTCCGCACTGTTCTGTGGGTAATGAGATTGAGAGACCTTCCGCGCACAGAAGAAAAAAAAAAGGTCGAATTTGGAAGAAGCGGAGTTTTCTGTCCTTTCCTTTCGTAAAAGCTGGACGGTCACTGATCAAGTTATTGTACCATTATATACGTCAGTACTTTCATGTTGGTGTCCTGTATACGCAAAACACTGATCGCGGGACGCGTAATGCTGTGTAATGGTACCTTCATTACTTGGGTCGGTTATGGTTAATGGTTACTTTATTCCTCAAAGGGTAGCTTCGTTTGCTGTGTATAAAATTTCTGATAAACTTAGCTGTGATTCTAAGTGCTGTATGGTAACTGCTTTGCCATTCGGAAGTGATGTACTGTAATCTCTGTGTGTGTGTGTGTGTCTCTCTCTCTCTGTCTCTCTCTGTGTCTCTCTCGTGTAAATGCGGTACCCGAGTAGTAAAAGTCGTTAGCGCACTCTTTTTTCATGCTGGTGGCCGCAGGATCGAATCCAGTCTAAGAGGCTCTAGTGAACCCGATAAATTCTGGGGTTTAGAGAAGAAATACTTGGATGCATGACGACGACTGCATCAACCTCTAGTGCAGTTGGTTGTGTTAACCTGGGATCCATAGACCCATAGAGGGTCCGTTGATCAGCAGATGAACTGGCATGTTTCAGAAAGTCTTGGCCAGATCTTGGTTCTGTTTATTAACTAGCAAGAGTACCCGGTGTTGACCGGGTAAGTGGGGAGAAAATAAAAGGTGAACTGAACCGAATAAACTAAACTACATGTTAGAAAAGATGAATATCTTTTTTAAAATCTAAATGAAGAAGTGGAAAGAAAGCAGCTAAAGCTGAAATTATTATTATTATTATTATTATTATTATTTTGGGGGGAGCGCCTGTGGCGAAAGAAAATAAGGCAAAATTGAATATATTTTAACACTGCTGGCGAGACTCTTCAAATGCCGCGCGTGGAGTGAAGCTCCTCCCGGTTAAGGAAGTAAATGCGGAAAAGAAATAAAGGTTGCTGTGCGGAGCCGATGGGAAAAGGTGGTGGAAAGTGAAGTTTAACCGGTATGTCCATTAGTATCGCTACGAGAGCTATACCACGGCACCTCTGCTCTAGAGGCCGCCCACGTCCGAAATACACCTACACTGGTGAAATATGCCTAAACCGGCACACACCAGGGGTGGAACTTGATGGCTAGACATGTCATGCCACCTCCGCTCTAGAGGTCGGTAACGCCTGATAAACACCCATACTGGTGAATTTTGCCTAAACCGGCTCATACCAGGGGTGAATCTTGAAGGCTATGCATGTCACAGTACCTCTGCTCTAGAGGTCGGTCCCGTCCCAAACACGCCCATACTGGGATAATGCCTAAACCGGCTCAACCCAGGGGTAGAAGTCACTAGTGGCGAGGATTCGTCCTCCTGGACAAAAGCTCCATCCTGGTCACAACTAGGAAGGGTAGCGGCCACGACCGCAAAATGCTGAAGTCGGAGACACTGGACCAGGGAAGTCTAGATAGGCAACCACCTCTCACCCGGCGGGGATGTTTGCGTATCCTAATCACGCTGAGGTTTTCCGGTGAGAAAGTCCAACCCTGGACTGGATGGGCAACCACCTCTCACCCGGCGGTGATACACGGGTATCTCAAAACACGTCGAGGTTTTCCGGTGAGAAAGTCCAACTCTGGCCTGGGTGGGCTACCGCCTCTCACCCAGCTGGGATGCACTGATATCCTAAACACGTCGAGGTCTTCCGGTGAGAAAGTCCAACCCTAGACTAAACTGGTGCAATGAAAACCACGGTGTCACGCAATCCCGCTTCCGAGACCCACCAAGAATACAGGCTAAAGCACTGTGATACTCTGAACCCCTTGTGGTCCTTTCGTGGATCTCGTGAGGTCTAGTTTGGACCACACAGGGGACCACGGGACCTAACGAGGACCACAGGCGTGAATTCAGTAGGTTCACAGTGTGGTTTTTGGTGGTAGAAGTGAACGAAGAAGAAGAAGAAGAATATATTTTATATGTAGGATTGGCACTTTGTCAGATAGTCTGATTGGCTAGCAGCAAAGAAGTGGGTGGATGGAATGGGGGAGCAGAGATGAGAGGGGATGAAAAGGTAACCCAACCAAGGTAGAGATGGGCGGAACAGCCTGATTATTTCGAAAAGGTATGAAGAAGGTAAAGTATAAGCGAAGGGTAGATACAAGGAGGCAAACAGACAAAGAGAAGACGGGTCTAAGTTGGGAGGAGAAAATCGAAGGCAAGCGGGCTGAAGTAAGCTGGTATTCATCCAAGACTCCAGATCTAACATGACCTGGGGCGGTTGAATAACAAAGCGGCTAATGCACTAGCTTCTAATGTCGCCAAATGTTTCATTTAGGCAGCAGACGCTGAAATCTGCCCCTCTTTTGTAACACACGAGAGAAGTTTTGTATGTAAGAATATAAGGCTAAATATATAAATACACTGAAAGCAGCAGCAATAAAGCTGTGATAACAAATAATTGGACTATCCAGTTTTTGTAGTGGGAAAGAAAGATAGAAAACTCTTTTAGCTTATTCAGAGACCTAGCACTGTAGCTTATCTTGAGTGCATCCTTTTTCTGGCACATCCCCCCCCCCCCCTTTTTATTTACACTTTGGTCTGTAGGCGCAGTGTGTGCCCGATTAGTAGTCAGAGCGGAACTCAGATAAGTCTCTCTGCTTTCGTTTGTTTTTTCGTCTTCTCTGTTGTTCTCGATAAAGTGATTTTTGCCGATATATTTATTATTGCTTTGTTGTTGTTGTTGCTGTGTTTGTTTGGTTGTTTGTTTGTTTGTTTGTATTTTTCATAACCGTTTCACTAGTTTTATCTCCTATTACTAAATTATTTCCGCTTCCTTCCTGTTTCTACTGTATCGGTTCTTCCTCAACTATCTCTCTCTCTCTCTTTCTCTCTGAACCTTAAGTGCCAAGGGCACATGGGGCTTCCACAAGGATATTCCACAAATGCCTGTCCTTTGCCTTTTTTTCCGCTCTTGCCCATGTGAACCCTCTATTGCTCAACATCCTCTCTCTTGTTCTTCTCCAGGTCTCTTTTGGTCTACCCTTACTTCTGTTCCCCTGCGGTGTCCATCTTAGTGCTTTGTTTGGTAGTGAGTTGTCAGTGATTCGGAGCACATGTCCCAACCATCGCCAGCGTCTTTCCTCAATAATTGCTGTCGGTGGCTTCATCTGCATTTCTGCCAACAAGATGTTATTTCTTATGGTGTTTGGCCAAAATATTTTTCTAATTTTTCATAAACATTTAGTCTGGAAAGAATTCAACTTGTTTTCTATGGTTTTGGTGATTTTCCAGCATTCACTTCCATAGAGTAGTACACTTAGAACATTACTCTTAAATATCCTGATTTTCGTATTCATGCTTAGTTTTTTTTTATTTTTTTTATTTCCATCTAGTCTGCAGCACTGCAAAAGCATCCCTTGCTTCTGTTTCTGTAGCAGTCTGATAGTTTGTTTGTTTGTTTGTTTGTTTGTTTTTGACCAGATAACTACTCAGTATAAATTCTTCTATTTTTCTAGTATACAAGTAGAGACACTTAATATACACACAACATACTTCACTCTGCTAGGAGCACGCGGTCTAACATTTTAACTAGCTTCTCCTTGCCGGTTTTATCTTTTAAAATGAAATACTAATTTAAGCACGTTACCAGCTGCTCTCTTCAACAAAAGAAAATAATGTTTAAAAGCCGTGCTACAATATTTCCCTTGGATTTTTGTAATCCTGGCCTACAATAGAAGCCTGGTCTCTGACATCCATTACCTTAATCGTTATCTGACTCGGGGCCAATTCTGAACAGGAGATTTATAAAAGTCGGATCTTTTGTTATTACAGGGAGAATGAAAAAAATAGATGAAGAAGAAAGAAAAGGGGTATAATGGCGAAGTCTTAATCTGTTGAAGTCATCATACGAAGATTTTTTTGGGTCCTTTTCTTTATGAACTTCTTTCCTGTTTCTGACGTGGTCTTTTTATCTTCTCTCTTCTTTATCTCTGTCTCTTTCTCGTTATGTCTTTCTCTGTGACACACAGATTCATACGTATGTCTTGTCTCCTTCTTCATATACCAATGTATAAATTGAGCCCTATGTACTTTTCAATGTTGATAGACAAATCATCATCATCAGATACCATGCCAACTGGCGTTGGCTATTATACTTCTCCAGAGTACACGGTCCTTCATGCAGGCCATCAGCTCAGTTGGTGATCTCCTCTCACACCATCCCGTCAGACCGTCCAGTATCATTTCTCTTGGTCTTCCTCTTGATCTTCTTCCTTCTATTGTTTCCTATTGTTATAATATTTTCAATGCCCTCTCTTCACATTGCATGTCCTATGAAAGTAAATTGTCTCTCTCTTATTTTTTTTTTTTTTGGACAAGATTTTTTTGTCTCTCCAGCTCTTCTCATACATTCTTCATTAGTTATTTTTGCTGTCCAGGGGATTAGCAACATTCTTCTAAAAAACCACATTTCGGCTGCTTCCAATTATTTTTGTACAGACCTGCCTATTGTCCATGATCCACTTCCATATAACAAGATAGGTTCAATATAGCATTTTAGGACTCGTTTTCTAACATTCATTGATAAGGATTTGTTGGATAATATGTTTCTCATTCTCTGAAATGCAGTCTGTGCTTGGCCTATTCTGTTCCTAATTTCTGTTCTGCATTTCCCATCTGAAGTTATTACTGCTCCAAGGTATTTGAATTTCTGCACCTGCTTTAGAATAGTTCCATTTAATTTTATACTGCGTGTTGATGGATTCTGTCTTTTAAATATAACCATAGTCTCTGTCTTTTTGATGTTCAAAGTAAGGCTTTTCTGTTCACTTTCTTTGGCGACTTTATCCAGGAGATTTTGCAGGTCTTGTTGGTTCTCAGCTATCAGTACTGTGTCGTCAGCATACCGAAGGTTGTTAATATTGTATCCTCCAATTTTTATGCCTGGTTCTGTAATGATCGTTCTTAGAATATTCTCGCTGTACAGAGAAAAAAGGTCTGGAGATAGTACACATCCTTGTCGCACCCCTTGTTTTATAGGTTGATATTTTCCAGTTCTATTTTCAACTCGAATTGCTGCTTCTTGCTGGCAGTATAGATGTTTTATAATCCTCAGGTCTTTACAGTCTATATTGATGTCTTCAAGCATTTTAATAATTTCATTATGTTTCACCTTGATGATAGCCAAATAGACATCGTGATAGGTCTCGGCGATTTGCTTCACATAATGTAATATTTAAGGTTTCTGTAATTCCTCTCCCCCCCCCCCCCCCGCCCGATCTCTTACATGGGCGGCCTCTTCCTCTGTTTTCTACAGTTCTTAGCGTCAATATTCTCTGTGGTAGTCGCGTAGCGTGGTCGAACCATTTAGCTTTGCTATTTCTGGATGTTGTGTAATACTGATGCTACGTCAGCCTCCCTGATGGCGTTTTCTCTGATTTTGTCTCTTCTTGTTACATTTAGTATTCTACTTCCAAAGAGGGCACTGAAATGTAGCAAGCAGACATACCAGTTACCTATAATCAGAAGAAAAGCATGATAAAAACCTACAGGAAGCCACAAACACCACCACATTATGACTATCACATGCTAAACAGAAAGGAACAAGTCACCATTTTCCGTCTCCGAACATGACACAGCCGACTCCGATGTCATATGTATACAAAGTTTAAGGTTGGTACTACTAGTCTTTACACACGTGCCAAGGCGCCCTACACTGTGGAACATATCCTCCAGAACTGCACCAACTACGAGATACTAAGAAGCAATTACTGTCCAGTGAAACCACCAAAGAAGATAAGCTCTACGGTTCCATACATGACAGTGCGTACGAAGAAGAAGAAGAAGAAGAAGAAGAAGAAGAAGAAAGCAGTATTCTACTCAGATGTCTCTTATTTCTGACATAACGATTTTCTTGTTGCTTTTGATTGTTGTTGTCCATGTTTGACATTGACGGCAAAATTCTGGGAGAAAGACGGGGTTGTACACTGCAGTTTCTGTTGTGACACCTTGATTTACCTTGTCCATGTTTGTAGGGTAGAACTCTGAGTACATTTTATTATGCCTGGAAAAAATTTAGGATAAGCAATTTAGACATGGGAGAAAGACGCGTGGGTGTGAATCGAACTTTGGACTGTGGAAGGACCAGCAAACGCCTAACCACGAAAAGACAGTGCGCTGTTAACTCTACCACAAAGTTGCACCACAATTTCCAGTTATTCTGTTACCCTTGTGAGAATATTCATCTCCCCATTCATGGTGCTATTACATCCTCATGTAACTGCGAGCTATATATATATATATATATATATATATATATATGATACGAAGTAATCATGGACATATTGCTTGAAAATCCACAGAGAAGGCCAATAAACGAAGTTTCTTGGCAGATTCCACTACTTGATGAGGAGATAAGCGTTGTCTTCCGTTACTCAGCTCAGACATTACGTGTCTGTAGAAGAAGACTGATAAGTTTGATCAGTACTAGTCGCTGGGCCCTAATAGCCATGTCATAGTGTCATCGTTCCAGCGCGGTCATCTTTGCTACTGCACTCTTAAATTTTCATGTGTAACACTCGGTGGTGGGGGGGGGGGTCTTCTTCTTCGAACGTTCTCAGATGGCAAGGCTGGATGTCTTTGAAGAAAGGTACCGTTCGACTCGAGTTCGTCGACATTATCAAACATCGTGGTTCAGCACTGGTAGTACTCAAACAAAATATCTTGTCTGCTTTCTGATCAAAATCTATCCCTGTCTGCTTTCTAAACAAAATCTATCCCTGTCTGCTTTCTGATCAAAATATTCTGTCTGCTTTCTGTATAAAACCGTCTGCTATTTTTACAATAATCCTCTCTCCTGCTTTAAAAAAAAATCCTAGGATGTCTGATTTCTGTATAAAATGCTGTCCTGTCTGCTTTCTGAAGGAACTCCTTTTCTTATGTTCTCGTTTCTTGCTCTCAGATTATGTCCCCTGTAAAGGACAAATTCCTTCTGCACACGCCGAGGCCAGTTCGAGACCGCGAGACCGCGACAACAGGTCATCTCTTAACTGGTTGTGAATGGAAAAGCATTTGACAATCACAGATGCCCTATCAAGCATCTCATCAAGGGGGCGGAGAGGAATGAGAAAAAGTGACATTGTTTGGTCTCTTTGTACTTTCTCCTGTCACTGATACAAGAGACCGATAGGAAGATAGGGGATCTATGGCTCAGATGGACACACAAAAGAAAAGAAGATGAAGGGACAGGAGAGAGGAGAAACGACAGTACAAACTGAATGTGAAGTAGGGGAAAACTGCATGAACAAACCAATATTTTGGCAATACGCCTTTATCAAGAAGGACAGGAGATAAGAGAAAAGTAACATGTAAATGCTTGCAGAAAGTATTTCTCTGTCAGAATGGTATAAGAACAGGGCAAGAATTCTGACGTGATCTTTCTGTCTATTTTCGTTCTTCCTGGTGGACTTTATTTCCAGATCCGAGGAGGGGTCGAGGTTGTATCGCCGAGGCCTGACCTCTTTAAGAGGCACAGCAGGTATTTTTTTTTTCTTCTTCTCTTCTTACAGAAAGCAACTGACCTAGCTCTTCACGTCCCTGACTGTTTTCCCCCGAATTTTCCAGTTCCCCCTCTCCGCTTTTCATTATACCTATTATTTTCCTTTTCCTGATCTTCTTCATCCAAGACATGAATTACTGTTCTCTACTGTATTTCAGGCATCTCCCCCTTGTTCTAATATTTTGAGAACCTTTCTTCTACACACAGGAACAAAAAAAAAAAAAAGACTACTAAATCCTGTAATATATACTCTATTCATCTGTCGCTGCGTTTTATCAAAGACGGACGCTGGTACCTATAAGTGCCTCCAGACTAAAGCGTCTGTCTTTTGTCAGCCGGAGTCTCCTGAGATTAGTCTGCTGTGAATACGTACAGTAGTAGCTTTTGTCCGATCCGCAGTCAAGATTACCGTTTAATCTGGGCTAAAGATCCACTGAAAGATCTCCTTGAAAAGATATTTGGCAATATTTCTTGCAGCGAAGAAGACATTTATTTCCACAATAAACCGGTTTTTTTTTTTTTTGGTGTTGTTTATTGTGGGAAAAGCCATTTCTTTATTATATTTCAAGTTTTGTTTTGTTTTGTTATTTCTTAACGTTTTTGTTCGGAAATCTGCGTCATTTATTCATTATCCTTTTGTTTTATCGCTTCTACTGTTTGTTTTTTTTCTTTCATCCCTCTCGCTCTCGTTTTTTGTTTCTATTATGTTTTTTAATTTTTTTCCCCCGTTTCATTTCTGTTTTCTGTACCTTCGTTCATATGTCAGCTTCTACTTTTATTGGTATAACTGCTACTTTTACCACTACTGCTGCTGTTCTTGATACTTGCTACTGTTACTCCTACTACTACTACTACTATTACTACTACTACTACTACTATTACTACTACTACTACTATATCTACTACTATTACTGCTGCTACTACTACTACTACTACTACTATTACTACTACTATTACTACTACGACTACTACTATTACTACTACTATTACTACTACTACTACTATTACTATTGCTACTACTATTACTACTACTACTACTACTACTACTACTGCTACTATTACTACTACTACTACTGCTACTATTACTACTACTACTACTACTACCACTACTACTACTATTACTACTACTTCTATTACTATTACTACTACTATTACTACTACTATTACTACTACTACTATTACTATTGCTACTACTATTACTACTACTACTACTACTATTACTACTACTACTACTACTAACTTTAGCTACTTTCTTAACTCTTTCAGCAGTTAGCTCTTCCACTTTAACCGATTCCTACCATATAAACCTCGAACCCACCCACCATCACAGCTAATAAAAACCCATTGCTGAGATTCGATCCAGACTGAGCACCAAACCTCAAAGTGCTAATCCATACCAGGCAGCCAATTTCTGCCTCGTGAATCCGCTTCAGTAAACCTCAAAGTCTAAACCAGATATACTCGGCCACAAATTCTGATCAGAGTATTTCAAAGACTACACAAAGTTATCCAGATGTATGCGAGGATATGACGAGGGCCCCTTTGTCTCTGGCTCTATCCGTTTCTGCTCCAATAAGCAGCGAGAAGATTTGTTGCAATATTTTCATTATGTGACAGTCTTTCATCGTCTTAGGCTTTCCTTTCCTTTTGATTGGGGATTTTTTTTTGTTTGGAAAGATTAATTCCTTTTGAAAATTTGACAGAAAAGACTCACTAATTTCAGTTTCTTCGTGGCGTAAGCGACCGACATTGGTCTTGAAGGCTAATCAGCCCTTGGGCGTTTTTTTAATATCTGCCTTTATTAGTTCATGTTCTGTATGATATTTTCCCAAGACTCATTGTCTAGTTTTGTCACCGTAAAGTTATTTTTGTTCAAGGTGTTTTATAAGTATAGTAAAATTTGAAAATACAAATTCTTACGTGGCTTATTGTAAAAACAGTCTGGTAAACACTGAATGATTTCACACACAGACATACACCACACACACACATACACACAAAATGTTGAAATACAACATGAAATTAATTTCTTCATTCATAATGTTGAAGCCTTTTCTGATCTTAATGAAGCAATGATGAGAGATACTTTTACTTGTGTGCTCCAGCACACAGTACTCAGCGGTAAGTTGTCTGTCTTGTCCAAAATGCCACTTGCTGAAGTGTCGGGAGTGATTATTGTGGCCGACATTTCAAATAAGGTGAAGCATTATATGTCTCTTCTCTTAGCATCAAACTGAAGTGGTATATGTCTCTTCTCTGGGCACCAAACTGAAGTGGTATATATCTCTTCTCTGGGCACCAAACTGAAGTGGTATATGTCTCTTCTCTGGGCACCAAACTGAAGTGGTATATGTCTCTTCTCTTAGCATCAAACTGAAGTGGTATATGTCTCTTATCTGGGCATCAAACTGACGTGGTATATGTCTCTTATCTGGGCATCAAACTGAAGTGGTATATGCCTATTCTCTGGACACCAAAATGAAGTGGTATATGCCTCTTCTTTGGGCACCAAACTGAAGTGGTATATGCCTCTTCTTTGGGTACCAAAGTGAAGTGGTATATGCTTATTCTTTGGGCACCAAACTGAAGTGGTATATGCCTCTTCTCTGGGCACTAAAGTGAAGCAGTATGTGCCTCTTCTCTGGGCACCAAACTGAAGTGGCATCGGTGTTTCTATTAACTGCAGCCAAAACTAATCTCAGATTAGTCCAACTTATTTTGCACATCTTCCAATCTGAAAGTTAACCTGAAGTAGATCTTCTTCTTCGTCGTACGCACATCGGCGATGGTGCGTGGTACCCTGATTTTTCCGATGTACCTTTTTGCTGGGTACCTCCAACTTCAGCACCTTTCCTTGCTAGGGCAGACTGTGGTCTTGCCCGGACTGCCATGAAGACAATGGTGTAGGCTGGCCTGGCCAAAACTTTGTTTTCCAGCCTTTGGCCCCTTCTCCACGTCAGATCCAGCATGCAATGCTGGCTGGCCAGACGACTTTGAGACAGTTCCACAGAGACACTCCGACTTTGGGATGAGGAATCCGATGAGTGCCTCAACAATATCCATTCCCCGCCACCTGTAGCCTGCTGGCTCTGTTTTGTTTACATCATTCTGATAGCCATTGTTGTAAAGACCCATAGGCTTGTCACGTCCTAGATTCATTGGTTTCACACCTGCCGGCGATCGCCATGTCCCCATCTGTCCACCAACCTGACATTACATTTCACAAAAATAAAAATTACAATTAGTGTTGATTGCTACAGGTTTCTGGGCTACAGAAGTAAGTCAGAGTTTTTAAGCAAATGGATCTATGTTCTCTGTCTCAAAAAAGACTATGTTAAGATAAGTGTGTTCTTAACACAGTTGTTCCCAGGCGGCCTGAAGTAGACAAACACTTTCTTTAGCTCTCAGGCACAACCCAAGCTCTACAAAAACTATTAGTAGACACAATACACCTTGCAACAACTCAACAACTTGGCCTAAACATTTCAGTAAGACGTTTAATGAATGGACTGGATGAAAATGGAAAATAATGACTCGCAAAAATTAAAAAAAAAACCATCGATGATATGATGGCAGGCTGCCCTGCCACATTGCAATCCAACATACAACCAAGAACCATACCAATTACCAAAAATAACAACAAGACAATTTCTGCAGAAATTGATAACCACATTACATGTTGGCCACAACGGCTCCACACGACCACACTGGATCACAGTCAGACGTACACTAACTCACTCAGCCCAAAATCATGCCATCACGTGACCGTTCTCGAAGCTTCTGGAGACATCCCCTCCCCCTTCTTTTCCACCGGAAGTACAAAGATCTGCAAACCAAAGGCGCTATTTGCCACGAAACACTAATATACATGATTTCCTCCCTTACTGCTATAGTGGTCAGTTCTGCGGTGCACCTAACAACAGGTCTAGCTGTACACCTAGTAAGATCCCCAGATGTGCACCTAGCAACTGGTCTAGCTATTCGCCTAGCAATCCGGTCTAGCTGTGCATCTAGCAACAGACATCTGTGCACTTAGCGACAAACACTGGTGTGCACCCAGCAATAAGTCCAACTGTGCACCTACCAACAGGTATATTTGTGCGTTTAACAACAGCCCCAGATGTGCACATAGCAACAGGTCTAACTGACCGCATCTTTCTGGTCCATGCCACTCAAACGTTGGTCTTCATTGATTTTCACAACCGCCTATATTTTGCTTTTTCTATAAGTTGTGTTTCGAACGGCGCTCCCTGCCACTCTTTTAGTCCGTCAAGTATGTTGTTTCTTTGTTTTCCTCTGTCCCTTTTTGCCTCCAGTTTTCCTTGCTAAACACCTAGCAACAGGTATATCTGTGCACTTAGCATCAGGTCTAGCTGTGCACCTAGCAATCGATCTAGCTGCGCACCTAGCAGTAGGTCTAGCTGTGCATATAACAACCAGGTCTTGATGTGCACCTACCAACCGGTCTTGCTGTGCACCTACCAAGTGATCTTGCTATGAATATAGCAACCGGTCTTGCTGTGCAAATATCAACAGGTTTCGCTCTGCACATAGCGGTATGTCTTGTTTTCCACCTAGCAAACCGATCTAGCTGTGCATCTAGCGACAGGTCTTGCCGTGCACCTAGCAACAAGCCTAGAAAAATGGACTGTGGCTCATTATTCCAAAAAACGACGGAACCTACCAGATTTCTCGAGACAACTCCAGTTCTTCAAGCAAGCTACCGCAATCCACTCTTCGTCCGACACGATGCATACACGTCAACATCACCACATCTACCACATCAAAGCGAGAACAAATACAGGCAGTTTTTTAAAGGGCGTCGGAACAAGCAAACCAAGTATACCGCTACACCAGATATCTGAAGTTTCTATTTCCTGCCTGCAAGGGAGGGCACCCAACTAAAGTAGGGCTTCCACAGAGGGGGGTTGACAACTCCGAGAGTCACACATGACTTTCCAAGAATTTTAGAACTCTAATTTAATATTTGTCTTGAAATTGATTCCAGTTTGTATAGCCATCCAGGCAGTCTAAATAGAATTTCTTAAGCTTCATCTGCAGCGTATTAAAATTCAAATTCTTTATACCGCTGACGAACTACGTGACCTGTCGATGCCCAAGTAATTAATCTTGGTAACCTCTGAATAATCATACGCTCATTACAGTCAAAAGAGAGGGGAAAAATCACCTATTTGGTCTGGACGCTTCAGGATCCCAGTATTTGTTTCTGGGGCTTTGGATTCCTGGCAGCCATCATGCCCCAAGGAACAAGATGCAGCTTTCTCAGACGATTATCTCCTCCGGTAGCCATTTTATGGCTCAGCTTTTTTTTTTTAATAGCATTCGTGAAGTCCCCTATTCTGTGACGTAACATCCCGAAGGCCAAGGTCGAAACAAAGCGGAGAGGGAACTCTAATCTCCCCCAAGAGGAGATCTGCATCCGGTAATCTATTTAGCCAACGGATGCTGGTAAAGGACACGAAGCTTTCAAAGATCGCGCTTTAAGCATTAGTTTTAATTGATTCCCCTCCCCCCCCCCCCAACTTCTTCTCTTCTTTCATCCACTCTTCCTTCCTAGTCTGGAAATAGTAGCGAAGCTCCCCCCCCCCCCCCCCCCCAAACCCCCACTCCCTTTCATCCCCTCCTTTCAATCTTTTTTTTTTTCAGGCCGCAGATTTCAGGAACGGATAACGTGGCCCCCACAAAAGAATAACAGACGGCGGTGCCATGTAAACCTTACAGTGTCGAAGTCTCAATTGCACATTGCAGGATTCCTTCGCCCTTGACTGGCCTCTTAAGAGCCTGACCATGTGGAATCATGTTCGGTGCGGACAATGAGAAGAGATGAACTTAAGAATTAGAAGAGATTAAGGAGGAAGTCTGCATCTGGAGTGTGGGACACAGGTCATGGGGTGAGAACAATCTTTTTTTTTTTTTTAATTCCAAGTTTGGATGAAAATATGGATGAAAAAAAAGAAAAGGAAAAGAAAAGAAAAGATACGATCCTGAGGAACTCCTTTGTTTCGTTGACATGATCATTATTTATAGACACTCTCTTATTTCTCAAGCAGAGATGAGATAGACAGAGGTGAGTGGTACAGTTCTAGGAAAACAGGCGAGGAGGGGAAGCAAAGAAGGAAGAAAAGTTAGCAGTAAGGAGCAGGAACAATGAAAGAGTTGTGAAATACAACAGCAGGAACAATGAAACAGTTATGAAATACAACAGGAGGAACAATGAAACCGTTATGAAATACAACAGCAGGAAAATGAAACAGGAACAATGAAACCGCTATGAAATACAAATACAGGAACAATGAAACCGTTATGAAATACAACAGCAGGAAAATGAAACAGGAACAATGAAACCGTTATGAAATACAACAATAGGAACAATAAAACAGTTATGAAATACAACAATAGGAACAATAAAACAGTTATGAAATACAACAATAGGAACAATAAAGCAGTTATGAAATACAACAATAGGAACAATAAAGTAGTTATGAAATACAACAGGAGGAACAATAAAACAGTTATGAAATACAACAGGAAGAACAATGAAAAAGTTATGAAATACAAAGTAAGAACAATGAAAGAGTTATGAAATACAAAGTAGGAACAATGAAACAGTTATGAAATACAACGGTAATGACTTTTGTTTTGGTGGGGAGGGGGGGGGAATTCCCTATATCAAGGACAACAGAAAAGACAAAACAAACAGATAAACACAAGTAAGGAAACGTATCTGCGATCTGCTATCTCAGAGGAAATTGGGTAGACTATGGCTGAAGGTGGAAGAGGAAACATGCTCAGTTATTTAGACAGCCAAGCATAAAATACGGTCAACTAGAGACTACAGCAGCAGGAAGGAAAACAAGGAGGAATAAAAATAACTTTGTGCCCATTTATATTCATTCATTTGCATGTCCCTTACGGAACTTTGCCTCCCTAACAGCTCTCCTATAGGCCTCTCGGTTGTGAGCAAGATGGCTTGCTACTGATGCATCCATTTGCAGATCATCAACGATGTCTTGCAGCAATCTTTACTGTGGTCTTCCTCTCTTTCTTTTTCCCATTATGTACCCTTCCAAGACGGTTTCTCTAGATTATCATGACGTTTAATGTGTCCAAAATATTTCAGTTTTCTCTGTTTAATACTCTTTACTAGCCAGCCTTCTTCAATATTAAGTTCCTGTAGTATGGATATATTTGTTCTTTTTTGTGTCCATGATATTTGAAGAACTCTTCTGTAGCATTTACATTTAAAGGCATGTATGTGTGTCTCACAGGCATATGTTGCGATGGGAAAGATGTGAAGCCCATTTGTATACTTAGTTTTATATATGTGTGTACCAAAAAAAAAAAAAAAGGAAGGAATAGTAGTGTTGACCTTTGCTATTGCACGGAATAGATGAGAAAGTTTATTAGAGAAAGTGGAAAATGGTATGAGAAATTAACAAGAACAGCGACATGGAGCCAGTTATAGTCTGAGCAGATTCCTATTTCTGAGCACGAGTAATTTACAGAAAGTTAATATCATTTTTGTTTTCATTCTTCTTCTTCTTCTTCTGCTCCGGGTGCTATCTTCCTGGAACTGCGAGCTCCTGCTCTTTACAGCCGATGCGGTAAAGATGTTGAAGCTCAACATCGTGTCGGATTGGGAGCGGGTTATGATGACTATTTTCTTTTCAGTCCCTGACAGAAGCTGACAAGTAGGGCGGACGTGAAATACTTCTTTTCCAGACTCTACTGCCATTGGGGACTATGGCGATCCCTGCCCCCCCCCCACCCCACCCCCACCCCCCCCCACCCCGTTAGCCAGAGTAGGCCCGTTACTGGGAATAGGACAGGGTCTTGTTCAGATATGATTCGTCAGGCCTGAAGCTAGCAGGTCAGATGTGGGCCGCTGACTGCCAAATCTTACAGGGCCTTTGCCCCGTCTTTCTATGACAGTGAACTTCTTAGCGGCGGTAGAGTAGTGAGTCGGATGGGGATTAGGAAATAACAAAACGAACATAAGTAGGCTTGGGGGAGGGAGGGGGCTGTCTCCCACCAAAGCAGGTCCAGTGAGACGGAGGGAGATCCAGATGATACAACTCTCCAGGGCCAGGTCCTCCCTGCCTTAAGAGTGAGGAGTCCAGAGGTCTTCAGGTGGCATGATGAGAATGAAAACCGCGGGACGGGGTGATCTGCACCAGCGTACAAAATTTCTCTCGGAGGCATCGAGGAAGTGGATTACCACATCCATTAATCAAGCGTGTGTCAACTTATGACCTGATTGGCTTTTATTGGTCAATCCCTATTTACTATCTTCTCGTACTTTTCTTCATCTTTCCAGTGCTGCTAAGATCAGGGTCTTGGCCCGCCCTGGTTCGCTAACCCAGAAAAACGACAACAGTCATCTTCGCTTCCAAAGATAATTAAATACGCCATCATAATTTCATTGGAGCTAGCCTCAGAGATCGGTTATGTCCCTGCACAAACTTAATTCAACCCTTGTTAATAGTGGGCATGAGAATAACTGCATGGGTAAATTGGACATTAAAACGATTGTTTCAAGCTCTGGCCAGTCCTAACGTCCCTTCAGTCCCGTACGGGCTGACCTGCTTCACGGGGCAAACCTCTAGTCAGTTTTGGCAGGAGATGGGACTCAATTCAATCAACTCGCCAGTGGTCAGTCTCGTCATGGGACCTCAATGATCGCTTGATTCAGAACTTGCAGCTGGATCCTAACTGGCCAGAGACACATGGCCTCGACAATTTCATCATGTCAGTTTCTTTCTTACTGCACATAGTCATGTGCTTCTGAATGTGTTTTTTTTCTGTTCGGTTTCATTTAAAATCATATGTTTGTGATGCGTACTTTAAAACTCTTGTCACAGTAATTCTCAAAGTAATTCATTCGTTTCCTTTGATGGAAATGCTTCAGTTCATGTGTTTTTATATTCTTCTTCTTCTTCTTCTTCTTCAGTCTCCCTGGAACTGCGAGCTGGAGTTCTTTGCAGCAGACGCGGGAAAGATTTTGAAGCACAGCATGGTGTCGGACTGGGAGCGGGTCATGGCAACTATTTTTTTTTTTGGTTCAGTCCATGAGTGGAGCTAATAAATCAGGGGGTGTGTAAAACTTCTTTATCAGGCTCCACTACCCTGAAGACTGGCGATCCCTGCTTCATTAGCCAGGCTAATGTTACTGGGGGTACCAACGGAGAGGTGGGACAGGGTCTTGATCAGCTATGTTTTTTTTTTACAGTCACAAAGTGTTGTCTAAGAGATAACAATGTTTCCTTTTGTGGCCTCGGATTTATCTGTTTCACCATATTTGCTTATAAATCAGTATTTTGGGAAAGTTTGTTTTTTCTTAAAAATCAGAATAAACTGTGATGTGACTTACACACTCCGCTCTAGCGGCTTCATCTTGGTGGTTAATATCGTGCTGGTGGTTTTCTCAGACCTTGGCCAATAATTAAATTAAATGCCACCAAAAATAGACCTGTAGACCAGTGTCCTTACACAGCTTTAAACCTTAATGCCGAAGATGGCAGCAACAAGTGCAGAAATTATTGTTGAATATTACCGAAAAGTAGATTTCCAGAGGGGTGCTCAAAAGGTTCCTTTACACTTTCTGGAGGCCGCTGTAGGTGAGCTCCTTGATTTCCTGACCTGACACTTTGTGACCTTTTTTTTTTTTTTTCACGTGGGGCGTACATTAAAGACGTTGTTTACGTACTCCTCTGCCCCCATTCCCCCACCCCCGACAAGATCTGAGCATTCTTAAACAGTGAGTCATGGATGTCATCGCGTCTGGTACTCCAGATACGCCATATAAATCCTGGAGGGGACCTGATTGTCACGCTGACGCATGCCGTATCACCAGGTGCCCCCCGAGTCTACAGAAAGTATGTCTGAAACTTTGAGAATTTTTCTGCACAGTAACACAGACTTTTCTCTATGTGGGCACATTTCTCCCTATAGCGGCTTCCGAAAAGTGGAAAATATTTCTGGAATACTTTCTCTCTCTCTCTCTCTCTCTCTATATATATATATATATATATATATAGTCAGAGAGAGAGAGAGAGCAGTATATATATATATGTGTGTGGAGCAGTAATAACTTCAGATGGGAAATGCAGAACAGAAATTAGGAACAGAATAGGCCAAGCAAAGACTGCATTTCAGAAATGAGAAACATATTAGCTAACACATCTTTATCAATGATAGTTAGAAAACGAGTCCTAAAATGCTATACTGAACCTATCTTGTTATATGGAAGTGAATCATGGACAATAGGCAAGTCTGCACAAAAATCATTGGAAGCAGCAGAAATGTGGTTTATTAGAAGAATGTTGTGAATCCCCTGGACAGCAAAAATAACTAATGAAGAATGTATGAGAAGAGCTGGAGAGACAAAAAACCTTGTAAAAAAGATAAGAGAGAGACAATGTACTTTCATAGGACATGCAATGAGAAGAGGGTGCATTGAAAATATTATAATAGGAAAAATAGAAGGAAGAAGATCAAGAGGAAGACCAAGAGAAATGATACTGGACAGTCTGACGGGATGGTGTGAGAGATCACCAACTGAACTGATGGCCTGCATGAAGGATCGGGTACTCTGGAGAAGCATAATAGCCAACGCTAGTCGGCACGGCACATGATGATGATGACGATGATATAGATATATATATATTTCTGGTATCAGGGTCTACCATATGTATAGAATGTAATAGATGGAACTTTGTGGACATAACTTTAAAATGGCTACATGAATTTCATTGTATTTATTTTCGAGAGGGGGCCAGCTAGCGTGGTGGTTAGAGCTCTCGTCTAGCAACCAAATGATCGAGTGTTCGAATCCCCAGCTGAGCGGGATTTTTTTTCTGACCAGTACGGCCTCAGGGTTCACTCAGCCTCGGAAAATGGATACCAGAAAAAACGGGGAAGGTACAAGCGTGATACTGACCACATCACACTTTCATGTGTCGAAGGTCATGGAAAGTACGGGTCTAACACTGTATTCCCCAATATGGCTTAATGGCATGGAAACGGTAATTTTACCTTTTTTTATTTTCGAAAATATTTCGGCTATTTGGCAGCGGACATTCCACTTCACATTTGCCAGCAATGTGGTCTTGGGGAACATTCCACTTCACATTTACCAGCAATGTGGGCTTCGGGAACATTCCACTTCACATTTGCCAGCAATGTGGGCTTCGGGAACATTCCACTTCACATTTGCCAGCAATGTGGGCTTCGGGAACATTTCACTTCACATTTCATCCTTCATATTATCTGTCGTCAAGCGAAATTTATCTTCTTTTGTTCTTACATGACGCCTCTTTTCTCTCTTTGTTTATTAACTAATATAGAATGACTGTGACTGAGTGAAAGTTGTATGATGAAGAGCAGAATGTTAGGCGGGCCTGCGTGCCCAATTCATAACCTTTTCAAAATAAAGTATGTTCATTCGTTCGTTCGTTCGTTCGTTCGTGTTCTATAGTGTATCTACTCCACCCCCACCCCCCACCCCCCACAGCATTGCCTGTCGAGTAATATTAATCTTGTTTCTCTCGCCATGTGTCAGGTCCATTTTCAGTTATTGAATAGTTATTTCCATAAACTATCACACTACAGTCACTGAACCAGTTTTCTAACATGCAGAACAAATATAGTCACTCACTATCATAAACCTTCGCGGTCCATCTTCAGATTAACTCCACCATATCCACACCATTTTAACTCTATGGTCATGAGCAGTAAACTTAGTTCTGGTGCTCTCGCGGACGGCGGTGAAAGGGTTAAAAGTAAAGGCATGCTCATGCGTTATTCATAAGTTAAGCTACGATCATTTACCTCGGGGAATTCTACTATACGTTGATGGAATGTATGTTGGACTTCTTGCACATGTGTGGAGTTGGTACGCCAAGTCTTCGATTCCAGCTCCTCTACTTATACGTTTTGTTTTGTTTTTTTTCCTGCTTAACTGCTACTCCTGCATGAATAGTACATTTCTACTGACCCACATTCCGCCCAAGATTTTTCAACCATCTCTAGTCTCACTTAGTGTTGCTTGCGTCTCCGCGGCTTCCACTTCTATTCTACAGCCCTGGTTTCGTGAACTTATATTCCGGCACACAGTTCATCAGTAAACAATCTATGGAGGCACACAGTTCATCAGTAAACAATCTATGGAGGCACACAGTTCATCAGTAAACAATCTATGGAGGCACACAGTTCATCAGTAAACAATCTATGGAGGCACACAGTTCATCAGTAAACAATCTATGGAGGAACACAGTTCATCAGTAAACAATCTATGGAGGCACACAGTTCATCAGTAAACAATCTATGGAGGCACACAGTTCATCAGTAAACAATCTATGGAGGCACACAGTTCATCAGTAAACAATCTATGGAGGAACACAGTTCATCAGTAAACAATCTATGGCTGCACACAGTTCATCAGTAAACAATCTATGGAGGCACACAATTCATCAGTACACAATTTATGGAGGCACACAGTTCATCAGTAAACAATCTATGGAGGCACACAGTTCATCAGTAAACAATCTATGGAGGCACACAGTTCATCAGTAAACAATCTATGGAGGAACACAGTTCATTAGTGAACAATCTATGGTTAAAGTTCGTACTTGTAGTCTATAATTCTGGCCAGCGTTAATTTTTCTTGTTTCTGCTATCGGTTGTTGATGCTCTTCTTATAGAACATAATAGTTCTGAACATTGCCGTACAAACTATTGTGCTTTTTAGCTTAATCAAGTTCAATGTTTTTATTTATTATTAATTTTTTTGTTACAGATGAAGGTTGTTACAGGCTCTCGCTTTGTTTTCCAGGGTAACCGAAACGTACATAAATGCATTGCAGTAGGTAGAAAATCCAGAAGATTTACAATATTTTGTGATATAAATAAGCAACAAAATCGAAGGTTGTGGGCTGGACATTAATATTGCAAAGACATAAATCATATAAATCATCTTTTCCATCGCAAAATATGCTTCGACACTTAACAAAACAACTGAGAAACACATAAATGCCTTTGAATGTAAATGCTACAGAAGAGTTCTTCAAATATCATGGACACAAAAAAGAACAAATATATCCATACTACAAGAATTTAATATTGAAGAAGGCAGGCTAGTAAAGAGGATTAAACAGAGAAAACTTAAATTTTTTGGATATATTAAACGTCATGATAATTTAGAGAAGACCGTATTGGAAGGTTACATAATGGGAAAAAGAAAAAGAGGAAGACCAAGGCAAAGATGGCTGGAATACATCGTTGATAATCTGCAAATGGATGCATCAGCAGGGAGCATCTTGCATACAACCGAGAGGCCTACAGGAGAGCTGTTAGGGAGGCAAAGTTCCGCAAGGGACATACAAATGACTGACTGACTGATAAGTCATGGTATTAAACAGAGCAAAGAAAAGACCGTCTACAAATGTAAAAATATATATAAATAAGTAAATGAAAAAGCACTGAAATCCATGCAATATTTCATATAATGAAAGACAAATGAAAACAGATCCAGCAAGTATAAAATCGAAAATAATAGAAAAAAGGAATGTGTAAATTCGTCTTCAACTTCGTTTTCAACAGCATGAATCAAATTCTTTTCCTTCAGAAAAAAAAAAAAAAAACAGCAGCTGAAAGTAAAAATTGTTTAACTGATACGTATAATCCATACCCCTGTATAGATAGTATCAATTGTTTAAATGATACGTATAATCCATACCCCTGTATAGATAGTATCAATTGTTTAAATTATACGTATAATCCATACTCCTATATAGATAGTATCAATTGTTTAATTGATATGTATAATCCATACTCCTGCCTGGATGGTATCAAACCAATAGACAATATCTTAAACAGACGCCAAAGTTGAAATGATCATTTAGAGAAAAACAGATATATATATATATAAATCTGATAGCATTAGAAAGAAAAGAAAAGAAATAACGGAGAACATAAGAACTAATTTTAGGAACGTCGTTGCTAAACAACTTAATAATCTAATAATTAAAAGAACTTGCTTGCTCGTTTATACTGTTTGGGAACATTTTATCTTCTCTTGTCTCCTTCCTCGTATACCTTTCTTTGTTGAGAAGACAAAGAGATCTCTTAACAGGGCTCCGCGATTTTCTTCATATAACGGGATATTTAAGGTTTCTGTAATTCCCATTCCCCCTCTTCCCCCCCCCCCCCAACCAGAAATCTTGTATTGCGGATTCTCCCTCTTTGTCCTACAAATCTTTGGAAAATTATTTGGTACGGCTGAAGATAAGCTGAAATATTTTACCAGCAGTTTAATCAATCACGTGAATTTTATGCATAAACATACAGGCATCTTCCACAATCCTTTCTAACTCAGTTTAAATGCAGCCGAAAGTAAATAAGTTCAAGAACCATCTTAATTTATCAGCTTCTAGAAGAGTCTGTATGTCGTTTTTTTTACATAGATATTTGTTTACTCCTAACAGCTTTTACATAGATAATTTGTTTACTCCTATCAGTTTTTACATAGATATTTGTTTACTCCTAATAGTTTTTACATAGATATTTGTTTACTCCTAACAGTTGTTACATAGATATTTGTTTACTCCTAACAGTTTTTACATAGATATTTGTTTACTCCTAACAGTTTTTACACAGATATGTGTTTACTCCTAACATAGTTTTACATAGATATTTGTTCACTTCTAACAATTTTTACACAGATATCTGTTTACTCTTAACAGAGTTTTACATAGATATTTATTCTCTCCTATCAATTTTTATATAGAGGTTTGTTTACTCTTAACAGAGTTTTACATAGATATTTATTCTCTCCTATCAATTTTTATATAGACGTTTGTTTACTCTTAACAGAGTTTTGCATAGATATTTGTTTACTTCTAGCAGGGTGCCTGATTTGCTTAGTTCGAGTTACTAAATTCAAGCATGTAAAACCAGGATTCGGTATAGAACATGACAATGGTTTTACTGGAAGAGAAAAGAAACAAAAGCAACAACACACACTGACTCACAATGTACTTTAAGCGCTGGATTTAGACTTGGTGAGACACTGAGGTACTTGAAGCATCGAGAGCTTGTTAAAAAATTACACCAAAAGGTACCCCCGTACGTGGGGATTTAAAGCTACAGCTATTTTAGATTATGTCTAAATCTAGTAATGTGTACCTCTGTTTAATATAGCGCTTTGGGCGATTCTCTCTTCAGCCAGCCCTCTGTCCTGGTCACGTGGTATTTGAAATGAAAGAAAGTACTGGACGGGCTGCTCATGCTTGGCTTCACTCACCCGAACTAAGGCGAGCGTTAATGTCAGGCCAAGTATCAGTTCTGGAAGACCCAGGCCGTGATGAACTGACTCCACAAATTGGGGACCCCTAATAAATTGACCTCGAGGGCGCCGTCCCGGGGCTGTAGCTTAGCAACAGTTTTCATGGTCTTATACCACACCCCCCCCCACACCCCCGTTCTCCGGAACAGCGAGTAGGCGGCTCCAGCCTTGATCCCTTTGTTTACCGAATCCTTTGTTTAATTTTATTACATCTTACGTCTTCTTCCACTAGTAAATAATCAATTCCATCATTTGATATGTCCACGGACGTTTGAGCTCTTGATAGATAAGTTGAGGAAGTGAACTTCTCTGAGTGATGTCTTCGGTTTCGTGGAGGCATTAATTCTCGGACTTCTGGGAGCCATTTATCAAAGCTATGTAAATACTGTACTTCTTCCCCGCCCCCCCCCCCCCCCACCTTTGTGTCTTTTCGTATATTTTTCAGTGGTTACGTCCCTTTTTTTGCTGTTACTTGTTTTACTCAGCCTCGTATTCAGGATATGTTGCAGAAAAACTACAACCTGCAGAGATTGTGACACCTGAAATACTAAACCAGACCTGGGGGCTAAGCAGAAGGAGTTTAGTTGTCGTGGTCTGGTGGTCTGTGGGGCCAGGAGCCGGCTTAAAGCAAAACTCTCGCCTGGTTCTGGCTGCATCCACCTTCCCTCGGAAGCGACTCAGCGAGGTGGGTTCCAAACCAGAGATCGGTATTCTTGGAGCAACTTTCATTCAGCTGAATCCCCAGGGAGTACATTCTTCCAGCTAAGGCATATAGTCTTCCACAATGATTTGATGATGTGGAGGAGAAGGGAGATGTTTCCAGTTACTACGTCAGCGCCGAAGATTACAATGCAGTAGACAGCACAGATGATGAGAAGATATTCATCCGCAACTCGGACACAGAAATAGTTCGGACCAAGACAGCGTGCCCAGAGATCAATACCGAACTTT
The DNA here is from genome assembly GCA_009760885.1 of Achatina immaculata. Lineage (NCBI taxonomy): Eukaryota > Metazoa > Mollusca > Gastropoda > Stylommatophora > Achatinidae > Lissachatina > Lissachatina immaculata. The sequence goes on from CM019718.1 coordinate 10,007,062, forward strand.
CTCCTACAAACCTTGCTCGATACAGCCTTTAACAAAAAAAAAAAATAGAGTTCTACACATAATAACCATTTTCGAGCCCGTAATGGCGCATTATTCCAACCGATTATGTCAGTTTACACATAGAGTAATTACCAATTTACAAGCAATCTTCCACTAGCTCTGATAATTAAAACAACGGAGTTTTTGTCTTTCCATTTCTTTTCCCATTAAAAATCTTTCCAGGAGCAACTGTTTTTCTCCTTCCCATTTGAGTGTAAAGGAAATATTCTTTTTTTAAATTTTACATTCTTTCAATCTCTCGTCGTTTTGAACATGTCTTCTCTTTCACTGGCCCTAAAAAAAAAAAAAGGGAAGTTGTGTGCTTTGTGTCGTCGTTATGCCACATGCGATCAAAGAGAGATGATGATGATTGATGATGATGATGATGATGGTTGATGATGATGATGACTGATGATTGATGATGATGATGACTGATGATGATGATGACGACGACGACGACGACGATGATGATGATGATGATACAGTATTAATAGCTAAACATGAAATGAGCGTACAAAATTTATTAGATATAGGAGTAAACTAAAGTGAGAAGAAAGGACACATCCTAAATGTCAAGAAAACGGAAACAGTGAGCATATCCCAAAAGAAGCACTCACCTTATGGAATGTTAAACCAGAAGAAATAATCTTGAGAAAAAGTGAACACATTTAAATATTTGGGCACGCGAGTTGCATCAGATGCGAAATGCATCTCTGAAATCAAGAAGAGAATATGACAAGTCAACAAAAAAAAAACTTTCAAACAAATGAGAAACATCCTGTTCGATGCATCTCTGTCACTGAACATCTGTGAGTTTGGAAATGCTGCATTGAGCCTATGCTATTCTATGGAAGTGAATCATGGACAATGGACGGATCGATGGAAAGATCACCAGAGGCTACCGAGAAATAGCTTAGTAGAAAAATGTTGAGAATACCATGGACAGCTAGGATGACACACGGGAAAAGTCGAACAGAAGAAAGTTTGACCTAATTAATCCTTAAGAAAATGACAGTCATCATTCACTGGATATATAATGAGATGAGGAGAGCTTGAAAACATCACAACAACACTTAAGATAAATGTGAAGAGAAGCAGTAGAAGATTAAAAGAAAAAAAAATCATGGAAATTCTAATGCAATGGCACAGTTAAAAAAAAAAAGTTCTCGAACTGAGCTGATAGGAAATATCAAGGACCGATATCTATGGAGACTTTCTTCTTCTTCTTCTTCTTCTTCTGCGTTTATATTTCACCAGTATGGGTGTATATCGGGCGTGACCGACCTCTAGAGCGGAGGTGGCGTGACATGCCTAGCCATCAAGTTTTACCCCTGGTATCACTTTATGTACCTGGCCGCGTACATAAAAAAATCATACTGCGCACAAAAAGTTTTAGAGACGAGCAAACAAGAAAAATAAACTGCTTCTTTTATTTTCCAGTCTCCAGATGTTCTATAACTGCGATCAAGAAAAATACAGCGATGGTACATGTCTTTCCTTTTACTGTTTCTTTCTTGGTGAGATATGACTTTCGGATGAGATGTTTCCGCTGGTCCTTTATCTCGTAGTATCGGTAGAACTGTAGCAGAGTAAACAAAGAAATACAAGTTCCAATTAACCAAATACCAGTAACTGAAAAGTACACCAGGTTTATCCTGTTATTAAATTACAGGCCTTTACGGTGTGTGTGTGTGTATGTATATATATATATATATATATATATATATATACATTACTATGCACATTTGCACACGCAAAATCTTGATGCACATGAGTCGAACATACTGCAGACCCCTAGAGGGAACACTGGCCAAGACCATACAAAAGTACAGGTAGCAGAAGGCAAAGAGGCTGAATATAGACAGGGCTCCTGATACTGATCCAGTCCATCAGATACAGAGGCACCATCAGACCATCTTGTTCCAGTTAAGAACAGGCCACTTCAGACTACTGAGCCACCTGCACCGATGAATGCCTCTGTCAGGGCGGACCACAAACCCCCCACAGCGTGGTGCTCCGAGCATGTCAAACGTTCTCCGACCTACGAAGCCAGACCTGGCCAGAGAGGATGGACTTGAGGCAGAAGCTGTGGGACCTGCCGCAAGGATCTGGAGAGAACTGAGGGCTTCATCATGGCGACCCGGTTTCCGATTTAACAAGACTCGGCATTTGAACACAGAAGAAGAAGAAGGTGTCGAACGAATAATCCCAGGGAAGTTTCTCCATGCAAATTATTAAGAGAATAATGTAGAGATTATTCTCCAGAGACTGGTTAAATCCATTGAGTTTTTTGTCCACTAAGATTTGAAAAAGATTATTGTCAGAAAACTGATTAAACCCTGTAACAATTGATATCGATACACCAATGCTCGGAGGGGAAAAAAAAATCTTCTAGATACGGGGAATATCTCCCTGCACGGCGTGGCGCACCGGATTCACTTCACACGCAGCTGTCGGTACATGCATCTAATCCATGCATGCCCTTGGTCAGTGGTTGATTATAACAGTCAGGGCCAAGCCCGTTTTGTGTCAAACACGTGACAGGACAGGAACGAATTATCTCCATTTCTCGCGGTCTGCGACCAGTGGTTGTATAATACGCCAGCCAGTTCTCCGCCAGGTAGTCTTTGGAGGCGTTGTCTTCCTGCCTCCTTCGGATCTTCATCTCATGGCTGTCTTAGTGATGTTGCTGTAGTTCCTTCCTAACTTCTTCATACGTTCATCTCATGGCTGTCTTAGTGATGTTGCTGCAGTCCCTTCCTAACTTCTTCAGATGTTCATCTCATGGCTGTCTTAGTGATATTACTGCAGTCCCTTCGGAGCACATAACCAGTCCATTTCCAGGCTGTTTTTATCACAATTAGTTCCATGTGTCTTCCTCTTGTTCGCACTGAACTGTCAATGAAACGAAAATAGGTTATCGGTTGACTGGAAACCCTTACAGAGCGATGAACTTCGCCATAACGGTTGGGAGAAAACCACAAAATAATTTCCAGAAAAAGCCATGAATCCAACGGGCATCTTGATTGCTGGCGTTCGATTTTCATATAAAGAGGAGGGAAAAAAATTGAAAAGTAGCAGACAGAATAACTGAAACAAAACATAATTAAAGTAACTTCAGAAAATGTCCAGACTTTAAATTGTGACCGCCGTTTACAAACACTTCCAGTTAGGGAGTCTACGGTCTTTGGTACTTTACTTCCAGACAGAAAAGAAAATATAATAGTTAACGATTTCGTGTGTGTGTGTAATAAATAGAAATTAGAATCGTTTGTTGGTTTGTATTTCTTTATAAATTGCCTCCTCGTTCATCTTTCTTTAGTTGGAGAGGTAAAGCTTGGCAAGCTCATTAGTCTGTACTTTCTGTCATGGTTGTTTCTGTTGCACGTGTCTCAGTTTGTGCCCGAGTGGTCTTTAGATGAGGAAAGTGATTAGATCGACTTGACTTTCTGTGGTTTGAAAGAGGCGGTTAGAAAATATTAGGCTGTCATGTGTCACTTTAAAAAAAAAAAAATTACCTGAACCTTTTGTGAAAAGTTAAGAACGATGTTTACATTATCAGATTTGTTCCTGGCGAGCGGCAGAGAGCCATTTACCTGAAATGGTGTGTAATCAGTATGAAGTACCAGGTCCGCAACTTGCTTTGTTAGTGCCTCGATTTCCAAAGACCACATGTCGAGACTCCTCAAATGCCGCGCGTGGAGTGAAGCTCCTCCCGGAAGTAAATGCGGAAAAGAAATAAAGGTTGCTGTGTGGCGCCGATGGGAAAAAGTGGTGGAAAGTGAAGTTTAACCGGTATGTCCAGTAGTATCGCTACGAGAGCTATACCACGGCACCTCTGCTCTAGAGGCCGCCCACGTCCGAAATGCACCTACACTGGTGAAATATGCCTAAACCGGCACACACCAGGGGTGGAACTTGATGGCTAGACATGTCATGCCACCTCCGCTCTAGAGGTCGGTAACGCCTGATAAACACCCATACTGGTGAATTTTGCCTAAACCGGCTCATACCAGGGGTGAATCTTGAAGGCTATGCATGTCACATTACCTCTGCCCTAGAGGTCGGTCCCGTCCTAAACACGCCCATACTGGGATAATGCCTAAACCGGCTCAACCCAGGGGTAGAAGTCACTAGTGGCGAGGATTCGTCCTCCTGGACAAAAGCTCCATCCTGGTCACAACTAGGAAGGGTAACGGCCACGACCGCAAAATGCTGAAGTCGGAGACACTGGACCAGGGAAGTCTAGATAGGCAACCACCTCTCACCCGGCGGGGATGTTTGCGTATCCTAATCACGCTGAGGTTTTCCGGTGAGAAAGTCCATCCCTGGACTGGATGGGCAACCACCTCTCACCCGGCGGTGATACACGGGTATCTCAAAACACATCGAGGTTTTCCGGTGAGAAGGTCCAACTCTGGCCTGGGTGGGCTACCGCCTCTCACCCAGCGGGGATGCACTGATATCCTAAACACGTCGAGGTCTTCCGGTGAGAAAGTCCAACCCCAGACTAAACTGGTGCAATGAAAACCACGGTGTCACGCAATCCCGCTTCCGAGACCCACCAAGAGTACAGCCTAAAGCACTGTGATACTCTGAACCCCTTGTGGTCCTCTCGTGGATCTCGTGTGGTCTATTTTGGACCACACAGGGGACCACGGGACCTAACGAGGACCACAGGCGTGAATTCAGTAGGTTCACAGTGCGGTTTTTGGTGGTAGAAGTGAACGAAGAAGACGAAGAAGAGGATTTCACCAGTATGGGTGTATATCGGGCGTGACCGACCTCTAGAGCGGAGGTGGCGTGACATGCCTAGCCATCAAGTTTCACCCCTGGTATCACTTTACGTACCCGGCCGCGTACATAAAAAAATCATACCCCGCACAAAAGTTTTAGAGACGAGCAAACAAGAAAAATGAAACTGCTTCTTTTATTTTCCAGTCTCCAGATGTTCTATAACTGCGATCAAGAAAAATACAGCGATGGTACATGTCTTTCCTTTTACTGTTTCTTTCTTGGTGAGATATGACTTTCGGATGAGATGTTTCCGCTGGTCCTTTATCTCGTAGTATCGGTAGAACTGTAGCAGAGTAATCAAAGAAATACAAGTTCCAATTAACCAAATACCAGTAACTGAAGAGCACCGCTCCACGCACGGCAGCTGAAGATCTCGCCAACAGCGCCTGTGGTAATCTATGGAGACGAATGACAGCCAAAGCCTACAACCACAGCACCTAATGATGATGATGATGATGATGATGATGGTGATGATGATAATTCAACGCATTCGACTTCTCCTCTACGCACTTTTAGAACCGGTTTCGCCTTCACATTTGGACTCCTATTCGTTCAGCCAGACTTCTAGCAGAGGTAGAATAGGGTCTTGATTAGCCAAGGTTCTCTAACCCTGTTGCAAGCAGTCAGCTATGGGTGGCTGACAGGTATCTCATCCTTCTTGAGTGCTTCGTCGTTCTCGTCCCCCCCCCCCCCCCCAGCCGAGAAATTTAGGGCACAAGTTCATTTAGACTTATTTCAGCTCGGACAGGCCAGGCCCAGGAGGTTATGATTAAAAGAAAATATAAATAAATTCTTCTACTGGTAGCGGAGCCTATTGAGATGTTTTTTTCATAGAGAACCAGTTTTACTCATTTCCCCATGATTCAATTCTCGAGTCACAGTGTGTAAAAGAAAGAAAGAAAGATCAGACCGTAAGCTGATTTTAAATTTCTTCATCCACAGACTTCGCTAGACAAAATCTCAACTTCTGTATAAGAACCATTAAAAAAAAAAAAAAGCTAAACTCTAAAACGAAAATCATATAAAATTCGCCTAGCCTTCTGGTCGCCGAAGCGAAAATTACTCCTGCGTGCCTGAAAAGCTTTCAATTTCTATTTTCCAGCGAGAAACTTCGGGTTAATATACACTTTTTTTCTAACTTTTCTGAGCACATTTTCCAATTACAGTATTTCTTCTGTTAAAAAAAAAAATTAATAAATTTTAATAAAGAAGCGTGTTCATTCCAGTCCGTGAGCTCCCCCCTTCCCTCCAACAATTGAAAAGTGAAACGCCTCTGGCGATTATATTGCCAGTTTACTACCAAAATGTCATGTTGTGGAGTGACGTTGACAAACAGCCATGAAGTTTTTTTTTTTTTTTTAGTGAATGAGATGGATTTAGATGTTTGCTCTCTTGGGCCGGTCTTTACTGGATTTGTAGAAATCATACGGCCATGTTCCTTTCAACGTCAGCAATCATTGTTTTATAAGTTCCTTCAATGATCTCAACATTGTTGCCTGTCTCTTCATGTGTGGCTGCTTTGGCTTGGGATTTTGCGCGCTTCATTTAGCAAAGCGTTGAATTTATAGGCTCCATTTTTAGCTCATGCTCAGCTTTCTCATTGTCATCTAAGGTTTAGAGTGGATAATATGAAGATTATTTCGGGCAGAATGATTAAATCCGGTAAGCTTTGTCAACTACAATATACAGAGAATAGTATCAAGATTACTGTGAACAGAGTGATTAACCCCAGTAAGCTTTGTCAGATAAAATATAAAGGGGATAATACATAGTCCAGCTAAGATGTGAAGAGTATAATATAAGGACTGGTATCGAAAAAGCCAAGACCATTACCTCTGCGTTTATATTTCACCAGTATGGGTGTATATCCGGCGTGACCGACCTCTAGAGCGGAGGTGGCGTGACATGCCTAGCCATCAAGTTTTACCCCTGGTATCACTTTATGTACCTGGCCGCGTACATAAAAAAATCATACTGCGCACAAAAAGTTTTAGAGACGAGCAAACAAGAAAAATAAACTGCTTCTTTTATTTTCCAGTCTCCAGATGTTCTATAACTGCGATCAAGAAAAATACAGCGATGGTACATGTCTTTCCTTTTACTGTTTCTTTCTTGGTGAGATATGACTTTCGGATGAGATGTTTCCGCTGGTCCTTTATCTCGTAGTATCGGTAGAACTGTAGCAGAGTAAACAAAGAATACAAGTTCCAATTAACCAAATACCAGTAACTGAAAAGTACACCAGGTTTATCCTGTTATTAAATTACAGGCCTTTACGGTGTGTGTGTGTGTATGTATATATATAATATATATATATATATATATACATTACTATGCACATTTGCACACGCAAAATCTTGATGCACATGAGTCGAACATACTGCAGACCCCTAGAGGGAACACTGGCCAAGACCATACAAAAGTACAGGTAGCAGAAGGCAAAGAGGCTGAATATAGACAGGGCTCCTGATACTGATCCAGTCCATCAGATACAGAGGCACCATCAGACCATCTTGTTCCAGTTAAGAACAGGCCACTTCAGACTACTGAGCCACCTGCACCGATGAATGCCTCTGTCAGGGCAGAGCACAAACCCCCCCCCCCCCCACAGCGTGGTGCTCCGAGCGTGTCAAACGTTCTCCGACCTACGAAGCCAGGCCTGGCCAGAGAGGATGGACTTGAGGCAGAAGCTGTGGGACCTGCCGCAAGGATCTGGAGAGAACTGAGGGCTTCATCATGGCGACCCGGTTTCCGATTTAACAAGACTCGGCATTTGAACACAGAAGAAGAAGAAGGTGTCGAACGAATAATCCCAGGGAAGTTTCTCCATGCAAATATTAAGAGAATAATGTAGAGATTATTCTCCAGAGACTGGTTAAATCCATTGAGTTTTTTGTCCACTAAGATTTGAAAAGTAATATAAAGATTATTGTCAGAAAACTGATTAAGCCCTGTAACAACTGATATCGATACACCAATGCTCGGAGGGGAAAAAAATCTTCTAGATACGGGGAATATCTCCCTGCACGGCGTGGCGCACCGGATTCACTTCACACGCAGCTGTCGGTACATGCATCTAATCCATGCATGCCCTTGGTCAGTGGTTGATTATAACAGTCAGGGCCAAGCCCGTTTTGTGTCAAACACGTGACAGGACAGGAACGAATTATCTCCATTTCTCACGGTCTGCGGCCAGTGGTTGTATAATACGCCAGCCAGTTCTCCGCCAGGTAGTCTTTGGAGGCGTTGTCTTCCTGCCTCCTTCGGATCTTCATCTCATGGCTGTCTTAGTGATGTTGCTGTAGTTCCTTCCTAACTTCTTCATACGTTCATCTCATGGCTGTCTTAGTGATGTTGCTGCAGTCCCTTCCTAACTTCTTCAGATGTTCATCTCATGGCTGTCTTAGTGATATTACTGCAGTCCCTTCGGAGCACATAACCAGTCCATTTCCAGGCTGCTTTTACCACAATTAGTTCCATGTGTCTTCCTCTTGTTCGCACTGAACTGTCAATGAAACGAAAATAGGTTACCGGTTGACTGGAAACCCTTACAGAGCGATGAACTTCGCCATAACGGTTGGGAGAAAACCACAAAATAATTTCCAGAAAAAGCCATGAATCCAACGGGCATCTTGATTGCTGGCGTTCGATTTTCATATAAAGAGGAGGGAAAAAAATTGAAAAGTAGCAGACAGAATAACTGAAACAAAACATAATTAAAGTAACTTCAGAAAATGTCCAGACTTTAAATTGTGACCGCCGTTTACAAACACTTCCAGTTAGGGAGTCTACGGTCTTTGGTACTTTACTTCCAGACAGAAAAGAAAATATAATAGTTAACGATTTCGTGTGTGTGTGTAATAAATAGAAATTAGAATCGTTTGTTGGTTTGTATTTCTTTATAAATTGCCTCCTCGTTCATCTTTCTTTAGTTGGAGAGGTAAAGCTTGGCAAGCTCATTAGTCTGTACTTTCTGTCATGGTTGTTTCTGTTGCACGTGTCTCAGTTTGTGCCCGAGTGGTCTTTAGATGAGGAAAGTGATTAGATCGACTTGACTTTCTGTGGTTTGAAAGAGGCGGTTAGAAAATATTAGGCTGTCATGTGTCACTTTAAAAAAAAAAAATTACCTGAACCTTTTGTGAAAAGTTAAGAACGATGTTTACATTATCAGATTTGTTCCTGGCGAGCGGCAGAGAGCCATTTACCTGAAATGGTGTGTAATCAGTATGAAGTACCAGGTCCGCAACTTGCTTTGTTAGTGCCTCGATTTCCAAAGACCACATGCCGTGTATGTTCATTCATTGAGTTCTCATTTGTACATTTTATAGATTTCTCTCTCTTTCTCTCTCTCTCTCTCTCGTATATTCTTTTTCTCTCTTTCTTTCTGTCTCTCTTTCTGTCTCCTTTTTCCATCTCTTTATCTCTGTTCATCTCTTTCTCTCTCTTTTCCATCTCTTTCTATTTCTTTATCTTTGTCCCTCTCTCTCTCTTTCTTTCTTTCTTTCTTTCTTTTTCTCTTTCTGTATCTCTTTCTTTCTCTTTCACTCTCTCTCTCTTTATCCTTCTCCCTCTTTCTTTCTGTCTTTCTTTTTTTCTCTTTCTGTCTCTCTCTTTCTTTCTTTCTCTCTTTCTTTCTCTTTCTCTCTCTTTCTCGTTATCTTTCTCCCTCTCTTTCTTTCTTTCTCTCTCTCTCTCTCTCTCTCTCTCTTTTATTTCTCTTTCTTTCTCTCTTTCTCTCGTTTTTTCTCTTTCTGTCTTTACATCTCTCTCTTTCTGTCTTTACTTCTCTCTTTCTTTACTTCTCTTTCTCTATTTCTTTCTCTCTTTACTTTTCTCTCTGTCTTTCTCTCCTTACTTCACTCTCTCTCTCTCTCTCTCTTAAAAATAACATGGAAAGTACGACTATTGAATAAATATACCACATCTACCAGTCCGATTTCTCTGACAATTTTTCTACTATCTGACTCCTACTCTTGTACAAATAGTACCCCATACTCCAGCCAAGTTTGTTTCCCATCCTGTTGCCTCTGTTTCTATACTGCTCAACATCCACCACTTCATACCTGGTATATAATCCTTACTATAATCCAACTACTTATCCAACTAGTGAGCCGCAAAGAGGCATTCAGAAAAAAAGCCTGTTACTCCATCGGACAGAGTTAAGTTAGTACTACCTTTCCACCCACATGGTCAGATGGTTAAGAAAATTTTTTATCGTTATCTGCCACTAACCCAGCTCGACCTCGACACTTTCTCTGGTCCACCTCTGCTAGCATACAAACGTGAGCCAAACCATAAGGACATCCTCGTCCACAGCCACTTGAAGCCTTATATATGTTGGTACTAGAAATTGTAACCGCCCCCGCTGCGTTACCTGCCCTGTAGACTTGGAAAATAAAACGATCACCTTTCCCAAAACTATCCTCACTCTTCATGAGGGATTCACATGCGAGTCCCGTAATGTAATTATATGTCATCGTAAGCAAAAGATGCAGGATAACGTATATTGGTGAGACTGGCCTCAGATTAGGGGACCACATGCAGAAACATCTGTATGATATCGCTCAGCATGCTTCGAAACCAATGTCACGCAGATGACACAAGCCGCCTAGCGCATGAGAACCGCTACATTCAGGAGTATGGGACGCTGTAACCATATGGGTTAAACTCGCTATTCAGCTACACCTAACATTCTCCTCTTCAACAATTATAATCCCTCTCCACTAAGCTCCACTCCCTTCTCACTTGTTACACATAGTTCAGAACCTCATCACAGCATCACATTACAATCCCTCTACCCTAACTATAATCATCTATGTCATCTTCTTCTGGCTAGGTTAACATTATACTACTCTCTCCCCCCTCCACAGTTTCTCCATCCACCACCCCCAGTGACGACCCACCGACCACACATCACAGGTCTCCATTTAAACAGTCTTTATGCCCTACCATACTCATTTCTGACACACAGCGTCGGACAAGCCACATCTTCTTACAGTTACAGCTGAGTGCTCTATTCATTTTTTTAAAAAATAGCTTTCGTGTGAATCTATACTTTATCTCCTCTCTCTATTTCTTCGTCCTGTATGTTTTTGTATGATTAAGGCTCACGCCGAAACGTCACAACTTTGTAATCGTTAAGTAATAAAGCTGCTCCTACTTTTTTTTTCCTAGTTTATACAGCAGATATTCCAATGACCCAGATTTGTAATACACGCATTAGCCATTGACGCACACGTGTGATAAAGTAATGTCTTATTTTATCTTATCTTGTCTTGTCTTGTCTTCTATCTCCCTAGAGCTGCGGGTTGGTGTTCTTTACAGCCGGTGCTGTGAAGATGTTGAGACACAGCATCGTGTCGGCTTGGGAGCGGGTTCTGGCGGCTATTTGTTCAGTAGCTGCATGGAGCTAGAAAGCAGAGGGGGTATGCAGTACTTATTTAGTAAAGTTCTCCTCTAGGGGAGGGGGACCTATGGCCCCTTTAGCCAGGCTAGATCTGTTACTAGGGGGTACCTACGGAGAGGAAGGGCAGGGTCTTGGCCAGCTATAGCTCGCCCATCCTGACACCAGGATTTCAGCAATGGGTCGTTGCTTGCCACAAGGGACATCGTCTTCGTGACTATGATAAAGTAATATCTAATAGACAGAAACTTGACGAGGAAATTGTTTACACATTCATACCAACATCTTGACATGTTCTACAGTCAAGGTGTTCAGATATATATCTCACAGTGCTTTGTGGTGCGGAAGTTTGACTCTCAGTCGAATATCATATCTTTCCATGATTAGTCGAATATCATATCTTTCCATGATTAGTTGAATATCATATCTTTCCATGATTAGTTGAATATCACATCTTTCCATGATTAGTTGAATATCATATCTTTCCACGATTAGTCGAATATAATATCTTTCCACGATTAGTTGAATATCATATATTTCCATGATTAGTTGAATATCATATATTTCCATGATTAGTTGAATATCATATCTTTCCATGATTAGTCGAATATCATATCTTTCCATGATTAGTTGAATATCATATCTTTCCATGATTAGTTGAATATCATATCTTTCCATGATTAGTCGAATATCATATCTTTCCATGATTAGTTGAATATCATATCTTTACATGATTCTTCCCCGACATGGAACATTGAAGGAAGGGCTATAACTCCTACTTCGACTCCATCCAAAATGCTCCCGATAAATTATTATTATTATTATGTGTCGTACCAAGCAGCGTTGGTGATCATGCTTGTCCATCGTGTGCTGTTCTTGATGTTTCCGGGTAATTTAAATGCTTTTCATTTTCTATGACTCTATTCAGTGAGATATTTCATTTGGGTTGCCTCTCTTTTTTCCAGTCATTACTTTGTTCTCCAACTTCTGTCTTCTCAAGACATGTCCAAGAAATTTTTACTTGTCTTTTTTATTATTATTATTATTATAATTAGTTTTCCTTGTTCTGAAATTTCTTTGGGGACTTCTTCGTTTGTTTTTCTGTCTGCCCATGGTATTTGTTACATTCTTCGTCAAAATCACATCTAGTTTTCCTTCCAGTTTCTTTGCCATCCTTTTGTTGTTGTCCGTATATATCAGCTTATCGATATTGCGGCTTCCTTTTTGTAATTTATGTTCCGAATAGTTTAATTATAATATTAGATTACAGAACATATATATATATATATATATATATATATGTGACTTAGTTTATGTTTAACATAAAATATGCAGCTGAAATGTTCTAGCACAGTGGTTCCCAACTATGTTTAACATAAAATATGCAGTTGAAATGTTCTAGCACAGTGGTTCCCAACTGATGGCCTGTGGGGGGGGGGGGGGTCCGTGACAAAAATTCAGGTTCTTTTTTTTAAATTCTCACTGCGAAATATTTAGCAACAGATGACAGTTGTCACAGAATACGGACTAGAGCAATTCTGTTTGAAATTTGATGTTGTTGTTTGTTTGTTTGTTTGTTTGTTATGAGAAGGCTGCTCTTCTATATACTTTTGTGAACAAACTTTTTCGACATACTGTTACACGAAGAATAAACACAGGAATCGGCTTAATGTTGATTCAACTTTGAGATTCAAAACAGGAAATATTGTGGGAGCCATTGTTCGGAATAAAAAGAGGGCATGATTTCTCTCACCATATTTAGGTTGGTGATGTGTCAGATATTTCATATTTTGTAAGTGTGTCAAGAAAAACTAGGAGTGTTAAATATTGTCTATTTTTTCTTACCCCCATGTGGTACCCGGGACCTGGACACGTGCCTGGGACGCAAAGAGTAGGACCACTGTACCCTACCACGCATGATCGTAAACGACTAAGGAGGATCCGACATAGGGCCACCAACCCTATCTAGTTAAAAAAAAAAACAACAACCATCATCAGACTGCTACAGAAACAGAAGCCAGGTGAAAAAACAAATGCAGATGGAAGGAGAAACGCCTATCAGGAAACTGAGCCCGTGAAGGTTGTGGATGAAAGCCAGCCAGTGGAAGTCCCCAGCCCGACTGCAGACCTCCTGGAACTTAAACACAAGATGCAAATAGGCAGCTGGAATGTAAGAACACTTAACAAGATTGGAAAACTAGCACAAACCATCAAGGAAATGCACAGATACAAACTAGACATACTAGGACTACAAGAAGCAAGATGGACAGGACAAGGCAGAAGGAAATTAACAACACAGCACACAGAAGATACAATAATATGGTCAGGTAAAGAAGATCTTCATGAAGGAGGAGTAGCATTGATTATAACAAAAGAAGCATCAAGAGCATTGCTGAAATGGACCCCTATAAATGAGAGATTATTATATGCATGCTTCAACTAAAGATTCACGAAGCTGTCTGTTATAGTTTGTTATGCACTAACAGAAACAGCTGAAGAGAAATTAAAAGAATATTTTTTACAACAGCCTCCAAGCCACAGTAGAAACAATACCCAAGCATAATATGCTACTCATCTTGGGTGACTTCATTGCAAAAGCAGGTGAGGGAAATGAAGATAGAAGAAGAATCATGGGAAGAGAAGGAATCGGAGAAATAAATGAAAATAGAGAAAGACTGTGCAGTTTATATGAAGAAAACATGATGACCATTGGAGGGACAACCAGCATAAAAATATCCCCAGACAAAACAACAGAAAGCCAGACTGATCACAACTGATAAACAACAAATGGAAACAGTCACTACAAGATGTGAGAGCAAGGAAAGGAGCAGATATAGGAAGTGATCACAACCTTCTGGTAGCAAAAACAAAACTAAAATTCAGGAAAGCCAAACTCGGAGAACACAGAAATGCACGCTTTGACACAACAAAGCTGAAAAACCAGCCAACAAGAAATGGATTCTCAATAGTACTTAATAACCGCTTCAGTGTCCCACAAGACAAAGCAGAAATGTCTGTACTAGAGTTCAGTGAAACACTACAGGAAAGAGCAAAATAGGTGCTGGGAAATCGGAAACGGAGAAAAGAAGATAGATAATCAAGACCACATTGGAAAAGATAGAACAAAGAAAGGAAATAAATAAAAAATTACTGACCACCAAATCACAAAGGCTGAAAGAACAAGTCTTAAAAAACTATGCACAAAAAGACAAAGAGGTGAAGGAATCATGCCGTCAAGATAAACGTCAGTACTATGACAACTTAGCAGAAGCAGCAGAGAAAGCAGCATATATAAATGACATGAAAACCATATACAAAATCACAAAGCAGATGACAGGTAACTTCAACACAAGATGTGAAAGTGCAATAAGGACACAAAATGGACAACTGGTCAGTGGAGAAAGAGAAAAAAATTGAAAGATGGGGGGAACACTTTAACATACTACTAAACAGAACAAAAGCAGCACAAACGATAAATATTCCTGAAACAAAACGGAACTAAACATTAATACAGGACCAATAATAATAAATGAAGTAAAGGAGGCAATAAAGAAGCTAAAATTAGACAGGGCACCAGTTGAAGATGAAGTGACCGCTGAGATGTTGAAAGCAGATGAAACAGAAACAGCAAAACAACTCTGCCGGATAGTGTAACAAACTTGGGGTCTAGAGAAAGCTCCAGAAGAGTGGGGAGCTGGACTTATTGTAAAACTAAGAAAGAAAGGTGACCTCAGATATTGCGGACATTGGAGGGACATTACCATCCTGCCACTCACCCGCAAAGTATTCTGCCGTATCAAAAGAATTTTACCAGTGATTGAGGGAAAACTTTGGAAAGAGCAGGCAGGATTTAGGATAGGAAGATCATACATAGAACACATATTTGTACTTAGACAAATATTAGAACAGGCAAATGAGTGGCATAGCACAACATATGGATTATTTATAGATTTTGAGAAAGCCTTTGACAGTGTCAACAGAGATGCGCTGTGGAAAATTCTAAGATGACATATCCTCCTTCATAAGATAGTGAATATCATCAAAGTCCTATACGAGGGTTTACAGTTCAAAGTGTTCTGCGGAGAATACACTTCCAACAGCTTTAGAGTACAAACAGGCGTATTCCAGGGATGTGTACTATCACCAACATTATTTATTTTAGCAGTAGACTAGTTAATAAAGGAGTCAACAGCAGATAAAGGCGAAGGATTTCAATGGACAATCGACACAGTGCTGGATGACCTTGACTTTGCGGACGATATTTGCTTACTGTCAAGCAGGCACAAAGACATGCAAGAAAAAAATAAAGAAGCTAACTCGTTATGCTAACAATATAGGATTAAAGATCAATGTAGGAAAGACAAAGTTAATTAAGCAAAATATGAACAACAGAAATGTACTCAGAGTAGACAGCAAGTTAGTAGAGGAGGTCAACGAATTTGTATATCTTGGTAGTAGAGTAGTAGAAGATGGAGACAGCACAGAGGACATCAACAACAGACTTACTAGAGCAAACCAGGCTTTAGCAATGCTGCAGACTATATGGAAATCTAAAAAACTAAGCATAAATACGAAAATCAGTATATTTAAGAGTAATGTTCTAAGTGTACTACTCTATGGAAGTGAATGCTGGAAAATCACCAAATCCATAGAAAACAAGTTGAATCATTTCCAGATTAAATGTTTACAAAGAATTAGAAGAATATTTTGGCTAAACACCGTAAGAAATAACATCTTGCTGGCAGAAATGCAGATGAACCTCTGACAACAATTATTGAGGAAAGACGCTGGCGATGGTTGGGACATGTGCTCTGGATGACTGACAACTCACTACCAAAAAATAGCACTAAGATGGACACCACAGGGGAACAGAAGTAAGGGTAGACCAAAGGAGACATGGAGAAGAACAACAGAGTGAATGTTGAGCAACAAAGGGCTCACTTGGGCAAGAACGGGAAAAAAAGGCAACGGACGTACGACTATGGAAAACCCTTGCGGAAACCCCACGTGCTTTGGGCACTTAAGGTTCAGATGTTTTTTTCTTAACTACATTACTGTCAGTTTGAAACATCACCATGTGTGTGTGTGTGTGTGTGTGTGTGTGTGTGTGTGTGTGTGTGTTTTGTTTTTTTTTATATTGTAGTGTAGCGTTTGCTCATGAAATTTTCTCACATTTTCTGAAAACATTCTTTTGCATTTAAAGTGCATAGCTAGCTTACAGATATGAGACGTTTCCAAAGTTGGGGGTCCGTCGCCTGGATTTTGAAACAGCACGGGGTCCGCGGACTTTTATTAAATGGGAACCACTGTTCTAGACCGTAGTCACTCAGCCAGTAACAGAATGTTCCGTATCTTCCGACGCCCTGGAAAAAAAAACATTGAACCAACTTTAAGATCGATAAAACCGTGTTTTATAGCAGCAATTTCAAAATCATAGATATTGCACTAACACTCCACTGTACGTATGAAAGCATCTTTAGCTTGAGGCTTCTAGACTGGCAGATGAATACATTCTATAGTCTTTTTCACCAGCATATTCTAAACCCACAAAGTTTCTAGTGTTCCTTGCTGGCATCGAAATCTGCAGCTGAAAAAGTTCTTTAACCCTTGCCGTTCTAACTCGCAGTAAAAATTTCTCTACAGCTCATGCGCTTCGACCCTTGGTCACAATTACTTCCCCTGATGGCCTGAATAGAGAAACTTTTCCCAGCTATTTCTACGGGGAATTAAATCATTAATGGGCCTCCATTTTCTCCCGTTGCTTTAAAATTCCCATCTTTTGATTTTCCTAATAGCAAGGGAATTAAATCGATGACGGTTCCCACACAGTTGTCTCCCAGTGAGAGCAATAGAGTTCTATGTTGAATGCCTGAGGAATGTTGGACGTTGGAGAGGTTGCTGGAAGTAAGAGACTTCTGTCGCTTGTGTTTGTACATTTCTCCCTGTTTGTTCAACGAAGCGAGTTATTTCGCAAGTGAGTAAGTTAATAATGCAACAGGATACTATTGTGGTGGTCCCGTTCATCATTCCTGCTTTGTTTCTTCTTCTTCTTCTTTTGTATCATTCGTTCTGTCTATAGTAATCTTTTGTGTGTGTGTGTGCGATTGTGCAGATTTTGTTTCGTGTTTTCCTTTCTTCTTTTCCCTTTGTAAAAGATTTTCCCTAGTTTGTTGTTGTTATTATTACTTCTCCGGTTCTATTACTTTTCTGCTTTTCTCTACTTTTTTTTTATGTGGTATCGTTATAACTCGCATTCTTCGTCGTCTTTTCATATTATTAATTCTTTCCTCCGCTTCTCCGTATAAAGGCAGTCCCCGTACTACAAACGCTCGATTAACGTACAACGCATAGTTACGAACTACCCATAAGCTTTATAACCTATGTATATAGCATGCAGTTACATACAATGAGTCATCATAAACGGACGCTATTTTGCGGCTCGCATCAAATCACTGCGACTGCCACTTTGGTGTTTTGTTGTTTTTTTTTCCATAGAAATGTACACTAACATGAAATACGAACCGTAGTGAATTGTTCCAACTTACGTATAAATTCGACTTACGAAAGGACTTAGGAAGAGAACTCGTTCGTAAACCGAAGGCTGCCTGCATTTATACAAATGAGAGACTTCACTATTTTGTTTCATCTATGGTCACATTATTTCGACACGAGAAGAACTAACAAATTAATAAATATCCTTAGAACTGGCTGAAAAAAAAGATAGATTACTAAAATATATATATATACATATTAAACATCGATTTTCCAGCACTACTTATATACAATAAGCACATATGAGTGGAAAATATTGAAAATAAACGCACGAATGTAAGTCTCCGTACATAAAGCGCTGCGTGCTATACTCTGAGGATCATCTATCAGTCACTTTGTAACCTGCGTGTAATATAGGTTCTGCACTATCTATATCCGGAAAATCGATGGCAAGCCCATATATTTGTGCGTTCTCTACCTGTTCCTGTGTAAGAGGTAGTTCCCTGTAAAGTAAGCGAAAAAAGTGAGTGATGGAATTATAACGGGGAAACTTTAAAACAGACAGAACAGTCTATGTCAGTAAATCCCCTCCCCCCCCCCCACTACTCTCCTCTCCCTCTCCTCACCTCCCACCCTCATTCTTATTATTTCTATTCAGTTCTATTTTCAGCATCCGGGAGTAAACCTCCAAATTAAATTAGCCACTGGAGTGACCTAGTTGAAGGCACCAACCGCGCGATGTTCCCTTGAGCTAATCCCACCTGATTTATGTCAACTCCCGTAAAACGTCCAGAAAAACTGACCACGATTTGTCGTTTTAAGGCCAGTCCCTTCCACAGCTCCAGTCTCTGACAAGTTCGGTCAAGAGAAGATGACATAAATGGACGAAGACATATAAATAGGATAGAATGAAGCCGTGCGACAAAGCGTTTGCCGTCAAAGAAGAAGAAAATAAGAACCGTCCACAAAATTACAAGACAATGTGGCAGTCAACAAGGGAATGAAGAAGCTGCCTGACTTGACAGCTAGCGAGTCATAGCTGACATGTTGGATCAAGATTGGCGGCGAATGATAGCTGGCATGTTCAATCAAGACTGGCGGCGAATGATAGCTGGCATGTTGGATCAAGCTTGGCAGCGAATGATAGCTGACATATTGGATCAAGATTGGCAGCGAATGATAGCTGGCATGTTGAATCAAGATTGGCGGCGAATGATAGCTGACATGTAGGGTCAAGATTGGCGGCGAATGATAGCTGACATGTTGGATCAAGATTGGCGGCGAATGATAGCTGACATGTCGGGTCAAGATTGACGAACGATAGCTCGCTTGCTAGCGCCAGGGCTCGCGAACCATAGCTGACGAAGACCCTGTCCCACCTCTCCGTTGGTGCTCCCAGTACCAGACCCAACCTGGCTAACGGAGCAGGAATCGCCATATTACCCTTGGCGGTGAACACTGTTAAAGAAGTATTGCACATCCCATGCTTTTTAGCTTCATTCAAGGACTGAAAAAAAAGCTACTATAAAATGCTTCCAATCCGACACAATGCTGTGCCTCGACATCCTCCTAACCTCAAGAACATCGGTTCACAGTTCCAGTAATAAGAAGAAGAAGAAGAAGAAAACGAAGAAGAAGAAGAAGAAGCCCTACCTCGTTTGCTCTTGTAGAACTACTTCCCCCTGTGAAATATTGCAGGCGTGACATTAGGGTCTTTGCCTGTTATGGTTCGCCATTTGAAACGTACTGCTATGGTCCTCTTAACTGAAGAAGATAAGATCGTTGAGATATTCACACCGACGTAGGTAAAGGTGACGATTTAACCAGTTAATGTCCAAGATATATATCATTAGTCATATGGAGAGTATGGAGAGAATAGAGAGCTCCAGGCGAAGTTTATAACCATATGCTCTTAATAAGAAGAACGTTTTTGTTTTTCTTATTTTCTATCGCAGGAGTATATATTTATCTGAGGATATATATATATATATATATATATAATTCATTCATTCATTTGCATGTCCCTTGCTGAACTTTGCCTCCCAAACAGCACTCCAGTATGCCTCTTGGTTGTGAGCAAGTTATATATAATATATATATAACTACTAAATTGTGAAGGGCCTATAAACACATTAATGTGCGAATAAATACAGACTTGCGAATCTGAAATAGAGGACAGCTTATTTAAATCCCAACGAATTATAAATGTCTTGAGACTGAACTGATTGCACTGATTTGGCCATGTAGAAAGATTGGAAGAGAACAGACAAACGAAAACGATGTATGCACAAGAGATGAGGGAAACAAGACCATTGGGTGGACCAAGACAGAGATAGAAAGACAACATAGAAGAGGATATATAGGAAACTGGTGTCACCAACTGGAGAGAGATTAGGGATAGATAGGAATGGAAGGGAATTTTGTCTGCAGCAGTGAGCCTTAATGGCTCGGAAAACTGAAGAAGAAGAAGAAGAAGAAGATAATATGCGACACTGGAGTTAGAAAACAATTGCCTCCTCCTTCCTCTGACTTGGTGCTGAAGATCTCCAGCTCACAGATATGTTGATAACTTAGAAATCAGCTTCGTTTCAAATTTATCCTTGACCTCCTTCTAGATCGCTCCAGATTTACACATGCCCTTGAGGACTACTCGTTTTCAACAATCCAGTTCTCTAATTGAACTTCATTGTCGAGCGTGGCTCATGATGAAGTCGCTAAAACGGAACCCACTTTTGCAGACACGAGTCTTGGCAGACAAACACACAGATATGGAGACAGACACAAATGTTAGCAGACAAACACACAGACATCGAGACAGACACGAGTGACAGATGCCTCGAAAGTTTAATTAAGAACCATCGCCATTAATTAGCGCCCTCTTTCGGCCTTTTCACATTAACACTTGAGGTCTTCAGGAGCCGTAAATCAGATCTGGCCTTCCTCGGGACGTGTTGTCACAGAGGAGATTTATTCTGGCGGCACGGCAGACGCAGAATTGGTGTCCTTGCCTGGGCTGTTCTACACTTTCAGCAACAGCTAAGATTTCTCCCGTCTGACCAGACAGCAAAGCAGCAGTGGATGAAATGTGTACATGCAGTGCTAACTTTCTTGAAGACCTGGTTCTTTATACATATATTCAATGTTAGCTCTCATGAGTTGATCTAAGTGAACACTGGGGGAGGATAAGACCTAGTGAACTGACCGAGAAAGCTTCTATCACTCCAGTGTCGAGCGTATTAGTTTACAACCTACCGAGACTCTCTCATCTCCCACCTCAAGGTCCTTCGAATACTTCACCAATAACACCTGAGCGTAAATAGTCAAAGAGACCGACTGACCAATTAAATGCATTTTTTTTTACGTTCATCCCTCGTTGTCCCTATTTAACTCATGTATTCTTTGGTAATCTTCTGTAGCCACAGGTGTGAAGGTTTGGTATGAGACCAAAAGACCTCAAGGGACCTTCATTTCATATTTTCACTACCGAATCCCGTCGTTCAGCCAATTTTAATCGTCCCCTCTCTCATGTTAATGTTGCAATTCGTTGTAAAAGCTCGGCTTAAATGAAATGCAGACTGATAAACTTGTGCAGGGAATTTAACATGATATACTACTGTCCAGATAAAGCTCCAGACGAGGTTTAGAACCAGATGCTCTTAATAAGAAACACGTTTTTGTTTTTCTTCTTTTCTATCTCAGGGATGTATTTTTATCTGAGAATAAATAAACCTTTTTCTGAGTTAAAATATCTAGTTAATATATATTATATATATAGCTATATATGTTAATATATAGTTATATATAATATATATAGTTAATATAATATATAGTTAAAATAACTTAAAATGTGATCTTATTGCAAACCCACGACTTAATTACTAGAAAAAAAAAATCTTCTCTCCATCATCGTTTGCTCAATCATCGACACCAGTGTCTGTCGCAAGTGCGGTAGTTCGTTCGTCTCAGGTTTTGGGCATCTCCGTAGAGCTTCTCTTGTAGGAGGTAAGGAAAGAGAGGGGGTGGCTGGGGTCTGGTCAGGTTCTTTGCCTAAGTAGGTTGCGTAGCTGGTAGCTCTGGAGGATGGGATGCGGTGTCTGTTGCTCTTTGCTGTAATGTTCAGCTTGTGGTGTAGTTTGTGTCTCAGCCAGCAGTGTCCTGTTCTCTGTGGGAAGATTATCACTTGGTCATTCCTTGAGGGTTTAACAAAAAGAAATAATGACAGGAGAAAGATTTCACAGTGAAATCATTTTTCTCCTCTCCTACACTGACGGTAACATACTGGACATAACTTTACGAGGATTCCTTTCCTCTAGTCCTCAGTGTGCAGTTACTAAACAAAAATACATCAGCCATTAATCAGGTTCTTCTTCTTTTTCTTCTTCTTCTTCTGCTTCTTCTTCTGCTTCTTCTCCTTCTTTTGCGTTCAGTTTCGTATGCTCAGCTTTCTAAATAGGTAGCCGAGTCGTCTCCATGAATCCTGCTATCAGCAGGAGGACTTCGTAGGAGCTCCAGAGATTCTCCTCAATGCTCTCTCTCTCTGTCTCTCTCTCTCTCTCTCTCTCAGTGTAATGACTGTTACATCATTTTGCGTACTGTGTCTTGACTGCATGGTGAGTGAAGTGTTGTGCTTTTATATAAACTCCAGCAAATATGTCGACAGAAATAGTAGTGTTTCCCTGTATGGGTTATCAATTCATGAGCAAAAACTGTCGAAGGAGACTTCTGTTGTATGTGCTCAGAAATAGTTTGTGTAAGTTTCAAGATAATCAGTGCTCTTGACTGAAATTTGCAGGTCTTATAGAAGGAAAACCGGTTAACAAGTTTTCATTGGAATCAAGTGCGCGACACAAAGAACCCTGGTAAATTACTGCTGTTTCTTCTTCTTCTTCTTGTTCTTGTTCTTCTTCTTCTTCCCTGGAACTGCAATCTGGTGTTCTTTGTTGACTACCTGGCGAGGATGTTGAGATACTGAATCATGCCGGCCTGTGAGCGGGTTATGGCAGCTGCTTTGTCAGTTCCTAACAGTAGCTAAAGAGCAGGAGGTGTGCAATGCTTCTTTAGCAGACTCCACTACCGCCGGGACTATGACGATCCCTGTCCCTTTTGCCAGACTAGGCATGTTACTGGAGGGGGGGGGGCGCCACTTTAGAGGTACAACAGGGTCTTGGTCAACTATGGTTTGTGAACCCTGACGCCAGCATGATTGCCAAATCCAACAGCGTCTTCCCTCTGCTGCTGTTAGGACATCATATAGAGACAGCAGCTGCTGTTAGGACATCATATAGAGACAGCTATAAGTGTCTCTATATGATGTCCTAACAGCAGCTGCTGCTGTGGGCAGTATATCAAAAGAACCCCCTATTTATTACACGTTCCTTTCTGTTTATTATCCATATTGATGTTTCAAGATATACAGCGCAAGTAAGGATTCTCTACAGTTAAAAAAAAAATCATACAAGATTTAAATCCATTACACTTGTTTTCTCACAAGAAATGAATGCTGAAACTCCAAAGGATTTTGTATAACAAAAAAGTGTTCCGATATCTTGGAATTATTTCCCCCTTTTTCTCCGCTACAAGAAGGCGTGATTACGGCCCCTGCTTGGTTCCCCGTTCTATTCATCATCATCAGGTGCCGTGCCGACTGGCGTTGGCTATTATGTTTCTCCAGAGTACACGATCCTTCATGCAGGCCATCAGCTCAGTTGGTGATCTCCTCCCACACCATCTCGTCAGACCGTCCAGTATCATTCCTCTTGGTCTTCCTCTTGATCTTCTTACTTCCATTTTTCCTGTTGTTATAATATTTTCAATGCCCCCTCTTCTCATTGCATGTCCTATGAAAGTACATTGTCTCTCTCTTATTTTTTTGATAAGATATTTTTGTCTCTCCAGCTCTTCTCATACATTCTTCATTAGTTATTTTTGCTGTCCAGGGAATTCGCAACATTCTTCTAATAAACCACATTTCTGCTGCTTCCAATGATTTTTGTGCAGACTTGCCATGATTTATTTCATATAACAATTTAGGTTCAATATAGCATTTTATGACTCGTTTTCTAACATTCATTGATAAGGATGTGTTGGATAATATGTTTTTCATTCTCTGAAATGCAGTCTTTGCATGGCCTATTCTGTTCCTAATTTCTGTTCTGCATTTCCCATCTGAAGTTATTACTGCTCCAATGTATTTGAATTTCTGCACCTGCTTTAAAATAGTTCCATTTAATTTTATACTGCATGTTGGCGGATTCTGTTTCTTAGATGTAACCATAGTCTCTGTCTTTTTGATGTTCAAAGTAAGCCCTTTCTGTTCACTTTCTTTGGCCACTTTATCCAAGAGATTTTGCAGGTCTTGTTGGTTCTCGGCTATCAGTACTGTGTCGTCAGCATACCGAAGGTTGTTAATATTGTATCCTCCAATTTTTATGCCTGGTTCTGTGTTGATCGTTCTTATAATATTCTCGCTGTACAGAGAAAAAATTTCTGGAGATAGTACACATCCTTGTCGCAGCCCTTGTTTTATAGGTTGATATTTTCCAGTTCTATTTTCAACTCGAATTGCTGCTTCTTGCTGCCAGTATAGATGTTTTACAATCCTCAGGTCTTTGCCGTCTATATTGATGTCTTCAAGCATCTTAATAATTTCATTATGTTTCACCTTGTCGAATGCCTTGGTGTAATCAATGAAGCATAAGTAGAGATTCTTTCTGTACTTCTAAAGCCCTTTGTGTTCGTAAAGCATAAATGGCATTGTGTGCTCCCTTTCCTTCAACAATTCCAAACTTTTCATTTGCTATTTCCAGTTTTATCTTTTTTCCTTGTTCTTCCAAAATGAAATAATGAAATCTTCTCATAATGGTTCTCAGAAGTAGCTTCGTTATGTGACATGAGAGGCTGATAGTCCGGTGGTCATCACATTCTTTTGCACCTGTTCTGTTACCTGAGATAATCCTAATCCTAATACTTACAGCTGGTCTGACTGAGGTCTGACTGTCTGTGCCCTTGTTGTCACCGTCTTTACGTCACAACTTTGTGGTCGATAAGTAATAAAGTTGTTCCTACTTTTTTCCTACTTTATATGGGGTCCGGCATAAAGCATAGCTGGATTTTAAAAATGGAAAATAAATAAGCGCTATACATGTTTTTGGTTAAAAAAAAATGAAACTCAGAAAAGTGAGTATTTTTTTTTATTACTGACAATCATGTTTAGGTTTTGAAAATGACGCCGGTTAGATGACCGCCATTACATTTGATACATTCAGCCAAGCGTCTGGAAAATTCCTGCATAACGCTATTTAACATGTTCAAATGGATATTGTGAATGCAGTGTCGGATTCGATCTTTTAGGTCTGCACTTGACTGTGGTCGACTAGCATACACCGCGTTCTTGAGATACCCCCACAAAAAGAAGTCTGCGGCCGATAAATCCGGTGACCTTGCCGTCCAATGAATCTGGAAATAAGAAATCTGGAAATAAGACGATTGGGAAATGCTGCTTGTCGCAGCATGGCCATGGACTGATGGGCTGTGTGGGCAGTTGCTCCATCTTGTTCAAACCATATTAGTCTCTTATTTCTATTGGCCAAGTCTGCAATGAAATATTCAGTTAGCATATGCACATAAAGATCTCTATTAACAGTACGAGAATGCCAGGTGCCAAAGCGTTCCTAACAGCTGATCGTCGAGGGCTACTCAGCAATGCGTTGCGGACTTCTTGAAATCGTTCAGGTGTGTGTTGAGTTCTTGGACGACTAGTAGACTTGTTATTAAGGCAATCAGCGGTTTCCTTAAATTTTTTTACCCACTTCAAAATTGTTTTGTCCTCAGATCGGGAACATTATCACGGAGATGCAACTCAAAATGGCGACGAAACTTTCATTGTACAGTAATAGACGATTCTCCACTTTGAAAATAAGTTCCATGGGTGAATGCGCGATGTTGTGTTTGCCAAGAAGCCATTGTTAAAAATGACCGTTTGTCTGCTTCATCTCTGACGTCATGTTTTTTTTCCACACGTATTCAGTTTCTGCACACTACGTCAGTTAAATCCAGCCATGCTTTATGCCGGACCCGGTACAACACAGACATTTGTACAGGGGAAGGTTTAAGCACGTGGATCTTATCTTTCGTTGCTTTTTCTCTAACATGTATGCCATAATAGTTTTTTTTTTTTTTTAATTTGGAAAAAAAAAATGCTGGATATGGATTGCTCATGAGTTCCGAAAGGACCCCAGCAACAATCGCTAAGACAGCCATGAGACGGACTCCTTCTTCTTCTTATATCCTTCCCGTGCCGTTAAACGTCACATAAGACTCACAAGGTAGTTCGCCAGTTTATCATATTTTCGGCGAGCTTTTCAACCTCATCAAGGGATTTTATGCCTATTAATTTGGCCTCTCTTAACAATGTCCGCTTTAGGGTTTCACGTGGTCTGCCTCTTTTTCTTCGGCCTGTTGTGTTCTACTTGATAGCTTGTTCTGGGATTCTCTAATCATTTCTTCTCATCACGTGACCAACATATGTCCATCTCCTTTTCCTGATCACCCATGAGACTGGTTGTTGTTCAACCATCTCTCTTATCTCTGCATTGTTCTTGAATTCGTTCCACTTGATGCCGAGCATTTGAGATGGACATCCGAGGTAAAAAGAAAGTAGGACAGACCCAAGTCTACCTGGCGAAGAATTATTGAAACAGAAACGACAAGCATGCAGAGCAGCTGGGCCATAATACAAAGACTGGCCGGAGACCGTGAGAGGTGGAGTTTGTTTCTGCCCTGCGTGACGCCACGGGACGTACTGGAGGTGATGGCTTATCCAATCGCCGACCAAGGACTTGGATCATTTCTTTTCTGTTGGTAATATTTATAAAAGTATACTTTCTGTTTTCGTTTTATATTTTTCAATATAAATGTATATTTCTGTCCTCTAACCGGAGGTGTAAGATGGCCGAGTGGATAATACGCTTTTTCTCGTGTCTAGGCAGCTGCTGGCCCTACTGAAGTCCGTGGTTCGAGTTTCCAGGTAGTTCTCTTGTTATTTATAATTTCCTCACGTCTAAAGTGATCTCTCTTCTTTTCAAATGCTCACCATACAACACTGTGCTAGACCACTTTATATTTCAACCCTATAAAACTGTGGTTGTTCAAAATGTATAAACTAGGGAAAAAAAGTAGGAACAGCTTTATTACTTAACGCGTATACAGATGTGATGTTTCGGCGTGATCCTTAAACATACAAAAACATACAGGACGAAGAAATAGAGGGAGAGAAGATAGAGATTCTTGTGAACAACGCGATACACCTTCACTTAAAGGGACTGAAAGTCGCGTCTCTGGACGCACCGCTCTGTCGATACAACAGAAAATTCCATCCCGGCCTAAATAACGCCGAAAATGCCTTTAAAAAACAAATTCAACTGTTTGCCCGGGAGTATTAAAAGTGATTGACATTTTTAGCACCTGTCTTCTTGAACAGTGTTAAAATTCCCCACATTCTGGATGGCCCGGGGTGAACCTTGCCCCATTTGTGTCCCTAATGACATCCGTTCTTCCTATTCCAGGCGACCTGGACTGTCTGTTATCTTTGTGAAAATAAATTCTGGAATAAAGGACTTGCTTGGCAGGGCCATAAAAGTTATGGTATTATTTGTCTGCTTATATTAGAAGTGACTGCATTCTTTAGGCTTTTGTCATATTGTGCATAACTAAACTATTCTTTTGTTATATTGTGCATAACTAAACTATTCTTTTGTTATATTGTGCATAACTAAACTATTCTTTTGTTATATTGTGCATAACTAAACTATTCTTTTGTTATATTGTACATACCTAAATTATTCTTTTGTTATATTGTACATAATTAAAATATTCTTTTGTTATATTGTACATAACTAAATTATTCTTTTGTTATATTGTACATAACTAAATTATTCTTTTGTTATGGTGTAAATAACTAAACTATTCTGACTCTGTGGAGTTGCAGATGGCAATATTCTTCTAGCGCATATCATGTTGTAAAAAAAAAAAGGCAAGGCCGTTTTAACTCCTGTGATTTTTTTGCAGGAGACTGTTAATTTTGCTGTTCAAATGTTGAAAATGTGGTGCTTTGTTTCTTATACCGGAATGCACTTTTTTATAATAAGCACGAAAGTTTTTATCATGCCCACACGTTTATGTAATATTTTAACACTCATTCAATTACGCAATGTAAAATCCCAGTCTCCATACCGTTAAGACATACTGAGGATACAGTGTTAAGCTTGTACTTCCAGGACCTTCGCCACACGGAAGTGTCCTGTGGTCAGTATCACGCCTGGCCGCATTTACCTTCCCAGGTTTCTCCGGTACCTATTATTTAGAGGCCGGGTGGACCCCGGGGGGGTGTTTTTGATGTGGTGGTATGAGAAAAACAAAAATCCTCACTGCTGGGACTTGACTCTGGTACCACCGGGTTAGCAGCCCGACCACCTGGCAGTAATAAGTAAAAAAGTAAAAGTAAAGATAGTCCCATAGCATTTCAAATGCCGTAGGGGGTGAAGCGTTAGAGACCTCATTATGCTGGGTCATCAGCGTGTGAGGTAGGGTGACCAGTTCCTTTCCTCGCTGCCTTTACTTCCCAGATTTTCTCTGGTACCCATTTTACGAGGCTGGGTCGACCTCAGGGCCGTATTGGTCGGAAAAAGAATCCCGCTCAGCTGAGGATTCGAACCCTCGACCATTTGGTTGCTAGACGAGTGCTCTAACCACTACGCTAGCCGGCCCATAGTAATAAGTACAGTTATAAATTGAAATTTTTAAAAAATGATTAATTATAACAGTAATAAGTACAGTTATAATTAATCATTTTTTAAAAATTTCAATTAACAAATAATAATAATAACTTTTGTATTTGCTTCTCGTCGTGTGCAGTGATGCAGTGAGCTATGTATATGTTACTTTACTTAGTGTAAAGAGACTTCATATTATTCTATCATAAATTGTAAAGTGGTATTTACACATTATTTTGTTTCTTACAGTTATAGTTCCCTGGTTTGCAACGAAAGGGTTGCTTAGTCATTTAGGGCAGTTTTTCAGGTTTTACCGCACTAAAAGAAAAGAACATTGTCTCCACGCTGTTTTTTTTAAGTGGTTCCCAAACTGTGGTCTGCGGCTCCATTATCAATTTCCTTTTAAGGGTCTTCCATTGTATAGAAACAATTAATGTTTTGTGGCATTACTATATTGCATTTAGCATACTGGCCCTCAACTTGTAAGTAATTACAGAAATGATCATTAGATGTACAAAGGTTGAGAAACACTGTTCCATCAGATCAAAAGCAAGAAAGTTAATGGCACAACACCTGTAATTAATTGGCACTGCCTTCCTCCACTTCCGCCTGTGGCTATTTATGAGAACGAATTTGATGAGTACGCTATAGACAGAAGAAAAATGGCTGCCGGAACCGGAAAATGAAATCACGTGGCTTCGACTTCTCAGGTCGCGGCACGGAAAATTAGACATTTTATTGGAGCGGCCGGTAAAAATGAGGAGTTTTCTTTCAAATACGACGACGTGCTGGGAGTCTTCAGATCCCAAACCTCAGATCAGGTCTCGGAGACGCGAAGTTTCCGATTAGAACTCGTCGCTGATAAGGGGCCAAATAACAGGCCGGGCTTTGATTAAGGGGAAAGTACGTGGGGGTAATGATAAGGAGAACGCGGGAAGTGATAAGTAGGAGGACTACATCAAAGTGTTCTTATCA
Organism: Achatina immaculata; assembly: GCA_009760885.1. Lineage (NCBI taxonomy): Eukaryota > Metazoa > Mollusca > Gastropoda > Stylommatophora > Achatinidae > Lissachatina > Lissachatina immaculata. The sequence goes on from CM019718.1 coordinate 10,036,537, forward strand.
ACGACGAAAGCTGATACACCAAGCAACAAACGTTGTACAGTGTACCTGGATTTTCAGCACCAGCAGTTCATCAAGGGAAAAAAAAAAAGTAATGACTGATCATTCTTCGTATTCTTTTTTTCTCTCTCGCGGCTGACGTTAATCATGCATGGTAGCCACTTAGTCAGATACTTTACTGTGGTTAAGTTTTCGTTTAAGTTCCTTATTGTTCTGTGCCCCTGTTTGTCATTTCGTCATCATCATCATCATCATCGTCATCATCATCTTCTTCTTCTTCCTCACTACCTTCTACTCCTGCTTTGGCCCTAAAAAGAACGTTGGTTGCGCCGTGACGAACACTGTGTAAACAGATAAGGACTAACAGACAGACGAACACTGTGTAAACATATACGGACTAACAGATAGATGGACACTATGTAAACATATATGGACTAACAGACAGACCGACACTGTGTAAACAGATACGGACTAACAGACAGACGGACACTGTGTAAACATATACAGACTAACAGACAGACCGACACTGTGTAAACAGATACGGACTAACAGATAGATGGACACTGTGTAAACATATACAGACAAACGGACACTGTGTAAACAGATACGGACTAACAGACAAACGGACACTGTGTAAACATATACAGACTAACAGACAGACGAACACTGTGTAAACAGATACTGACTAACAGATGGACTAACAGACAGACCGACACTGTGTAAACATATACGGACTAACAGACAGACGGACACTGTGTAAACATATACAGACTAACAGACAGACCGACACTGTGTAAACAGATACGGACTAACAGATAGATGGACACTGTGTAAACATATATGGACTAACAGACAGACGAACACTGTGTAAATACATACGGACTAACAAACAAACGGACACTGTGTAAACATATACAGGCAAACGGACACTGTGTAAACAGATACGGACTAACAGACAAACGGACACTGTGTAAACAGATACAGAATAACAGACAGACGGACACTGTGTAAACAGATACAGACTAATCCCTGACAGGTATCGCGAACACCTGATACTGGATACAAAGAGTTCACCCAGGCGAGAAAATTGAATAGTCGGATTTGACGCAACAAACATACTAACAGGTAAGGCATAATTGCTTATCATAGGACTCAATTGAGGCACATGAATAATCCAGTGGATCAATAAGATGACCAAGGAAAGAGGACCGACTCATCCCGAATTCCAGTCAGGACCCAGTCAATATGTAGCCAACAAACTGACCAGAAGTAGATCTAGGGGTGTGTCCTGTTGGACAACTGACGATATATAAGACAGGCATGCAGTTCTGAAAAAAAAAGAGGAAACCAAGAGAAAAGAAAAAAAAAGAGGAGAAGAACAAGAATCAGACGGAGGTAGACACTGGAAGAAGATAAAGTCAAATAGAGAGAGAGTCAACATGTGTTTAGCAGTAAAATTCAGTCGAAGGAAGACCTCGAATTAGAGTTATTCACCAGGTGTTGATCTGGTGCATTGCAGAATTAGGCAATTTATTTCGGTCATGGTGTGGATAGAATATGACAAGATTTTATTTTTGTGAACAATGATTAGGTGCTTCTACGACGAAACGAACGTATTTCCTATGGTGTCTTGTTCCAAGTGATGTTGTCAACAATACATCTGTGACCTTATGTGTCAGAATTAACTGGTTTCAGTGAACTTATTCAGCGGACTTGGTCGAGTGAATCTTGTAATATTTGTGAAGCCTATTCAAGACTAAGGAAATCGTGATGTGCGTGACGCTAACGTCTCATAATGTCTAACGAAGATTTGAGTACGATGTTTGTAAGATGTCAAATGTTGTTGCGGCCACAAGGACTATTCGCCGTATCAAAGATATTGACAATCAGTGATAGTATTCAAAAAGAACACAGTAACATCACAGTATTATCCAATCCCAACTTCTCAACATAATAATGGGCCGTATAAATTCGAACCACCCGTTGTTGTTATTATAATATACTCCTCGCACATCTGGAGATGAGCTTTTCTGAAAAGATTCTGTTTTGGGCCCGTCCTGGATCATCCACCAAACCAACGTAATACACTCCCCATCCGACACGATGCCCGTATTCAACATCACGCATGCCCTGCGCTGCAGAGAGTAACAGTCTGCGTTTTAAGGCAGATCGAGGCAAGAAAAAAAGGTCAAGATGGCTTCCTTACTATTTAACTGGGGGCGAGAGTACACTACCGAAGCAGAAAGAGATAGTGGCCATGAATCTTAGCTGACCTCTTCCGCTAGTGTTAGACAAAACAAAATCTCACCAAGACCCTGTTATACTTCCACGTGGTGCACCTTGTAAAAGATAGTAATCTGACCGATGAAATACAGACCTCAAAAGAATGGCAAACCGGTTCTAAAAATCAGCGCCACACCGAAGACAAGATACGTCGGGGCCGAATGGGGCAGACGCTACAGGCGAGTAACACAACAAACCCAACATCGTTTAGGGGACAAAGGGAAAATAACAAAAACAAGGCTAACTTAACCAACACACACAATCAATGTGTGTATTATTTCAGTGATTCGGTGTTTTCCACTCTTTCGTTGTGATATGACGTATCATCAGTGCTTTCGAAATGCCAGCCCATCTCTGTGAACTGGGATATACTGATAACCAAAACACGTCGAGGTTTTCCGGTGAGAAAGTCCAACTCTAGATTAAACTGGTGCAACGAAAACCACGGTGTCACGCAATCCCGCTTCTGAGACCCGCCGAGAATACAGGTCCAAGCCCTGCGATATTCTGAACCTCTTGTGGTCCTCTCGGGGATCTCGTACGGTCCTTTTGGCGACCACAAGGGGACCACGGGACCTATCGAGGACCACAGGAGTACATTCAGTAGAATCACGGGGCAGTCTTGGTGGTATAAACAAACGAAGGAGAAGAAGAAACCCTTGCAGTTGCTCATTTTCGTCATCTTCAACGCAACAGCAGCCTTTAGATCATCGAAAGTAGTGGGGGCATGGTTTTCGTGTATTTTCATTTAAAAAAAACAATGAATAAGGATACGGACAAAGAGGATTTACCCAGCTAACAACAGTACACATGGAGACGGACGGACACTGTGTAAACAGATGTGGACTAATCCCCAACAGGTATCTCAAAAACCTGATACTGGCTAAAAAGAGTTTCACCGTGCTAAAAAACTGAATAGACGGATTTGACGCAACAGACTTACTGCATAGGACGCTATTAAGACACATGAATAGTCCAGTGGACCAATAAGATGACCAAGGGAGGGGACGGACTCATCCCGAATTCCAATCAGGACCCAGTCAATATGTAGCCAATCAACTGACCAGTGGTAGATCTAGAGGTGTGATATTGGGCAACTGACGATGTATAAGATAGGCATGCATTTCTTTTCTTTTTCGATGTCCTGTTCTATCTCTCTGTTCTTTCTTAACCTCTTCACACACGCTGATAAATCTTCATTTTGCTAAAACACCAGGGACTGAAACAAAGCTGCTTCAGTTATTAGCGTTTTAATTTTAAGCTTTTAGCACGCCCACAAGCGCTACGCATGAATTTATACGGAAATATGTTTGACATTACTGGAACATGGAAATAATTATCTCAAATCCTTCTCATTACGTTTAGTGTCCGGATAAACGAGTTTAGCCCAACGTTCTGGCACATATAAAGAAGAAAAATAAAACTGCATTTAAGCGAATGTGCAACATTAGGGGATACTTGTCAAGGATTACTTAATAAAGAAAAAAAAAACGCTTCCCTTGAGCAACTTATTTTTGTCAAAATATAAAAAGTGTTTAAGACAGGAAAATGATGTTTACAACAAAAAAAAAAAAAAACGACGAACATATGTTTTTTTCTCCTTCCTCTTTTTCGACATATAAATCTAATTAGATAAGGAGGAGGAGGAGGTGTTGCTTCAGAGCGGGCCTCCTCGTTCTAAAGTTGTTTGCTTCTTACTGGTATCATTTTCTCGTGCGTATTTACGACTTTATTTACGACATTATATCTCTAGCGTTTCTAGTTATTTACGACTTTCCTGCTTTATCCTGAGGGTTGGTCTCGCGTTATGTACCTTATCTCTGTACTGCAGAGTGTGCTGTCATAAATGTGTGAAAGAGCTCAGATGCCCTACAAATGGTTTTCAAGACGATATATTGAGCTGGGGCGCCTGGGTGGCGGTAGTGTTTAGTGCCGCCATCTGTCTCGCGGAGGTCAGTGACTGAAGTGCAGTCGGATGTGTCCCAGTCACCAAAACTGTAGAAATGGGTGCCTGACTACTTATAGAGCAGGAGGAAGGGAAGGCAATCAGGCGCGATGCTGACCACTTCGCTCTCCAGTGTCCTGACAGGTCAAGGGAACTAGCGCCATATTCCTAAGTGTTTGTATAGAATATTAGGATTACCTCTAAGGCATGACAGGATTACCTTTACCCCTTTTTTTTAAGCTTCGTTTACACTGAGCTAGGTGGAGCCCCTTTAGCATCCGGTGTTATCATCACTTGACGTCTCCTAAACGTAAGCAAATATAATAAGTGGCTGAGGAGAACATAGGTTGAGGTCAGGTCGGAGGTTTGATATCCATGGGGTACGGGTTCTGATCAGTTTACATGCGGGCTTGTAATAAATCGTATGTTGTAAGTGTAATCTATGAGATAGGCTATCTCATGTAATCTACGAGAAGGGCTATCTCTTTAGTCACCTGTGTGATATGAGAAAAAGGATGCAGTAATTATCATGTTCCTCTGAGTTATTATTCGTATCCAGACTGGAATACTGTTCATAAGATTTATAAATAGACAATACCGGGCCCTATTCGAATAATAAGAGCAAGCCCCCAAGGCAATGGGCCGCTGACAGCACAGCATATTCTCCAAAGATGCCACCTACACAACTCACTCAGAGACGACGGACCTGACCAGACCACAGACACCCCCCGCCTCCCCCCTGCCAGCCCCGAGAACAATACGGCGACGTGGCAGACCAGAGACGAACTGCCGCATTTGTGAGAGAGATTGGCATCGATGTCAGAACAAACGATTTAGAATAAGAATGATCATATGGGGAATAAAACTAGACAAAAACAGCAGTATAAAATATGTGCTCAAAACGAAGTTTTTGTACATACGATTATGTGTACATCGAAGTTTATAAAAAAAAACAAGTCTGTTGTAGTAATGCTGTGATAGCTAGTACTTTCATTCTTCAATGTTTTTTTTTTCTTTTCTTTCTTAACCAGGGTCTACGTTTCTTTAGCTTCTGATATATACCTACAGAATCTATACATGCCCTTTGCACCCACATTAACATTAGCAGATGGAACACGCTGATACGGCCGAGATAAACAGTACAAGAACATCCTGTCTAACTTCGTAAAGTTCTATGGCTGGCAGTAACCGTAATCTTACCTCGCCAGATTGAGAGAGATCCATAATAAACCTCACCGCTTCACCCGTGGTATCGGCGTTCTTCTGAAAATTCTGTGGAACAAAATCCCCGGCATGCCACTCTCCCCACATACGGACTACAAAATTACTGGGTTTTTTTTTTTTCATAATCTACTTTTTTTTAAAAACGCGAGCTGGTGTCCTTTATAGCCGACATAGTGAAGATGTTGAGACACAGCATTGTGTCGGATTGGGAGCAGGTTACAGCGGCTATTTCTTCAGTCCCTGGATGGAGATTTACAAAACTCAAAGGATGTGCAATGCTTTCTTAAGAGACTCCACTGCGATGAGGACTATGGCGATGCGTGACCTGTTAGCCAGATAAGACCTGTTATTATGGGTAGTAACTGAGGGGCAGGACAGGATCTTGGTCGGGTATGGCTGGCGAAATTTGACGTTATCATGTCAGACAATAGCCCCTGATTGCCAAAACCTACAGCCGTACAGCTTCTTCGCAGCCTCCCGCCCCAGACTTAAATACACCGGGACAACAAAGAGTCAACACAACATTGGAGTCATCTCCCTCAAGACTGTGAAGGAAATCCTGATGTCAAGGGCCCAACACGTGGGCGGGCCCCGAGTGTAATGAAGTCGCTCTCCAGGACTAACAACAGAGTTAGGCCCCCTTTATTTAACAGTTACAGTTTACAAATCATTTCCCTCATTGTAGCTGAGTCCTGCTATATTTTAATGACTGTTACATTATGTTATGAGATAGAAATCTTGTCACTGCCTATTTGGCGACTGAAATGCCAGGCTTTCATATCTCTCTCTCTCTCTCTCTCTCTCCCTCTGAACCTTAAGTGCCGAAGGCACATGAGATTTCCGCAAGGGTTTTCCACAAACGCCTGTCATTTGCCTTTTTTTCTGCTCTTTCTCAGGTGCGCCCTCTATTGCTCAACATCCTCTCCGTTGTCCCCTCTCCCCCCCCCCCCCCGCCATCGTCTAATTTGGTCTACCTTTACTTCTGTTCCCCTGTGGTGTCCATCTTAGTGCTATTTTTGGTAGTGAGTTGTCAGTCATCCGAAGCACATGTCCCAACCATCGCCAGCGTCTTTCCTCGATATTTGATGCCAGCGGCTTCGTCTGCATTTCTGCCAGCAAGTTTCTACCTCTTAAGGTTTTCATATGGTCTCCAAAAATATGACGTAGGAAATAGTTTTGTCCTGTATGGACGTCATCATCTCGTGACTAAGTGCGAATGAGACTTCCATATGTGCGCTTGTATGTGCGCTTGTATGACTTTGGTTTCCTTTCGGTGCATTCCCACCCATTCGTGACCTAGCCATCATCAATATTTGCTACGGGTCTGTTGTGACCATCAGATCAGGTCCTCCGGATCAGTGATATCATCCTTCCAGCCCAGAGGAATTCAGGTCGTCCGGATCAGTGATATCATCCTTCCAGCTCAGAGGAATGGAGTAGGAGAGACGCAAACATAGGTTTTAGCCAGTAACAAAGTATTCGCGTATAGCGAAGATTTAATATATAACAAGGCATTAGCTTATACCGAAGGTTTAATATATAATACAGGATTAGCGTATTCCAAAGTTTTAATATGTAACGAAGCATTAGCGTATGCCGAAGATTATATATAACAATATATGTTAGCGGAATGGATGCATCAGCAGCAGGGCATCTTGCTCACAACCGAGAGGTCTACAGGAGTGCTGTTAGGGAGGCAAAGTTCCGCAAGGGACATGCAAATGAATGAATGAATGAATGAATGAATATGTTAGCGTATACCGAAGATTTAATATACGTGTATAACAAAATATTAGCGTACACCGAAGAGTTAACATATACCGAAGTGCTAACGCAAACAGAGATCTATATATACTCGGAATCTCCGAATAACAGTCAAGTACTGCGTGCCACATTCATGAACCAGGTGGCGTTCTTTTCTCTGAAACGTCTCTTCCCTTTCTCTCCCAGTTTTATGACTCCTGGTCTCAGCAAACAAAGAAAAGTTTCTGACAAGGCTGGGCACACCCCGCCGTCGCATGGCGGATGAGGAATTAGATCTTCAGCCGGTTCCCTCGAGGCGACTAATAAACGCCCGGAATTGGGGATGAGATGCCGCGATGTATCGATACTGACAGTTCATAATCCAAGTCATTTGTGAGCCATCCACATATCCCCCGGAAGAAATGAGTCTTCATTATCTGTTCCTTGTTTTCTGAATGTGTAATATCTATTTTGTCTCAATCATATCTAAAAAAAAAAAATGAAAAAAAAATTAGGTTAAAAAGTATGTTTTAAATGCCAGATCTATTTTCGAAACTGTAAAGTTCTAGTTACTCCATGAAACGCGATTATCGTATTCGTGGAACTAAATTACATGCTAACAAGCAGGCTCCGAATATATTCATCCGCCGATACTAGGGTTCCCAATTTGTGTTGTGTTTGAGAAAATATGTTCCCTCCTTTATCGTTCTGAAAACCTGGTCGGTGATTGAATATGGTGATAATACTGAACTGGTGTTAAGAAGATGAAAGAAAAATAGGTCAGATCAATAAAAGGTCGCTGGTCGTTTAACCCCAGTAATACAGTGCTTTATAACACGGGGAGGGAGGGGGGGGGGGAGGTATCTTTGACTTCTTCCACCTGAAATGTCTGCACTTCTATCTATGTACTTGATGCCTGATCGACTAAGCAATCATCACCCCAGTGCGCCTTGAGACGTGTTACAGGGCAGCAACAGATTCTCTCCACTGCTTACGATCTTTTGTACCACGCCCCCCCCCCACACCCACCTGTACTGTATGCAACTTATTTCTGCTTCTACAGTTCCTTCCCCACCCCTCCCTAGGAAATACTTCCCCCCCCCCCCACGAGATAGTCTTTCCTCTGTTTCTCCAACCCTCTCCCTCGCAAGCGTCCACTTCACGGCTGTTTTAGCGATACTGTGGCACCTGATCGTTGAAAATGGTTGTTTGTATGCTTATGTGATTACATCAGCGGTTGTCGAAAGATGATTATAATTACCCTATTTATTCCTCATCATACGCTGGATTATATCATCATATCTTATATATCTTATATCTTATATCCTTCCCGTGCCGTTAGACGTCACATAGGGCTCGCAAAGTAGTTCGCCAATTTTTCCTGTCTTCGGCGAGTCTTTCAACCTCATCAAAGGATGTTATGCCTGTTAACTTGGCCTCTCTTAATAATGTCCTCTTTAGAGTTTCACGCGGTCTGCCCCTTTTTCTTCGGCCTGTTGTGTTCCACTTGATAGCTTGTTTTGGGATTATATCACACCATTGAGATATCATCATAAGTTGATTTTAATTTTATTTCAGCGCAGGTATAAGCTGATAACTGAGAATGACTATGACAAGACTCCCTATAGAAAAGTTCTCAGCAACGATCTGTCGGCCTGAAAGCTATCCCACTAGAAAATAGTTATCCCATTGTAAATTAGTTATCCAACTATAAGTTAGTTATCCCAAGAGAAATTAGCTATCCCACTAGAAAATAGCTATCCCACTATAAATTAGCTATCCCATCAGAAATTAGCTGTCCCACTGGAAATCAGATATCCCAGGAGAAATTATCTGTCCTACTATAAATTAGCTATCCCACTAGAAATTACCTGCCCAAAAAATTAGCTATCCCACTAGAAATTAGCTGTCCCACTATAAATTAGCTATTCCGCTAGAAATTGGCTTATATCTTATACCTTATATCCTTCCCGTGCCGTTAAACGTCACATAGGGCTCGCAAAGTAGTTCGCCAATTTTTCCTGTCTTCGGCGAGTCTTTCAACCTCATCAAAGGATTTTATGCCTGTTAATTTCGCCTCTCTTAATAATGTCCTCTTCAGAGTTTCACGCAGTCTACTAAAATTGGCTACCCACTGGAAATAAACTATCCCACTACAAACTAACTATTCCAATAGAAATTAACTATCGTGCTATATATTAGTTATCTCACTAGAAACTGGTTGTTGCCACTAGAAATTAGCTATATCAATAGAAATTAGTTATCCCACCAGAAATTAACATATCCACTAGAAATTAGCTGTTCCACTATAAATTAATGGGAAAAATAAAAGGAGGAAGACCAAGGCGAAGATGGCCGCAAGACATCGTTGATGATTTGCGAATGGATGCGTGAGCAGCAGGCCATCTTGCTTACAACCGAGAGGTCTACAGGAGAGCTGTTAGGGAGGCAAAGTTTCGCAAGCGACATGCAAATGAATGAATGAATGATAAATTAGCTGTCCAACTATAAATTAATTATCTTACTAGAAATTAACTGTCTCACTCGAAAATAGCCACACCACTAGAGATTACCTATCAAACTAGAAATTAGCTTTCCCACTGTAAATTAGTTATCTCACTAGAAAATAGTTATCCCACTAGAAATTAGGGGTCTCACTATAAATTAGTTATCACACTAGACATTAACTATTCCACGAGAAATTAGCTGTCCCACTAGAAATTAACTGTCCTAGTACAATTCCGTTTTCTCTCTAGAAAATAGCTATCCCGCTAGAAATTAACTGTCCCATAATAAATTAGTTATCCTACTAGAAATTGGCTGTCCCACTAGAAATTAGCTGTCCCAATATAAAATATTTATTCCGCTAGAAATTAGCTGTCTCATGAGAATTTAGCTGTCCCGCAAAAAATTAGATCTCCCATTAGAAATTTTTATCCCACAAGAAAATAGCTGCCCCACTATAAATTAGTTATCCCGCTAAAAATTAGCTGTTCCACTGGAAATTAGCTATCCCACTCGAAACTAGCTATCCCACTCGAAACTAGCTATCCCACTAGAAAATAGCCTTCGCCCTATAAATTAGCTATTCAATTCAATTTAATTCAAGTGCCATGCCGCGTGGCGTAGGCGATCATTTCTCTCTACAATTCCCTTCCTTTAGACTTGATTATGAGATCCGCCGGTGACTTTCTTCCTAGCCACACTGACAGCCCATCCAGTAAATTCTCTATGTCTTCCTCTGTCTCTTCTTCCTTCATTTTTTCCAGTTGCCAGAGTGTGTTCCAGTTTTCCTCTTCTCAGAAAATGTCCTACAAATCTCGCTTGTCTGTATCTGATCTTTGATATAATTTGCTTTTTAACTCCAGCCTCTCTTAAGACTTCTTCATTGGTTTTCTTGGCTGTCCATGGGACCTTCAACATCCTTCTTATAAATCACATTTCCATGGCCATTTCTCGCTGTACTCTCTTATTCATGGACCACTCTTCACATCCATAAAACAAAATTGGCTCGATGTAACATTTAAGTACTCGGAATCTTGTTTCCATTGATAAGGATCTGTTGCACAAGATGTGTCTCATTGCCTGAATGCTGACTTGGCCTGAGCACATCTGTTTTTTATTTCATTGTGATATTTCCTATCGTTCCTAAGTACTTAAATCTATCAACTTGTTTCAGATTTGTGCCATCGATGGTAATGCTACATTTTGGTGGTATTCTTTTCTTTGATATGACCATCATTTCAGTCTTCTTTTTGTTCAGGCTGAGACTTTTATTTTAATTTTCACGAACCACGGCGTCCAGAAGAGACTGTAGCTCCCCTTCACTTTTAGCAATCAGGACTGTGTCGTCTGCATATCTTAAGTTGTTAAGGTTGTACCCGCCAAATGATATTCCTGGCAAGCTCTCTATATTTCTCATTATGTTTTCGCTGTACAAGGAGAAAAGGTCGGGACATAGAACACATCCTTGTCTCACTCCCAATTTTATGTCTTGGAATGCTCCTATTTAGTTCTCAACCTTCATTGCTGCTGATTGCTGCCAATATATGTTTATGATAAGTTTCAGTTTTTCTTGTTGATGCCTTGCAGCATTCTTATAATTTCTGTGTGTCTCACTTTATCGAATGCTTTGCTTTACAGTAGTCTATGAAGCATAAGTATAGGTCCATCTTTACTTCTGTTGATCCCTCCATCAATGTTCTTATTATATATTTTGCATTACTTGTACCTTTTCCTTCGACGAAGCCACACTGTTCTTCAGCGATTTCTGGTTTTATTTTGCCCCTGACTCTTCTCATGACAATACGAAGCAGGATTTTGGTAACATGGCTCATAAGACTAATGGTTCGATGGTCTTCACATTCAACTGCACCTTGTTTCTTTGGTAGGGCAATGAAAATTGATTGCAAAAGGTCTGATGGGACATAGTTACTGTTATAGATGTCATTCAACGATCTGGTAATTATTTCTATGCCAAGCTCTCCTAATGGTTCCAATTCTTCGTTGGTGATTTTATCTGGTTCTGGTGCTTTGTTGTTTTTCATGTGTTTGATGGCTTCTTCCACTTCTGCTTTTAATATGTGAGGCCCTTCATTATTATTTCATATATCTATTTTGCTTCTATTGTCCTCACAGAGTTCTCTAATGTATTCGCTCCATCTTGTCATTATTTCATCTCTGTCCTTTATTGTATGCCCCTCTTTTGACTTCAAGCAACCGGTCGTGTGGTATGTCCGTTTGTTATCTCCTTTATTTGTTTGTACATATCTCTTGCGTTTCCATGATGATGTGTCTCTTAGAACTTAGCTATTCCACTGGAAATTAACAATCCCACTAGAAATTAGCTGTCCTTAGAGAAATTAACTATCCTTCTAAAAATGAGCTATACCACTAGAAATTAACTTATCTTATATCTTATATCCTTCCCGTGCCGTTAAACGTCACATAGGGCTCGCAAAGTAGTTCGCCAATTTTTCCTATCTTCGGCGAATCTTTCAACCTCATCAAAGGATTTTATGCCTGTTAATTTGGCCTCTCTTAATAATGTCCTTTTCAGAGTTTCACGCGGTCTGCCTCTTTTTCTTCGGCCTGTTGTGTTCCACTTGATAGCTTGTTTTGGGATTCTCTGATCATTTCTTCTCATCAAGTGACCAACATATGTCCATCTCCTTTTCCTGATCACCCATGAGACTGGCTGTTGTTCAGTCATCTGTCTTATCTCTGCATTGTTCTTGAATTCATTCCACTTGATGCCGAGTATTTTCCTTAGGCATTTGTTTTCAAAAGAGTCTTCTTCTTCTTCTTCTTCTTCGTTCGCACTGTCTGTCTATATCTGCAGTCCTGTCTCTTGGATAAATTTCACTGTTTTTTGTAACTCATGTATGGAACCGTAGAGCTTATCTTCTTTAGTGGTTTCACTGGGCCAGTAAATATTTCTCAGTGTCTCGTAGTTGATGCAGTTCTGGAGGATATGTTCCGCGGTTTGGGGCATCTGGGCACATGTACATAGATTAGTAGTACCAACCTTAAACTTTGTATACATATGACTTCGGAGTCGGCTGTGTCCTGTTCGGAGACGGAAGATGGTGACTTGTTCCTTTCTGTTTAGCATGTGATAGTCATCATGTGGTGGTGTTTGTGGCTTCCTGTAGGTTTTTATCATGCTTTTCTTCTGATTATAGGTGACTGGTATGTCAGGTTGCTCCATTTCAGTGCCCTTTTTGGCCAGATGGTCAGCTTTCTCATTGCCTGGTATCCCACAGTGGGAGGGAATCCATTGCAAAGTGACTCCATGTTGTAAGCCAATTTTTGACAAGGCATCCTTAAGGTCTGGTAGTTTGTTGCACTGAAGAGCTTCCAGTACTGATCTTGCATCTGTGAGAATTACTACAGGACATGTATCAATTCTGGAGTCTGATAGTTTTTCAACTGCAGCAATAATTGCCCTAACTTCTGCATCAAAGTTGTTGCAGTATTTACCAGTGGGTATGGAAATCTTGTCAATGGTGTTGTTTGGATATTCAATATATGCTCCTGCCCCTCCATTCTTTATGGCATTATGTGCAGATCCATCTGTATACACACGTATCCAGGTGTCACATGGATATTTGTCATCTAGAACACTAAGTGTGGCTGTTGATCTTTCAAAAGAGTCTAATTTCTTTTCTATTTCTTTAGTTGTTTTCCAGCTTTCACATGCATAAATGAGGGTGGATATTACATTTGAATTGAATAGTCTTAACTTAGTTTTTGTGCTTATAACTTTTGAATTCCATATGTTCTCAAGATTCTTGAAGATTGATGCTGCTTTTGAAATTCTGATCCTCACTTCCTTTCTAGTGTCACCATCCTGGTCTATGTAGCTGCCAAGGTATGCAAATTGATTGACTTCTTCAATATCTGTCCCTTCTTTGTGTATTTTTTCATTTTGATTAATGGGAATTTTCATTATTTTTGTTTTGTCCTTGTTAATTTCAAGTCCTATTTTGCTAGCCAGTGAAGACAGGCTATCTGTTCCTCCTTGCATGGAATTCACATTATTACTGATAAGAGTTATGTCATCTGCAAAATTAAGGTCTTCTAGTTGGGTCCTATGTACCCAGTCTACTGTGTTACCTGTACAGCATTTTTTCATTATGAAGTCTATTGTAATCCCGAAAAGTAAAGGAGACAGTATACATCCTTGTTTCACACCTGTTTCAATCTGGAACCATTCACTCATCCCTTCTTCTGTCTTGACTGCACAAACATATCCATTGTATAAGTACTTAATGATGTTGACAATTTTAGATGGTATTCCATATAGACACAAAATTCTCCATAATGAATCTCTGTGTATGCTATCAAATGCCTTTTTAAAATCTATGAAGTCAGTATTAATGGTTTCTACTTTTCAATATGTTCTTCAAATACTATTCTGAGAGTAAAGATCTGGTCGAGACAGCTTTTCCTTTTTCTAAATACTGCTTGTTCTTCTCTCATTGCAGTATCCACTATATCTTTAAGTCTATTCAAAATGACCTTGCAAAATACTTTTGACACAACTGATATTAAGGTTACTCCTCTCCAGTTGTTACAATCACTAAGGTTGCCTTTTTTGGTATTTTAACAATGATTCCTTTCTTAGAAAGAAATTAACTATCAAACTAGAAATTAGCTATCCCACTATATCTTAGTTATCCCACAAGAAATTAACTGTCTCGCTATAAATTAGCTGCACCACTAGAAATTAGCTGTCCTGCTATAAATTAACTGTCCCAATAGAAATTAACTGTCCCACTAGAAGTTAGCTATCCCACTAGAAATTAGCAGCCCCACTAGAAATTAGCTATCTCACTAGAATTTGGCTCTCACTATGTTTTAGTTGGCTCACTAGAACATAGCTATGCCACTAGAAATTAGCTGTCCCACTGGAAAATAGCTATCCTACTAGAAATTAGCTATCCCACTAGAAATTAGCTGTATCACTGTGGATCAGCTATCCCACGAGAAATTACCTACCCACTAGAAATTAGCTGCCCATTAAAAATTAGCTATCCCACTAGACATTGCTTCGGTAAAATTAATTGAAATTGTTTGGGTATTTGAGTGCGATCATTCTGAATCATCTTTGATGTCTATATAAAGGTAGGTGTTTTGTCTCCTTTGACTTCTTTACTCCAAAACAGCATTAGTAATGTCTCTACGTTGAGCACATCAATGCGAATAAATGCTCCAAGTGATAGTTAGGCTACGTATGAATTAAATTAAAAGTACAGTAACGCTAATCTAACTCCAGTCGTATCTTTTACATTACGGATAACTTCCTTCCGTGTTCTTTCCACCAAGTTAAGTTTCTCTGTGTGTTATATTTATCTGTCCGACTTATGGTTTCGTGCCACAGAATCAGATGATCTTTGTCATTGTTCACGTTATTGCTACTTGTACGCACTGACAATCACTTTAAAATGGTTTTACTACTCCGTGTTTTGGAATTAGTTGCCTGTCATGTTAGATTCAGACGTTTATGATTCCTCTTCGCTTTTCTGCTACTTTTTCAATTATTCATTCATTCATGTGCATGTCCCTTGGGGAACCTTGCCTCCCTAACAGCACTCCTGTAGGCCTCTCGGTTGTGAGCAAGATGGCCTGCTGCTGATGCATCCATTTGAAGATCATCGCGATGTCTTACAGCCATCTTCGCCTTGGTCTTCCTCTCTTTCATTTTCTCATTATGTACCCTTCCAAGACGGTTTTCTCTAGATTCTCATGATGTTTGATGTGTCCAAACTATTTAAATTTTCTCTCTTTAATCCTCTTTACTAGCCAGCCTTCTTCAATATTAAGTTCTTGTAGTATGGATATATTTGTTCTTTTTTGTGTCCATGATATTTTAAGAACTCTTCTGTAGCATTTACATTCAAAGGCATTCATGTGTTTCTCAGCTGTTTTGTTAAGTGTCCAGGTCTCACAGGCATACGTTGCGGTGAGAAAGATGCATGCCCTTAAAAATCTTATTTTTGTAGTTCTGTCTGTTCCTTTCCACAGATTCTTTAGTTGTTTTACTTTCTGAAGAGCGATAGATGTCCTCCTTTTAGTTTCCCTCATTGTATCTCCATTATTAGTTAGCAGTGATCCAAGATATTCAAAACTCTCCACTTCTTCCAGTTTTTCCTCATTGATATATATTTCAGATGCCTTGTTTGTTTTGTCAGTTGTCATCAATTTAGTTTTCTTCGTATTAAGATAGAGGTTTTCCTCTTCACTGTTCTTACGGACTGACATAATTAGTTTGTCCATTATTAATTTTTTTTTAATTTAAAAAAACTAATTTCAACTAATGATTTGTAATTTTTTTCCCTCTCAAAATGAGTTAGTAACAAAATAAGCAAAGCTGTAATAGTGGTATACAAAAGGGCAAAAGATGGAGTAAACTAGAAATTATGACGCTCTTGTTATCGTCTGGGAAGACATGCCAACTGCTCAGAGTCGTCCACAGGGCCCCAAATCTCACATGTCACACACACACACACACACACAGGAGCGGACGCCGTAAAAATGTCCGGCCGGTGTACGGTTTTCATCAAAGCCGGCCGGCCGCCAGATTTCCCTGCTAATTTTTGGGCTAATGGGGGCACATGGCGAAGTTCCAGTCACATGAAAGCGACGGTTGGGGGACCATGTGCTACAGGTTTAGCTTCTTTTAACTGGGTTCCTGTGAAGTTTCTTGGTTTATTACATATCTCCCTGTAAAGGGGGTAAATGCGGTAATTAAATGCAGCAGATAAGCAACAGATGCGACAGATAAGCTATGGTCTTTGAAAGAAAATCTACTTTTTGTTCTTCGTGTTGCTATGTTCGCATCTTCTTGTCGCAGATGCTGTGCTGTGTCTGTAGAGAGTGTGTACAGACTCCTGTCTGAAGAACATATTTTCTTGGCGCAGATGCTGTGCTGTGTCTGTAGATAGTGTGTACAGGCGCAGATGCTGTGCTGTGTCTGTAGATAGTGTGTACAGACTCCTGTCTGAAGAACATATCTTCTTGGCGCAGATGCTGTGCTGTGTCTGTAGATAGTGTGTACAGACTCCTGTCTGAAGAACATATCTTCTTGGCGCAGATGCTGTGCTGTGTCTGTAGATAGTGTGTACAGACTCCTGTCTGAAGAACATATTTTCTTGTCGCAGATGCTGTGCTGTGTCTGTAGATAGTGTGTACAGACTCCTGTCTGAAGAACATATCTTCTTGGAGCAGATGCTGTGCTGTGTCTGTAGATAGTGTGTACAGACTCCTGTCTGAAGAACATATCTTCTTGGCGCAGATGCTGTGCTGTGTCTGTAGATAGTGTGTACAGACTCCTGTCTGAAGAACATATTTTCTTGGCGCAGATGCTGTGCTGTGTCTGTAGATAGTGTGTACAGACTCCTGTCTGGAGAACATATTACAAATAAATACTTTTTTTGGCTTCTATATATTCTATTTTGAGGCTTATTCTATTGTCTTCGATTTTGGCCGCCTTCCTAGGTCTGAAAATTTACACCGCGGGAAGAGAAACCTTCCTTTAGTCGATTGGTAAAACATGAACAAAAGGAGGCAGTTTCTCTATTCATTGTCCCTTCGATCGCCATGCAATAACTGTATGAGAACAACTGAGCAGCGTATTAGATACCTAACGTGGTCTTACGCTTGGCTCTGATTTTTCCTTATCCCTCGGTTTACGAGTTTTCACTCTTTTTTGTCGTTGTACCAGACAGCGGCATGTACAAGTCTTCTTCACCTGCTCCATATGTTCGTACAGAATGTCAGTGATAGAGAGGTTTGATGGTTACAGGTTCTTCCGAAGATCTTTCGATGCAGTACAGTCCAGTAGATGATGTTTCACAGTTTCTTCTGCAGTGATTGTGTGAATATAGACTTACAAGGATCATGTAGAATTTTTTAAAATGCATTTTTGTGTTGAGAGGGGCGGTGGAGGGGAGAGCAGGTGACATTCCTGGTTGACCGGGAGAAATTATCATGGCCGTCTATCAAACAAACGTTGGTCAAGACATCGACCTACTTTCCCTTAAGCTGTTGGAAAACAAATCATCTTCGTGATCTCAAACGGGCTTCTTGGATCAACTCGAGGAATTAAAGCAAGTCTGCATAGCTCTCTTCCTATCCGATTCTATGACCGTGTTTTTAAAACTTCACTAAAGAGACTCTGCAAAGAAATCGAGGAGATCAGTGGTGGTACAGCCCTGGTTGGCAACCCTGCTATAAATGTTGCTATATGGAAACAGATTATAGGTAAGGGAAAACATATAAAGGAAAGTGAAATTCCTTCATACATACAGATAAAATTAACTCATACATACAGATAAAATTCATTCATACACATATATATGATATATTCTTCATAGAAAAAGCTCATTCATACATGTACATAAGATTTACTATATATACATGTGTCCATTTTTTTCATACAAATACATAAAAATGTCCATGAAATAACTAAACTAGAACAAACAGAATCCCTAGCAAGAGAAAAATCCAGAGAGGCTTACAGGAAAGAGTTTTGACTTTTAACTGCCAGAGATAAGGCTGGGCCCTGTAGGATATAAAACGCGGATATAAAGATACGAACACTGACATGTGCTTCTCATCCTGGGGTTAATACCAGCGATACCGGGTCATAAAAGGAGCATGCATACAACTGGCTCGATAGCTTGACCAAAAAAAGTGTGTACTAAAGAAGACACTATCTCCAGTACACACACCAACATGTGATACATCGTTCTAATCAAGCTGGTATTGGGGCTTCATTGTGGATTCTCCCCCATAGCACAGGACAGCGTGTGAAATCTCCAAGAGCAAATAAGTTCACTGTCTAATTATGTATGCATAGCTTCCCGTATATATTGTCTTGCCTTGTCTTCTCTGTAACTGCAAGCTGGTGTTCTTTGCAGCCGATGTTGTGAAGATGTTGGGGCACAGCATCATATCGGCGTGGGAACTGGGTTATGACAGTTATCATTTCAGTTCCGGAGTACAGCTAAAAAGCAGGGGTGTATGCTATGCTTCTTTGGTAGACTCCACCACCATGGGGACTGTGGCGATCCCTGCCCCGTTAGCCAGGCTAGGCCTGTTTCTGGGGATACCACGAAGAGGTGAGACAGAGTCTTGGTCAGCTATGGTTCGCTAACCCTGACGCTAGCATATCAGCTATGGATCGCTGATTTGCCTCCCCGGACTGATAGACTTACTGCGAGCAGGATGTTTTGTTGAGCCAATGCAGTGAAAGTGTTCAAGAACAAGTATCGAACTGGATGGGGAGTTGCCAATGGGGACATTGTGTGTGTGTGTGTGTGTGCGCGCCCGCGCATCCAGAGTGGAGTCAAACAGAGGGAAAGGTGTCAGGGCTTCTTTAGTAAGCACATCCTATGTAAGAACTAAGGCGATCCCTGCCTAGTCAGCCAAGCTAGGCCTGTGACTGTGGGGATGCTAATGTTGGATAGGTGGGACAATAATCATAGTAATAATAATAATAATAACAATAGCTTGGCCGAGTGCTCTTCGAAAACAAGAGACGGAGCAGAGAGAAGATTTACTGCAGCCAATCTTCCGTGGTGAGACGGCATGAAATAATGACGAGTAACAGCTGAAGAGCATCAAAAGAGGCAGTTTCTCTATTCATTGTCCCTTCGATCGCCATGCAATAACTGTATGAGAACAACTGAGCAGCGTATTAGATACCTAACGTGGTCTTACGCTTGGCTCTGATTTTTCCTTATCCCTCGGTTTACGAGTTTTCACTCTTTTTTGTCGTTGTACCAGACAGCGGCATGTACAAGTCTTCTTCACCTGCTCCATATGTTCGTACAGAATGTCAGTGATAGAGAGGTTTGATGGTTACAGGTTCTTCCGAAGATCTTTCGATGCAGTACAGTCCAGTAGATGATGTTTCACAGTTTCTTCTGCAGTGATTGTGTGAATATAGACTTACAAGGATCATGTAGAATTTTTTTTAATGCATTTTTGTGTTGAGAGGGGCGGTGGAGGGGAGAACAGGTGACATTCCTGGTTGACCGGGAGAAATTATCATGGCCGTCTATCAAACAAACGTTGGTCAAGACATCGACCTACTTTCCCTTAAGCTGTTGGAAAACAAATCATCTTCGTGACCTCAAACGGGCTCCTTAGATCAACTCGAGGAATTAAAGCAAGTCTGCATAGCTCTCTTCCTATCCGATTCTATGACCGTGTTTTTAAAACTTCACTAAAGAGACTCTGCAAAGAAATCGAGGAGATCAGTGGTGGTACAGCCCTGGTTGGCAACCCTGCTATAAATGTTGCTATATGGAAACAGATTATAGGTAAGGGAAAACATATAAAGGAAAGTGAAATTCCTTCATACATACAGATAAAATTAACTCATACATACAGATAAAATTCATTCATACACATATATATGATATATTCTTCATAGAAAAAGCTCATTCATACATGTACATAAGATTTAATACATATACATGTGTCCATTTTTTTCATACAAATACATAAAAATGTCCATGAAATAACTAAACTAGAACAAACAGAATCCCTAGCAAGAGAAAAATCCAGAGAGGCTTACAGGAAAGAGTTTTGACTTTTAACTGCCAGAGATAAGGCTGGGCCCTGTAGGATATAAAACGCGGATATAAAGATACGAACACTGACATGTGCTTCTCATCCTGGGGTTAATACCAGCGATACCGGGTCATAAAAGGAGCATGCATACAACTGGCTCGATAGCTTGACCAAAAAAAGTGTGTACTAAAGAAGACACTATCTCCAGTACACACACCAACATGTGATACATCGTTCTAATCAAGCTGGTATTGGGGCTTCATTGTGGATTCTCCCCCATAGCACAGGACAGCGTGTGAAATCTCCAAGAGCAAATAAGTTCACTGTCTAATTATGTATGCATAGCTTCCCGTATATATTGTCTTGCCTTGTCTTCTCTGTAACTGCAAGCTGGTGTTCTTTGCAGCCGATGTTGTGAAGATGTTGGGGCACAGCATCATATCGGCGTGGGAACTGGGTTATGACAGTTATCATTTCAGTTCCGGAGTACAGCTAAAAAGCAGGGGTGTATGCTATGCTTCTTTGGTAGACTCCACCACCATGGGGACTGTGGCGATCCCTGCCCCGTTAGCCAGGCTAGGCCTGTTTCTGGGGATACCACGAAGAGGTGAGACAGAGTCTTGGTCAGCTATGGTTCGCTAACCCTGACGCTAGCATATCAGCTATGGATCGCTGATTTGCCTCCCCGGACTGGTAGACTTACTGCGAGCAGGATGTTTTGTTGAGCCAATGCAGTGAAAGTGTTCAAGAACAAGTATCGAACTGGATGGGGAGTTGCCAATGGGGACATTGTGTGTGTGTGTGTGTGTGCGTGTGTACGCCCGCGCATCCAGAGTGGAGTCAAACAGAGGGAAAGGTGTCAGGGCTTCTTTAGTAAGCACATCCTATGTAAGAACTAAGGCGATCCCTGCCTAGTCAGCCAAGCTAGGCCTGTGACTGTGGGGATGCTAATATTGGATAGGTGGGACAATAATCATAGTAATAATAATAATAATAATAGCTTGGCCGAGTGCTCTTCGAAAACAAGAGACGGAGCAGAGAGAAGATTTACTGCAGCCAATCTTCCGTGGTGAGACGGCATGAAATAATGACGAGTAACAGCTGAAGAGCATCAAAAGAGTAATAGTGTCTTGATCGATTGCATATTGTGACATCATTGCCCCTGTCATTTCTCATTTTTCAAAGGATTGTCACTACAGCACAGTCTAGAAGTTTATAACTGGCCGTGGTCTATATGACTACAACACGGTCTAGAAGTGTACAACTGGGCGTGGTCTATATGACTACAACACGGTCTAGAAGTGTACAACTGGGCGTGGTCTATATGACTACAACACGGTCTAGAAGTGTACAACTGGGCGTGGTCTATATGACTACAACACGGTCTAGAAGTGTACAACTGGGCGTGGTCTATATGACCAAAAAAAGTGTGTACTAAAGAAGACACTATCTCCAGTACACACACCAACATGTGATACATCGTTCTAATCAAGCTGGTATTGGGGCTTCATTGTGGATTCTCCCCCATAGCACAGGACAGCGTGTGAAATCTCCAAGAGCAAATAAGTTCACTGTCTAATTATGTATGCATAGCTTCCCGTATATATTGTCTTGCCTTGTCTTCTCTGTAACTGCAAGCTGGTGTTCTTTGCAGCCGATGTTGTGAAGATGTTGGGGCACAGCATCATATCGGCGTGGGAACTGGGTTATGACAGTTATCATTTCAGTTCCGGAGTACAGCTAAAAAGCAGGGGTGTATGCTATGCTTCTTTGGTAGACTCCACCACCATGGGGACTGTGGCGATCCCTGCCCCGTTAGCCAGGCTAGGCCTGTTTCTGGGGATACCACGAAGAGGTGAGACAGAGTCTTGGTCAGCTATGGTTCGCTAACCCTGACGCTAGCATATCAGCTATGGATCGCTGATTTGCCTCCCCGGACTGGTAGACTTACTGCGAGCAGGATGTTTTGTTGAGCCAATGCAGTGAAAGTGTTCAAGAACAAGTATCGAACTGGATGGGGAGTTGCCAATGGGGACATTGTGTGTGTGTGTGTGTGTGTGTGTGTGTGCGCGCGCGCATCCAGAGTGGAGTCAAACAGAGGGAAAGGTGTCAGGGCTTCTTTAGTAAGCACATCCTATGTAAGAACTAAGGCGATCCCTGCCTGGTCAGCCAAGCTAGGCCTGTGACTGTGGGGATGCTAATATTGGATAGGTGGGACAATAATCATAGTAATAATAACAATAATAATAATAGCTTGGCCGAGTGCTCTTCGAAAACAAGAGACGGAGCAGAGAGGAGATTTATTGCAGCCAATCTTCCGTGGTGAGACGGCATGAAATAATGACGAGTAACAGCTGAAGAGCATCAAAAGAGTAATGGTGTCTTGATCGATTGCATATTGTGACATCACTGCCCCTGTCATTTCTCATTTTTCAAAGGATTGTCACTACAGCACAGTCTAGAAGTTTATAACTGGGCGTGGTCTATATGACTACAACACGGTCTAGCAGTGTACAACTGGGCGTGGTCTATATGGCTGAAGGTCGTCTTATATGACTGGGCGTGGCTGAGATGTGCAATTTGGTTGAGATATACATCTCGACGTGCTGAAAATAGCAGAAAAAAGATTTAAATTAATACACTAAATACTAGTCAGTGACAAATTATGAAGCAAACCAAAAATTACAGTGGCCCACGAAGAACTGGATAACGTAAATAAATTCTAATATCTAGGTTCGGTCATCACCACCAATAGTAACTCCGCAGGGGGAGTTAAAACAGTGACTAGCAGCAGCATCACATAACACTAAGAGAATGTGGCAAGGTAACAAGAAAACAAAGCTATGTTTAGTAAGAGAATGTGGCAAGATAACAAGAAAACAAAGCTATGTTTAGTAAGAGAATGTGGCAAGGTAACAAGAAAACAAAGCTATGTTTAGTAAGAGAATGTGGCAAGGTAACAAGAAAACAAAGCTATGTTTAGTAAGAGAATGTGGCAAGGTAACAAGAAAACAAAGCTATGTTTAGTAAGAGAATGTGGCAAGGTAACAAGAAAACAAAGCTATGTTTAGTAAGAGAATGTGGCAAGGTAACAGGAAAACAAAGCTATGTTTACTAAAAGAATATGACAAAATACAAACAAGAAATAAAAGCTGTGTTTACTAAAAGAATATGGCAAGATACGAACAGAAAACAGAGCTGTGTTTACTAAAAGAATATGGCAAGATACCGACAGAAAACAAAGTTGTGTTTACTAAGAGAATGTGGCAAAGTACCAACAGAAAACAAAGCTGTGTTTACTAAGAGAATGTGGCAATGTACCAACAGAAAACAGAGCTGTGTTTACTAAGAGAATGTGGCAAAGTACCAACAGAAAACAGAGCTGTGTTTACTAAGAGAATGTGGCAATGTACCAACAGAAAACAGAGCTGTGTTTACTAAGAGAATGTGGCAAAGTACCAACAGAAAACAGAGCTGTGTTTACTAAGAGAATGTGGCAATGTACCAACAGAAAACAGAGCTGTGTTTACTAAGAGAATGTGGCAATGTACCAACAGAAAACAGAGCTGTGTTTACTAAGAGAATGTGGCAAAGTACCAACAGAACACAGAGCTGTGTTTACTACTATGTTTATATACTCCCGGTGGCAACATACGGATACGAAACGTGGATATTTAACAAATCACTAGAAATGAGAATAACAGCATTTGAAATGAAATGTTACAGAAGGGCACTTAGAATATCATGAATAGAAAGAAAATCAAATAAAGAGATATCGACTGGATTAGGTGTCACAGAAGACCGGCTCGTTAAACACCATCAGAGCTAGACGGATGAGATACTTCGGCCACATCAAGAGTCATAATGTTTTGGAGAGGCTGATACCAGAAGGCGCAGCGCCGGCAAAAAAGGGGAAAAGGAGTTAGTTACCTGGCCATAGGTGGATTCAGGACATCACGGAAAGTGTGAAAGTCACAGCCAGATGTTAAGTCAACTTGCTCAAGACCTTAATGAATTCAGGTAGCAAGTGAGAGGGACAACTTTCTGGAAAGAACTTGTCACATGAGACAGTTAGTGAGATACTGTATAAACATTTCAGCTGGCGACGTTTAGACGTATTCACATCAAATACGACTATACAGATTGCTTTCAGAAAATATTTAGACCAGCGCTTCCTGGGGATTTTTCTGAGTTATGTCCCTTTGTCTCATAGGCCACGGCTTTAGCGCCTCCCCTTTGCACACGTCCAAGAGAAGAGAAAGTAGTGGCAGCAGCACACATCCAAGAGAAGAGAAAGTAGTGGCAGCAGCACACATCCAAGAGAAGAGAAAGTAGTGGCAGCAGCACACACCCAAGAGAAGAGAAAGTAGTGGCAGCGGCACACATCCAAGAGAAGAGAAAGTAGTGGCAGCGGCACACGTCCAAGAGAAGAGAAAGTAGTGGCAGCAGCACACATCCAAGAGAAGAGAAAGTAGTGGAGCAGCACACATCCAAGAGAAGAGAAAGTAGTGGAGCAGCACACGTCCAAGAGAAGAGAAAGTAGTGGCAGCGGCACACATCCAAGAGAAGAGAAAGTAGTGGTAGCAGCACACATCCAAGAGAAGAGAAAGTAGTGGCAGCAGCACACATCCAAGAGAAGATAAAGTAGTGGCAGCAGCACACATCCAAGAGAAGAGAAAGTAGTGGCAGCAGCACACATCCAAGAGAAGAGAAAGTAGTGGCAGCGGCACACGTCCAAGAGAAGAGAAAGTAGTGGTATAGCACGCTTTTGGAAATCCCTGATTTGGAAGGAGACGACATTTTGTCTTGACCATCTCCAGATTGTAGTCAAGGCCAGGCAGCAGACCAAACGCCTCTCTTTTAGCTACCTGCTCCGTGCCACAACGCCTCGCGGCACAAAGCCTCAACATACAAGACCCCAGCCGCGCAGGTGGAAGTAATTCATGTTCAAATCCAGCAAGGGGAGATAATGACGTAACAGTCAACTTAACCGACTCCACGGAGTCTCAGCCCACTGAGGCCTAATCGCCCTTGAGCAAGAAGACTTCAGTGATGGAGCTAAGTCAGCGGCTTAAAGACATGAATGAAGAGGGTTGGGAGGTGGGGCTTTCTAATGATCTTTGAAGTTCGGTCCCTATTTCACTTAATAATACTGGGCTGGTCTCTTCATTGTGTAATTACAGAGCTCAGCCGGCTCCTTTTCTCTGTATTGATCAGTGGGTATCACTGGTTTCTCCCTGCACGTTGAGTGCACTTTACGACATTTTCTCATCTTTTGTTGCCCGTCCTAAGGTTGATTACGCGTTTCAAAATGAATGATTAAAGTGTAAAGAGAACATGATACGTGCTGGACTTAAAAGAGATTTCCGCTTTGAAAACTGGAACTGATAGGCTAGATGTGATATACATTAGCAGGATTATGAAAGAACCGTGTCTCATTTCCTGGGTCTTACATGTCCATCGGTAGCTCCCAAACTGTTTCAAACTGCCTCCCCTTGTCTTCTCTGTCCATTCCCGCACAGCATTTTCCCCTTAGCTGGTTCTCATGCGCCCTGCTGCTCCCTTTTTTCTTACCGTCCTTCTGGATTTTTCTAACACCTCAGAGGCGGGGCTGTATTGCTCAGTCTGGGAACCACTGGTAGAGATGTAGACGGTAATGTTATACGTGTTCTCAGGGCTTATCTTCTTTCACCCGCCCTACTCCTCAAGAAGACATCGGTAGCTAGTGTCGCCGGGCTTCTTGCAGCCCGACGCATCCGAATTCGGTTCGGTATATTTTCTAGAGTCAGGTTCACCTTCCTATTGCCATCATCCCTACTGGCTTGATCTACTGCCTGTTTCCAGAGGGGCACCACTGGGATGTGGGTTAGTGTATTGGCCAGCTGTGGTTCTCCAACTGTGACGAATTACTATTGTGTGGAACAATACAAAAATAGCGAAAGCAAAGTCAGGATTATTCATTCGGAATATGTCCATGTCTCTGCGCGATTATTATACCTTCCCTTTGTGCTTAATCATGTAATCACTAATATTTCCAGTCATTTCAGTTGCCCTTCTTATCTCAACCATCTGGTCCCTGTCCCCATCTCTGTTTTCTTCTTCTCTGAGTCTTCTAGGTTGTCCGTGCGCTGTCTTCTCACCAAAGAATTCTGACTATAAGATAAAGTGGTTTTAAGCAGCTTCTATCAGTCTGACGCTTCTGTGGAGAACTCTTCATGAACGGTCTACTAAACAACAGAAATGAACGTGGAAACACAGAACCAGCATGTAAGCCGTACAAACCGAAGTGCATTTACGGTTGTACGCCAGGAAAATTTAGTAAACGTCTTCGAAGTGGGGTTCACCCGGCCTCTAAAATTGGGTACCAGGGAAATCTGAGAAGATAAATACAGCCAGACAGCCAGACCTGATACTGACCACATCACACGTTCATGTGCCAGAGATCACGGAAAATACGGACCTAACACCGTATTCCCCAGTACGCCTTTAGTGCATGGAAATGGGGGGATTTTACCCTTTACCTTCACCGTCGAAGCTAACAAAGTTAGAGAAACATGATGATGACTGTGATTCTGTCTAACTTGAGAAAGAAATACGGAGTTCCCAGCTGTCTGTGAACTTACTCATATCCTTTATAAATGCTGCTCACTGGAAGGACATCGACCCTTCTCGTATGAACCTGAGAAAATAGCAAAAGATTGTTATCATCATCGCCGCCACCACAGTCAACCCCATAGAACAACAACTGAAGTCCCATGACGAGGGCTGTGTTAAGGTTTCATAACACGAGCTGTTGTTCTACTAACTTACAAAATACTCCCTGTGATGGCTTCTTTACTCCCTCTCATGGCTTCTATACTCCCTCAGGGCCCTAAATATGGGAGTATGATTCATCCTTGAACCCCGGCAGACTACGACCACTTCCAGGACCTGTGTATGATTACAGCTTTCTTCTGTCATGATGGAGCTCCGAGCTGGCCAGGAGATCACAGAATTGTCCTAATCTGCTCCTTCTCAAATACCTGCTTAGCGGGGCGTAGATTAAATCTACAGCCGTGGACAAATTAAAAGCTAAAGTTCTCGCGACAATGGACATTTTTTGGAAGGAGAAAAAAAAAAAAAAGAAATCACCGGGAGCAAATTGAATTTCATTCAATAATTAATTTTTATTTCTAACCTTCGCTGTCCTGTTCGGTAATTGATTTCTTTTCTTTTCTTTTTTTTTTCCTTTCAAATATACCGATTATTATTTTCTCTCTTTGTTTTCTTTGGAGACGCTACGGAATTTTTGGGTACAAGAGTTTGTATAGAATTTTAAGCGTATGAAGGATGGCTTCGTATAAAGCTGCCCATATGAGAGATTTTTTTTTTCCGAGCAGAGTAGAAAAGAATTTCAAACACAAAGAACAAAGAATGTAGGAGCCAATGGACTCTGGGCTGAGTTATTTAAGGTCTGTATAGTGAGCTACAAGCCTCATCTAGCGGAACAAGTACGGTCTAAATAGACTTGTCCCTTTTCATCAATCACGCTTTGTTCGTTTGTTCCTGAGTTGTTCCTGGATCTTTTGAGTTTGTGCAAGTCGTTGAAAACCCGCTGGTTCTTTGAAATGGCTTTTCACTTCAAGCAGTCTCTTGGCCAAGAATGGGCTGTGTAGGTAGAGAGCACTGAAGTAAGGGTCTCTAAGCTTGAACGTTCACTTCCGCAGACAATATGAGGATTATCAAGCTTAGCTTTTTTGCTTTGTCTTTATAATTCATATAATTATGTTGTAATTAGTTATAATTATCTAGGAGAAATCTTTGCTACCATCTTTCACAGCAGAGTAGGGTGTAAAGCGATTTTGTTTAGATATCTCTAGTTTCTTTCAACTCTTTTCCCAAGCTGTCAGTCCTTTATCCCATTCTGGTGGACGTCTACAGTTTTTAGTTTTTCTCCTATATTGCTCAACAGCTGACACCAGATCAATATTGCCGTTGTATTAGTTGTTGTTGTTGTATCTCCCTAGAATTGCAAGCATGACCTTTTTTTTTTTTTTTGGAAGCCGAAGCTGTGAAGATGTTGAGAAACAGCTTCGCGTTTAATCGTACTTTCAGACCCCGGGGTGGAGCAAACAAAGCAAGATGGACACAGTACTCTTCTGTAGAGCTACCCCTACCTGGGGACTGTAGTGATCCAGGTCACGTTTGTCCAGGGTGGGACTGTTGCTGGGGGTACTTACAGTGAGGCTATGTTCCGGTGAGGCTGGGTGGGGTCTATGTCGGCTATGTTCGCCAGCCGTGACGCAAGCTTATCAACTATAATGTCCCAACCCCAACCCATGCATGTCAGCTACGGGTCGCCAACCCTGACTCAAGCATATCAGCTACTGTTCGCAAAACCTGACTCAAGCTTGTCAGCTATGGTTCGCAAACCCCGACTCAAGCATGTTACATGTTGTTTGCCAACCCTGATTCAAGCACGTCAGCTATCGTTTGCCAACCCTGACTCAAGCATGTCAATTGTCTTTTGTCAACACTGACTCAAGCATGTCAGCTGTCTTTTGCCAATCCTGACTAAAGCATATCAGCTGTCGTTTGCCAATCCTGACTCAAGCATGTTAGCTATGGTTCGCCAACCATGACTCAAGCGTGTCAGCTAATGCCAGCATGTCAGCTGTTCTTCTTCTTCTTCTTCTTCGTTCACTTCTGCCACCAAGACCGCCCCGTGATCCTACTGAATTTACTCCTGTGGTCCTCGACAGGACCACAAGAGATCCCCGTGAGGAACACAAGAGGTTCAGAGTATACAGTTTTAAGCCTGTAATTCTCTGTGAATCACAGAAGGGGAATGCGTGACACCATGGTTTTCGTTGCACCCATTTAATCTAGAATTTGACTTTCTCACTAGATAACCCCGACGTGGTTTGGATATCAGTATATCCCTGCCGGGTGAGAGGTGGTTGCCCATCCAGTCCAGCGTAGGACTTTCTCACCGAAAAACCTCAGCCTGATTAGGATACACATACATCCCCGTCGGGGGAGAGGTGGTTGCCTTTCTAGACTGCCCTGGTCCAGTGTCTCCGACTTCACATTTTGCAGTCGTGGCCGCTACCCTTCCTAGTTGTGACCAGGATGGAGCTTCTGTCCAGGAGGACGAATCCTCGCCACTAGTGACTTGCACCCCTGGGTTGAGCCGGTTTAGGCATATTATCTCAGTATGGGCGTGTTTAGGACGTGACCGACCTCTAGAATGGAGGTGCCGTGACAGGTGTAGTCATCAAATTTCAACCCTGAGTTAAGCCGGTGTAGGTATATTACACCAGTGTTGGTGTATATAGGACGTGGCCGGCATCTAGCGCAGAGGTATCGTGGTATGAGTAGCTCTCGCCGCGAGACTACTGGACATAACGATTAAACTTCACTTTATCCTTTCTATCACCTTTTTCACAGCGGCACCGCACGGCAGCCCCAATCGCAATTTCGCATTTTCTTCATTGGCCGGGAGGAGTTTCACCACACGCGCTGCAGCCGAAGAATCTAGTCGATAGTGTCTTAGTTTGACCCTTGGGTTAAGCCAGTTTAGGCAATCTGCCCAGTATGGTTGTATAAAGAACGTGGCCGGCCTCTAGAGCAGAGGTGCCTTGACCTCGAGACTACTGGTTACTTAACTTAATCCTTTCCTTCACTTTTTTCCACGGCGGCGCCGCGCGACAACCCTAATCGCATTTTTCTTTAATGGCCGGGAGTAGTTTCACCCCACACACGGCAGCTGAAGAATCTCGTCAGCAGCGATGTCAGCTGTGATTCCCCATCTCTGATGCCAGCATGTCAGCTATGCTTCACCACCTCTGATGCTAGCATGCCAGCTATGGTTCGCCAACCCTGACTTAAGCATGTCAGCTATGATTATCCAACCCCTATGCCAGCATGTCACCTATGATCAGCCAACCCCTACGCCAGCATGTCAGCTATGATTAGCCAACCCATACGCCAGCATGTCAGCTATTACCGCCGAATTGGACTGCACCTTCATTCACTGTGTTAGATGTAAATAGACTTGAAATAATCTGCTGTTAATCTGTACTTTATATCTACTATCTTCACAAGCTCCCATCATCATCATCATCATCATCATCATCTACTATCTTCACAAGCTCCCATCATCATCATCATCATCAGGTGCCGTGCCGGCTAGCTTTAATGTTTCTCCATAGTACCCGATCCTTCATGCGGGCCATCAGTTCACTTGGTGATCTCCTCTCACGTCATCTCTTCAGACTATCCAATATCATTTCTCTAGGTCTTCCCCTGGCTCTTCTTCCCTCTATTTTTCTTGTTACAATATTTTCAACGCCCCATCTTCTTATTGCATGTCCTATGAAGTATATTGTCTCTCTCCTATATTTTTAGATAAGCTCTTTTTGTTGGGGGGGGGGGGGGGGGGAAGGGAGGGTCTCTCCAGCTCTTCTCAAACATTCTTCATTAGTTATTTTTGCTGTCCAGGGGATTCGCAATATTCTTATATTCTTCTAATAAACCACATTTCTGCTGCTTCCAATAATTTTTGTGCAGACCTGCCTATTGTCCATGATTTACTTCCATATTACAAAATAGGCTCAATATGGCATTTTAGGACTCGTTTTCTAACATTCATTGATAAAGATGTGTTGGATAATATTTTTCTCATTCTCTGAAATGCAGTCTTTGCGTGGCCTATTCTGTTCCTAATTTCTGTTCTGCATTTCCCATCTGAGGTTATTACTGCTTCAAGGTATTTGACTTTCTGCACTTGGTTTAGGATAGTCCCATTTAATTTTTTACTGCATGTTGGTGGATTCTATTTCTTAGATATAACCATGGTCTCTGTTCTTTTTATGTTAAGAGTAAGCCGTTTTTTTTTTGTTCAATTTCTTTAGCAGCTTTTCCAAAAGACTTTGCAGGCCTTGTTGGTTGTCAGCTGTCAGTACTGCGTCGTCAGCGTGCCCAAGATGGTTAATATTGTATCCTGCAACTTTTATACCAGGTTCTGTTTTGATAGTTCCTGGAATATTCTCGCTGCACAGAGGAAAAAAAGGTCTGGAGATAGTACACATCCTTGTCGCACTCCTTGTTTTATTGGTTTATATTTTTCAGTTTTTATTTTCAACTCGAATCTCCGCTTACTGCTGCCAGCGCAGATGTTTTACTATCCTCAGGTCTTTGCCGTCCCTTTTTATGTCTTCAGGCATTTTAATAATCTCGTCATGCTTCACCTTGGCGTAACCAGTGAAGCGTAAGAAGAGATTTTTTTTGTACTTTTATGCCAGTGTGAAAACCACGTACAAGAAATAGTTTTCAAGTCCTAAACTGCCATCCATAATAACTATACCATCACTTTCATACTAATGCTTTCAAGAAGTTTAGTTTCAGTGAATCCATTATTCAGAATCCAATTCTTATTCGGTTATTCGAAAAATCGAATGGTCGTATTCTTCAGTATCGTATTTATGAGGCGGCTTCCAAACACTTCTGCTACAAATTGCACGTACTTCGTGTTTGATTTAGTGGCTCTATCAGGTTCCCTGGAGTGGTGGAGCTCAGTGAGAACCCTGCTTTACAGTTCGTCGAAAAGGTGGCTAAGTACTCCTTTTATCAGCGTCACCAAAGATATCGTCGACGCCATTGTCTTCTTAACTCTCAGCTTCCCAAGCAAGAAAGTTTTCCCGCCTTTTATTTTTAGAAAGGCCGCTGACTACGTGAAAAAGCCTTTCCACCTGTTTAAAAAGTTTAGTTATTCCACCTGCAAGGCCTTCTATCCTATTTGGGACTTTCACTGACTGCACTCTCTAGGCCTTCTAGGCTATTTGGGACGTTAAATGATTCCACCTGCAAGGCTTTCTCGCTATTTGGGACGTTAAATGACTTCACCTGCAAGGCTTTCTCGCTATTTGGGACGGTTCACTGATTCCATCTGCAAGGCCTTCTTACTTGTTTAGACCGTTGACTGACTCCACCTGAAAGGCCTTCCTGCTTGTTTAGACCGTTGACTGACTCCACCTGAAAGGCCTTCCTGCTTGTTTAAAGACTCCACCTGAAAGGCCTTCCTGCTTGTTTAGACCGTTGACTGACTCCACCTGAAAGGCCTTCCTGCTTGTTTAGACTGTTGACTGACTCCTCCTGCAAGGCCTTCTTGCCTATTTGGGACGGTTCACTGATTCCATCTGCAAGGCCTTCCTGTTTGTTTAGACCGTTGACTGACTCCTCCTGCAAGGCCTTTTCGTCTATTTGGGACGTTCGCTGACTCCACCTCCGAGGCCTTTTTGCCTGTTTAGAACGTTCACTGACTCCACCTGTGAGGCCTCCTCCGCCTGTTTGATCGGAGATTTGATTACATGTGAAAGCATACATCATCATTACCTCGAGCACCTCGCTCAAGATCGGCCGTATCAACCCTAACTCATAACCATAACTCGGTAGCCCACGCTATTAACGGCTTCCATCAATCGCGGCTGCTCTTTTGACTCCATTGTCCGCGCAATCAACAAGCACTGCACTTTCCTCCATAAACTACGGTTGCGAAACAAAACTAATTGGAAACTAATTTTTACTGCTTTTGTTGGAAAAATAGTTCCTTCACGCTGGTTGCCATTTACATTTCCCACAAATGGCCCCAGTGCTTCATAAATGGATAGTTCCAGGCAGTGAGGCCGTGGATGTTTGCTTTCATTTTATTGTATCTCAGGACTTTTTTATTTTTAGTTTTGTGGGAAAACCCGTTAATCTGTACTGTAAGATCTCTGTTATTTCCAAGTTTATCTCGTTAGAATGGGCGTAAAAGTTCGCGAAGTTTGCCCGCGAACTACGTGTCTATTAATATATAAATGAGGTACTCATTTTTACGTGGGTATATGTTTTCCTCATTTACACTGACTCGTATTCCGGTGTTTCTTGTCTTGCGGGCAGATGTTCTTATATTCAAAGTACATCAGCGTTTCCCCCAGCGTGGAGGGTGCGCGCCTGTAGGGGAGGGAGGGGGTCGGTTTAATATTTTGGGGGGGGGGGGCAGTTAGAATAACTTTATATTATACTTTTTCAGAACTTGGTTGATTATTATGCTGCGGAAGGGGGCAGGGGGCGGGGCGGCGCGGGGGTGGGGGGAAGGGTTCATGACAATCTTTGAGGCGTTGAGTTGGTGCGTGATCCAAAAAAAAAAAAGGTTGGGAAACACTGCTGTACACTTAAGTAGAGCAGAATACTGAACCACTGTGAAATTGGATATAGCCAAGTGATGATGATGATGATGATGATGATGATGATGATGATGACGATGATGATGATTAAAGTGTCGACATAAATAAAGCTGGCAAAATACATCGCAAAATGAATCGCTTCAAGCACTCTCAAATGAGAGGGAATATTATACGCTTGAAATAAACTTTGAACAGGAACACTTTTTCTTCTTTTCTTTTTTTTTTTTTCTTTAGCTGTCTCCACCCCCGACTTGAAGTGGTTTGGCTACTGGTCAACCAGCACTTATCGTGCGAGAATAAACATGGTTTAAATCCTATTTGTGTCTTAACGAGGCGGTAATTTCTACCGCTGGGTAAGTCTGCATCCCATGGCTTCTCAGGCATGTCCGATCTCTGGTTCTTTTGCGCTTAGGGCAGGACTTCTTCTTCTTCTTAATCTCTCTGGACCTGCGAGCTGTTCTTTGCCACCGATGCTGTGAAGATGTTGAGGCACAGCATCGTATCGGATTGGGAGTTGTTTATGGTCATTATTTTCTTCGTCTTTGAGTGGAAGACAAAAAGCAAGTGGCATGTAGTACTTCTTTAGCGGACTCCATTGTCATGAGGGCTATGATGATTCCTGCCCCTTCCTGTTACTGGGGTTACCAACGGAAAGGTGGTACAGGGTCTTGATCAGCTTTGGGTCGCTGATTGCCAACTCGGATAGTCTTCCTAGGACAATACTGTTAAATGTGTCCATTAAGTGTGTGTATTAAATGTGTGTATTAAGTGTGTGTATTAAGTGTGTGTATTAAGTATGTGTATTAAATATGTGTATTAAATGTGTTTTAAGTGTGTGTATTAAGTGTGTGTATTAAATGTGTGTATTAAGTGTGTGTATTAAGTGTGTGTATTAAATGAGTGTATTAAATGTGTGTATTAAGTGTGTGTATTAAATGTGTGTATTAAGTGTGTGTATTAAGTGTGTGTATTAAATGAGTGTATTAAATGTGTGTATTAAATATGTGTATTAAGTGTGTGTATTAAGTGTGTGTATTAAGTGTGTGTATTAAGTGTGTGTATTAAGTGTGTGTGTGTATTAAGTGTGTGTGTCCTCTGAAGAGGACATTATTAAGAGAGGCCAAATTAACAGGCATAAAATCCTTTGATGAGGTTGAAAGACTCGCCGAAGACAGGAAAAATTGGCGAACTACTTTGCGAGCCCTATGTGACGTTTAACGCCACGGGAAGGATATAAGATATAAGATAAGATTAAGTGTGTATATTAAGTGTGTGTATTAAATGTGTGTATAAAGTGTGTACATAATGGGGAAAAGAAAGGCGAAGTATTAAGTGTGTATTAAATGTGTGTATTAAATCTGTGTGGGGACCGACTAGCGTAGTGATTAGAGCACTCGTCTAGCAACCGAATGGTCGAGGGTTCGAATCCCCAGCTGAGCGGGATTTTGTTCTAACCAATACGGCCCCGGGTTCACCCTGCATCGGAAAATGGGTACTAGAGAAATCTGGGAAGGTAAAGCGGCCAGGCGTGATACTGACCACATCACACTTTCATGTGCTGAAGGTCATGGAAAATACGGGCCTAACACCGTATTCACCAATATGCCTTAATGGAATGGAAACGGGAATTTTACCTTTACCTGTTAAATGTGTGTATTAAATTTGCTTGATTTTAGAGATATGGTTATACACATTATATAACGCAGATCCCGTCTCTATACACAAATAAACACAAGGGACAAGACGTGATCTAATACCAGCACGGCTCTGTGCTTGTAATACCAGCACGGCTCCGTGTATTAGGCGTTTAGACTATGTAAAACTGTGCTACTCAAAGGTCACTCAGTATCTCTCTGGGGTTTACGCCTGAATGGCTGCCTACTTGACCGTATAGTAATACTGTAGCAGTCCTCTCTACCGAGCGTACGTTTTATTTTGCATATTTCCATGATAGCACTCGACCATCACGTGCTCTTGCAGGAGTTGTAACAGCGAGTGGTTTACAGTAATGCGTGGATTAATTAAAGATTCTTCAATCAGCCTCCACGTTCTCCATTCCCCCAACAATCATTCAGCTCACAGGAAACGACGAGTAGAGGCTGAAAGAGTCACAGGTTGCCATTGATCGCTAGGGCCTAGCTGAGGGGCCTCCAGATTTCCCGCGCTAACATGGCCGGCTGACCACGTGGAGCATACGAATAGTGAGAGAGGAGATGGCAGATCTCTGTCCAGACTGACCAGAAGTGACCGTTTTTTTTTTTTTAGCTGTTAGTTTCTGTCAGTTTTACACATTGGTTCTGTGTTTATAGAGAACGCGTGGTTTGTTACTAGAACGGCTCAGTATGTTTAGTCGAAAGCGCGTGTACAGAGAGACGAGTTATGTGCTTACTTGTGTAAAGAAATGAGCTCTGTGTGCTTACTTGTGTACAGAAATGAGCTATGTGTTTACTTGTGTTCAGAGATGGCTTATATGTTTAGTTGTGTACACAGAAACCAGCTCTGTTTACTTGTGTACAGAGACGGCTTTCAGGTTTACTTTCACACGGAGACTTCCACGATTCCTTGTGTACGTAGACGAGCTCTGTGTTTACAAGTTGTGTGTTTAGTTATGTTCAGAGACTGGATTTATGTTTGCTTATGTATGAGACGTGGTCTGTGTTTACTTATGTGTTTGGATGACTTCTGTGTTTACTCAGGTATAGTAACGAATTCTGTGTTTACTAATGTATGGAGACACTCTCTTTTTTTATAAATAGGAAACTACGAGATTTTGGTACGGTAAAGTAAGAGAACAAATATTGTAGGATTAAACCTCGAAAAAATCGTAGACAAAGCACTTTAGTGAGACGTGAGAGAAAGAAAAATCACAAGAGAATTACCTGGGATTCGAACACGGACTCCGGTAGGACGAGCAGCCGTCTAGCCACGAGTGGATTCGAACACGAACAACAAGTGGAATTCAAAAGTTATAAGCACAAAAACTAAGTTAAGACTATTCAATTCAAATGTACTATCCACCCTCATTTATGCATGCGAATGATGGAAAACAACCAAAGAAATAGAAAAAAAATTAGACTCTTTTGAAAACAAATGCCTAAGGAAAATACTCGGCATCAAGTGGAATGAATTCAAGAACAATGCAGAGATAAGACAGATGACTGAACAACAACCAGTCTCACGGGTGATCAGGAAAAGGAGATGGACATATGTTGGTCACTTGATGAGAAGAAATGATCAGAGAATCCCAAAACAAGCTATCAGGTGGAACACAACAGGCCGAAGAAAAAGGGGCAGACCGCGTGAAACTCTGAAGAGGACATTATTAAGAGAGGCCAAGTTAACAGGCATAAAATCCTTTGATGAGGTTGAAAGACTCGCCGAAGACAGGAAAAATTGGCGAACTACTTTACGAGCCCTATGTGACGTTTAACGGCACGGGAAGGATATAAGATATAAGATAAGATAAGATATAAAAAAAAAACACACAGATAGCCAGCAGCTACACTTTGTTGTCCAGCCCGCCCCCTCCCCCTCCCCTCCACCCCCCGGGAGCATATGGTATTTATGTATCATCAAATTTTTTTCCTTTATCTTTGAGATTGAGGTGAATCATTAGTTGAATATTATAATCAAAAACCTATGTATCTACGTATAGTCTGTACAATTATTACAGTATATTGATGCTGTAAATACGGGACGACGGTTATTCGTTTAATGCAAAACACCTTACACGGACGAAAACTGGCGGCATTGGCAACCCCGGGATGTAGCAAAGTAAACGATAATACTGAACATTAATAAGTCCCTGCTGCAGAGGTTAACTCTTTCACTCCTGAATTAATGTCCAGTCTCTGTCAGGATAAATTTTGATGAGAAATTTTCGTAGAAAGAGACTAGAGGGAAGTTACTCTAATATTTTAAGACATGGTATGGGTTCAGACACGTGCTGTTTCTCTCGGTGTATTTGGACTTTGCTTAATGTCGTTCTGAATACTAGTTTGCTTATTTGCGCAAGATATACCAACACTTGCAGTATTGTTTTGGGGTGAATGGGTTAAAATACGCAGCTCTAATGTACTAGTTATTATTTTTTTAAAATCCTTGTTAAACTTGTTAAGATGGTTGCCGCAGCTATGAAAGCGGCATTAGCTGGTAAGGTTTAAGTGGCATTAATGACTGAAAACTGAAGTTCAGTGCTACAAGGAGTTAACCAACCAGCAATTTACAAAAAATTTAGCCAACTAGCAACCTACAAAGAGTTAAGCAACCAACAATTAATGAAGAATTAACCAGCAAACAACTTACAAAGAGTTTACCAATCAGCAACTTATAAAGAGTTAATCAACCAGCAACCTACAAAGAGTTAACCAATCAGAAACTTATAGGGTTAGGCAAACAACAACATAACAAAAAAGTGTTAAAGAACCGGCAATTTATAGAGAGTTAAGCAGCCAGCATCCTACACAGAGTTAACCAACCAGCAACTTACAAAGAGTTAATCAACCAGTAATTATATGAAGAATTAAATGTCAACTTAGATGAAATTACATTGCGTGAAATTGAGACAGCAGTGAATTTAATTGCTAACAACAAAGCTGCAGGTGAGGATGAAATAACACTCGAAATGTTAAAAGCTATCAATAGTGACAACATGAGACAACTACAAAGAATGTTTAATAAGATTTGGAAAGAAGAAAAAGTCTCTTCTAAATGGAAAAAAAGGAATCATTGTTAAATTATCCAAAAAAAAAAAAGGCAACCTTAGTGACTGTAACAGCTGGAGAGGAGTAAACTTAATATCAGTTGTGCCAAAAGTATTTTGCAAGGTCATTTTGAATAGACTTAAAGATATAGTGGATACAGCAATGAGAGAAGAACAAGCAGGATTTCAAAAAGGGAGAAGCTGTCTCGACCAGATCTTTACTCTAAGAATAATACTTGAAGAACATATTGAAAAGCAGAAACCATTAATACTGAACTTCATAGACTTTTAAAAAAGGCATTTGATAGCATACACAGAGATTCATTGTGGAGAATTTTAAGTCGATATGAAATACCATTATCAGCATCATTAAGGACTTCTACAATGGATATGTTTGTGCAGTCAAAACAGAAGAAGGGATGAGTGAATGGTTCCAGATTGAAACAGGTGTGAAACAAGGATGTATACTGTCTCCTTTGCTTTTTTGGAATTACAATAGACTTTATAATGAAAAAAATGCTGCACAGGTAACACAGGTATTGACTGGATACACGGGACCCAACTAGAAGATCTTGATTTTGCTGATGACATAACTCTTATCAGTAACAATTTGAATTCCATGCAAGAAAAAACAGATATCCTGTCTTCACTGGCTAAAAAAATAGGACTTGAATTTAACAAGGACAAAAGAAAATTAATGAAACTTCCCATTAATCAAAATAGAAAATACACATAGAAGGGACAGATATTGAAGAAGTCAACCAATTTGCAAACCTTGGCAGCTACATAGACCAGGATGGTGATACCAGAAAGGAAGTTTGAATTAGAATTGCAAAAGCAGCATCGATCTTCAAGAATCTTGAGAACATATGGAATTTAAAAGTTATAAGCACAAAAAGCAAGTTAAGACTATTCAATTCAAATGTAAAATCCGCCCTCATTTATGTATGCAAAAGCTGGAAAACAACTAAAGAAATAGACAAGAAATTAGACTCTTCTGAAAACAAATGCCTAAGGAAAATACTCGGCATCAAGTTGAACGAATTCAAGAACAATGCAGAGATAAGACAAATTTAAAAAAAAAGAGGCAGACCGCGTAAAACTCTAAAGAGGAC
This sequence comes from Achatina immaculata, assembly GCA_009760885.1. Classification (NCBI taxonomy): domain Eukaryota; kingdom Metazoa; phylum Mollusca; class Gastropoda; order Stylommatophora; family Achatinidae; genus Lissachatina; species Lissachatina immaculata. The sequence continues at coordinate 10,075,840 of CM019718.1, forward strand.
ATTGTTAAGAGAGGCCAAATTAACAGGCATAAAATTCCTTGATGAGGTTGAAAGGCTCGCCGAAGACAGGAAAAATTGGCGAACTATCTTGCGAGCCCTGTGTGACGTTTAACGGCACGGGAAGGATGTAAGATATAAGCTAAGAATTATATGAATGGTATTCATATAGTGTTTTTCTCGTTCTAGTGAACGTTTGCTTGAAACTGGTCGAAATATTAAAAAATATCGGAGAGTGCTTCGGCGAGTAAAAGCCTCATATGCATCAATCTGAAGTAATCATCATCATCATCATTGCACACCCAGGCAGAGTAGACAGACGTTATGGTCGTTGTGTGTTAGACAAGGTGTATTAAGGTTTGATCACGTGCGAGGGCTGGTCCGGATGACTAATTAGCTGTACGTGATTGGGCAAGTGGTTAATACGTGACTGGGCAAGCTGATGAATACTGGCTGTCAAGGGTTAATTGTTATGGACAGACAGACAGACAGACAGATAGATAGATAGATAGATAGATAGATAGATAGATAGATAGATAGATAGATAGATGGATGGATGGATGGATGGATGGATGGATGGATGGATGGGTGGATAGGCAGACAGATATACAGACACATGGACGGACAGAGAAATGCAGGGACAGATAAGCCATCTAGGAGATAATGAGTAGAATAGAGACATATTATATAACCAATCATTAAACTACCCTGTTATGACTGCCATTACTCTCACGTGACACAAAACCCTGCCTCTAAATCACAGCTCTAACTCACATAAGACAAGAGTCTATCTACTTGCTCTGTTCTCTTTAAATGTCAGCGATGCGTGCTCTCTTGCCAGCGTCGTTTAACCATAGTTTGTGTCTTTGTAAAAACTGCAGACAAAATTACTGGCTGTTGAAGTATTGACTGCCTGCTTCTCCGTACATGACGTCTGTCAGGTAGTGCCAGGAATGAATCACCAGACACGCTGAGAATGGTCGCATTCGCCGGCGATTATCCAGGGTTAATAGTGTACTCTGAGTTACTGTATAGAGTTATAGGATATGTAGAAGAGGGGAACAAGCATATTGTATGTCCGTGTGTATCCTCCTTTGGTACACGGGTAGCGTTCAATTTTTAAAAAATGTAAAATCATATGATGTATCAGACACAGTATGCAGTTGTTTCTTTGTTTTTTTTTTTTGTTTATAAGTTCGTGTGTTCCTGTCTGACAGTCTGTAATTAGGTTTCTGTCTCGCAGGCTCCACTCATGCTCAGCGCACACACACACACACTAGATTGATAACGCGCGCCAGGAGAACATCTCCTACCAGGCCAAATCGTCTGAGGAACTAGGACATCTGCATCTCCACTGCTGGCAGGAGCCATAGTCGATCACGATCCTGTGTCCTTTTTTGTTTTTTTTTAGGTGAGAACCAGACTGGCCACCATCGATGGTGTCGCCGTCTTGGTCAGATGAAGGCGCGAGATCGCCTCCCGCTAGCTACACTCCAATCGATACAGATGCCCAATATGGGGACTTGACAAGCTGTGCTGAGGACAGTTTACTTCCAGTGAAGAAGAACAACTAGGAGACTGAGGGAGGCGGAGAGTGACCGACAGACACTCTGAATTGCACTTGCACACTTCGCCTTCAGTGAATGAAACAACAAGAGAGGATATCATGTATACCTCAGTTTCATAAAACTTCCTTCAATCTTTCCTGATTGAACGAGAACACAACTCTCCTACCCACGCACTTTTAGTGTCAGGATCTGTGAAATGTACAGCACCCGGGGTAGGGATTACAACAACAGAACACAGTGTTGTATGGTTAGACTTCAGGGGGAAAAGAAGGATCACAATCAAAGCACTTTTGGGCGTGATCATAGAATTACCTAGAACCACGGACTCCGGTTGGACGAGCAACCTTCTAGCCACGAGAGAACAGCGCATTAATGAACTTAGCTATCTCGCACCCCCCCCCCCCCCAAATAAAGGCGTTTGACAGAGAAAGCCCGTCTGGTTGAAAATCATGACACTCGTAAAGGAAACGATCTCATGACACTGAAATTCCATCGCTTAAGTTCAGTCTCCCGCAGGTACCAAATTTTTTAGACACAAACATGCTCACACGTGGTCTCCTGCAAATGTCTAGTGCATACTGAAGAACAAAGTAGAGATTAATGTCGCCTTTCTTCATAACCTGATATTACAGCTCGCTGAGATAAACATTGTTATAGCTTCTTGCATAAACAGCCAGGTTCATGAGAGACGCTGTAACAATCAATGCCAGGTTTCTCGATTTCTACATGCATTTCAAACTGCTCTTGAATGGCTTTGGAGCACCGAAGAAGATTTATGATTGAAACCAGCCTACAATTTTACTGTGCGCGTGAGTAGCGTAGTGGCTAGTGCGCTTGTGTCTCATTGCGAGGTCGGTGCTTTTTGTCTGACAGGATGCGCTCCAGCTACCTCGCTGTAGAAATGAATAGATAACCTAAGGTAAAGCCCTATTACGTCATAGAAGCATCTAGGGCAGTGTTTTCCAACATGTTAATCCTTTACTGTTTCTTTCTTGTTGAGAAATGACTTTCGGATCGGGTGTTTTAACTGGTCTTTTATCGCGTAGTTTCGGTAGTACTGTAGCAGAGTCGTGACGAGGCAAGTGGGCACACAGAGAATAGAGGGTAATTACAATATACGGTCAGATTAATTTCCACTGCGTCGTGGAAAAGGAGAATGTCCATTGAGTTGCTCAGGTATGCAAACTGATCTTGGTAACTAACACCAGACGTCGTGGCCACCAACATTAGAGCCGTCATGTATGTTTGTTTTTTTAAAAATACCAATAACTGAAAAGTACTGCAGGCTTATCCTGTTATTAACTGTACAGACATTTACAATCCCTGCGCTGAAATTCACCAAAGACTTCAATTTGCTTATGGAGATGTGTGTGTGTGGGTGCTAGCAGTTTTAGGAGGTGGGTGAAACATTTCAAAGATGGAAACACGAGCATCCAAGATATGCCTCGCAGCGGTCGCCCTCGAACTGCCTCCACTGAACGCAACATGGAAAGGGTTGACAACATAATTAAACAAGACAGACGTGTCACAGTTTCTGAAATCGCTGTAAATATTGGAATAGGACACAGTGCAGTACAGGAAATGACTCAAACCCTAAGTTATATAAAAGTTTGTGCTGGGTCCCACAGGAGAGAATGTCCAGAAAGCAGTGCGTTTGTGCCATCGGTCAACTGGAGCGGAATTCTGCCGGGAGCGTATTTTCAAACTTGCAGAGCGATGGGGAAAATGTATGCAGAGAAATGGAGATTATGTCGAAAAGTGAAGAAAAGATGTAGGTTAAGGTGATACTTTTATATTTTCTCTATCTACAAATTCTGATTTTTTACAAATGTTGGCTCACGACTTTCCGTATGACCCTCGAAAATATGCAGGTTACTACGCACATTTGCACGCACAATTTGTGTGTGTGTGTGTGTGTGTGTGCGCGCACACATGAGCTGAACATTTTGGACACAGACCGTAAACTCTCAGAGAGAACACTGGTGGGCATCAAAATCTTTGAGGCGTTGAGGTGGGGCATGATCCAAAAAAAAAAGATTAGGAAACACTGATATACGGGACACGGTGTTAGTGTGCATATCTTCTTTGACCCGATACGGTGCTGTGGTCAAGCACAAGTCATTGTCGCCGCGCCTTTCCCGCTCCAAAAGAATCCAAGTATCCATTTTTACAGCTTAGTTACCGGGTGACTCCGGCTGGATTTGAACCATCAACCTTTGACATGAGAGGCAAGTGCACTGACCGATTCGCCACTCAGATTCCCTGTAGAAGTGGATAGTCGGTTCCTGTTAAGAAAACGCTGCACTAGAGTTCCCGTAAGGTTACCACTGAAAGCGAGCTGACCAAGGTGCTGTCCTGCCTCTCCGAGGATGCTCTCAGGAACAAGCTCAAGCTGGCTAGCGGGACACGTTTCGTCGTGGCCCCCATAGTGGTGGATCCTGCATAGAAGCTTGTCTTTTTCTGGGTCACTCCGAGTCATCAGAGCTAGCCGCCGTAACCCTTCTCTCTGTCTGATGCGATCCTTGTCCTCCGCCATCTTGATAACCCTTCTCTCTGTCTGATGCGATCCTTGTCCTCCGCCATCTTGATAACCCTTCTCTCTGTCTGATGCGATCCTTGTCCTCCGCCATCTTGATAACCCTTCTCTCTGTCTGATGCGATCCTTGTCCTCCGCCATCTTGATCTCGTCGGCTGCTACCAACATTCTGCTTGTATTTCTGACTAGATTCTTCTTCTTCTGTTATCTCCATGGAACTGACAACTTAATGTTCTTTATAGCCGATGCGGTGAATATGTTGAGGCAAAGCATCGTGCTGGACAGGAAGTGGGCTATGGCAGTTGTTCCTTTAGTCCTTTCGTGGAGTTAGAAAGCATTACTTCTTCAGTAGACTCCAACCCCCTCGGGAACAACGGCGATCCCTTTCCCCCGTTAGCCAAGATAAGCCTATTATTGGGTGTTCCAACAAAGAGGCGGGACAGGGTCTTGATCAACTTTGGCTCGCCCAGCCATGACCCCAGCGTGCCTGCTACGGATTACTGATTGCCAGATCAGACAGCGTCTTCACGCCCTTCTGGGGAGATATAACAACACGACAAGACAAAATACAGAACCCGCATACGTGATCTGTCAAGGAAAAGCATTGAAGACGTCTCCAGTTTCCAAATTTCATGACCTAAATCTCCATCTTATCTCAGCATTATTTTATTATTTATGTAAAATAATCCACCTCCTCGATGCCAGTTTCCCCCCCAATCTTTAAAGTTTTGCTTCGCCGCGACGCTTTTGTACGTCAAGTGTTGCATTAGCAATATTAAGAGCCGGCGGAAAGCAAAACGTCAAAACACGTAACGGGGGGTGGCGTGTGTTTGTTGTCTTTCACTCTGCTGACTTCAGAAAGCCAAACATGGCTTCAATTGTTCCCAGGAACAGATTATGTGGAGGTGGGGGGGGGGAGGAATAGCAGCCCGTCGGGTTGGGTTTTTCTTTGTTGTAAAGAGAAGTGAATCTACTGGTGCGTGGAGGAAGGACGCGAAGGAATTAAATTTAAGTATGAAAGAAACAGACAACCGACCAACAAAGAAAAGCGGAGTAATGTTACCCAAAAAACAACATAGAAGCGGGGTTCAGCGTATGATAACGATGTTGAGAAACTTGACTGGGAACAGAAACAGAGAATCTAGAAAAACCAAGATTTGGGTTGAGAATCGAATCGAATCGAATCAAAGAGCTAGTGGCTGCCTGCTCGAAAACAACTCCGCACAGATGACTCCCGCCGTCATATCTAAGAGAGCCATTGTAATGGCTTGTAGGAAACTGCTCAGATTTGCGCGTCCACTATATGGTTGTTTCTTATGATTGTGGGAATTTAGAAACATTGGCACTTAATCGACTAAATTATTACAAGAAGAGATCTGAGAGATGTGCGTGTTAAAAAGCCATGCTTGGTGCTGATTGTTGGACAGACCACAGACTGATTATATCCAAGCTCGTGCTACACACCCAACCAAGAAGACGCCCACAAGGGCAGAGAATCCTAAAAAGACTCGACGTTAATAAACCCAGTTTTGAGATAATCAAAGAATGCTTGGTTCACGACCTAGAAAGGAAGTTTGTAAACTTCCCTAGAGGTCATGATGGCACTAATGACCACTGGACGCTGGGAATTTAGAAAATACGAGCATTAAACCTGGGAGAAAGACTGGAAAAATATGGAGTACGGGATACGATTTTATATCTTACATCTTACATCCTTCCCGTGCCGTTAGACGTCACTTAGGGCCCGCATGGTAGTTCGCCAAGATGTCCTGTCTGCGGCGAGTTTTTCAGTCTTATCAAGGGATGTTATGCCCACTGACTTAGCTTTTCTTAACAATGTCCTCTTTAGAGCTTCACGTGGTCGACCTCTTTTTCTTCGGCCTGTTGTGTTCCATTTGATAGCTTGTTTGGGGATTCTCTGAGTGTTTCTTCTCATCAATGACCGACATATGTCCATCTTCTTTTTCTGATCAACCATGAGACAGGTTGTTGTTTGCTCATCTGTCTAAGACTAAATAAACAGCAGATACCCAGAGGACCTCATACTAAGACTAAATAAACAGGAACAAACCAAAGTCCTCAGGCTATGAACCGGACACGGCAGACTCAACGCTCCACAAGATAAAGCCTGCGCCAAAAGTTCTTCGCATGTGTCACAACAGCCCCCAGACTCCTGAACACATACTACCGCGCTATATACAGAGATCTCAGAACCCAGGTGTGGCCCCGAGAGAGAAGCATGGAGGAGAAACTCTGAGGTCCCTACGAAGACCTCCTGCTGACAGAAGTTTCCCCCCCCCCCCCGGGAACAACGGTGCTAAGAACACACTTATGTTAACGTAGTCTGTGTGTGACAGTGAACATAGTTCTGATTGCTTAAAAACTCTGACCTACTTCTGTGGCCCAGAAACCTGTAGCAATCAACACTAGTTGCAATTGTTATTTTTATAAAATGTAATATCAGGTTGGTGGAAGGATGGGACATGGAGATTGCCGGTGAGGATGAGGAAAGTCTGGTGTGAGACCAATGAATCCAGGACGTGACAAGCCTATGGGTCTTTACAACAATGGCTATCAGAATGATGTAAACAAAACAGAGCTAGTAGACTATGGGTGGCGGGGAATGAATATCGTTCAGGCACTCATCAGATTCCTCATCCCAAAAGCTGGAGTGTCTCTGTGGAATTGTCTCACAGCCGTTAGGCCTGACGTGGAGAAGGGGCTTAAGTACAGCCACCAGAGGCTGAAAAACAAAGTTTTGGCCAGGCCAGCCTACACCACTGTCTTCATGGTAGTCCGAGCAAGACCTCGGTCTACTCTAGCAAGGAAAGGTGCTGATGTCGGAGGTACCCAGCCAGAAGGCGCGTCCCACAAATTAGGGCGCCACCCATTATCGCTAAAAGCGATACAAAGAAGAAGAAGAAAAAGCAGGATTCGCTGAGACGACCTGACTCCCTGTTTAAAAAGCTGAGAGTATGAAATTGCACGCGGAAGAGGAAGAAGAAGAAGAAGAAGAAGAATGGAAGCCTTCAAGATATTCTATTTTTGTCACATTACAAATTACTCAAAGAAATGAAAAGATTTAACATAACAAATACATATTACACATGTTAAAAACAACAAATTTAAACTATTCTCTTCCTCTCGAAACCGCCCTTTTTCTGCCTCTCCCCCCCCCCCCCCCCCCCCCCCCCCCCCCCCCGCCCGCTATGAGCTAGAACACCAGGAGATTCCTGCTTTCACAAACACACACACACAAACAAAATAGACCATATCTAAGCTCTCTTAAATACCTGCCAGCAACTTAATTACCTCTGAACCTCGTGTATGTTTGACACGGATTTTAGTTTCTACTGTCTATTAATTCCTTCGGTGCGGGCGAATGAGTCAGTTACCCCCCAACCCTCATCCTCTTCATTCACAGCCACGAAGTTCCTCAGATAAGACCTTGTTCGTGTGCATTGTCACGGCTTTCTGCCAGGCGTGTCTTCTTTGTAAGAAAATGAAATTATGCTAATATAATCTTGAAATTATGATAAAATTGTAGCAAAATACCACCCTTGCTTCTTGTTAGAAAGTGGTATTATTCTACTGTCTGTTATTCCACCATCATCAGCATCGTCATTGTCGTCGACGTGGTTGTGATTAGTTGAAGAATGATGAAAAACTGAGAGTATATGTTTTCCTCAATAGGAAGGGTGGCGTTATTAAGTAAGGGAAAAAATATTCATATTTTAATTACTTTTCTGTTAGTAAGGGAAAAAAAAAGATTCATATGTTAATTACTTTTCTTGCTACGTTTTTGTGAAGAAGCCAGTCCGAGGAGGCAAATCACCGACCCATTGCTGATGTACTAGCGTCAGGGTTAGCGAACCACAGCTGACCAAGACCTTGTCCCACCTCTCCGTGGTACCCCAAGTAACAAACTTAGCCTGGCTAACGGGGCAGGGATCGCCATAGTCCCCATGGTGGTGGAGTCTGCTAAAGAAGCATTGCACATCCCCTGCATTTTAGCTGCACTCCCGGGACTGAAAAGATAGCCGCCATAACCCCGCTCCCACGCCGACACGATGCTGTGCCCCAACATCTTCACAGCATCGGCTGCGAAGAAAACCAGCTCGCAGTTACAGGGAGATAGAAGACAAGACTGGACAAGACATTACTTTTCTATGTTAGTAAGGAAAAAAAAGATTCCTATTTTAATTACTTTTCTATGCTAGTAAGGAAAAAAAAAGATTCCTATTTTAATTACTTTTCTATGCTAGTAAGGAAAAAAAAAGATTCCTATTTTAATTACTTTTCTATGTTAGTAAGGAAAAAAAAGATTCCTATTTTAATTACTTTTCTATGCTAGTAAGGAAAAAAAAAGATTCCTATTTTAATTACTTTTCTATGCTAGTAAGGAAAAAAAAGATTCCTATTTTAATTACTTTTCTATGTCAGTAAGGGAAAAAAAGATTCCTGTTTTAATTACTTTTCTATGTTAGTAAGGGAAAAGAAAATATTCCTTCCCGTACGTTTTCCTGTCCAGTTTGGAGCGACTGAGTGGCGAAATGTTTACGCCCACTAGTCTCTCATGACGAAGGTGGGTGGTTTGAATCCAGCCCCCCCCCCCCCCCACCCCGGATGCACATCAGTTATCCAGCTATAGAGAAATGAGTACCTGACTTCTTTTTGGATTTGGAGAAGAAAACATAACCAGACACCACCTTCTAGTGAGCCAACAGGTCAAGGAAAACATGAACACAACCACTGCACCCACCTGGTACCTCCGTGGCATAAAAGGACTAACTTGATCTTGTACTGTTCCGTTTCGGTGGATTTTAAGTTACTAGGGGTGAATTCGCTGTCCGTTTTGCCAGTCAGCGACCCATAGCTGATATGCTAGCGTCATGGTTGGCGAACCATAGCTGACCAAGACCATGTCCTATTTCTCCCTTGGTACACCCCAGTAACAGACCTAGCCTGGCTAACGGGACAACGGGACAGGGATCGCCATTAGTCCCCGTGGTGGGTGCTAAAGAAGTATTGCACATCCCCCAGGTTTTTAGCTGCTCTCGCGGACTGATAAAGTAGCCAACACAACCCGTTCCCAACTTGTCTCAGCACTTTCACAGAGAAAAAAACACCAGCTCACACTTTGGGGGAGACAGAAGATAAGTCAAGACAAGTTTATTTTACATACTTGATGTACACGATGTACATTATGATCAGTTGCGGATCGCTGACCCCGGCGCAATCATTCAGCTGTGGGGTTGCTGATCAATATTTCATTTCTTTCTCTCTTTTATGTTCCTAAATGGGATCCGAGATTTTGCAGGAATGACACAGGCGTGAGATGAAGAAAGTGGCTTATGGTCAATGAGCAAGAGTCAAACTCCACCCCCACAGCAGGACAAACAACTGCCCCGGCCACGAGAAGCATTTCCCGTGGTTTTGGGCTGGTTATTCATGTGGCAAAGGTAACATCGATAAGATCTTTTGCAAACATGGCTGGTCTCCTCTTTCCTATCCTAACCAATTAATATCCATCGTCCCTCAACCCAAATTTGACCGTAATTATCCATGAATACCCATACATCCAAACGTGGGAAGCATTAATGGACGCTCAGAATGCAAGAAGATGGAATTCGATACGCCAAAAATGGTAATGTTCCGAAAGCAATATCCTATGGGAGTGTCGCATGGGCTTCAAAAACCTGGATGAGATTCGTTAGAAAAAAAAAAATTAGAACCAGATGAAAAGGAATAAACGAATAAAAGTTTAACCACCCAGAATTATTTATCTCTTTTATGTGGGAGGGAGGGAGTAACCAAGCAGGCGGAAATATAAGGGGGGATAATGGCATGACTGGGTTCTGTTATGCGCATGTGCAAAGTCTGCGTGGGTAATTCAGAAGGCGATAACCTCCGTCTGTGTAGACTGATAAGGTTAGACTCAGTTTACCTGTACGGATAAGGTATACGCAGGAAGGGTTTTTACGAGGCAGATTCTACGAAGTTTGCTCGAGGACTTAATCCTGGGTCGATGGTATCACAGTCTTGGTCCTTCCACTACTAGGGTCCTGTCCAATGTTTCCTCACACACAAAAGCTCATGCCACGCACGAAATTTTATATATAGCGCACAAAATAGTAACATTGTTACTTTTATTTCTCAGTTTCCTTTTGTTGGTTTGTTCTGTTGAAGGTCTGAAGGAAGAAAAAAAAAACAGCGCTACATGAGTTTGTTTTACTGATTTCTTTGAATTTTAGTATTTTTGTGTACGAGAACTTTAAATTATATCTTGTAACTTAACATTATGGCGCACATTTGCATAAAAAAATTTGAAATTGTGTGCACGAAAATCTAAACCTTGGATGATACATTGCCGCTGCCTTATAAATCGTTATACAGTATTTCGTCGAGTGGTGGAGCTGAAATGTTAACCTATGACACCGGAATAGCCAGCAAAGGTTCCTACATCAGTCTTCTTCTTCTTCTTCGTTCACTTCTACCACCAAAAACCGCACTGTGAACCTACTGAATTCACGCCTGTGGTCCTAGTTAGGTCCCGTGGTCTCCTGTGTGGTCCAAAATAGACCACACGAGATCCACGAGAGGACCACAAGGGGTTCAGAGTATCACAGTGCTTTAGCCTGTATTCTTGGTGGGTCTCGGAAGCGGGATTGCGTGACACCGTGGTTTTCATTGCACCAGTTTAGTCTAGGGTTGGACTTTCTCACCGGAAGACCTCGACGTGTTTAGGATATCAGTGCATCCCCGCTGGGTGAGAGGCGGTTTAGGCATTATCCCAGTATGGGCGTTTTTGGGACGGGACCGACCTCTAGGGCAGAGGTACTGTGACATGCATAGCCTTCAAGATTCACCCCTGGTATGAGCCGGTTTAGGCAAAATTCACCAGTATGGGTGTTTATCAGGCGTTACCGACCTCTAGAGCGGAGGTGGCATGACATGTCTAGCCATCAAGTTCCACCCCTGGTGTGTGCCGGTTTAGGTGTAGGTGTAGGTGTATTTCGGACGTGGGCGGCCTCTAGAGCAGAGGTGCTGTGGTATAGCTCTCGTAGCGATACTACTGGACATACCGGTTAAGCTTCACTTTCCACCACCTTTTCCTATCGGCGCCGCACAGCAACCATTATTTCTTTTCCGCATTTACTTCCTTAACCGGGAGGAGCTTCACTCCACGCGCGGCATTTGAGGAGTCTCGCCAGCAGTGTCTTAACCTTTGGGACAAGCCGGTTCATGCATTTCACCCGATATGACTGCACTCAGGACGTGGCCGACCTCCAGACCAGAGGTGCCGTGATTTGACTGTTTGCTTCGCTTTATCCTTTCTACCACCTTTTCCGCAGTGATGCTGCGCGGCAACCTCATTTGCAAATTTCTTCATTGGCCGGGAGGAGCACCGCTCCACGCACGGCAGCTGAAGATCTCGCCAACAGCGGCAGATGAGCTACCAAACGTGCCACTCATCTACCCTAAGTATCTGGTTTTCAGGCGCCAGATATTCGCCCTCGCCCCTTCTCCTGTCAGTTTAAACAGTTCTGCCACGGGAAGGCCAGGAGCTGGACTTGACTACCAGAGGCTGTTTGTGGCGCGTTTGCAGTCCTTAGAACCCCTACATCAGTGATTCTCACACCGCACTCAGCTAAGGGCCACGTGGGGATCAAAGAAGAAATCTAAAACCTCGTATGGAATATTTGAAGTTTATTTAGTTATACAAGTTGTACATAATAAAGTTGTACATTTAATATCAGCTGGTGCGACTGTAGTGTATGTCTGTATGTGAGTCGGGGGGGGGGTGGAGGGGGGGGGGGCAGGAGGGAAGAAGGGAGTTTACAAACAGTCGTAAATCTTTTCTTTCTGCCTGTTTGCGGTGGTTGTACTTCTTACGGTGGTTGTACTTCTTATCAAGCTCCAGCCACTAAATAAAGAATAAAATAGTAGTATGAAAATAATTTTAGAAAGAAATAAAAAAAAGAAAGAAAGAAAGAGGGAAAGAGAGAATGAACGAATGGAAAAACTTTGCAAAGAAAGAATGAAGAGGATTAGGCACGCAGGTTCGCCTGTTAGTTTGCCCTCTCCTACATAATCCTCATTCTGTTCCAGGCATTCTACATTCATTAGTCCAAACATTAGATCGTGTAACAAAAGTAATTAAAACTGAAATAACAAAGCTGAAGTAACAAAGCTGAAGTAACCAAAACTGTTACGCGTCACTTTTACTCACGTGCTTAGTACATGAAATAAGGAGAGAGAGAAGGAGAAAGAGACACAGAGAGAGTAAGAAAGAGAGAGACAGAGAAAGACAGAGAGAGGGAGGGAGGGGGAAAGAGACAGGGAGAGAGAAAGAGGGAGGGATGGACAGATAGGGACAGAGAGAGAGGGGCGCAGAAAAACAGAGACAGAGAGAAATGGATAAAGAGACAGAGAGTGAAAGAGAGAGAGAGAGAGAGAGAGAGAGAGAAAGAGAGAGGGATGATTACCAAAATAATCAGGTTAAGCCCTACCCCTAATACACACGCCCCAACGAAGATTAAAGTCATAATAGTACTTCAAAATTAAGTGGGGTTTTTTTTCTTATGCCTCTTAAAATATGGCTAGCCCAAAAAGAGGATACAGAATTTGAAATTAGGAGGGTAGGGAGTAAGAAGAGGAAGTGTGGGGGGTGGAATATGAGTGTAAGTGAGCCCTGGATCCCAGATTGTCAAAAACCATGTCAAAGATAATTTTCTTCTCCTAGAAATCCTTTTAATGTAAAGCTTTCCCTGGCACTCCCGATCTGGCCTGGGGCTTTCAAGACAAGGAAAAATGATGAATAAGTGAAAAATTGCACCAATAACGTGCCGAACCTTGCCTATGGCTAGAAGAGGGAACAATCTCATTTGATTACGGGGACCCTATTTAGTTTTTATGGGAGGACGTTAAGTGCCTTAAAAAAGAGGGAACTATGAGGATAGGAGAGTGATTATGGGGGGTTTTTTTTGTTTGTTTTTTGTTTTGTTTTTAGAAAGTGTTGCTTAAAAGATGAGAGATTTTATAAATCTATCTATCTATCTATCTATCTATCTATCTATCTATCTATCTATCTATCTATCTATCTATCTATCTATCTATCTATCTATCTATCTATCTATCTATCTATCTATCTATCTATCTATCTATCTATCTGTCTGTCTGTCTGTCTGTCTATAGGTATATATATGGTATATATATATATGTATGTATGCATGTAAGTATGGTATATGCATGTCTAGCAGCAAACTAGCGATCCGTATACCTATCGTTCTGCCTCTTTTCCCATCCATCCATCCCTCTGCCTCTTTTCTCATCCATCCATCCCTCTGCCTGTGCGTCTATCTATCCTTGTAAAGCACGCGACGTTCTGCCGTTTTGTCTGTCTGTCTTGTCTGTCTCACTCGCTCTTCTGCTCCGTCTGTCTATCAACCTACCCATCTTTGCCTGTCTGTATATCTTCTCTAATACATCTCTGAATATCTTAGCATTGTAAATGTTCCTAGTATCATTCTGATCTGTTCTTATTTCTCTCATGTGCTGCTGTTGTATCCTCCATGTGGGACGTTCAATCCACTGTATCTGCTCCAGTTTGAGAGGTTACACGTTCTCCCAGAACCCCGGATGTAAGGGTTATCTTCTGTCGCGGAAGCTGTCTCTCATAATCGCATAGGTGCCAGGTTATTTTGTGCCGTAGACAACCCTCTGCGACTACCAAAACAATTGTATCACATGTGCCCCCTGAAAGGTTACTCCCGCTGAGTCCCTGTACGGGTTGCGTCCCGTAGTTTGCTGCCTGATTTGCCCAGTGGAGCCTACATAGAAGGTATAAATTTCAAGCAACCCTTTACCAACGAAAACATCTCCAAGCCAAGCTGTACAAACAGTGGCACATTAGCCATTAAGCTGAACCGGCTTAAGCCTAGTGGCCCCAGAAGGGCTGGAGGGGGAGGGAAGGAGGGAGGGGGGGAGTCTATTTCGTGGTGGGGGATGGGGAGGGGGGAGTGGGGTAGCACGCTGCAGTACATATTATTGTTTAATGAAACAGTTCCTGTATGACTTATTGCTACACTAAGACGCTACGTTCTCCAGAACATAATGGTGCACTTTCTTTCTGTGTTTGGTCTGGGTAAAACAATCAAAGGCGGACATTGTAAAGTAGGTGGGATGTATAGTTCAGTTTTGCAACAACAAAAAAATTAATACATAAATAAATACATAAATACATAAAAGAGATAGAAACAGTGAGGAAAGTAGGCAGAAACAAGAACGGCAGAAAATTACGTGTGCTCATATAAATGAACACACAACCATCCAATATTTCGGCAAAAAGCCCTTTTCAAGAACCACATACAAAAATAATACAACAGACAAAAACACACACACAAAAATGTGGAAATTTTCACAAAAATTCCAGGAACCATTTCTATTATTTTCTGTTGTAGCAGAGATTACACTTTATCGCTGAGGGGAACGCCAAAGGGGAACTGGAGGAAGGACAGACCAAATGAGACATGAAAAAGAGCAACAGAGAGGATGTTGAACAATGGAAGGTCCACCTAGACAAGAGCAGAAAAAGAAAAGATCGCAGGACAGGCGTTTGTGGAAAACCCTTGCGGAAGCCCCATGTGCCTTGGGCACTTAAAGTTGAGAGAGAGAGAGAGAGAGAGAGAGAGAAAGAGAGAGAGAGAGAGAGAGTGAGGGGGAAGAGGGAGAGAAAGGAGATTACAAAGAGAGGGGGAATCAGGCCATACATAAGGAGAATGACAGTATCAGTCCGAACGGTGGGGCCCCTTATTAAGCTTAATCTAGGGTGGTATCGGTCCTAGGCAGTGGGGGCCTAGGAGCATGGTTAATCCCCCACCGTATACAAGATAGTAATACTGTGTACTGAGTATATCTGTGTCCAGCAAGTAAACAATACAATGGCTACAACTGTTAACATCGCACAAACAACTTCGGTGTGTCAGAAAAAGATCGCAGGAAAAAATCCGATGATAGTTCATGATATCTTTCCAGAATGTAACTGTTATTTGAAGACCTCTGGTTCTTTATTCCTTGATGTTGAAATATCATGTGTTATAAAAAAAAGCTGAAGTTAGGCACAGATGATGCCTGCACCAATGACACCGGGGAAAGAAAAAAACAAAACTGCAAGGCTCTCACAATATGGAGAGCGAAGAAGACACCTCTGGCCATCAGCGATTTCAGTCCAGACCACGGTGTATGTTGACAACCTCAGGCCGACTGCTGTCTTACTTCAGAGATATCCACTGTGACATCTGAGAAGAAGAAAGAGGAGTAGGAAGAAAAAGGAGAAGAAGAAAAGAAAAAAGAAAGAAAGAAGAAGAAGAAGGAGGAGGAGGAGGAGGAGGAAGAAAAAAAGAGAAGAAGAAAAGTAAAAACGAACGAAAGAAGAAGGAGGAGGAGGAGGAAGAAGATTGATTGATTGAATGATTGATTTTTTATTTCAAAACGGTTAAGAATTGGGTACGCAAGCCCGTCTGACATCCTGCCATTCATCATACATCTTTCACTCTATTCCAAAGAAGAAAAAGAAGGAAAAAAAGGAGAAGACGAAAAGAAAGAAGGAAAAGGAGGAGGAAGAAAAAGGAGAAGAAGAAAAGAAAAAAGAAAGAAAGAAGAAGGAGGAGGAGGAAGAAGAATATTGATTGATTGATTGATTGATTGATTGATTGATTGATTGATTGATTGATCTTTATTTCAAAAGGGTTAAGAATTGGGTACGCAGGCCCGTCTGACATTCTGCCATTCATCATACATCTTTCACTCCATTCTAAAGACGAAAAAGAAGGAAAAAAGAAGACAAAAAGAAAGAAGGAAAAGGAGGAGGAGAAGAAGAAGCAGAAAAGAAGAAGAAGAAGACTTTGGTCTGCGAGAATCTCAAAGACTGTTCCGTCATATCGATTCCCTTGTGTCATCAAGAATTCTCTTTCAGATATCCCTCACGCCCCTTTCCTTCCCCAGATACCTTCCCTTTGTCTCGCTGCTGGATCAGTCCTCCATTCTCCAGTTACCGCAGTCATCAAATTATCTCAGTACAAAGGTTACCCAAGACGCCTGGGTGTTTGTATAGACTGGTTATAAAATCCAGAGATCAGCCGAAACCAGACTCAAGGTTAAGTCAGACCTAAACATGCCGGTGGCAGTTGTGCAAACCTTCCCCGGGACATTTTTCCGAGAGTTAAATCGTATTTTAATAAACTCATTGTATCGTACGTTCTTCTTCTTCTTTATGTCAACTGCACTATTTGCATCTTTCGACTGTACATACCTGACTTCAGCATAGCTTATTTTAAGGACCAAGTCTGCATTCACATTTCGACCTTTATTCACTCGGCAAGTCAGTTATTTGTTACCTAGAGGGCACCGTGTGATAGTGGCAGCTAATGTATTGGACATCGTGAAGCATCAGACAGATCCAAGAGTGGGCTATACGAAGCGGATCTAAGAAACATACTGCATCACCGTGAAAAGCGTGTATATCCTTGTCCTGTTGGTCAGACTGACTTTGCAAGAACAGCCTGTGTATATATATACAGGAGCACCCCTATGAAGTACTGGACGAACTCATGACTGATCACTGTAGCTACATTACCCAAAACCTTCACTTCAATTCAGTAAGTTTTTGATTTATCTCTTTCATGTCAGACCAAATATTCTAAGGCAGTGGTTTCCAATATGAGCTGTTCGGAGGTTGGAGAAGGAGGCGGTGAAGGAAAAGGTGGGGGGGGGGGGGAGTATCAGAACTTAAGGAGTGAAAGAAGTTTTTGAGGGACTCGGGGCTGTGCCCTGAAAGGCAGAAGGGCGGTAGCTGAAAACTGTTTGGGAACCGCTCCTCTGAAATTACTGATGGATCGTAACTGTTTGGGGACCGCTGCTCTGAAATTACTGATGGATAGTAACTGTTTGGGGACCGCTGGTCTGAAATTACTGATGGATCGTAACTGTTTGGGGACCGCTGCTCTGAAATCACTGATGGAGCGTAAAAGCTTGCGACTTCCCGCTCTAATCCCTCCTGCCACCTAACCGCACTCAGACGTACCAGCTGACCTACTTTGTCTTTATCTGGCGAGACCTCATAAATAGTTCCGTAATCCACCCGACTTCTGTACAATCCCTAGTCCAGGCGCCGCGGAGTGATATTATGAGCGCTTTCAAAAGGGACGCTGAAGTCTGCACTATTCAGCTGTCTTGGACTAAACTTAGAAAATGAAAAGAGAATAACAGTAATCCTCTCTGTTGTAGTGGGTAATCCCTGTAGTATTTCCAGTAAACACCGGGGTGAAGGTATTACTGTAGCATGACTGATCAAAAGAGTAGCTTAATCACCAAAGAGATTTCTGCTGTCCTTTGAGTGTTCTAGACAACCCACTCAAGCAAAGGATCTGGTCAGACTTCAGCTTCATACAGGAGAAGGTCTGTGCCAGAGACTTCTTCTTCCTACGCATTTTTAGCGATAATGCATGGCGCCTTGAATTTTTGCGATGCGCCTTCTTGGCTGGGTACCTCCGACTTCAGCAACTTCTTGCTAGGGTAGACTGTGGTGGGCTAATCCAGAAACAAATGACGCACTTGTGAGAGACACTGGCGTCGTTGTTTAAGATAACGAAGAAGAAGAAGGAGAAAGATGTTTAGAACAGCCACCAGCGCAACCCACTTTATAGGTTTTAGCTTCCTCAGTTCTTTGTTGGAAGAAAAATGACAAGAAATGGAAACCAATATTCCAACAACAACATAAGAACATAATAAGTCAGCCTCTTGAGGTACTTTAATCAAGGAATTTTCTAGCAAGAGTTTGTGTCGGTCGAAACCTCTGTTGGTCATGTCCTCTCGCATGTGAACTATCTATCTCTCCGTCTGTCTGTTATCTTCTTGCATTCTTTTCTGTCCCACTCCCCCTCCCTCCCTCCTCTTCCGCAGCTCTAAATCGCTGAGCTGTTGTTCGGCATTGCTCTGGGTGCAGCATTTTTGATCCGTGACAACTCTGAATAAGATTTTCTTTTTGTCTTTTTCCACATCATCGACCATGACATCCACAAGCAAACTTGAGCTGCCCAGAGAACAAAAAATAAAATAGAAGAAGAGAAATCCCAAATCCTTTCTGTGATGCAGAACAAAAGGGGCAAACAGGACTCCCCATCCTGATTTATAAATGCAGCAGAAGATTGGGCATAAAACCTCTCTGCTGGTCGGCGATCCTTGTGGCCAACAGAAGAGCACAATAGAAACAATTACCTACATGCTGCCTTGTTTATTATCTTAGCTTCCAAATCATTTCAAGGGATTTGCCGCCCCGCCCCTCCCTTTTTTTTCCTCTAACACAGACTCGGAGGCTAGTAATCGGCATCAATAGGAGACCACAACATTTGTAGAGAAAATAAACACGCCCTGCTCTGTCCTGACCGATGACTTGTTTGTTTTGAAAACAGGAATCTACGTTCCGTTAAAAAAAAAAAACTCTACGTGGGGGGAAAGGGGTGAGGGGATTACAAGTACAGTCAGAACTCCACTGGTGGGTTTCAGAAAAAAAAAAACATAATTACAGGTAGAGTGGCTTGGCTTTCAGCTAGCACATCCTCATGTCATTTGAAAAGGCATTAGAGTTAACATTAGTGTGCAATAGACTGATAAATGATTGTCCATAGAATAGTGTTATGAATAATAAGATATCTTCTTCTTCTTCTTGGTACGAAAATAATAATAACAACGAAAACATGTGATTTTACTATGTACAGTTAGTGTAAAACAAGAAAAGTATGTGATTTACTTTGTATAGTTAGCGTAAATACAACAAACATATGTGATATACTTTGTATAGCTAGCGTGAATACATACAGCAAACATATGTGATATACTTCGTATAGCTAGCGTGAATACATACAACAAACATATGTGATATACTTTGTATAGCTAGCGTGAATACATACAACAAACATATGTGATATACTTTGTATAGCTAGCGTGAATACATGCAACAAACATATGTGATATACTTCGTATAGCTAGCGTGAATACATACAACAAACATATGTGATATACTTTGTATAGCTAGCGTGAATACATACAACAAACATATGTGATATACTTTGTATAGCTAGCGTGAATACATGCAACAAATATATGTAATATACTTCGTATAGCTAGCGTGAATACATACAATAAACATATGTGATATACTTTGTATAGCTAGCGTGAATACATACAACAAACATATGTGACTGACTGATACTCTGAGTAGATTTGTAGGTGGAACTTTTTGTTTTCTTTTTCAAGAGACCTGTCTATGGACAAATGACTTGGGAAACACTTTCTGACTCTTTCAGAAGATGGCGACGATGAACTCTGGAAGCCTGAGAACCATATGGCCCCTAAACAAACCCATCTCCCTCCCCCCAACTCGTGGCCCCTCAACAAGACCCATCCCCCCACCCCCACCCCCACCAAACTCCTGGCCACTCAACAAGACCTATCTCTTCCCCCAACCTCAGGTCCCACAGCAAGACCTACCCCCCCCCCCCCAACCCTACCCCTTCAACAAGACCTATCTACCCCCACCCACAACCCTATGCCCCCTCAACAAGACCAGTCTTCCCCCACCCCTGAAATGTTTATCCCATGCAGATACAGGTAGCTCCTCGGTGATCAGGCGGGCGCCACCAGGTTTCTTAAACCGCTCCACCTTGTATTGTCTTACTTCCTTCTCCGTAGATAAACGCCCAGAACCGACTCCCTGGATTGTTGTTCTTCGGGTCTGTAGATAATAGCCTTCAATTTCGTTTGTTCCGTCTTATCAATAGTAACTTCTCTTACTATAGACTGCTCCTTGTGTGGTTGTGTGGTTGTGTAAGAGACCACGTTGTTATTCATGGCTGCATGAACGGAAGTCTTGTCCGAGGTTTCTGTTTTAGGTAGATCTTGCTAAACTGAAGCTTTGTTACTTGTTTGTATTATATAACGCCCAAAGGGGAAACGCGGTTTCCAGATATCATTATCCTCCTTGCTCCCGTCCCGAAGCAAAGTCCCCGTATGATTTTGAGACGTAGGAAAGTTCACAAAGATCCGGTTCCTTCTGTGCTTCACTCATCATACCCTAACACTGGAGGAACCGCTCAGTCCCAGTGGGGTTTGTGAGCACTAGACAGACGACTGAAGTTGGGCATGAAAGTTCATCACTAGACCAGGACACATGAAGCTAGGCAGGAGGGCATGAAAGTTCATCACTAGACCAGGGCACATGAAGCTAGGCAGGAAGGCATGAAAGTTCATCACTAGACCAGGGCACATGAAGCTAGGCAGGAGGGCATGAAAGTTCATCACTAGACCAGGACGCATGAAGCTAGGCAGGAGGGCATGAAAGTTCATCACTAGACCAGGGCACATGAAGCTAGGCAGGAGGGCATGAAAGTTCATCACTAGACCAGGGCACATGAAGCTAAACAGAACATTCAGTAGCGAGTTACTGCACGTTAGTTTCGTTGGCAGGTAGGCTGACAGTCTTCTGCTAAACTATCTTGTGTCTAAACCTTGAAGCTTCTTCTTTCATCTTTCTATAACTGACAGCGTCGTGTGGCATGGAAGAAGGTCATAGCAGCTTTTTTTTTTTTTCATTTCCAGCTAAAATGCAATATTGGGTGGGTGGGGATGGAGTACTTCTTTAGCAGACTCCACCACGAAGATCTGCAAAGGACAGCTTTCGTTTTCTGATGGAGCTGAGGAGTCAAGTCTTTATCTATATTCAGTTCTCCCATGATGCTTTTATTGCTTCCCTTACACGTCCAAGATAGCCTGAGGATTCTTCTGTGGTATGTTATCTCCAAAGATATGATTCTCGTTTTCCCATGTGGAGTTATTATAACAAGGGGGAAAAAATCCTTGCTTGTTTAATATAATTCTAATAGTAAACAAAATAACTAACTTGTATTGATTTATCTCGGCATCTCCCGCGCAGTAATTGCTCGCTCCACATCGGAAAAGTAGTCCACGTGCACTGTTATGTCTATATCCGCGGGCGCTATTTCTTTAAATACCTGCATAAATATGTTTGAGTCACTTCTTTTGACCTTTCCAAATTATCCACAATTGTTTGGCGCGGCCCCGGGACGGGAAGAACTTAGGCAAACACAAACACTTAAGAAGAAGCATTTCGTGTCAGTGTTTGACCTTTCGCAGGGTCTACTTAACCTTGATTGATTTCGTACTTTAAACAGAAAAAAATGTATATAATTTTATAAGCACATTCTAGTGAGCCTCACCCAGTTGAATCCTAAAAGGTGTGTTACAGGTGTCACGTGGCGGGTACAGGAACGCGGAGAAAACTAAAGGTCTTCCTTAGTTTAAATGGCAAAAGAAGTCGATACCTGAAGGCCTGGAAAACTAATGGTAAAACAAGCATAACAGTTTCATTTAGTTTAAACTGACAAGACCACAATGAAGTGTCGTGTTAAGTCATTACTGCTTTTCTTTTTTTTTTTTAAAGTTGTTATATCCCTCGTCTCCCAGCGCAGTGGTCGAGGTGTCAAGTCCTACCTAAGGCACCCCAAGTCATCCATTTGTAGAAATAGGTAGCCCGTCTCTTCTTAGACATAGGGAAGAAGGTGTGAAGTGTTTTGTTGTTAAGTGTTTGCTTTTTTTTTTCTTTTATTTTTTTTAAATTTTAAAGTTGTTATAAGAACTAATAATGGTGATGATGATAATGATGAAGTTTCGACCTTAAGAACGAATCTAATAATGTTGATAAAGATTGAATCACCGAAACTGTCATGTGTAACCTCCCCACAGATTGGTAACTTAATGGTGTCGTATTATACAGGTACTTGACATGTGTAACTTGCCCACAGACTGGTAACTTAATGCTGTGGTATTATTGCGATACTTGCCATGTATACTTGCCCACAGACTGGTAACTTAATGCTGTGGTATTATTGCGATACTTGCCATGTATACTTGCCCACAGACTAGTAACTTAATGCTGTGGTATTATTGCGATACTTGCCATGTATACTTGCCCACAGACTGGTAATTTAATGCTGTGGTATTATTGCGATACTTGCCATGTATACTTGCCCACAGACTGGTAACTTAATGCTGTCGTATCACAGAGAAACTTAAGGATACAATGTTGGTTCCCATATTTTCCTTCGCCTGATGGCACACGAGAAGATGATGTAGCCAGTATCAACCTTGTCCGCTTCTCCATCCCCAGCTCTTGAAGCAGCAGAACACTCATCTCTAGAGCTGGCTGACGGGGCTGGAATGTGTCCCGTAAGATATGGAGTGCTTTGAGCAACAACAAAAAACCCCTCAACCTTCGTGACCCGAAAGAACTACTAGCATTAGGCCTGTGCACTAATTAGTAACAAATATCATCGTAATATCCAATGCTCATGCACTGGTGCAAAAATCTGTGTGCTGAGGGCTAAAATCTGTACGCCAGCACACACTAGCACAGCTTAGAGGGAACATTGCTATGAGAGTGGATCTTTTCCAGTTCAAGGGGCGGTTTTTAAGTAATAAGAAGATGGTGAAATGTTTTCAGAAGTTGCTGGGCATCATTTTGATGAGTAGTTTCTCTCGTGGCTGATTCTACGAGTGCGAGTAAAAAAGTAGCCGTAGAACAAGGGACGCAATCGTTGAAAATATATGACTATCTGAACCCGAGGCTGTTACTGCAAAAACTGATAACTATTTTCATAAACATTCCATTAATCATGTGGTCCAAACAAACACGTTAATCTGTTTAAAACATTTGATAACGAAAATGTGTCATCAGATACAAAATGATTATTTTAGAACATTCCACGAGGAGAACGACAAGAGTCCAGAAAGTTTAGTTACGTACAACTGTAGACAACAATCTTAACCAATCACATTCTTCATAAGATGATTTCGTCTTCATCGTTCGCCCTAAGAAGGGCGACGGCTGTATTGTATCGCAGTTATACCCCTATTGACCCATCACATTCGGCTTCATCTCGACGTAATTGTTTAAAATCCGAGCTCGTCTTTCCAGCGCGATACCTCTTCAGCAGGCCAGACTGTCTTGTTTTCAGTAGCACAACTAGAAGGTACAGAGGGTCTTGGCCGGCTTTGGTTGGCCAACTCTGACGCAGGTAGTCAGTTGTGAGTAGCGAACCGTTTTCTCCTTGAGCCGTCTTCTGCCCCCAGAAGTTGGTTCGACAAGGCGAGCCACAAATTTATACATATATATTACAACATTCTAGGCTTCAGCAGAAACCTTCAAGTCAGAAAATACTCATCGAGCTGCTGAATTTGTCCGCAAATCTCTATGTCAGAGTTTCGCAACATTTACTCTTGTCGCATATTCCATATGTTCCACGCCACTTTGCACTAGGCTATAAAAACGCCTTCTAGCTCTTTGCGTTTTGAGACACGTGGTCTCATTGTCTTGTAAAAAAGATAAAACTCCCGTTTCATGCCATTAAGGCATACTATGGGCCCGGTGTTAGGCCCGTATTTCCAAAACCATCAGGACATGAAAGTGTGATGTGGTCAGTATCACGCCTGGCCGTGTTTACCTTCCCAGGTTTCTCTGGGACCTCCTTTTTTTTTTTTTTTGAAGGTTGAGTGGACCCCTGGGCCGTTTTGGTATGGTAGTACCAGATGATGATGACGAGTGCCAGAAAGAATCCCCACTGCTGGGACTTGAGCCCGGTACTACAGGCTACTCAGACAACCACTCTTTGTCTCGTACAAAAAAAAATTAAAAGAAAAAAATAATCCAGAGTCGTTGCATAAATCCTAAAAATAAAACTTTAAAAAAAGCAAACAAAAAAAAAAAAATCTGACGAACCTTTACTGATACATGCAGTTTTGTTTGTATGTTTGTATGTTTGTTTGTGCGTTTAAATAACTTGAAACGACACTCTGAGGGTATTTTTGATTCTTTATCTTATCCAGAATGACATACAGCAGGTATATCAGTGTCTGATTATGTAAGCTGCATCTGCAGAGTTTGATAAAGTGACAGTTTTTCATGCTGTCATGCCGCAAGAGATAATCATACATACATGTATTTATCGCTGTTATCTCTGTCTCGTATCAGACTATATTTAAATGATGGGCACAAGAGTAGTGAAGAGAGTAGTGTACTTGTTTATACATGCCATGGATCTGTGATTTCACATTCGGTCAGAAGCACTCGTGTCATCCTAGTAACACAAGAATAATTTATGTATAAATATATAAAAATAAGTATATAAAATTAACTATATAAAAATAAGTATATAACTATACACGAAGCCACTGCAGAGGCAGATCTGATTTTCTGGTAACAGTCATCAAACCATGTTACGCTGATGACAGAAGCTGCCTAGCTCTTGAGAACTGCTACATTCAGGAATATGGGACGCTGGAACCACATGGTTTGAACTCGTAATTCAGCTACACCTCATATTCCCCTCTCCCATAATCATATTCCCTTTGTACTAAGTTCCACTCCTTTCTCACTTGTGACACATAGTTCAGAATCTCCTCACGGCTTTAGATTACAACCTCTCTATCCCAACTATAATTACCTATTCCACCTTCTCCCAGCTAGATTACCATAGTATCGCTCTCTTTTCCGCGGTTCCTACCACCCCACCCCATCCCTCCCCGCTCCCTTTACGATCCACCTATCATACATCACAAGTCTCGACTTAAACATTCTCTACGCTCCACCATACGCACTTCTGGACACAACCTCGTGCAAGCCACAGTTTCCTACAAGTCACAGCTAAGTGCTCCATTTATATTATTTTATTCTTTTTTTTTCCATTCCTACTTTCTACATAGCATTCATGTGAATTTATATTTCATCTTCTTTCTCTATTTCTTCGTCCTGTGTATTTTTGTATGATGAAGGTTCGCGTCGAAGCGCCACAATTATGTGTTCTTAAATTAATAAAGCTGTTCTTACATTTTTTCCTAGTTTATACAGTTCGTGTTATCCTAATGTAGGAGTAGGGGCACATGAATCCTTGAGGTAGAGAGATGAAAGAGATATTTACTCTCTTTCCCCATTTTTTGAAGAGCGATAGATGTCCTCCTTTTTATTTCCCTCATTGTATCTCCATTATTAGTTAGTAGTGATCCAAGATATTCAAAACTCTCCACCTCTTCCAATTTTTCCTCATTGGTACATTTATTTGTTTTATCAGTTGTCATCAATTTCATTTAGGCGTGCCGAGCTAAATAATGCTACTCCCGGAACAAATCCTTAAAATATGGGTTCATTTCATTCATTTGCATGTCCCTTGCCTCCCAAACAGCACTCCTGTAGGCCTCTCGGTTGTGAGCAAGATGGCCTGCTGCTGCTGCGTCCATTTGCAGATCGTCAACGATGTCTTGCAGCCATCTTCGTTTTGGTCTTCCTCTTTTTCTTTTTCCCATTATGTATCCTTCCAATATGGTCTTCTCTAAATTATCATGACGTTTAATGTGTCCAAAATATCTCTCTTTAATCCTCTTTACTAGCCAGCCTTCTTCAATGTTAAACTCTTGTAGTATGGATATATTTGTTCTTTTTTGTGTCCACAATATTTGGAGAACTCTTCTGTAGCATTTACATTCAAAGGCATTTATGTGTTTCTCAGCTGTTTTGTTAAGTGTCCACGTCTCACAGGCATATGTTGCGATGGGAAAGATGCATGACCTTAAAAATCTTATTTTTGTAGTTCTGTCTGCTCCTCTCCATAGATTCTTTATTTGTTTTACTTTCTAGAGAGCAATAGATGTCCTCCTTTTAATTTCCCTCATTGTATCTCCATTACTAGTTAGTAGTGATCCAAGATATTCAAAACTCTCAACTTCTTCCAGTTTTTCCTCATTGATACATATTTCAGCTGCCTTGTTTGTTTTGTCAGTTGTCATCACTTTAGTTTTCATTGCATTAAGATAGAGGTTTTGTTCTTCGCTGTTCTTACGAACTGACATAATTAGTTTTTCCATTCCTTTTTGTATGGGTATGTCCCGCAAAATACGGGACGGTTGGTCACTTTCCATATCTATCATTCTCTTATCCCCTGCACGTCTCTGGTTTTAGCTACGGCGGAAGCTCGTGAATGTCACCGTCACGTGTGAAGGTATTACTCCGCCGTAATGGTCTATACTGGAACCGGCGCTGATCGATATTTCTAATTGTTCACTTGCTGCACATTTGTTTTCCAGGAGTTAAATATTTCTTAAGACACAAAACAAATAAATAAGACGGTAACCACAAACAAAACAACAAGTATACACCTACAACAAGAACGACTCCATGGCATTCCCGGTATGAACGCATCATCATCATCAGCATCATCATCATCATCATCATCATCATCTTCAGGTGCCGACCTGACTTGCTGGCTATTATGTTTCTCAATAATACCCAGTCCTTCATGCAGGCCATCAGCTCAGTTGGTGACTCCCACTATCCTGTCAGACTGTCCAGTATCATTTCTCTTGGTCTTCCCCTAGCTCTTCTTCCCGTTGTCATAATATTGTCAATGCCCCAACTTCTCATTGCATGTCCTATTAAAGTACATTCTCTCTCTCTCTCTCTCTCTCTCTCTCTCTCTCTCTCTCTCTCTCTCTCATTGTTTTTGTTTTCTACAATATTTTTAAAAATATCTCCAGCTCTTCTCACACATTCTCCATTAGCAATCTTTCCTGTCCAGGGGATTCGCAACATTCTTCTAATAAACCACATTTCTGGTACTCCCAATGATTTTTGTGCAGACCTGCTTATTGTCCATGATTCACGTCCATATAACAAGATAGGTTCAATATAGCATTTTAGGACTCGTTTTCTAACATTCATTGATAAAGATGTGTTGGCTAATGTTTCTCATTCTCTGAAATGGAGTCTTTGCTTGGCCTTTTTTGTTCCTAATTTCTGTTCTGCATTTCCCATTGAAGTTATTACTTCTCTTATATCTTATATCCTTCCCGTGCCGTTAAACGTCACATAGGGCTCACAAAGTAGTTCACCAATTTCTTACTGCTTCAAGGTATTTGAATTTCTGCACCCGCTTTAGAACAGTTCCGTTTAATTTTATATTACATTTTGGTGGATTCTTTTTCTTAAAAATAACCATAGTCTCTGACTTTTGATGTTCAAAGTAAGTCCCTTTCTGTTCACTTTCTTTGGTGACTTTATCCAAGAGATTTCGCAGGTCTTCATATCTTTCTGTCTATGTGTCGGCCTGTTTGTCTATGTATAGTGTCTTTGAATGTGTGTAGGAACACGTGTGTACTGGCGAGCGTTGTAAGTTAACACGTGAATTTGTGGACATGAGTGTTTAAGACGTTCACACGTGCGATACCGGGCTATCCTCTTATCGAAAACAATATAAATATAACCTCTTTTCACTTTCAGAGTATTGTCATATACTTCAAAGAATCAGAAAGGCGCGTTCGCCGTCCTGTGGTCTCCAAACTAATGTCGATCAAGTTCTCCGGGGAGGGTCTGATGTGGGGTTGAGTTACAATATTCTCAGGGAAAAAATTTGCAGGATTTTAGAGGAATCTTACAACCTTATGAATCGATTATGTGTATGATGCATAATCATATTTGCCTCCCTTTCATATCTGTTTTTATAAGCAAACCTTTTGTTTAATAAGCAAATCTTGTGTTTAATAAGCACACCCACGTCTTTTAACCCCCCCCCCCCCCCCGGTTAGAGTATTTAATAAAATCTTGAAAAAGTATGGATTGTTTTATCATCATCATCTTCATCATCATCATCATCTTCTCTTCTTCTTCTTTAGCTTTCCGAACCATTGAGGCACACTGCGCCAGATAAGGTTCGCCTCTATTCCTCTCGTTTCCTATTTTTCTCTCTCCAATCGGTGGCGCCAATTTCCTGTATATCCTCTTCTGTGTTATACTTCCATCTCTGTCTTGGCCTACCCCTTGGCGCTTGTTACCTTCATCTCTTGTGCATACATCATTTTCATTTGTCTACATGACTCAGTCAATATAATCTTTCAAGAAGTTTTATAGTTCGCTGTGACTTAAATAAGCTTTTCAGTTTATTGTTCTTTCTAGTTCTCCGTTCTCTACTGTTAGTATCTTTTATGGTCCTAAAGACTTCTTAGAATCTTGTTCTCAAATACGTGTAAATGTCATTATATTATATTATATTCTTATCTTATATCCTTCCCGTGCCGTTAAACATCACATAGGGCTCGCAAGGTACTTCGCCAATTTTTTCTGTCTTCAGCGAGTCTTTCAACCTCATCAAGGGATTTTATGCCTATTTATTTGGCCTCTCTTAACAATATCCTCTTCAGAGTTTCACGCGGTCTGCCTCTTTTTATTTGTCTGTTGTGTTCCATTGTACAGCTTGTTTTGGGATTCTCTGGCTGTTTTTTCTCATGTGACCAACATATATTCATCTCCTTTTCTTGATCACCCATGAGACTGGTTGTTCTTCAGTCATCTGTCTTATCTCTGCATTGTTCTTGAATTCGTTCCACTTGATGTCGAGTATCTTCCTTAGGCATTTGTTTTCAAAAGAGTCTAATTTCTTGTCTATTTTTTAACTTGTTTTCCATCTTTCACGTGTATAAATGAGGGTGGATATTACATTGAATTGAATAGTTTTAACTTGATTTTTGTGTTTATAACTTTTGAATGCCATATGTTCTCAAGATTCTTGAAGATCGATGCTGCTTTTGCAATTCTAACTTCCTTTCTGGTGTCACCATCCTAGTCTATGTAGCTGCCAAGGTATGCAAATTGATTGACTTCTTCAATATCTGTCCCTTCTACATGTATTTTTTCCATTTTGATTAATTGGAAGTTTCATTATTTTTGTTTTGTCCTTGTTAATTTCAAGTCCTATTTTGCTAGCACGTGAAGACAGGCTATCTGTTTTTTCTTGCATGGAATTCACATTGTTACTGATAAGAGTTATGTCTTCAGCAAAATCAAGATCTTCTGGTTGGGTCCCATGTAACCAGTCAATACCTGTGTTACCTGTGCAGCATTTTTTTCATTATGGAGTCTATTGTAATTCCAAAAAGTAAAGGAGACAGTATACATCCTTGTTTCACACCTGTTTCAATCTGGAACCATTCACTCATCCCTTCTTCTGTCTTGACTGCACAAACATATCCATTGTATAAGTCCTTAATGATGTTGACAATTTTAGATGGTATTCCATATAGACTTAAAATTCTCCACAATGAATCTCTGTGTATGCTATCAAATGCCTTTTTAAAGTCTATGAAGTTCAGTATTATTGGTTTCTCCTTTTCAATATGTTCTTCAAGTATTATTCTTAGACTAAAGATCTGGTAGAGACAGCTTCTCCCTTTTCGAAATCCTGCTTGTTCTTCTCTCATTGCAGTATCCACTATATCTTTAAGTCTATTCAAAATTACCTTGCAAAATACTTTTGACACAACTGATATTAAGGTTACTCCTCTCCAATTGTTACAGTCACCAAGGTTGCCTTTTTATGAAATTTTAACAATGATTCCTTTTTTTCCATTTAGAAGGGACCTTTTCTTCTTTCTAAATCTTATTAAACATTCTCTGTAGTTGTCTCATGTTGTCACTATTGATAGCTTTTAACATTTCGGGTGTTATTTCATCTTCACCTGCAGCTTTGTTGTTAGCCATTAAATTCACTGCTGTTTCAATTTCATGCAATGTAATTTCATCTAGGCTGACATTTAGCTGTGGGGGCTATAAGTCGATTTCAAGGTTTAACAATTCTTTTTTTGCTATGATCGATTTAAGTATTTCTTGGAAGTGCTCAGCCCATCTTTGCTTTTGGTCTTTACTTGATGTTAATAGGGTTCCAGTTTTGCTAAGGATTGGTCTTTTTTTTCTTATATTATATTATATTATATTATATTATAGTGGCAAAATTACTTCATGTAACAGATAAAGGTAAAATTCCCCGTTCCCATGCCTCTAAGGTATGTCGGGGAATACGGTGGTAGGCCCGTATTTTCCAAGACTTTCGGCACATGAAAGTCTTTGATGTGGTCAGTAACACACCTGGCCGCTTTACCTTCCCAGATTTCTCCGGTACCCATTTTTAGAGGCTGGGTGGATCCCGGGGCCTGTTTTGGTGTGTACCCAAAAAAAAAAAAAACCCACTGCTGGGACTTGAACCCGGTACCAACTGATTAGTAAACTGAGCGCTTAACCACTCAGCTAACCAGTCAGCTAACCATTCAGTTAACCGCTTAGCCGACTAGGCCACTACTTCATGTAAAAAGTATTAAAATAGTATTACCTGACATGTATTGAATTTCAGTATTTAAAAAAAAATCTATTTCATGGGTCGCAGGTCACCTGTCTACCTGTCTGTCTGTCTGTCTGTCTGTCTAGATGAAGGCCGTCCAGTGCATCACTCTAGGACTAGGTGGGTGTCAACTGCATTAAAGATGGGCCCGTAGGAAAGAGGTGCGGGGAGGGATAGTGGACGAAAACAGATAAGGAAGGGGGAATGAGGGTGTCGGGAGGGGGGGGGGGGGAAGGATGTAAGAGACTTGCACCGGCTTACAAAATTTCCGTCGGAGGGCCAGCTCGTATGTTGGCTGGTCGAGCTCAAAGATAAGTTGAAAACCGCCGGTGAAGACCGTCGCACGTGACCTAAGTGTACAACTCGCGCGTGCATGACGAATAAGAGGCTCCTATCTCGCGCAATTTTCGTAACTTCAACTTTGACCTTCTGACCCGTGGAAAGTTCGCTTTTGGTCAAAATAATGGAAAATTTAAATGTTGTTTAGGGGAAAAGAAGAGCTAACAGAATTTATTTATTTACCCCCCCCCCCCACCCCCTCGACTTTGGCCACCGGTTCCGATGTTATAGTTACTATTTACGAAGTTGTATGTTGTTTGTTTTCGACTACATATTTACAGATAATTCACTCAAGGCTCCTGTTGACATAATGGAGAAAATATAAAAATTAAGATGGATTTTATCTTTATACATACACAGGAAGAGAGAGAGAGAGAAGGTTGGGGGGGGGGGAGATGAAAAAGGAGGGGGGGGCTGTATTATTATTCTATTAGGTACATTCATCAGCATACAAAACCACTAGTTTACAGATGGATGGATGGATGGATGGATAAAGCGAATCATCATGTAGAAACTCTAGACTAAACTGGTGCAACGAAAACCACGGTGTCACGTAATCCCGCTTCTGAGACCCACCAAGAATACAGGCTCAAGCCCTGCGATACTCTGAACCTCTTGTGGTCCTCTCGTGTGGTCCTTTCGGGGGACAACACGGGGGGGGGGGGGGAACCACGGGACCTATCGAGGACCACAGGCGTAAATTCAGTAGGATCACAAGGCAGTCTTGGTGGTAGAAGCGAACGAAGAAGAAGAAGATCACGTAGAAAGAAAAAGGAAGCGCGTACGCAACAATGAATAGGTATCACCAACTCCAGTGATTTCTACTGACTCCAGTGATTTCCACCGATTCCAATGATTTCCGCTGACTCCAGTGATTTCCATTGACTCCAATGATTTCCACTGACTCCAATGATTTCCACTGACTCCACCGCCATGTGGGTCTCTTCTCTTGAACTTCTGCTCAAACGTGGTCACTTAATAAAATTCTCTGGAACCTATGCTAGGATCCCTTACCTCAGTCCTGCAAGAAATTTTAGTTACCCCCCCCCCTCTCTCTCTGTCTGTCTCTATCTCTCACTCTCTCTCATCTTATGCCACTTACGTAACCATATGCCTCCTCCCAGATAGAATGCCAAAGATAAAGTAGAGAAACTCTCAGCGCCTTGCACCCACGCGCCGTTTCGCCTCTGCTGTGTCTTCGTGTCAGCGGTTCTGAAACTCTGTACGAGACAACATACAACTGGCAGATTTTTTGCTTGTTTGTTTGTACTAAATTGACTTTGTGAAGCATTCATCCTTTCAAATTTTGAAATAAGTAGAGGAATAAACAAAACAGATGTGTATATGTGGTTTTTTTGTTCATGTGTGAATGTGTATTATCCCCAGGGAAGTTGTACTGGAAGTCATGTTTTCTTAAGCTTGCCATTAAGATTACGACCGATTTGTTGTTGTTGATGATGGTGGACAAAAATTGTCCACACTTTTCTTGGAAATCCCAAATTCTTGCTGTTGCTATGTGTGAGAACGATGATATCTTTCTGTATATTCTCTTTAATATTGGACGGATGAAAGTGTCTTTATCTCAGATAATATTTTGTTTTTATAGACACTCAAGTTTTCTAACCTCCCCCCCCCCTTTCTTCTTCTTCTCACACACACACACACACAAACGTAATTTGAATTGTAAATATTAATTTCGGTACACAAACGTGCACACATTATGAAGTATATTTTTCTGTACGTAAACATTTCTAACGTGTATGTTTATGTACATCAAGATAGTTCTCCGTGCATTGTGAACTGCCTGTACTAAAAGAGAACAGCTAAAGAAGGGTTAGTGAATTTTTTATTATTGCATTTAGATATTGTGTGCAAAGGTGATGCAGTAGTTAGTGCATTCGTCTGCTGATCAAAAGGTCCCTGGTTCGATTTCCTACTCGGGCGGAATATTTCAGACCGACCAGCACAAGGGATCAGCCCAGCCTAAAACGGGTACCTGGGTGGTTCCCTAGTAAAAGTAAAATAGCGAGGCTTGGTGCTGGCGCCTCTACCTCAAATGCTGTAGTGGTCTAGAAAAGTGAAGGCACTAACGCTTCACTTAGCTACTACCGCATGGGAATGCTACAGACCACAGATTTAAATATGGTTTTGTTGTACCTGAACAAGGCTTCTGGCTGAAATTACTGGAGGTTTTTTTCTTCTTATTCTTCTTTTTTTTTTTTTTTGTTGGTAGCTTTCATTCTTTGTTATCGTTTTTCACATCCTATCACATCTTCCCCCTTAAAGAAAAGGAAAAGGAAAACTTCACAAGCGAATTCGCTCATTTTAAGTTCTCTGTGTTTCATGCATGGTAATAATATTTTTCTGTTTTTTTTTTTTTTTATCTTGGTACAAACATCTCTTGCGTTTCGTTCTTTCATTCTTTTCTCTCTCCAGCTTCCCTCCCCCTGTCTGCCTGCCTGGCTGCAAGCCTATATTATTCATGTTTTGTGTGTGTGATACTTGTAAATACAATAAATTCCCACCGTCCTGTTTGTGCATGTATCCAATATGTGTATTATTTAATATTAAGTTCCAGGTTTTCTCGGGGGGACCTTCCAGATTTTGGACTATTTTCAGCCTTTGTCCCGAAAAAAAAAATGGCCACCGATTTGTCCTTATGTCGGGGAACTGTCTTGTATACAGGAAACTCTCTACTCTAGAGAGCAGAACAACACAACTCCTTCAGATCATCAGAGGAAGTAACCCCCCTCCCCCCCAGACAAGTGTCTTGGCTCTATTAAACTCCTGACACTCTAAGGAGGGGTGGGGCCCCTCTTGGTCATGACACCCAGAGGTCTTGTGAGTTGTTACTTTTTTTTTTCTTTTCTTTTCCTGTCGTCCTGGAATTGAACCCGCGGTCTTCTAGTTGGTACTGCCCGTCAAAGTGCATCTTAGCGATTTAGCTAAGGAGGACCGGTCTTGGTTGTGACTAACGGAGAATCTGAAGCTGTTTCTATGTGTCTGTATTAAAAGAACAATTTTAATGGGCCTTTTTATTTATCTATTTACTTTTTTTCTTTCAATAAATTCCCTCTTCTCCCTTCCCCTCTTTTCTGAGATGTCGTGATTTTGGTGTCCGGAAAATCGAGTTTTGTCCCAGATATGGGGGGTTGTGAAATGTGATTACCCCAGGTGTACAAAGTGGAGTAGGTGGCCATCTTCCTCTACAACCTGTGGCTCTGTCAATTTTATAACATCCGTTACGGTACTGTGGTCGTCTTGTTGGCCACATGATTCACCACAATCCATAACCAGGAGCTTTGGATTGCTGCAGTTCTTTTGGGTTTTGTTTTTTTGCTTTGTTTTGTTTTTCACGTGTCGTAATATTCCTCTGCGTTCCATGCCTCAAGGCTCAGATGCTCATACTGTGCAGCCTCCTGGAGGCCATGCCTTGCATGCCAAAGGTTGTCTTCCAGGGTAGCTAACTCCCTGTTGCCAGGGTTGGCGTGGGGACGTTATCATATTTTCCAGTAACACTGTAATTACGGGACTCAAGCACTTTCCTCTCTTTTGACACCCATCCATCAGACCTCAGGACGTGTCGGCCTTTGACTTCTCTAGACAGTGGGTTCTAGTGGGCCCCATGTGGGAGCAAGAGCTGCCAAGTCAAGTTTGTGTGCTTTCATTTCCATCGCAGATCACGATCAATTCCGACACAGAGGCCTGCGTTAAAACACACAGGAATCGGAGACTTCTGTTTTACTTATCCTGTTTTGTTTTGTTTTTAAACGGACATTTTTTTGTTTCAAATAAGCAGCGCTTCTTTGACTTCAAGTAATCTTCTACGTGGGAGTTTGAGTTTGAGTTTGACTAGGTTCCTGGTATCACTGCAAACGAGATATCCCATAATCGCTCCACCACGTGAAGTTTCCGAACGTCAGCAACAAAGTTTCAGACCTTCAGCAACAAAGTTTCAGAGCTTCAGCAACAAAGTTTCAGAGTTTCAGCAACAAAGTTTCAGAGCTTCAGCAACAAAGTTTCAGAGCTTCAGAAACAAAGTTTCAGACCTTCAACAAAGTTTCAGAGCTTCAGCAACAAAGTTTCAGACCTTCCGCAACAGAGTTTCAGACCTTCCGCAACAAAGTTTCAGAACTTCAGCAACAAAGTTTCAGAGCTTCAGCAACAAAGTTTCAGAGTTTCAGCAACAAAGTTTCAGAGCTTCAGCAACAAAGTTTCAGAGCTTCAGAAACAAATTCTTTTTTTTTTTTTAGTGAAGTGGTTTTTCTACCCTTAGTGGCTTATTCCTTAACGCACACTTAGTTTTTATCTACTCTTTGAGAATGCTGTCTTCATCATCATCATCATCATCATCTTCTTCTTCTTCATTCCATGCCTCAAACATCTATATTTATTGTAAATTATGTAGTCTTGTGGAGGTCATGTTTTGCATCCCAAAGTTTGTCTTCTAGTGAAAGCTCACTGTGGCCAGAGCTGGGTTCCGGCTTCTTGGTTTGGGGGCGGTGGCAGGATATTGGAGGGTGGGGCAGAGCTGAAGGATGTGTTCTGGAGTCAGGACGCCTTGTCTCGCATGTGCAGTCATGGATATGTGACACGACTGAGGTGATACAGGCGTGTTCGCAATCGGCAAATTTCCACTGTGACTCCGCTGCTTTGTGGGCTCTTGCTTTTGAACAGCAGAGAACTTATGACACGGCCCGCTATTAAAATTCTCTCAGAATCTATGCTAGGCCCCCGTTTGTCCCGTGCATAATCAGAAGATTATGTGTGGAAGGCAGGGAGTGAAGCCAGTTCCTTTGTCATAATGTAATCACTGTAAGCGTTCTGATAATAAATAATTCATTGTCTTTATGTCCTCTGGTAAAGATTTATACTTGTAGTTTAAAAAAATATTTAAGAAGGTTAAAAATTGTCTCAATGGGGAGTGTTCCTAAAGGTTTCCCCTGTTTAAGAATCCCTGTTGTGCATCTTATCAGCTCCGGGTGTAGCCGGTGTTGAGAGAGTGACAGACGAACTAGCCGACGAGAGCGGTGAGGGCGGGAACATTGTTGTGTGTCGGCTGCTGGCGCTGACACGAGTCAGTCCGCTGTGTCTTGCCTGTTGGCTGGGTCCTGTCTGTGTGTGTGTGTGTGTGCGCGCGGGCCAGCAACCCCGTGCGGCCTTCCATCTGCCAGTTTCGGGCGTAAAACCAGGAAGAAGTATTCATGCTACCGACAAATTACACTTGTATCTGGGTGTGTGTGAATGAATTCTGACAGTCAACCGACCTGGATTTAAAACAAAACAAAACAAAAAATTCCGACAGGTATACCCTATCGGCTGTCAATCACGTTTTACCTGTACCAGTTTATCTATACCGGAACCCAGTATTCGTCGTGAGCATCGGAATTACATTTAAAAAAACATGTGAATTTAATTACTGTGTTTTTACTAGTATGTGAATTCGTATAGTTCATGTGTTGTTGTTTTTTTTTCTTCCAATGTTGGAGATATAAAACATGTTTTAAAATAGTTTTAGTGCAGGAGGATTTGTATTCAGATATGACTCGCTCTAGTTCTGGATATACGCTAATTGCTTTCAGAATTTTTCCGGTTGTTTTCAAGGCGAAGGAAATTGGATTCCTTTTGGATTTCACCCATGTCGGAAAGTGACACAACTGTAAACATCATTCGCTGAATACAATCTTGGATCTATGTTTACATTCAAACAGATGTGAAACTCCGTTTGTTTTTTTTTTTCACAGCTTATGTGGGGTTTTTTTTTCCTTCCTTCGTACGTGTTTCGCAGGTTATAACCAGAAAGGTTAGCCTGTAAAATAGCCAAAGTATCTTGTTTAAAAAAAAACTGAAAATTTGTGAAATCGTTAAATTTTTAACTGAAGTTGTTGTGAAGGTTTATTACAACAGTGAAGCGGGCAGAATGTAGATATCACCAAACATGTCTGCCACGTAAGTTGTGTGCAAGTCACATAAAGGAGGAATAGTAATTTTAAAAAATATCTCATACGACAACATAGAGGATTTTTTTCTCTCTCTGTCTGTCGTCTTCGCTGCTGCCTGGATCCACCCCCTGTACAGGGGCGAGTTATGGTGGAGGTCTGTTGTGCCTTAATAACAGCACTCACTTGGAGAATGAGTTGCGTCGTGCACTATCTGCTGTTGCTGTTGCCAACAGCGTTGTCGTACGTCGACAGTGGCCGACAGCTTCCGCCAGTATTTTGGAACTCTAGTAATACCATGTAAGTACAGTAAATTAACTTTTGTTCAGTTTTGTTTATCTGTTGTTGTTTTTTTCTTTCTGTGCATATTAAACAACATTCATTGGATTTATAATGAGAAGAGGAGGGCTTGAAAGCGTCACAACAACAAGAAAGATAACTGGGAAAGAGAGGCAGGGGAAGAGAAAAAAGAAACAACATGGACAGTTTACCGCGATGGCACAACAAAAGGTCACCAAATGAACTGATGGAGAATATCAAAGATCGAGATTTGTGAAGAAGTATGACCATCAACGCTTGATGATGATGATGATAACTGCACATTAAAACAGGTCTCTCTAAATCTTCAGTGACCTTCATGATGTGTCAGAGCCAGTTGTTTTCCGATAGATTCGTTCCTGGGACATGTTCCATAAACGATTTTAAGACCGTAATGTAACCTTTTCAGATCAAAAACCTACTTGATACAGATGATCTCAAAACATGGCTGCATTGTGCACAAGCATATACTGTGTGTACGTCTACCGTATGGGACTTTTCTTAGCAGGATTGCACACATCACTTCTTCACACATCTCGAACTAACTTCTCTTGTGCCACCTTTTTTGTGTGTGTGCGTATTTTCTGATATTAAATTCTTTTATTAAGCTTGGCGAACTAATATGCGAGCCCTGTGTGACGTTTAACGGCAAGGGAAGGATGTCAGATGTAAGATTTTCTTATATTTTCTTTCTTTCTCCCCCCACCCCCACCCCAACCGCACAGACTTATAACAACACGAATAATAATACGTGGCTGTAATCAAGCAGTGATTAATCAATATATTCACTGAGTCTGTTGCCGTTCTGTTGTAGTTGTTTAACGCAGCGTAACCACCATGTGGAACACATTAGTGTGTAGCTTTATACGTATGTTCTACATAACAATGAATGTGAATATTGCGATGGCGTGGTTATATATGACTCATGATGGCTATACACTGTTTTACAGCAGTTTGTGTTGCTGTGGATTGCATGCCCTTGTGAGATTGTGTAGAATGCTGGAAATGTGTGCAGAAGAAATGTGGTTTATCAGAATGTTGCCAATTCCCTGGACAGCAAAGATTACTAATGAAGAATGTGAGAAGAGCCGGAGAGACAAAAATCTGGTTAAAAAAAATACAAGAGAGAGAGAGAGAGAGCACTGTACTTTCACGGGACATGCAATGAGAAGAGGGGGGCATTGAAAATATTGTAACAACAGGAAAAATAGAGGGAAGGAGAGGTAGGCCGATAGAAATGATACTGGATAGTTTGGCGAGATGGTATGAGAGGAGATCACCAGCTGAACTGACGGCTACTGTGGAGAAACATAATAGCCAACGCCAGTCGGCATGGCACACAGTGATGCTGATGATGATAATGATGATGATAGTGTGTAAATATTTTCAGTTTACTACCACCAGGGTATTTCAGGGTGTGTGTGTGGGGGGGGGGGGTAATTTGAGCATTATCATTGACTTCAGGGATCCGCTACCTGAAGAAAAGTTGAGAACCACTGGCCTTCACACACCACCCCCACCCCACCACCCACCGCCACTCCGCAACCCCCCAGTGTCATTTAAGAACTGTTGGCGAATCATTTTTGTCTACTAACATTAATGTCCTCTAACTTCTTTGACGAGGAAACAGTGCATGACTCCGGAGGCACACGCTTTTAAAAATTGTGATTGTTTTTTTGTTTTTTTTAGTAATGTTCACGAATCTCATTGTATATTAATTTCCATTCTCCATTCCACTTGGGCCTCTCACAATCCTGTCTTACCATCCAGTTTATGGTTAGGCCGTGTAGTTAAACCGCCCATTAATTCACGCTTCACTGCTGCTCATACTAGCCACGTTTTAGAAATGGCTCTGCATGAGAGAGACCATACACAAGGTAGTTGGACATATCGACAAGAGTGACCGACCTGGTGGAAGAGAGATGGAATGTTTCTTTAAGTGGTACAGGTTGTAGAGGAGTTTTCTTTAGATACCCGCCTAAAGGAAGTATCGAACCCCAACCCACCGTTCAGTTTGGTATTTTTGTTATTGACAGTTCAGGTAATAGATGCACAGACCGAGTAAGTTGTTTAAATAATAAACTTAAGAGGAGGCCCAGTTTCTGCGCTGTCAACTATTTTTAAATTTTGTTTCACAACTGTTTCCTAACATGTTATAGTGTTTCATAACTGCTTCCTGTTTTTATACTGTTTCAGAACTGTTTCCTGGTTTAAAAAAAAATACTGTTTCCTAACCATTTTTATACTGTTTCTTACCTCTTTTCAGACACTTTTTTTCTTATCGTTCTATAAATGTTTCCTTACTGTTTCTTAACCATTTCTCCGCTGTTTCATATATGTATACTGTTTCTCTCAAAACATAAAAGAAAACTATATGAGCAGAATGTAGTGTGATTACTTTGATTGGATTTGTGTGTGAATTGTAAGTGATCATTCTACGTTTGATAGCACTGAACAGTTTGCATTAATGAAGGGAATTACAGCCTATTGAGATATGGCATTTAACAGTTCAAATATTGTTCATATTAGTTGATTACATCAGCTAGTTTCTATGGCTGCACTAATTGGCCAGAATTCCGGAATAATCGAACCAGCAGTGATATTTCTTATCGTAATGCAAACAATTTTAGACGGTAAAGTTGATATTATTAAATCGAATGTTCTTTGTTTTGTTTTTGCTTTGTTTTGTTTTTCTTAATGTTTCTATTTTTTAATCTTGCGAGTTCTGACACTGGACTGTTTCTTGCAAATTACGCATATTGTTCTCCAGTAATGTCCACGTGCACATATTCAACAATTTTTCCTTGCGGTTAGTTTCTTTTCATCATCATCATCATCGCCTTTCACTCCCTTGAGAGCATAGGCCACAGATAAAGACTCTCCAGTCATCCCTGTTCTTGGAAGTATTCTCTGCTTCCTTCCATGTGTATCCCTTGTCTCTGAGCACTGTCATAATTTCTTTTCTCCAAGTAAGTCTAGACCTTCCTCGTTTTCTATTTCCTTGAGGATTCCATGTCGATATCTGTCTTGCTATGCTGGTGTCAGGTTTCCTCAGTGTGTGGCCAATCCACCTCCACTTCCTTGATACGATTTGTAGGTTCATAGGTTCTTGTCCTGCCCTTTCCCAGACCTCCTCGTTCCTGATCTTGTCCAGCCATTTAATGTTTACAGTCCTCTTCAAGCAGTAGTTCATGAATGTTTGTATCCTCTTTTGTCCTGTCTTGGTCATTTTCCTTTCTTCTTTTCCAGTGAATGGTCTGTGTTCCGTGGCATTTTCATGCAGTAGGTGTGTGAAGTGTTAGTCCTTCACATTTCTAGGTCATTACACAATTTGAAGTAGGGGTGACAGCACATGTCCTCAATGCCCCTTTCTTTTTCCTAAGGACACCTGAGGTAGCTATTTTTGAGGCTCGGTTAAGTAACCCCCCCCCCTCCGTGTGAAATCGAACCAGAGACCTGATGCTGCTATCATGAATATGTATTTGTAAACCCCACTTAGTTTATATGTACAAAAGTGTACAGAATAAAGGGATATCTACTTTCCTGGTGTACTTTGCAATGTCTAGGGGACATATAGACTTTTTGGTAGGACTCTGCAACTTACTTCTTCTTATATGAGGATATTTAAGGATTTAGTCTTTTTTTTTAAACTTCTTATACAGGGATATTTAAGGATTTAGTTTTTTATTTTTACTTCTTATATGGGATATTTAAGGATTTAGGGTTTTTAAAAACTTCTTATGGAGGGATATTCAAGGATTTAGTTTTTTTTATTTTTACTTCTTATATGGGATATTTAAGGATTTAGGGTTTTTAAAAACTTCTTATGGAGGGATATTCAAGGATTTAGTTTTTCTCGCCTTTCATCTCCTGTGTGGACAGCCTTTCCTTCAGTCACAGATGTTAGTGCAGTTTTACAAAAGAAGAATAAGGAACGGAGTAAAGGTGGCAAACGAATCGGTGAGATAAGCGCGTAGAAATAGACAAAACCGATATGTCGACGATATGCCTTTATCAAGGATGACGAAAATAACGAAACAACAGATAAAAACAAACATGGCATGTAGTTGCGCGGAGAGGGTTAGCTAACGTTACTAGGGCCAGATTTACTGCAGTCCTCAGTTTATCTGCTTTTCATTTTTAGTGTCTTTTGTGCATTACAGGTATTTTCTAGAGGGGAAGAAAAATCTACTAAACCATAAGAGAAATAACGACTTCTGTAAAACGGCTTCTGACAAATGAAGTAGATGAAGATATATGGCTCTACCAAGCCATACTGCAGTCAGCGTCGTAATTGTTCGCTACAGAATGGTTGTTTGCGGATTTCTTTGGTACAGATCGAAACGCTTATTTCACATTCAGTTCTTGGGATTCTGGCTTCTTCTTCTTCGTTCGGTTCTACCACCAAGACCGCCCTGTGAGCTCTGGCTTCTATCTCTGCTTCTTTATTGCTATTTTTATACTTCAAGATAAGACCTATCCTTGAAGATAGTTCCAGGAAACATATATATCTCTTATCTTACTCCAGGAAAGATCATCACCAGCAAGATCAGAAGGATGCGAATTAGTCCATTAAGGATCCTTAAAGTTGTCCAGAAGATATGAAACAGTTCATGCATGAAAAAAAAAGGAACCGAGGTCACAGTTAAAAGAGACTGCCTTGTCATCTCTTGCGGGTACACTTCTGTAGCTCACACAATCTCAATGGAAAACACCGAACAGTCGAATTTAGACCTCGTGAGCAACCCACACCACCTTAATCGAACACCTCTTCTTCTTCTTCTTCACCTAGAACTGCAAGCCTGTGCTCTTTTCCAAGCGATGCGGTGAAGATGTTGATGCACACCATCGTGTCGGATTGGGCGCGGGTCACGGCGGTTATATTTTTGTTTGAGTCCGTGTGTGTAGCCTAGCAAGCAGTGGATGTGAAGTACGTCTTTAGCAGACTCCCACCACCATAGGAGCTGGCGATTACTTTCCCGTTAGCCAGACTAGTTCTGTCACTGGGGGGTGTACCAGCAGAGAGGTGGGACAGGGTCTTGATCGGCTGTGACTCGCCAACTTCGACGGTAGCATCCCATCTAAGGGTCGCTGATTGCCAGAACAGTTTGAACTAGATAATTTTTTAAAAATAATAATAAGAAGAAAAGAAATACAAGCACAGCCCATCATGTATTCAGTGTAATAGTGAAGAAGAAACAAATGGCCATCATGTATTCAGTGTAATAGTGAAGAAGAAACAAATGACCATCATGTATTCAATGTAACAGTGGACAAGAAACCACTTTAGATTTAAAACAAAATTAATTAGTAGGAAAACCAAATGAACTACAGAATAAAAACTTATAAAGGTATCCCACAATTCAAAACTTACCAGATGTCTTCCTGGTGGCAAGAGCTTTCAGTTCCAAGCAGCACCACCTTATGGCAGTGGTTCTCAACCCATGGACCGCGGTTCAAAGGTGGACCGTGACAAGGTGGACCGCGTTGAAGTCTCAAAGCAGCTAAAAAAAAAAAATTCCACATTTTTCACGCAATGCTTAGGGGGAGACTGCAGGGATTCTATGTCCGTAGTGCGGCTATTGGAGACAGGATGGAACAGACAGCGTTTCTTCCAGCATCAAACAGAAATGTGACGTACATAAAAAGACGGCGTCGGTTTTGAAGTGCGACACCGGCGTCTTTCTGACCGCGTCGCTGAAACGTGCAGTTTTACGATGTAATTTTAGAGAACAGTCGGCTAGACATACGACAATGCTGCAGCCTTTAAGAAGAAACTACGACTTTGGCGCATGCGACTCGAGAGCAAGTCACAAGACATGTTTCATTTGTTCTGTGAATTTACAGCGAGCATTGAAGTTAATGGGGAGATTCTTTAAGGGGTCACCGGTGTCTTAAAAGGGCATCTGACATATCTTTTGCTGAATATTTTGACTACTACTTCACGGCCGAAGACATTAAAGCGTACGATTTGTTTCGTAATCATTTTCAGTGCTCATTCTCTGAATTAACTGATCGTGCACAAGAGGAATTAGCAGAACTTGTCTAGCGATCGCACATTACAAATCAAATTTAACGACCCCGCTGTGGATATCTCTTCCATTTGGTGCACTGTTTCGCTGGAATATCCGTTTTTGTCAGCCCTGGCGATGAAAGGTCTTCTACCGTTTTTTCAGCAACTTATTTATGCGAAGTTTCATTTTCTGCGTTGACTGCCATGAAAACGAAATATCGTTCAAGAATGAACGTGGAGGATGATCTTTGAGTGTGTTTGTCACAAATTCCAGCCAGAATAGACATGCTATCCAAACGGAAACAGTGCCATCTTTAAGGCAGATGAAAAGAACTGTTGTTCAGCAGGAGATATGCAGTTAAACATGTGGAGAAAATATTGCATAATACTTTATAAAATTAGATTACCACCTTGCAAATATAAAGCACTTTATTAGTGGGCAACAAGAGTGTTTCACTTTTAAATATGGGCCGTGCAGCACAAGGGTCTGAGAACCACTGCCTTATGGTGAGGATGAATGTACTATTCTAGCTTCGTACACTACAGTTTTGTTCATAGATCGCGTACGTAAAGTACTGATACCTCATCTAGTACCTTGATCAGTTGCTTGAAAGTGAAGTATCACTTAATTATAGAATAATAGTATATAATATACTCATATATATATATATTCCGTCATCCAGGAGTAAAATTGTTCTCCATCTCTATCAAGACCCGTTTTGTTATCTTTCTATTACTTTCAGAAAATCCCGTTATTGTCACCCTGTTACCATTACGCTTGTCAAACTTACAGCTTGTCAGCTGAAGAACTGAACTTACTCCACTTAGATAGTAACCATATTACTCTTGCTAACCACCTTCCCTGTCTTCATTTTATCTAAGAAGTCGCTCCCAAGTTATTCACAGTGTCATCGCAATGTCCCGATAATGTTATCTGAAGAGCTCTATATTTAACCGTGATAACATTTACCGAGATTGGAAGCCTGAATACATAGGGTATAAATATGACGGCTATCAGTACTTCACCTTTGGAGTTTTTCATGAATAACTCTGACACAGTCTGAAACAATTAATCTGAAAACGAAAAGTGGACTTTACTTTCTGATGAAATGTTTACGTGTATTAGCATAATCTGAAAAATAAAAATAAAACGTGTTTGTCTTATCAGACAAAGGGGATTTAGTGGAACACGGCAACGTTAAGGAAAGAAAATTTACAAGAAAATGAAGAAGAAATCGCTCGCTTCTGTGGCAAGAGAGGCAGTCTGGCTAGGAGAAGGCTGTCTGGTAACCGGTTATTCAGCAGCATCCTGAAAATATTTTTTTGAAAAACATACTCGATGGATGAAGTGAATTG
Organism: Achatina immaculata; assembly: GCA_009760885.1. Lineage (NCBI taxonomy): Eukaryota > Metazoa > Mollusca > Gastropoda > Stylommatophora > Achatinidae > Lissachatina > Lissachatina immaculata. The sequence goes on from CM019718.1 coordinate 10,120,194, forward strand.
AATCGTGAAGCAGCCAACCTGCTGTCATAATACCCATGTGAAGGAAAGAAACTATCAGAACTACCAAAATAATTTCTTTCTTTGTGTCAAAGATTCATTTCGACTTTAGGCTCTTCTGTAGTATCAAACTACATCGAGACTGTTTACGTTAGAAACATTTCTGAATAGGGAGAAATGTTTGAACTACTCGAGTGTTGTTAGCTTTCCTGTCACTTTTTGATGTTTTCTGACGTTTCTTTGATTCACTTTCTTGTTGTGTTCCCACTGCATCTCCTAATTATTTAGCGATTTGAAAATACTGGTGGCAGCTGTAAAGCTAAAAAAAAAAAAAACATAATGAAAGTATTGATGAAAAGGAAACTAAAACCGATTTTCTTTTCGTAATGTACGGTACAGCGTTGCAGGGAGATAAATAAACACACAGCTGAAAGAATTTTTTTAAATTCCGAGTTCACTGCTCTTTGTTTCTCACAAAACGTTTAGAACTTCTTTGAAATATGTGTTAAAACTTCTCAATTTCTCAGGTTTTTTCTTTTTTTTTGGTTTGTATGTTCTAATTAGTTAGAAAGTCTAGAAAAAAATGTGTTATTTTATCGTTCAGTATTGGGATTATGGACCTGAAAGTTTTTCTTAATAAGAGACTTAGTTTTCTTTTTATCGACGTGAAGCCTAACATTGCCAGCCTCTTCTGTACCCGTCTTTCTTGTCAACTGGTTAAATTTGGTCATCTTCCGGCAAAAATTAATCATTCCTTATCTAAAGCTGGTTATCGTTTTTTTAAAAAAAATCAAAATGTGTCATAGTGTGGTCGAAATTAGTCATCTTCTGATTAAAGATGATTATCTTTTTCGTTATGGTTAGTCAACTTCTGATTAAAGTTGATTATCTTGTAGTTAAAGTTGGTCAACTTCTGGTTAAAGATAATACTTTTTTTTACGAAGTAATTTATCATTTACTGTTTAAAAAGAGTCTGTTCCCCATGGTGTATGTGAAGAAATCTAGCCAGTGAGGGCGTTCGACAATACAGGAATATGTACCAATGCGAGCATCAGTTTAAAGAGAAACTGGGAGAGTTGAGAGACATCCAGGTATCGGGTAGCCGTCCGCAGAAAATTAGTTCCCGTCCAGGGGATAATCGAGCCCTAGGTCAAGGTCAATCCCTCACATTTCGGGTACTTAATAGATTGGCAGTTCAAGGGTCTTACCAAGGGAGACAGTTGTCTGTCATTGCCAATCTTGGTCTGGACTTTGGAAGAGTATTTTTCCTAGCGCCTGTTGTTATGGTTTTATAGTCACATGTATTTAAATGTTCACTGAGAGTTCTTGTTCTTCTTCCTGGAACTGCGAGCAGGTAATGAAGCATAAGCATAGTGTCGGATTGAGAGTGGGTTACAGCGGCTTGTAAGACACGGCGTGAAGCTTAAAAGCAGGAAAGGATGCTGTGCTCCTCGGACAGGCCTCACTGTCGTTGCAGCTCTGGCAGCCCTTGCTCCGTTGATCAGGACCATCATGGTACTGAGAGCACCAACAGAGAGAGGTTCAGCAGGGTCTTGATCACTGGGCATGACACATCTGTTATCGCACCCCGCGCTGAGAGATGAAAGAGATGCACTCAGTCTGAGTTTCCAACTTACTGGACCCCCCCGCCCCCCCAAAAAAAAAATTATTAAGAAAAAACACGGAGTAGATAGCTTGGTCTTAGCGAACTGATTTTTCATCCGTCAAACAGAGAGTATTAAGAGACGCGGGATTCTGGTCACTTCAGCCATAAAACCGGGTACTCTATGCATATGTATAAGGAAAACTATTCAGATATTTAGAAAAAAAAACATAATTAGGAACCTGATAACACTTATTCCAGGGAAACCATCATTGAAGTCTCAAATATGGCCACAAGCCACATATATTTTCACGTTAGAAATTGTTTGTTTGTTTGTTTACAAAAGGTAGGGCATACCACATGATTGTTCTACACATGGTTGTAAGTGTATTAAAAGATAGACATATCTTCGCGTAAGAGTCTGCCTTTAGGAGAAAGTTGGTGCAACACAGAAAGGCAGAAAGACAGTTTTATAAAGATCTGGGAGAAAAGCCACAAAGAATGACGGCATCTCATAAAAGTAACAAATGTTCAAAATAACACGCGGAGGTGTCACATCTATGGGAATCGCGTTTCGGTCACCCTTTAGCATATGACAAGATCGATCATTCGGGATGAAATCATGAAAATGTCAGATATTTCTGTATATCCAGCTTTGCCCTATGTTTCACAAAGAAATTGTAACGTTTTGGTGTCATTTTGAGCCGATCTAGTCGTGTTGTTCAGTTTAGCAGAAAGAAATAATTGGTGTTCTTTATATCCTTTTAAAAATTTTCTTTATTTTTTAAAATATTTGAAATGGCAACTTGTTGAGTCAGGATAAATTAACATTCTAAATAAAAATGGGGGAGAAAACGTTTTTATGACAATAAAGCTGTATGAGGAAACGTTTAAAACTGTAGGAGAAAACATTTTTATAACAATAAAACGGTAGGAGAAAACGTTTTTTTTATAACAGCAAGACAAACAATGTAAAATTTCGGTCTTGACCTTCATCACTCGAGAGAGTAGACACATCCTGGAATTTCACATACCACTTCTTGATAATGTTGAAAACCGGCGCTGCCTTCTGGAATTCCGCTCGAAATCGTCGCTGCATAGTCACAACGGACGAGGTTCTTGCGTATTCCAAAACACAAAATAACTACTCAGGTTTACTTAACGCCATATTTGCTACTGCTGCCCCCTAGCACCAAACTACGAGAGCTCTGCGCGAGGGCTTTATTTTAAAAAAATTTGAAAAGTCTCTCTCTCTCTCTCTCCCCTTGAAAAATAAAGATTATTCATTCATTCATTCTCTTTCTCTCTCTCTCTCTCTCTCTCTCCTGGCGTAAGAATAATCATGATCCGTTACGTAGTTTATTTGTTGCGAATGTTTGAAATGTTTTATGAATAACCCTGTATATTAAAGACCATACTGAAAGGAAAGGTGGATGGGAAAAAAAAGCAAGAGGAAGACAGAGATGTATATGGGAAGATAACATACGAGAATGGACAGGACACAGTCTGGCTGAGTCAACCATGAAGGCGAGGGAACTGGAGATTCATTACCACCAACCTTTGTTCTGGAGAAGGTACGTGATGATGATGAAAAAAGAGGGGGGGGGGCCATCAGAAAGCATCAAAACTGAGAGAGAAATGTTCTGGCGGGGAGGGGGGTAGCTGTAGGGATGTCGCATGGGGGGGGGGGGGGCAGTATGATAACGTTTTAGAACCACTGAAGTAGACAGATCTTATTGCAGGCCAACCAGGAGCAGACCGGAACAGTCTAAGGGTCACGGTATACGGGAACAGCGTGAAATCCATGTCAGTATGTGAGGGAAAAAAGTGTCCACCTTTGATCTCCTCCTAGCCCTCTGTGCCCGGGTATAATAAATGACCACTCTTTCCTGGCCGGCTGGTGTAGTTAGGCAGTGTTGCGCCACTGAAAACCCGCCCACGCCGTTTACTCTCCCGGGGACGGGAAATAAAATTCTTTTGATTAGTTAGAATTACGTGTAGTCTGTTTAGAATTACGTGTAGTCTGTTTAGAATTACGTGTGTAGTCTGCAGAGCTGGTCATTTCATTTTTAGGATGTTTCTCTGACTGGGCACGTGTGCTCCCATCAGTTCACTTGGAACTTGGCTTTATCTGGAACTTGGCTTTGTCTGGAACTTGACTTTGTCTGGAACTTGGCTTTGTCTGGAACTTGGCTTTGTCTTGTCTAAATGCCACATTTCTTTTATGCCAGAACATGTAGATTTCAGCCGTAAGACATTGATAACCCTATATATAATCATTCTGGAAGTGTATGTTGTATGTTTCTGTTGAAAGATACCGCAGAATACAGCCTTTTTTTTTTCCTCCAGTGTCCCTGGAACTGTGAGCTGATATTCTTTGTAGCCGATGTAGTGATGATTTTTAGACGGAGCAACTTCCTGGCTTGAAATCCGGATATGGGAGCCATTTTTTCAGTCCGTAAGTGGAGCTACAAAAACAGGAAGTGTGCAGTGCTTCTTTATCAGACTCCACTACCTTGGAGGCTGGCGATCCCTGTCCCGTTAGTTAGGTTAGGCCTGTTACTGGGGTACGAGCTGCGAGGTGGAAGAGGGTCTTGGTCAGCTATGGTTGGCCAGTTCTGACGCCAGCATGTCGGCTATGGTTGGCCAGTTCTGACGCCAGCATGTCAGCTATTGGATGCTGATTGCCAAATCGTACAACTTCTTCACCGAAGCTCTGTATGTTCTCCCTGCACTGTAGGCACACGAGGAAGGACACAAGATGTATTTTCACTTTTACGATCTAAGCATCAGATAACTACCAGACTACAGGAGGGCATGACAAAAACTCGAGCAACCGTAGAAATCATAGTGGCCTGCTGGACCTCGAACCCGAGATCCTTTACCCAGTCGGTGACAACCATCAGCCAACCAAGAATGAACCTCAACTAACCACAAAGGTCGAGGTGTAACGGGGTGAAGAACCTCTGTATCCGCCTATTTTCAGCCATTGCCTGAAATTCTAGCGTCTGCCAGAACGCCATTGGTCGATTCAGAAAATTGGAAGCTTCATTTCCGACAGGAAAGTACACATCGGATACCCCGCATTGGTGTTTTCGTTCTCAGCCGGGTCGTTAGTTTAAGAATAAATACAATCCTATATGATGTTGTAAGTCATCTCCGAGAAGATACAAACATCGTGAAATTAACGATGGAAGATCGAAGAAGCATAGTCCACTGGAAGTAGGGCTGGGGGGGGGGGCGGGGGTGTTTGGAAATTAACCGGTCTTTCTGTGTATAACACGCACGCTGGATCTTTCTGTGTATAACACGCACCCCAGAAAAAGTACCGGAAGTGTTCTGTTGTTTTATGAATGTGGGATGCTAGAACAACAGAGGGATCAAAGAAATCTGTTGCATATCGTGTGTGTGGATATTGTTTTCCCACAGGAGTTTCTATTATACAAGAGTCCTAACCTGCTTTCCCCAGTGTACAGTAAGAGAACACAGAACAGTGTTGCATGTTTATGCCTAGGAGGAAAAAACAACAACATCATAGACAGAGCATTTTTAGACATGAGAGAAAGAGAAGAGACAGGAGAATTTCAAGTCTCGCGTACTTGTTTTCTTTCCTTCACGTCTTAAAGTGTCTTGTCTGTGATTTATTTTTCGAGGTCTGAACTTAAGAGTTCTGTTCTGTATCGTAGCGCCTAGATTTTAGTTGCAAACAACTTTGTGAGATTCTTGCTGCCGAGGCTGTGGGCGATGACCACGGAAAGCCTGCGCTCGTCCAGTTAGATGGACGATGTGGGAGCAAAAAAAATTGTTCGCGAAGATCCAAGAATTAGACTCGTCACGGAGAACATGTCACAGAGAAAAACTGTCACGGAGAGGACCTTTATTGCCATCTTGTTGTCAGACTCTGATAAATACTAGCTGTCCCCTGTTTTCGAGGGTAGCGTTGACAGAAATTCAAGATTACACCTTCTGCGGGGAAGGTTATGCTTACAGTGTTCTGGGATTATCAAGGAGTGTTGTTAACCAAGTTCCAGAAGTATGGTGACAGTGTGAATTCTGTATCGTACTGTGAAGTTCTGTCGATGCTACGGCATGCAATTCGAAGAAAGCGTCCTGGTCTGCTGACTAGAGGTGTGCTTCTTCTTCATGGCATTGCTAGACCACTTACGGCTCGGTTAACCCAAGAGAAAATTAGCCAGTTGGATTGGAAAGTTCTTGAACATCCACCCTATAGTCCTGACTTAGCTGCAAGTGATTTTCACCTGTTTGGTCCATTGAAAAACCACCTTGGCGGGAGAAGATTCTCGAGTGACGAAGAGGTGGAAACAGAAGTTTAAAAAATGGCTCAGAAATCGGACTCCCGATTTTTACGCCACGGGTATCGCATCACTGATTACACGATGGAACAAATGTATCAATGTTGGTGGCGATTACTTTGAGAAATAGGGGAATAATGTAGGTTCAAAAATTAAAAGTTTTCAAATTACTGTCGCATTTAGTTAACAGGCATTTGCGAGTTACTTAGTGACTTCCCCTCGTATCGCCTGTGACCGTACCCTGTGTCGAGTCAACCCAACTTTCAAAATCGACACCACCCAATTAAAGACCAGCCTTCAAAACATAAAGGTCATCTCCAAGCACAGGCGGATAAAGTACGTAATACCCTTGTTTACAGGAAGCGATACATCATACAACCAACGATCATTCTGACCAGCAAAGAAGTAAAACTCTGAGATGGTCTCTCTCTCTCTCTTTCTCTCTCCATGCTTCCACACACCTCTCTCTCTTTCCCTCTCTCTCTCTTTCCCTCTCTCTCTCTCTCTTTCTCTATAGTTTTTAATATTTATATTCTGATACCTCCAGCGGTGACATTTTTTCCCCCCTGTAAGTGTTGATATTTGTCACATTTTCCCTCAGTTACGTGGCAATTACCATCATACCTTGCCGTGCCAACTGGTATACTGTACGCCTTTTTGGGGGTAATTTGCCACAACACATTGTATCGAGTAGCCATTTTTTTTTTACAGCTGGTTCGACCGGAAGGCGACGACAACGAGGACATAACCCAGTGCCTGTATCCCAGAATTACTTCTTCTTCTTCGTTCGCTTCTACCACCAAGACCGCCCCGTGATCCTACTGAACTTACTCCTGTGGTCCTCGATAGGTCCCGTGGGACCCCAAGAGGACCACACGAGATCCCCGAAAGGACCACAAGAGATTCAGAGTATCGCGGGGCTTGGGCCTGTATTCTTAGTGGGTCGCAGAAACGGGATTGCGTGACACCGTGGTTTTCGTTGCACACGTTTAATCTAGAGTCCATGTTCCTGTCGTCATATTCATCTAAGTTTCACCTACGTATAGAAAGCTTTGTTCTTTCATTCCTCCCCTCACATGTTCTCACGCATTTCAGAGTTCGTTTGCTTAAATCAAGCCATGAATTATTCATAATGGCAAATTACAAAAAAAAAAAAAAAAGGGGGAGGGGGAAGGGAATAATAGAAGTCAGATTTCTATGAGATTAATCAAGCGAAACTGCAGCTACCAAAACCAACACAAAATCGAATCAACTCTCCGTCCCTTGCCGTGTAAACTTCCAGCTTTGAAAAAGCCACTCTTTGATCTTTATGACATCGACTCCGAATGCGATCGACAACTGTTTGCTTTTCGACAAATTATGTGTGCTTGTTTGTATTGTACTAGATTAGAGGAGATTCGTTTATTCGTTCCGTCATTTCACAAATTATTTCGTCATTCGCGAAGCTAAATATTCCAAACATTTAATCAAACAGTCTTTCGACTACCAGGGCGTGTGTTCATTGTTTAAAATTCTATCGATCAGACTCTGATTGCTTTTGTTTCTTGTTAGTTAAAGAAAGGCAGAAAATGAAATACCCTTTTGACATTTTGTTGTTGTTGTTGTTGTTGCCTGGTTGTTCGGGGATGGTTAACATTGTTTAACCAGAGGAGAACTAATAAAGTTTTTAAAGTTTTAATCTAAAGCTGCTTGTGTTGGAATGCTGAGTTCCCCGGATTTTCCACCTGTGCTTGGCCGTGTCGCCAGGTGTACTGTCGTACTGGTCTGTGTCGTCGCCTGCCTATAGTCAGCAATTGCCTTACCTGTCCCCCTGTACCTCCTACTTCCCAGAGGATTACCTCCTGCGGTGATATAGCCCTGTACAAAAATATGTTGAAGTTATTGAAAACTCCAGGCATCACCAGCTTTTTTGGAAGCATCACATCTTGATGTGAAAACATCATAACAACAGGAAAGATAAATGGGAAGAGAAACAGGGGAAGACCACAAGAGAAAAAAAACAAAAACAAATGGGCAGAATTTTTTTTTAAAATCACTAACTGAGCTGATGGAAAATATCAAGGGCCGAGATTTTCGGAGAAGCATGACCCGCCAGGGTGTGGTAGCGGCACCTGATGATGATTACCATTTATCTTTATTTCTGTCTATAATTAGCAGTTATTTATTTCTGTCTATGATTACCAGTTATTTTTTATTTCTCATCCTTCCCTCCAAATCACTTACATTTGGGAAGGAGAGGGTAGTAAACCAAGAGAATCAGATAATCATTAGTATCATTACTATAACAAATCATTAGTATCATTACTATAACAAATCATTAGTATCATTACTATAACAAATCATTAGTATCATTACTATAACAAAGATATAACAACAGTAACACTCGGGTACACTAACACATCAACAAAGAACGGCAGCTGCCACACAATGTCCCCCCTTCTGGCTTTTCTTGCCTGTTTCATATCACAAAATGATAACCTTCCAATTTACTGGATAGTGATACAAGCGATAGTCCGATTCAATCAATGGGACTGGAGTGATAGTTTTCGATTTAGTCCGTGAGATTCAAGTGATAGTTTCCTGTATATTGTTAATGAGATTCAAGTGATAGTTTCCTGTATATTGTTAATGAGATTCAAGTGGTAGTTTCGAATTTAAGTCAAAATGTTTGCGAGGTGCCACTTAATGACAAGACCAGTTAGTTAAGGTCTTTAACTGTTTTACAGGCGGTTGGGGGAGGGGGAGAGTTTTCCCCGAAAAACAAACAGTTTTCCCCCAGAAAAGGGAGTCTTACTATGTCGCTTTCATTTTCCTTCAAGCTGTTCTTGTGAAACTTCATAAAATTGTTCTGTAATGGTTGAATTTTTTTTTTTTTTTGGAGGGGAGTGGGAAATAAAAGATAACTGGTAATCCTAGAAGGGAATAAATAACTGTTTAATTATAGATAAAAACAAAGATAACTAGTAGTCATCATCAGGTGCCGTGCCGATAGGCCCTGGCGATCGTCCTTGAGAGCATAGGCCACGGATAAAGGCTCTCCAGTCATCCCTGTTCTTGGAAGTATTCTCTGCCTCCTTCCATGTGTATCCCTTGTCTCTGAGCACTGTCATAATTTCTCTTCTCCAGGTAAGTCCAGGTCTTCCTCGTTTTTCTGACAGGTCATGCTTCTCCGAAAATCTCGGCCCTTGATATTTGCCATCAGCTCAGTTGGTGATTTTTTTTTAAAAATAAAAATTCTGCCATCGTATTAAGACTGTCCATTTGTTTGTTTGTTTTTTTTTCTCTTGGTCTTTTCCTGTCTCCCTTCCCATTTATCTTTCCTGTTGTTATGATGTCTTCAAGCCCGGCTTCTTCTCATTATATGCTCAATGAATGATGACTGTCGGTTTCTTGTGGATTTAATTAGGATTCAAACAAATGAGAAACATCTTGCGCAATGCATCTCTGTCAAGGAGCATCAGAAAGGGAGTTGTAAAATGTTACGTTGTGACGATCCTGTTTTATAGAGGTGAGTCATGGACATTCAGCAGATCGATGCAGAGATCACTTTTAAGGCAACATAGATGTGGTTTCTTAGAAGAATGTTAACAGTACCACGGACAGCTGGGATGACAGACAGGGAGTATCCAAGAAAAGCATATGTAGAAAGGAACTTGGTTAAACTGTTCATCGCAGACAGGAAAAAAAAAAGATAACTGTTAATATCCGATAGCAGGGAAAATAACTGTTAATGTCAGACAGCAGCGGAGAAAAGTATTCTCACAAGAAGACATAGAATTGTAACATCAATTTTATAAAAAAAAGATTTCTGAACATTTCTTAATCTAAAGAAACGGGTTCCAACCTAAAGAAACGGGTTCCAATCTAAAGAAACGGGTTCCAATCTAAAGAAACGGGTTCCAACCTAAAGAAACCTAAAGAAACGGGTTCCAACCTAAAGAAAAGGGTTCCAATCTAAAGAAACGGGTTCCAACCTAAAGAAACCTAAAGAAACGGGTTCCAACCTAAAGAAACGGATTCCAACGATGTGGTCAACCACGGGCTTCGCTTTCGCGTGCGGAAACGATAGAATCCCCCATCTCTTGCCAGAACTACTCTCCTGGTGTTGCCCTTGGAAAACAGTAGCCGTGTTAGTAAACACTCTGTACCCACGCAGCCCCCCCAAAGGGAGGGTAGCTGTAGGTAAACAGTCAACGGGTGGTAGGATAACACTTCAGTTACCGTTAACATTTCCGGGCGTGTCCAGGGCTGTTTGTTCTCGGGATCGCGCGACAGGCTGTCGTTGTTATTATTAAACTGTGGTATTTTCAAACCACTCCGATGCTAATTCTCAGATCATTGCTGGATGTGCGAAGGAGGAAGGCAGGAGGGGGGTCACCGTTCTGACCTTCACCTTCGTTATTCTTATACGTATAAATACAGCTGAGGCTGGGAAAGGTTGACGTGAAAACGTTGACACAAGAAGCGGAAACTGGGGGTATTTAGAAGGCAGTACAGCACTAGCTTGGCGCTCTACCGTTTTGTTCAGCGCGGCATGCGCACTAAAGTTAACACACACGGTTGTGCCTACAGTTAGCGTTAACAAACGTAGTAACATCGAATGTTAATTCTTGGAAACGCAGACATGAAAGCCCATATAAAAAAAACCGTGCTTTTAAAAAAAAAAAAGCAATAAACGAAACAAACGTTGCCTTTTCAATTAGACAAGAGTAAATGGGAATCGGAAAGTACCGTTTGTTACATTCACAATTTTAACGAAGCAAAACATAGGAAGGAAAAAAAAAAGAAAAAAAAAAGGCAATAATGGAACTGAAAGTTTTAATTGCCTCGATTAAAGCGAACAGAAAATAGGGACAAGAACTCTCTTTCAGCATCGGGATCGAAATTAGCCCGCGAGTTAAGTTAACCCACGTTCAAGGTGGCATCGATTCCACGTGTTATTCTTGCTTTGATGTTGTGTCGGCGCTGTTTGATGTGCCGGTCGGTACTTTTAACATGTGAGCTCGACAATAAACTTAGGACTTCTTTTCTTTGCTGGAAAAGATAACTTTTTTTTCCCTTTAAGTTTTCCTGCACCTTTCGTTATCTTCTTGTCTTGTGACATCTTCTTCTTCTTCAGTGCGATAAAATTATGGATGAAGAAATGCTGAATAGACGATTCGAAAGATGAATGGACAGATAAATGGAATGATAGAAATGAGAATTTACATGAGTAAGCAAAGCGGCAAGTGCTAGGTAAATGACTAAACATTCTTCTTCTTCGCTGGTGTTCTGTGCAGCCGATGCTGTGAAGATATTGAGGCACAACATCGTATCGGCGTGGGACCGGGGTTATGGCAGCTACTTTTTCAGCCCCGGAGTACAGCTAAAAAGCAGGGGATGTGCAGTACTTCTTTAGCAGACTCCACCACCATGGGGACTATGATGATCCCTGCCCCGTTAGCCAGGCTAGGCCTGGTACGGGGTGGGGGGGGTTGGGGTACCACGGAGAGGTGGGACAAAAAGTAATAAGTGCTGGAAAGTATGAAAAAAAGTAATAAGTACTACACGTAAATGAATGAAAAGAAGTTATACGTTGAATGAAAAAAAAAGTGTAAATTACCCAGAGATTTTTATATGATTTATAGACATAGTCGTAACAATACGAATTTTATGACAACAGATAAGCACTAATAATATCAGAAAGAGGATCGTCTTGCGTTTATTCGGTTTTTTTTTTTTAAACTGCCAACAGAAGCTGTTACTCGTATCTTTGACCGAACTGTTGGCGTAGGCAGATGCAGCTTAACAAACGCCCGTGCCATTAAGACACACTGAGGATACATCGTTGGGTCCGTATTTCTATGACTTTTGGGCACATGAAAGTCTGATGTTGTCGGTGTCACGCCTGGCCGCATCTACCTTCTCGGATTTCTCTGGTACCCGTTTTTAAAGGCTGGTGGACGGACCCCAGATCCTTTTTTGGTGTGGTAGTAGCAGAAAAAAATCCCCATTGATGGGGGCTTGAGCCCGGTACCTCCGGATTAGTTAGACTCACTGTTAGATAGAAACCCTAACCATTCGACCATCCAGGCCGCTTACTGTGTTTGGGTCCCCCCGGTTAATAAGATCAGAGGCGGAGATGAAGAAAAAACAATGACTTTTACTAGCACCATTAGCCACATCTCACCCCCATCCCAAGCATCAAGTGATCCTCTCCTGTTTTTAAGAGTTTCTAACCAGTACCTCCTAGACTAGCCTCTTATCTTTCACCTTGTCATGTACCTTTGCTTATTGGATTTATATACTGAGTTGCGTTCCTTCTGTTCCCACACGTTTCCTTTTCTCTACTTTCTACAGAGGAGAGCTAGGTCATGCAGGTAATTAGGTGCCGGATTAAGGACCCATTTTTTGCGTGTCGAATACGAAAAACAGAACATTCCGTGGAAAGTTCTCGGTACAGATTGGATTTAGTGTGTGTAAATTGAAGTGTGTATCGGAGAAAGCGTCTGTGTGCCCGTGGAGTGAAAAGAAATGGAGGGGATATATGTGAACCAGAAGATTCTGGAGTCAGGTCTACGAATAATTACGCACAAGAGTCATAAAATTATAACATTGTATTCATGGCGTGCTGAAAAATATCGCTATCATGTGCCATCTCCCCGAACAGATGGCACTCATTTGCTTTCTGGATGTTGGACTTGTTAAGATTTGTTTCAAGTGAGGCTCTTCGTGTCGTCCAAGTGTCAATATAGTTGTCAATCAAGCAAGAAACCAATCTCTGTGGTTCTGTATGCAAATTCCGAAAACAAAACTAAACTAAAAATAAAAGTAACTTCAGGTAGAAGGCTCGTTTAATTTGGTACAAAAACAACAACAAATGAACCATTATCATCATCTTGCTCCTTTGTTTTTTCCATTTATTAGGGATTTCATTATTATACAATGCCTTTTTATGTGGCTTAAAGTACTTCATGACATGGAGGTTTCTTTTATGCTTTTTTTTTTTTTTAAAGTTTGTAGCGGCCAACTCCGAAAGATATGATGTGGTGTCTATTGCTCTTTGCTGCAGACCCAACTCAGAAAGATATGATGTGGTGTCTATTGCTCTTTGCTGCAGACCCAACTCCGAAAGATATGATGTGGTGTCTATTGCTCTTTGCTGCACTTGTTGGACCACTTTTCAGCTTCTGTTTCAGGTGGTGACTCAGCCCGCAGCGCCCTGTTCTCGTTCGGGAGATTACAACTTCAGAGTTCTTTTCAGGTGTTCTCTTCAGGTGTACTTTTTAGATGTCGTCTTCAGGAGTTCTTTTCAGGTGTTCTCTTCAGGTGTACTTTTTAGATGTTGTCTTCCAGAGTTCTTTTCAGGTGTTCTCTTCAGGTGTACTTTTTAGATGTCGTCTTCAGGAGTTCTTTTCAGGTGTTCTCTTCAGGTGTACTTTTTAGATGTTGTCTTCCAGAGTTCTTTTCAGGTGTTCTCTTCAGGTGTACTTTTTAGATGTTGTCTTCAGGAGTTCTTTTCAGGTGTTCTCTTCAGGTGTACTTTTTAGATGTCGTCTTCAGGAGTTCTTTTCAGGTGTTCTCTTCAGGTGTACTTTTTAGATGTTGTCTTCCAGATTTCTTTTCAGGTGTTCTCTTCAGGTGTACTTTTTAGATGTTGTCTTCAGGAGTTCTTTTCAGGTGTTCTCTTCAGGTGTACTTTTTAGATGTTGTCTTCAGGAGTTCTTTTCAGGTGTTCTCTTCAGGTGTACTTTTTAGATGTCGTCTTCAGGAGTTCTCTTCAGGTGTACTCTTCAGGAGTTCTCTTCGTGATCTATTTTTGTTGTGGTGTTCGAACACATTTCAGTCGCTTCGATTCTCTGTTGAGGTTCATTAATTGTTAAGATAATGTGTGATGACACTTGTCATACGGACTCTACTTCTAGTCTTTGATACGGATCAATGATGGTTAAAGTTAAGTAATTAAGATCACGCTATGAATTTCCGAAACCAATGCAGTTGTACATGTCTTTCTCACCCTGCATGAAGTAAGTTGCGAAATACCGTTTTGGTCAAGGCAGTGTTCTGTATCTTATACCTTTTTGATGTATAATTAAACACAATTTATAAACATCTGCTGGGATTAATTGTACGTACCAATTACGTTATTTGTGGCGAGATTTAATCTTTACAAAAGCTGACATGCTGAACCAAAGTCAAAACTGGCTGATTCTTCCCAATGCGAATCATCCTTTTGTATCTTGCAACCAGATTTCACTGGTTGCTTTTAACTGTGCCTGAGTGGGGAAGTGGTTAGTGCACTGGTCTCTCAAGGCGAAGGTCGGGGGTTCGAATCCGGCCGGAGGCGCCCCAGTCACCCAGCTGTAGAAATGGGCACCCGACTTCTTCTGGAGTTGGTGAAAGAAAGGCAGCCAGGCGTGATACTGACCGCATCACCCTGTAATGTGACAGGTCAAGGAAAATATGGGCACTAACACCATATCCCTATGTGCCTCTAAGGCATGACAGGATTACCTTTACCTTTTAACTAGGTTTTTGATAAAATAAACCGGTTACGATAACCAAGTTTCTCTCTCTTTCTCTCTCTCTCTCTCTCTCCCTCTTTATCTCTAAATGGGTAATTTACCGGTAATTGCCCGTTTAACACAATCACTTGTAATGAGATCTTTGTGTCCTAGTAAGCAGTTGCTCTGATACTACTGTATGAGTCAGCCAGCTCAAAGTCAAAGCGACCTTTCTAAACGTTTAGGGCAGTGGGTATAATTCAAGCAACATACATATATGCACAACAGGCCGAAGAGAAAAAGAGGTCGACCCACGTGAAACTCTGAAGAGGACATTGTTAAGATAAACCAGTTTAGTGGGCATAACATCCCTTGATGAAGTTGAAAAACTCGCCGAAAACAGGAAAACTTGGCAAACAACTATGCGAGCCCTATGTGGCGTTTGACGGCACGGGAAGGATGTAAGAAGATGACAGGGTGGCTCTTGTTCATGGAATAGAAACTGGAATAAAACAATAAGAAAAGACGAAGAATTGTATGAGGATTAGAGTGAAAAACATTGAGAATAATAATCAGTAATAAATAATAAATTTACCGGGAACAATTAAGACAAAACGTGGTAAAAGGAAAGAAAAAACTTCTAGCACAATAGGATAAAACAGAGAAGGTATGGCAACAATGTGGTAAAACAAGTGGAATAATTACAGCAAAATATGATGAAACAGGCAGGGAATAACTAAAGTAAAGAGAGATAAAAGGCAAAACTCGGATAAAAATATAGTAAAAGGACAGGGATAACCATGCAGAATGTGATAAAATACGGAAATATGACAAGGAAAAAAAAAAGCATAACACGGATAATTGACATAAATTTCGTAAAAAATATTGGAAATGAAGTAGAGAAGATGGAGATTAATGGTTCAGACATTTCCTCTCACCCCCCAGAAAGCTGTGATATTTATCGGGAAAATGCGACCATAAAGTTGATTTACTGCAGCAGTTTTTCAGCATTTATCCCACGTGTTTATACGTGGAATTCTCAGATAGCCAGTCGACTGTCTACGCGATCATCTCAGACAGTTTACGGACAACAAAGACTCTGGTGATGGCATGGGCGTTGCGTGTTTAACTGCACCCAGGATCAAGGTTGCTCAGACAACCAGGGATGCTGTGAAACCGTAGAGTTCTTCGAGACGTCGATGAGGGTTCGCGAAGGAAGAGTGAATTTTGATATAATTAAACACAATTTATAAACATGTGCTGGGATTAATTGTACGTACCAATTACGTTATTTGTGGCGAGATTTAATCTTTACAAAAGCTGACATGCTGAACCAAAGTCAAAACTGGCTGATTCTTCCCAATGCGAATCATCCTTTTGTATCCTGCAACCAGATTTCACTGGTTGCTTTTAACTGTGCCTGAGTGGGGAAGTGGTTAGTGCACTGGTCTCTCAAGGCGAAGGTCGGGGGTTCGAATCCGGCCGGAGGCGCCCCAGTCACCCAGCTGTAGAAATGGGCACCCGACTTCTTCTGGAGTTGGTAAAAGAAAGGCAGCCAGGCGTGATACTGACCGCATCACCCTGTAATGTGACAGGTCAAGGAAAATATGGGCACTAACACCATATCCCTATGTGCCTCTAAGGCATGACAGGATTACCTTTACCTTTTAACTAGGTTTTTGATAAAATAAACCGGTTACGATAACCAAGTTTCTCTCTCTTTCTCTCTCTCTCTCTCTCTCCCTCTTTATCTCTAAATGGGTAATTTACCGGTAATTGCCCGTTTAACACAATCACTTGTAATGAGATCTTTGTGTCCTAGTAAGCAGTTGCTCTGATACTACTGTATGAGTCAGCCAGCTCAAAGTCAAAGCGACCTTTCTAAACGTTTAGGGCAGTGGGTATAATTCAAGCAACATACATATATGCACAACAGGCCGAAGAGAAAAAGAGGTCGACCCACGTGAAACTCTGAAGAGGACATTGTTAAGATAAACCAGTTTAGTGGGCATAACATCCCTTGATGAAGTTGAAAAACTCGCCGAAAACAGGAAAACTTGGCAAACAACTATGCGAGCCCTATGTGGCGTTTGACGGCACGGGAAGGATGTAAGAAGATGACAGGGTGGCTCTTGTTCATGGAATAGAAACTGGAATAAAACAATAAGAAAAGACGAAGAATTGTATGAGGATTAGAGTGAAAAACATTGAGAATAATAATCAGTAATAAATAATAAATTTACCGGGAACAATTAAGACAAAACGTGGTAAAAGGAAAGAAAAAACTTCTAGCACAATAGGATAAAACAGAGAAGGTATGGCAACAATGTGGTAAAACAAGTGGAATAATTACAGCAAAATATGATGAAACAGGCAGGGAATAACTAAAGTAAAGAGAGATAAAAGGCAAAACTCGGATAAAAATATAGTAAAAGGACAGGGATAACCATGCAGAATGTGATAAAATACGGAAATATGACAAGGAAAAAAAAAAGCATAACACGGATAATTGACATAAATTTCGTAAAAAATATTGGAAATGAAGTAGAGAAGATGGAGATTAATGGTTCAGACATTTCCTCTCACCCCCCAGAAAGCTGTGATATTTATCGGGAAAATGCGACCATAAAGTTGATTTACTGCAGCAGTTTTTCAGCATTTATCCCACGTGTTTATACGTGGAATTCTCAGATAGCCAGTCGACTGTCTACGCGATCATCTCAGACAGTTTACGGACAACAAAGACTCTGGTGATGGCATGGGCGTTGCGTGTTTAACTGCACCCAGGATCAAGGTTGCTCAGACAACCAGGGATGCTGTGAAACCGTAGAGTTCTTCGAGACGTCGATGAGGGTTCGCGAAGGAAGAGTGAATTTTGATAAAATGAACGACATATTTTAAAACATACATATCAAAGAATATGACTGATGTATTCAAAGGAATTGCAGGTTATCATTTGTTTATGATATCTACAACATTTGTGTCTACAGACGGGACCTCTGAGAGAAATTTTGTAAGATAGTGCAACCCCCCCAACCCCCCTTCCACCCAATGCGTATCTGTTTTATTTACTCTGGGCCCCCCTGAAGGAAAATCCTTCCCCCCCCCCCCGTAGAGCGGTGTACCGGCAGGATACCCCAATTCTACCCCCCCCTTTCGGCCCTAGATATTTCTCACTCTCTGGCCTATTCCAATCAGGCGTTGGTCATCACCGATTTCAACAACCATCTTTGCTCTTTCTATAAGATATGTGTTGGACCGTGCCCCATACCACTCTTTTAGTCGGTCAAGTATCTTGTTTCTTCGTCTCCCTCGGTCCCTTTTATTCTTTCAGTTGTCCCCGTTGTCACTGACGCCTACCTCTTCTCGCATGTCATACAGATCATGGAATATCATGTTCTGAGTTTTGCCGTTAAAAAAAAAAATAGTATATCTGAATTTGATTTTTTTTTAAAACGAGAATTCAAAATTAGAAACACTAATTGACATATACAGGGGTTCTTCGAATACTGAAAATTATTCCAGTGGTTTCTTTCCAAAAAGGTTGAAAAAAAAGGGGTGGCCTAGATAATACCGCGGGCCTTTTGCTTTTTATTCTTTATGCCTAGCGGTGACAATGACGATAATGGTGTTAATGATTTTCTTGATAATAATAATAATTGTATTGTGATGTAGCTTTACTTCTGTAATTTCTAGGGGCTTTAAAGACAATAAATAAATAAATAAATATGTAGCCAACATCTGCAAGGCCAGCTGCAGGTAAGCTCCACTCTCGGGGGGAGGGGGAGAACAGGAACACGTCAATCTTTGCTTCGATCATCAGGCTGTTGTGACGCACGACCATTTTCGTTATGGGTAATCCGAGTCCACATCGTAGAAGTAAAGCAACTCCTTTACCAGCCCCGATTCACTGAGCACTGAATCCAGAAAGGTCTCTTCTGCCAACTTTAAATGCTGTCGCTGCCTTAAGAAAGTGACCACCTGGTGCCCATTTGTTAAGGGTCCTCTTATAAAACGTCCATTTTGTCTCCGTATTTCTGTCCTGTCTGTGTGTTCAAGTCGGTAATGGTGCTTCTCTGTTTGTTCTTCTTTGTGACCGCCTCTTCTTGCCCTCCGTTTACGTCCAACCCCCGGGCTAAATATTTCGTTTCCTAGCAACAAAATAAACACAACCCCCTGAGGGGCTGGACGATCACTTCCGCTAAAATAGAGACCAGGTTGACCCAAGATAACAAAAGACAGAGCGGTCAAGGTATCCACCTTTTGACCGTGATGTACCAAATCTGTGGCAGCGGTAATCCTTCCAGGCCATTGATCCGGCACGGTGGTCATCAGAAACTGGCTGTTGTGAGTGACTTGTGATTGTCCGACTTGATTTCGGTTCTTTGCCTTTCGGAATCTACCACCCACTCTCCTTACACAGCCGTTCTATAGCGCCCCCCCCTCCCCCTGCTCTTTCAACGATGTGGGTGTTCTCAAGGAAAGGTAAGCACGGACCCTGATATAAGGCTGGGTTCACCTTTCGGTCGTAGGAAAAACTTTTACTGCACGGAAAAACGTTGACGTCCTCGGCCACTGCGGCTGAATGTGTTAAAGCACAATTGTTTTTGAATGGGGGCGCTAGCTTGTAGATCCAGGTAAAGGTAACACTCCTGTTTCCATGCCATTGAGGGATATATTAGGATACGGTTTTAGGGCCGTATTTCCAAGACACTGGGCACTTGAAAATGTGATGTAGTCACTATCACGGCTTGGGGCCGCATTTATCTTCCCAGATTTCTCTGGTGCCCATTTTTAGAGCCTGGGTAGACCCTGGGGCTCTGTTTTGTGTCTTAGTACCAGGAAAAAAAATTTCTGCTGCTGGAACTTTGAACCCGCTGCTACTGGAGTAGTAGAGTGAGTGGGTAACCACTCAGCCAGGCGGAAGCTAAGAATGTGGAAACGGTTATAGCGCATCTCAGCTGAGTCCGTCACCATGGCAGTTATGGCGTCATTGCCTTCTTGACAGAGCTGAGTTTGTTGCCAACAGAGAGAGGTGGGACAAGGTTCCCTGGCAGCAGTGATCGTCGTTGTCCCTGACAACTTTGTCGTCAATCTGGTGTCATATCCACGGTCCCAGTTGTCTTGTTGCATGCGACAAAAGCAGTGGTTCTCACAGGAGAGGAATTTTGCCCAAGGGAATTGTATAATCACAACCGTAAAATGATTGTATAGTGGTTAAAGTTTCTTCTTCTTCTTCTTCTTCTTCTTTGCAGCTGCAAGCTGGTGTTCTTTGCGGCCGACGCGGTGAAATTCTTGAGGCAGAGCATCGCGTCGGATTGGGATTTGGGCTTATTTTTTCATATCGTGATTGGAGCACAAAAAAAAAACGGCATATGCAGCGATTCTTTAGGCTAGGCCTGTTAATGGCAGTACCAACAGAGAGGTGCAACAGGGTCTTGATCTGTTGTGGTTTCGCCAATCTTGACTGCCAAATCGAACAGCATCTTCGTCCCGAGGATTGAGGAGCAGCCTGGGTTGAATAAAGAGAGGCTTGGGACGGTGAGAATCATTGGCTTAACCGCTGATGGTAGCTAATGACGAATAGTTTCTGTTGAGTAGATGCGGCTCAGGTAGACGTTAGCGATCACGCTGTTTCATGAAGTTAATTAAACAATGCTTTATGTTCAGGAAGTCGCTAAAACCGTTCTTTACATTTTAAAAATTTATATACGGCCAAATTTTTGGGTGTTTCATTGTCTTCTCCCGACAAGGCAGTTACCCGTTCAACTGGGGTTTGTGGTTTGAGTCAGTCTATCTATCTGTCTGTCTGTCTGCCTATCTACTTAACCTGCCCACCTGGCTACCTGTCTACATACCTACCTGTCTACTTCACTCACACACACACACACACATGACTTGAGTGCTTCATATTTTTCTAAGCAAACTGTACAGCGCTGACTTTCTGTCACTTTGTTACCTGCAAATCCCGTTCTTTCCTACTTATCCAAATTTGATACCTGTAAAAACTTTGTGCTCTTTTGATTTATAATCCCGAAAAGCTGGCGTGCCCTGAGCTGTAATACAGTTTAGCAGAATGAAATTACTTTTCCTGCTCTGCAGACTTTAACATATTCAGCAAAATGTATTGGAAAAAAGACCACCTGTGTGTGACACATGAGAACGAAGTGAAAATTGGTGCATTCCCCCTCTGTTGTGTTTCCATTTTCAAACCCAGAAACCTCTCTCTGTTCTCTCTCTTCCCCCCCCCCCCAAACTGCCGTTAACAAAGAGGAAGGTCTCAAGAACTTCACACTGGAGAAGGTCATTCAGTCACCAGTGAATGTGTCTAGGCTATAACTGTTGCCCTGGGACCTGGGACCTGGAATAGCTCTGGGGCACGTTTTCTGCCGTCGTCGTTTGTACCTTATCTCTTTGCCTTTGCGAAATGGAATGTGGAAGATTTCAGGGACGTCCGTCTTTGGATGGCTGGGTTGGACGTGTCTACAGGCTGCGTCCTGCCCGTAGGAATGTGGCCGTTGAGACAGCTCCAGCGTTTAGCAGTTTTAAGCGTGTTTAGATGGTCTGCTTGTACTCGAGACGGTTGTTTGGACGACAAGGGTCATAAAAGTGAGGATAGCTGCTTGTGACAGATGAAGTGTCCGTCTGGGTATACGAACTTGGCCACACAATAGAGGGCTAGAACTCGTAAATTTTGGACTGTATTTCTGGATCCGGTTTGCTCGTTTATAACATTTCTTGGAGTTGCTCAGAAATAGTGTGGTCCTCGTTATTTTGGTCAGAGATGTTTTTTTTTGTTTTTTTTTTATAGCTGGTTAGCATTTTGTGGGAGTTGCTTAGCTTCATTTTTGTTGAACAGGTTCCTTCATGACTCATTCTGCCAATACTTATGGAAGTTGCTTAGCTTCATTTTTGTTGAACAGGTTCCTTCATGACTCATTCTGCCAATACTTAACAGGCATGACCAGCCACAACAGAAACAACAACGAGCCATTCTTGTGTTGAAAGATCCATATAATGTCATATCCATATAATGAATACTTATCTTGTTTCGTCGGGGCAGATGATATGAAGAAAGGTTGCTTGCCTGGTCAGCAGCAGTGGAAACATAAACTGAGCACGTGTAGGAATGAGCAGAGTATTCCAGTACATATAGGAATGAGAAAAGTATTCGAGTACTCCAGTAATGAGCAGAGTATTCCAGAAAGTCTAGGAATTAGCAGAGTACTCCAGTACGTCTAGGAATGAGCAGAATATTCCAGTACTTTTAGGAATGAGCATAATACTCCAGTATGTCTAGGAATGATCAGAGTATTCCAGAACGTCTAGAAATGATCAGAGTATTCCAGAATGTCTAGGTATGAGCGGAGTATTCCAGAACGTCTTGGAATGAGCAGAGTTGCGGAATACCGTATGATACGCTGTACAAAAATAATTTATCTGATTCGGGATTTCTTCCTCCAGTGTGTCTGTTAGTTCACGTGGGAGAGGTCTGACCTGTAGATCTAGATTATGCAGAGTTCCTTGAAAATGTGTGAAGACTTTTAAATACCAAGTGGTTGTGAGTGTGTGTGTGGTGGGGCGGGAGAAAAACGAGAGAAAAGGGAAGGGGGGGGGGGGTTAACGGCGAATTATGATCGGTTTCATGAGCCCCGGGTACTTAACAGAATTTGTAACTACTAGTTTCTTTTAATATGGTTTATTTATTGAACGCGTTTTCGTATAGCGTTACGACGTTTACGTGTAACCAAATCAGTATGGGCTCTGCGAAACAGAAGCAAAGTATTCTGCATTCAAAGAAAGACAAGGGTTTGAAGATAGCAAAAAGACAATAACACAAATAAGAAGCTATGAAACATAATCACGCGCAGAGAAACTAACCTCCCTTACTGAGAATCTGTAATGATGGACTTAGTCATCATTAGTCCGTAGTCTCCATCTCTTCAACTTCCTTAGCGGTAATGACCACTCCATTCCCTGGCAGTCTAAGCTCCAGGGCCAAGTTTTTCTTGGCCCACTCGAGCACCCCCTCATAAATTTCTAAAGGTTCATCTGGCCAGTGTAGGAATCACGTGGACGAGAAGTGCTGCTCGAGGGGCTGGAGTGTTTTCTTGATTTATCGTCCTTTCTTCAGGACGAAGCACTTGGTCGTTCACAATCTGGAGCTCGTTCTTCACGAGCTGGACGGAAGCAGTATGGCTGCTCACTAGAGGGAGATCCAGGGTTTGACAAGCTTTGTTTGTTCCTTTGTGTTCCAGTGTGGTCCCTGTCTGTCATTCTTTGTGTTTTGTGTTTGAATTCCAAAGGGTTGGTCTTTGAGGCTGCACAGGCAGCATATTGAAATGTATTTGTTGGCAAAAGCGAACGAAGAAGAAGAAGAAGAAGAAGTTGGCAAAAGCACTGAGATCTTTACATGCACCTGCTGTTTCTTCCACTTAGGAAGGGGGATGGGGTGGTTATGTCTTTATATTTTAAAAATCTGATTTCAGTTTTTTTCCTCCTTGTAAATCTTGGGTATTCGGCAGTCGCTTACACGCAGCTGACCAAGACCCTGTCCAGCTTCTCCATCGGTAACTCCGATAAAAGGCCTAGTCTGGCTAACGGAGCTAGGATCGCTAGAGTTCCCAAGGCGGTGGAGTCTGCTAAATAAGTATTGCATACCCCCTCCCACCCTCCCGCCTGCTCTGCTAGCCCCACTCAGGGACTGAGAAAAACAGCCATCTTAACCTACTCCCAATCCGACACGAAGCTGTGCCTCAACATCTTCACAGTGCCGTCTGTAAAGAGCAGCAGTTGGCAGTTTCAGAGAGATAGAAGAAGACACTTTTATGAGAGTCATAGGGGGATGAGGGGTTCTTCTTCTTGCGCTCCGGAAAAGTCATAGATTTGGGGAGTTTTTGTTTGTTTTTCGATTGACTTTGCATTTCTTTATTTCCTGGCATTTCTTTTATCAGTTTCAGTTTGTTCAGTTTCAATAATAGGGGAAAGAAAGACGGGCAGGCGGCGGGGGACATGGAGACAAACAGTACAAGAAGAACTAAAGCCAGCCCGAAAGACATGGTTTGAGGTATCCCGGCTTTGTCAGTCAAGGCAGGACTGGCTGGAGAACCTTTGTTGACGTCTTATGCTCCATAGGGAGTACAGAGAACCGATGATGATGAGGATGTTTTAATAATATTTTCCGCAATAAATGGCGCAGATACAAGTTCAGTGCTGTAGCTGTGCTTGAAAGGAAGCTAAAGATTGAGAGTTGTGAAGATTATATCGTCTTTATGAGTATTAATATTTCACAAACAAGGAAGGGCAGGAGCAGAAGAACACAGAGAGAGAGAGAGAGAGAGAGAGAGAGAGAGAGAGAGAGAGAGAGAGAGAGAGAGCGGTAAAACAGACATTAGCGTTTTTTGCTGGAGCCTTCGTTAACACAATTTGCTTTGTGTGATTTCTCGATTATCAAATCAGATTACTCGCATAAAAAAGAACGTTAAGCGGGAACACGTAATCCGAAATCTTTTATCGTCACACTGTGTTCTTGGTTTTGTGCATGGCCGCAATTTATATACGCAGAGCTTGGTTTCCATGAAAAAAAGGGTGAAGGTCACCAACACCTACGTTAATATGGAGACTTCCTGGCGATGGAGGTCCGCGTTCATAAGAGAGAGGAGAGTGAGAGTGAGAGATAGAGGTGAGAGAGAGAGAAGAGTGTGAGAGAGAGAGACGTGCTTAGCGTAGAATGAGTCTCTCTCACGTCTACGAGAACACACCACGTACATAATTCATGAAATGAAATATTCCCTGGGCCAGTAGCATCTATCACATCGCGCCCGCAACAGACTCCCTCGTGGTCTGGACGTGGCAGAGACCGTTTCATTACAGACAGCTGGCAGATTTGCAGGACATGGCGGATTAACAGATTTCTTGTGACCTATTTTTTTGGAGTTGTTCAGAAATGTTGTAGCCTTTGCGAAAAGTCGCCTGTATCTTGAATATATTGTCGTTAGTGATACTGCTGTTCTGTAGGTAGTCTATTCCTATATATAGCTCCGTTGTGTAAGTCTTGTCTCAGAACCTTAAGTGTCCAGGGCACATGGGGCTTCCTCAAGGGTTTTCCACAAATGCCTGTCCTTTGCCTTTTTTTTCCCGCTCTTGCCCAGGTGAGCCCTCTATTGCTCAACATCCTTTCTGTTGTTCTTCTCCATGTCTCCTTTGGTCTACCCTTACTTCTGTTCCCCAGTGGTGTCCATCTTAGTGCTTTTTTTTTGGTAGTGAGTTGTCAGTCATCCGGAGCACATGTCCCAACCATCGCCAGCGTCTTTCCTCAATAATTGCTGTCAGTAGCTTCGTCTGCATTTCTGTCAACAAGATGGTATTTCTTACAGTGCGTTGTGTAAATAGTCTGTTCTTATTAGCAGCCCCATTGTGTGAACAGGGTCATCCTAAAAATATTATCGTCGTGTATATAGTATCACATATTAAATATTCTTTGCAATGTACTAAATAATCGTTGCAGTAATTGTCACTATGAATATGATGTAAATATTAAGAATAGTGAGGATCCCATGGACAGCCAAGATAACTAATGAGCAGTGTTTGAAACAAACTAACAAAACACATAGTATAATAAGAAAGATAAGGAAAAGGCAGTCATCGTTCTTGGGGCATGTGATGAGAAGAGAGAAACTGGGAAGCATCATAGCAGCGGGTAAAACTGAAGGCAAGAGAGGCAGAGGATAAGTGAAGGAACAGTTGTTAGAAGACCTAACATTGTGGTATGGAAAGAAACCAGCAACAGAGTTACTCAGAAATGTAAAGGACCGAGATTTGTGGAGGAATATGATTGCCTACGTCGCCCGGCAGGGTATGTGTGCCTACGTCGCCCGGCAGGGTATGTGTGCTTACGTCGCCCGGCAGGGTATGTGTGCTTACGTCGCCCGGCAGGGTATGTGGTGACGATGAAATATGTCGGATTAAGGGAAAGGCGAAGAGGCAACCTGGAGAAAGATTTAAGAGAATTTGGAGTAAACGAGAACGAGAGAGAGAGAGAGAGAAAGAGAAAGCCAGGCGCCGACATGAAAGAAGATGATATCCATGAAAGCATTAAAAACCCTGGGAAACGAGAGAGAGAGAGGAAAGAGGAGAGAGAGAGAGAGAGAGGAAAGAGGAGAGAGAGAGGAGAGAGAGAGGGGGGAAAGAGATAGAAAGTCAGGCGACGAGAAGAAAGAAGATGATATCCATGAAACGATTAAAAGCCCTGGGAAACGAGAGAGAGAGAGAGAGAGAGGAGGGGGAGGAGAAAGAGAACGAACGGTCTTAATTTTCGAAGGATGAAAATTTGGGCAGGCAGGTCCCTCTGTCATTCTCTAGAGAGAGAGAGAGAGTAGCAGGTTCTAGTCTGGAGCTTCTCCTCACGTCCACACGTTAACACGCTTCCTAGTGCGTGATGAATCTCAAACTGTCTCAACGAGGAAGTGCTCCACATTGTTTTCCGCTCTCTGATGGCCAGCACCCGTAATGTCCCTCTCATATCTGACCTTCCTTCTCTGCATAAGCCTGATTACGGGGACGGGAGATGATGCACTGTCCTTTCGCAGCAAAGCAGTTGTTCGTCCTAACGGAGTCCGTGGTTCGAGCCCCACCACTCCTTTACTATTTTTCTGTCTCTCACGTCTAAAGCGTCTGATATTTTCCAAGGCTGGCCATATAACACTGTTCTCTATCACTTTATCGGGCGTTCTATATTTCATACACGTCTATATGTCGGTGACTGTTCATACTTGAACATTGTCAATGCGCTGATGGGTAATCAGTGGGAACTAGAGAAAGTCGTTTGGTGGAAGGATAATACAGTTCCCCTGTCTCGCTAATAATTTTATAAGTAGGAGGTTCTGTAGGAGCTGGGACGCGAGAGGAATGTGGAGAAACTATGACGTACAGGTCGACACAGGGGGCTCTGACACCATTCAGTCTTGTCTTGTCTTGTCCTGTCTTGTCGATCAGTTGGGTCTGACTGTAGGTAGTTCACGTGATAAAGGAGGATTCATTGCTCATTTGGAACAAGTTTGTCTTCTCCGAGTTTGTTATTGGTGAATTTTCGACAGCGCCTCTCTCTTCTCAGTATCTTGGCTCATTTTCGACTATGCGTGCATTTTCTTAGCTTTTTTTTTCGGTAATTTTCGGTAATGTTTATTCCTTCTCTTACGTTTTCGTGGATGTTCACCTGTGTATGTCTCGTCTCAACATTTTCGACGATTTTTTGGACAATGTTCATCTTGTCTTGTCTCCGGATTCTCGTTTGTTTTCACCTGTGTATCTCATTTCAACACTTTCGGTGATTTTCGACGAATGTTTATCTTTTCTCATCATTTTCGTTGATTTTCGACGATTCATTATCTCTCTCAATAATTTTCGACGATTTCCTCCTTTCAGTCTTCCTCCCATCGCTCCAGCCACTTCTGAGCAGCATCTCGCCAGCACCAACAAATATTTGTCGCTGGAGCTCACCAAAAGCCCGAACTCTGGACAGAGACCCACCCCCACCCCAACCAAGAAGAGCACTGCAGCAGAAAATGATGGCCATAAAGGCTGACATGTATGGAGAACAGTTTTTGCCTTGTTCAGACCAGAGAACTCGCGCCAAATTCTTCGCGGAAGCCATTTCCCCCCACAATCTCCGAAATTAAAGTTATAAAATTCGGTTCTTTTCAATTATTCATCATGTCGGTCAGCCCATTATCAGTTCTTTTTATTATTTTTTTTTTATTTTTAAAAAAAAAGGATATCGAAGCTTTTCCACATAACTCAAAAATGAAAATAAAACCCAGAAAAGAGAATCACACGAAAAAGGAAAAAAAAATGAAATCTGAAATGAAACTGAAATATGAGGCAGCCTTCTCATTCTCTTTTCTTATTCCCCATTTCCTTTATTCCCGCTTTCTTTGTTCCAGTTTTCTTATTGCGTCTTATTTTGCTTCATAGCTTTCCAGTTTTTTGTTTTTTTGGTCATTTTAATTATATATTTTTTTGCTGTTTATGTATCTGTTCTTTTCCAGTTACATTTTTTTGGTCATTTTAATTATATTTTTTTTTTGGTGCTGTTTATGTATCTGTTCTTTTCCAGTTACATTTGTGTTTCGTTAAGTTTTCATTGATTTGAGATAATTAGAGATAACTTTTTACAAGCAGAATAGCGCGAAACTGGTGTCAGTGATATATACCATCGCATTTAAAGATGGGAAAGCTGTGTGTTAGGCCAAAAGATTGTTGTGGTCTCAGAGAGAAGAATTATGATTATTATTTAAATCGTGTTATCGCAGGTTTTAAAGACTGTAACATTCTCAGAGAAAAGTTCTTGCCTAAACTCTGCTATCCTGGAATACTTTATTCTTTATTTTAACATTCTCAGAGAAGAGTGAAGTTCCTGCTTAAATCATATTATTCCCCCCCCCCCCCCAAAAAAAAAAAGAGAAAAAGTTGGAGTGGTCAGCCGCGAGGACGAAGGAACATATCTCTGAATGTATGCATTTATGAACCAACTAATTACTTTCCTAGTGTTAAGATGGCTAGATATGATACTGACAACATCACACTTTCATGTGCCCTAGGTCTTGGAAATACGGGCCCAACACTGTATCCCCCATTATGCCTTAATGGCACGGAAACGGGAATTTTACCTTTACCTGCCTTACTAGCACGGAAACGGGAATTTTACCTTTACCTGCCTTAATAGCACGGAAACGGGAATTTTACCTTTACCTGCCTTAATAGCACGGAAACGGGAATTTTACCTTTACCTGCCTTAATAGCACGGAAATGGGAATTTTACCTTTACCTTTACGTGAAGATGACTGTTTTTTTTATAACCCTGCTACATACAGTTATGATATAAGATACATTAAAGTTATCATAACTAAATTTGACCCTGTTCGTTTTTTGTTCTCGTGCTGTACTAACAAGACCTGGGATTTATTTGGTTTCTTTTAAAAAAATGCTATTACGATTTTACGATTTTTAAATAATTCTAAATTGTAGAGTTATTCCTAGGACAAAGCGTCCTCATCGCCAACATCACAGTAGTCATAGTGATGGTCTTCATTACCATCATCATCGTCGTCGTTATCCGTTGTGGAAATGTATGTGACAAAAATAAATACATCCCATTTACAGCGCGTGGAATAAAGTGCCATTTGAAACAGTGGAATAGCACACCCATTTAAAACAATAGGAGTAAGCACAATTAAGCACTGTTTAAAACGAGAGAACTAAAGCACACTTTGAAGCAGTGGGTAAGAGGTGTCGTGGAAAATAGTGGATTAATGCACCATTTGAAACAGCTGGGAATAAAGCGCCATTTAAAACAGCAGACTTGCCCACTACCTAAAACAATAGGAATAAAGCAGTGTGTACAACAATAGATATAAAGCACGTTTTAAAACGTAGGAATAAAGCACCATTTGGAGCAGTAGGAATAAAACACCATTTAAAACAGTAGAAATAATGTACCATTTATAACAGAATGAATGAAGCACTCTTTAAAATAGTGAGAATACTGCCCCATTTAAGACAATGAAATAACGCACCATTTGAAACAGTGAGGTAACGTACCATTTAAAACAGTGAAATAACGTACCATTTAAGACAATGAAATAACACAATTTAAGACAGTAAGATAACACACCATTTAAGACAGTGAAATAACACACCATTTGAGACAATGAAATAACACACCATTTAAGACAGTGAAATAACACAACATTTGAGACAATGAAATAACGCACCATTTAAGACAGTGAAATAACACACCATTTAAGACAGTGAAATAACACACCATTTAAGACAGTGAAATAACACACCATTTAAAACAATGAAATAACACACCATTTAAGACAGTGAAAATAACACACCATTTAAGACAGTGAAAATAACACACCATTTAAGACAGTGACATAACACACCATTTAAGACAATGAAATAACACACCATTTAAAAACAACGAAATAAGGCACCATTGAAAAGAAAATGTCAGCTTCAAACTATTGATTTCGTTGCCTCGGCTTTCCTTTCCTGTGGCCGTTATTTCCTGTCTTTTTTTGTGTTTCATTACTTTCGTATCTTGTAACTTCTCCCTCCTTGCTGTCTCGGCTGGAGGACCACGTTGACATCCGACCATCGGCAGCTCTGACAAGCAATTTCCATAGTTATGCTCAAGACTGGCCTCCGTCTTTTCTGATTAACATTTATGAAGAGTGGCCCCGTGAGCACTGATGTGTCGTGCCCTGCTCTCGTGAGGTGAACGTGATGTAATTCTGATGCCTGTTTTAAGATGGGGTTGATATATGGGGGGGGGGGGGGGGGGGGGGAGGGTGCTGCAGTTTATCAAGGTCACGAAAAATGTTGCTAGTTGGTTGCTAGATTTGTTGTGTAGGCTGTACTACGTGTGTGTGTTGTTAAGACGAGGTTGTCTTTATGCTGTCTGTTTTGGTGGTGGTGGTGCCTAACACCGCATTCCCCAGTGTGCGCTAATGGCAGGGAAACGGGAAACTTTACCTTTTACCGTTACCTAATATTAAGTTAGATGTATCACAACCACATGTTAACTGTGTTCGACTGGGGGTGTATTTGGTTTTATGTTGTGTTAGTATATTTAACGCTTTGCTTTCCATGAAGCTGTTGTTATATGTCTTTACTGTGACACGTGATAGGTTTCCCTTGTGAGTGGCTTGTTTTGTTTTAGAGCACCCAGACATGACGTGTGTGCGTGAGCAGTATGTTAAACTAGACGTGATTCCCCCCCCCCCCTCTTTTCACCACTATCCATTTGCAGTGTAGACCTGCCATCATACAGCGTGTGCATTTGAATACGTTAATAGTTAACAGGACATTTCTCATAGAGAGGAGATTAGGATTGGGGAGGATATGAGGCGAACTTTAACTACAGCAGTGAGCCTTAATAGCTCGGGAAGAAGAAGAAGAGTTAACTGAGTCCAGGATGAATATGTTAAATTTCGACAGATCCACTTTTCTTTCTCGTGCCATGTAGCATATAAGCTTGCCAGAATTCTGTGTTCAAGCGCAGTGTGGGACTCGAACCTACATTCTTTGCTTTAGAAAGGTTTCCAATCCTTTTTTTTTTTTCAACATCCAAGGATCACTTTACGGCTGCATGTAAGTGGCGAACCACCAGGTTATATGTGATATCGTAACGCCATAAACCTGTAAGTGGCGAACCACCAGGTTATATGTGATATCGTAACGCCATAAACCTGTAATTGGTTTTATTCAGAGGTTTGCGCTTAATACCAAAAGTGATAACGCAGCTGGAAACCATCTGATAGCAACCACAGGGGACTACCGCTTTGAATGGAGCTGATAGCTGACAGTATAGTTCTTCCATTAGTTCCTTGTATTTCTGTATCTTAATTAGTTTTCTTAATCTTGCGTGTCTCTTTGTCTTCGAAGTCTAAAGTTTATAGCAACAGCGAACTCATTCTTGTTTTAATGGAGGACAAATCAGCGCTATCGATGACTCACTGAAGCAGTTCTACAGAGTAGGAGGAGAAAAAAAATGCAGTGGAGAATTAAAACCAATGAGAGCCGATGACACATCGTAGATTTATGCTAACATTTATGAAGCTGATCAAAACAAGGTGCTTGGATTGGTACATTAGCACTGTAGAGATCGGCAAGCTATTTCCCTTTTCCATCTCAGGGCTTGGCTGTCTAGCAAGGACAACCCCAGCAGGAGATTACAATCGTACAGTGTAATGCATGCCAATGTGATGTCAGGGCGTGAGCAGTAAAACAGCCACTACATGTTCCAGAGTGTGCACAAATGCCCGGTTTTACGACCGCGTGAGTCACTCTTGTGTATAAAAATTCGCCCTCAACATTTCCTCGATAATGATCAGTTTTGGTTTACGTCATTCTTTGAATGTTTCTTTCTCGTCCTGTTCTTTTCTTCCTCTGCAGGGCTGTGTCTCCCTTGATAATGTGCTCAGTTCCATTACAAGACTCCAGTCCCAGCATCTGTTCTTCAGAATCTTGGGTCTAAGCGTCCCATTTGTTGACGAAAGGGAACTAATTGCTCCTTGGGGTTTCCATCTTGTTAGCTTCCGTGTTGATGAACTCCCAGAGTGTTAGTCATTGTCTGCAGACGGCCTTGCTAGCACCCATGCACGAGTAATTTCTTGTCGCAGAAAGAAAGGCAAGGGTGGATTTAGGTCAGCAGTCAAACTGGATTTTTTTTTTGGGGGGGGGGAGGAGGGGAAAGAGTTTTGTTAACTGTAGCTTAAATTCTTTCATTCACTTAAAAAAAATCAGCTGTTGATATTTGGTAACATGTTGTCTGCAGTTGTTGTATGTTCACTCTACGAAGTCGTTCAATATTCATTCTATAAAGGCCGTTAAAGTTGTTGTATATTCACTCTACAAATTCGTTCAATATTCATTTTGCAACGGCCGTTATGTATTCACTCTAAATAAGTGGTTGTATATTCACCCTTACAGTCTACAAAAGTCGCTGCATATTTATTTATTCAGCATGCATATGTATTCAACACTCTACAAAAGTTGTTGCGTATTTACTCTACAGTCTGTAAAACTCGCTGCGTGTTTACTCAATGATTACATTTGAAACATCGGCATTTCAGTTTCTTCCTCTTTCTCTATCTCTCTTTCTCTGTGTGTGTGTTTCCATCAACACTTTCTAATACTCATTTCCGCAGACATATTCTAACCCCCCCCCCCACCCCCTTCTCTCCGCTTTAAAATTTTAATTCCACTGAAACAAAACAAAAAACGCCAAACATAGGACAGGAAAAAAAAAACAAAAACGGAAGTAGTTCTTCAACAATTTTGTGGTCAAGTTCAGAGAATGCCAAGTGTAATTAGCGCGTAATTGAATTTGTATGCCACGGCTTTCCTTTTCATTTATCTGAAATCATGTTCAGTTTTAATCAGTCGACTTCTGGATTCTGTCAGCTGCAATCAAAAAAAAAAAAAAGAAAGTAATGGAGTTAAAATAACAAGAGAACTTTTCCAGTTCTACTTCCATAGCTCGTAGTTTTAGACTAAACGCGGAAGTCCATCACCACAGCGGACACATCCCTGAAGGATGTTATAAGATGGAGTCTGTTCTTGTGGGGGTAAGTGATTACGGATAGGGAAGACTAGCGTCAGTCATCATCGGATGGTTATTTGATGAGCGTGACACGGTTAGTTAACGCTGGTAAGAGGCGGTTATTTGGTGATAGTAACAAGGTTAATTTAACGCTAGTGGAAAAAAGAAAAAAAAAAAAGGTCCGGACTGCGTCAATACGTTTTCGGATTAATGAACCGGATAAATTTTCCGAGCGTCTTTGAGTCGGATTTTTTTTTTTTGGGGGGGGGGGGGGGTTTCTTTGCCTGTTTTGGAAAGTGAGAACTGTACTGCTGGTATTTCTGAACTTTCCATCTGTCTGGGTCTTTGTGTATATAAACAATGAGGCTGCACAGAGGGTATTTGACATCCGCGTGCCTGGGGACTGCCGTGTATGAACAGTCTAGGACAGTGGTTACCGCCAGGTGCGCTGTGGCACACTGTTGTGTCGAGAAAGGTCCGCTGGTGTGCCACAGAATTTTAGGGATATAGTCGAAAATATCGATGCTGCTCATTTTTAAATATGGAAACCAGCGTCTAAAAAAAAACTAATGTCATATTCTGTGATAGCTTTCTCGCTGTGTTCGGTGAAGAATGTTACCAGTCGCTGCTTTAGAATATCATCTCGCAAAGTGAGGCACACTGGATTAGACTACCGAGGCACCGTACATTGAGTAACTGAATGTAGGATATTCCCTTCGCCCTTTGTCTAGAGCTAATTATGTGTGTATATGGGGGAAAAAAATAAACAAAAACAGTATTAATAAATATAAACGTTTCCAGGTTTGAAATAGCAAGTAGTGAAGAAAGCAGAGGGGAAAAAGCAATAACGAAAGTCCGATTGTTATGTCTTCTTCTTCGCCTTCTTTGAGTAGTTGAATTCAGAAGCTTTCTTGGCCATCGAGGCTTATACCTGCAGACAAGACACGTCTCCATACAAGACACATCTCCATTTCTCTCTGTTCTTGATCTTTTCTTACCAGATGTCGATTCCAGGAGCGCGTATATCTTCTTCTAAGTTGTCTCGCCATCGTTGTCTTGGTCTGCCTCTAGGTCCGTCCTCTTTCATCGCTTCTGTACAGGCCGTATTAGTTTGTCTATCCTCCTCCATTCTCTCTAGATGTCCGAGCCACCTAGGTCTGTTGTTCTTTTCATA
This sequence comes from Achatina immaculata, assembly GCA_009760885.1. Taxonomy (NCBI): domain Eukaryota; kingdom Metazoa; phylum Mollusca; class Gastropoda; order Stylommatophora; family Achatinidae; genus Lissachatina; species Lissachatina immaculata. Next base: position 10,153,876 of record CM019718.1, read on the forward strand.
GTGACTGTTAACAATCCAAAAGTTATAAACAATGTGGAGATTTCTTCTTTTTCTGGTCTGTTTATGTTAACAAAGAAGAATTAAAAAACTTTTCGGCCAATATAAACTGCCCTCATCTGATACAGTCAACAACAGATACTATTTTCCAGTTTACACGTATGTTCTGCTAATTATTCAGACAATGAGACATTTGGAAGGCTAATAGAACAGAGCATATTCAAATGAGTAGAACAATTGTTTTACTAAGCCGCTGCGTTTTATAGTTCCGAAGAACTAGTGCAAAATAGATGCTATTAGTATTCGTCCGATCTATTTATGTAAACAATATTCTGTTTGTCGCATGTAGATTCCCTCAGACGGAGTCATCATCCATATAAACTGGACATATATTGCAAGATGTCTGCCTCATATTCGGCCCGGCCACATTTCCAATAGACCGACACCCGGAATAATCCCGACCGATTACCGAAACGGCCAGAGAGTCTTCCAGCGGATGTTTCCACAGCTTCGTTTTGATTGGCTGGATCGGTCTGTGGCCCCCAAGGGAGGCAAGTGTAAATGAGAAGAGTGCTAGGAAGGGAAGTAATTCGAGGTGCCCAAATTGTTGGCCCCTACTGCGTCACCGCCCCCTATTGTTTTCGCGTTTGGAAAAGGTGACTTCAGTTGTTTCTCCCTTTGTTTCCAAGACAGTTGCCTCTGAGATTTGCATTTGCTGAATTCCTGCATGAAAGAGAACCCGGATGTTAAAAACCAAATTATTCAGGGAATTCATGTCGTCTGGTACTTACTTAGTTCTTCGCCGTCGTGGGGGCAAAGCAGATGTTGTCATGAAGAGTATGGCGAGAAGTGACGGGATGAAGGATTTAGAAATGATGTATCGATTTGTAGAGCGTTAAACATAGGTTAAATGGTTAATGAAAGTTTGGCTTTCTGAGATCTATTATTTGGATGTTATGGTAGGTGGTCCTGCTCTTCCACATCTCCCAGCTTCTAAGATTCTTTTTACATGGTTCTGTCTGTTTTTCAGGGCTGCTCCAAAGTTTATATTAAATCTGTCTGTCTGTCTATCTATCTATCTATCTATCTATCTATCTATCTATCTATCTATCTATCTATCTATCTATCTATCTATCTATCTATCTATCTATCTATCTATCTATCTATCCCTTTAAAAATAAAGATCATTCATTCATTCATTCCTACCTACCTCTACCTACCTATGGATTATAAGACGCTTTGTTTTATCAAAAGTTTATGCTCTAAAAGCAAACAAAATTTTGGTATATTATAAGACAGTTGTTGAAGATGTATACGGCTTTCATCTGACACCTTGGAACTCGTGTGGTCTATCTTGGACCACACAGGGGACCACGGGACCTAACGAGGACCACATGTGTGAATTCAGTAGGTTCACAGTGCGGTTTTTGGTGGTAGAAGTGAACGAAGAAGAAGAAGAAGATCTGACACCTGATTATCAAGATCTGAACAGTCTTCATTTGCTTTAGATCTCAAATCCACATCTGCACGGAGACCATCAAGCAAACATATGCGCTAATCTGACATAGCGTGCATAGAAAACACATAGAATAGTCCCAAATGTTTAAGTATTAGACACAACAGACGCGGAAATTTAAGGCGCCCAAGTTCCGTTTGTAACATTTGGAGTTGGCTGTTGCGTCGCCATCATTCATTCAATGCTATAGGTCAGGCTCTTTGTGAGTCCAGCAATAATGACCAGAGCAGTATCCTACAATGGCAGAAGCCAGGTTTCTGCAGTCTTCTGAGGACAATTGAGCGCTTGCGTCTAGAGTCGTTACGACATCATTCATCATCACACTTGGCCCGAAAACAGACACCCCCCCCCCAACACCCTCCTCGCTGTTTCACCAGTGTAAATATCAGGGAGGCTTGTCGACCCGGTGACCTCTGACCCGGGTTCCTGGACTTTTCTAAAACTGAGTTTACTTAAGAAGTGAACCTGCATTCTGAAATGGCTTTTGCCCAGCAGGGGTTCAAGCCAGTTCAAGCACTTGGACCAAATAACGCTTCGTAAATCCCCGGGGTAAACCTTGCTTTCTTGCCTGTTGACTGGAGGGATATTGGAGGGAGGAGGGTGAGATGTCCTTGCCTGTTGCTGTAGTTTGTGACTCCGATGGCAGTTAATGTTTTTTTTTTTTCACCATTATTCCTTTTTTTAAGTTGAGAAATAACATATCAGACTGAAAGTTGTACTCTCTGATTTGTGTTGAATAGTGGAACCGTTTATGTTCACAATCAGAGAAGAGGTATTTTTCAGTTCCAGGGTGGGGGGATATGTGTGTATGTGTGGTTTTTTTTTTTAATATGCAGTGGTTTATAACTAAGACATGGTTTATATTAGGTACAGCATTGGTAAACGTGGCAGAAACATTTCTTCGTTTCATCGCGTGACCGCAGACAGAATGAACTACAGAAGGGAAAGTCAGTTTCATCATGTCATGGTTCTGGAGTGTACATGCCCGTTTTTTGGTTTTTTTTTCTTTTTTAAACTTCGTCCCAAGTGATTGAACCACGCGATCACAGACCTGGTTCCTGTAACCAGTCCGGAAGTAAGATTTATGTTACTTAACATCCTGGAGGAGATTGGCAGCTCTCTGGATCTGCGGGGGGTCGTAACTGGGGCACAAGTGTGGCCGCTACGAGAACCCGTTACATGTTTTAAGCAAGCGCTAGGAAGTATGATTCAGGTCAGATGAGCAAAAAAGGTTTTTCTCTAAACATTCCCTCCCCACTCCCGATGTCCTTGTTTACCTTGTCGTCTATTTCATCTTCCTTGTTCTCTTTTCCACGGAATCTGTTCTAACGTACTCTGTAATTACGCATCCCTGATTTAATCTAATTCTCCAACTCAGTATGTTCATTTTGTACATATTTTCCCCCCACGTGTAAAGAATTATGTTCACACGTCCCATATTAGATCCCGGATAGTTAGCACTTAATGACCGGGACGGATCTAAGGTTTTCGAGACAGTCTCTGTTGGATTCGTTGCATAATTTAAGACAGCTTTAAGTAATTTGTATATGATTTTATCCCCTCATAACGTTCAAGGGGTAGACCAGTTCCACGGTGGCATGACAGCCTGGGAGAAGATCTCTGTGCCATCGGGGTGAACACATGGAAGGAGAAGACAAAGAACACAGAGAGAAATTGAGACAAATCTTGTCTGCAGCAATGAGCCGCGATGAATAGAAAGCTGAATGAATGAATGAATGAATGAATTCACCATCAAATCTGTTTCACTGTGTTATCGTTTAGGCTTTTATCATTCACCAATTTCTTTTAATCCGATGGTTTTCAATCTTCAGACTTTCTGCCTTAGAGTTTCTTCTTCTTCTTCTTGTCTAGATTTTGTTGTACATTTCTACAACGACTTCTCTCTCTCTCTCTCTCTCTCTCTCTCTCTCTCTCTCACCCCCCCCCCTTTCCCAATTTTCAAAATCCATGTTAGCCATGCCGTTGTGTCATTCTCTGTGTGTAACATGATTCTGGCTTTCTATTTCTTTACTACAGAATTCCGTGACATGTGTTTGGATACTGAATCTTACAATACAACGCGGCGTGTCCCCAACAAAGACGATGCTGAGAGTTTACAGCCTCGTTGCTTTCTATAGCGACACCAGCAATAACGTAACTAAGTTTGTTTTTTTTTTTTTGGGGGGGGGGGGGGGAGAGCGACACATATGGTGGCCTGTCTGTGCATATTTTTATTGTGTGATATACAATTTGTATCTGAGCGGACTATAGGTAATTATTGAATGTTTCAAGTCTTGTAGTGCAGGTTAAAAAAAAAAAGCTAAAGGTAATCCTGTCATGGCTTAGAGGCACATAGAGATATGGTGTTAGTGCCCATATTTTCCTTGACCTGTCAGCACACTAGAGGGTGATATGGTCAATATCACGCCTGGCCGCTTTTCCTTCCTCAACTCCAGAAGAAGTCGGGTATTCATTTCTACAGCTGGGTGACTGAGGTGCTCCGGCCGGATTCGAACCCCCGACCTTTGCCATGAGAGACCAGTGCACTAACCACTTAGACCAAGTCGAAACTGATTGTGCATGTATATTGTTTTAAAAATTGAAAAGTACATGTATACGAAGTAGGGGAAGGTAAAATGAGAAGGTAAACAGCGAGAATGTGAGTTAAAGAAATAAGACTGTTATTATTTGTCCTTGATGCATGAATGTGAGTTTTGGAGTTAATCTGCGGGCATAGAGTCGATGGGAAGGTGTAGGGGAAGGGAGACAAGTGTTGTGACCGTCTTGAAGTTTCGGAATGTAGACAAGAAACGCAGGCTCCGCCTCTCTGAGGAGATTCCTTGGTTTACCCTGATTGTCTGTGCTATTTATATCACGCAGAAGACAGAAAGAAAGAAAGAAAAACCTGTACGCATATTTCCCTTCAGTTAATCAGATCATTGGCAAGGCCACATTCACTTCTTAGCAGCAGGTTCAACTGTTTCCATCTGAACGAACCTCACGAGTTCCATCTGAGCGAACCTCACGAGTTCCATCTGAACGAACCTCACGCGTTCCATGAGTCACATCTATAGAGCCAGAACGTCGAGTTTATATATATTTTTTTTTTGCAGATGAAGGACATCTTCGTGAGGTCATAAATTCACGAGCCGGGGGCACTTGATGATAGCTCTTAAATATTGAGGATGTCCATGCTGCCGGATGAAAGGAGGGAATAGAATGATGAATGCATGATGTCCTCTTTAATTATAACGTTGTTTTATCTTTTGGCATCTTTGGGGAGGGGGGTGGGGGCAAACATGAATTATTTATTCACAGTATCGGTTGAGGAGTGGGTACGCTACGAGTATATTCTCGACAGCCTACCTCAGCCCCACCCCCACCCCCCCCCCTTTCACACACACACACACACACGCACGACCTGAGGCGGAAAATCATTGCTTTAAACGAAAAACGTTATAGAAAGTAACTGTTACTACTACTGCTGCTACTACTTTTACTACTACTATTTTTAGTAATACCATTGCTACTACAACTACTATTATTGCTACTAATACTACTGTTTCTACTACTACTGCTGTTACTACTACTACTGCCACCACTTTTACTACTTTTACTACTACTACTAATACTACTGTTTCTACTACTGTTACTACTACTATACTACTACTACTGCCACATTTACTACTTTTACTACTGCTACTACTACTACTGCTGCTACTACTACTACTACTACTACTACTGCCAATTTTACTACTTTTACTACTACTACTACTACTACTGCTGCTGCCACAACAGCAACGACCACCACCAAAGAACAACGTAGTACACGGAGTTCCTTTGTTGCAGCGTGCTCATTTTCTACCAAATAGCCACCTTCGTCCACAGCGTGGGACTGCCCAAGCCATCGATGAAACAATAAAGAGCGCTTGAATTCCACCTTAAACTAGAACAGGTTTTTTTCCCCCTTTTTTTCGAATGAAGAAATTCTGAAGAGAGAGAGAGAGAGAGAGAGAGCGAGAGACTGGTAGTTAGTTGTAGCTGGAAGCTTCGTGGCTTTCTGATTTGCTCCACTGTAATTATTTATTGATTTATGGTGCCCTACATTTTAAGATGCCACTGGGCGAGAAGCAGTTCAAAGTTCCGGTTTGTCAGCATTGCTTGAAATGTTCAAGTTGATTATTCTCCGTTTAAATTTTGGCTATCTGGGGCCCGAAAATCGCTAGATTTGGAGTAATTAAATGCTGTTTACCGACCTGGCGAAAGAGGTGAAGGGAGGGAAAAGATTTTTTTTTTATTCCATGGGGTAATTTTTTAGTATAGGTTGGATGTTTGTCTTCTGGTTGGTTGTAAAGATTGTTATGATTTCATGAGTTGTTAGAGAGTCCGTAGGTGTGAGTAGTAGTAGTAGTAGTAGTAGTAGTATTCATCATCATCATCATCAATCCTCCGTACTCCTCTGGAACATAAGACATCAATGGCAATAGTAATATTAATAATATTTGTTAGTGGATTTACGAAGAAGGAGAATAGATTAAACAAAGGCCGGAAACGCTAGTAGTGGTAATAGTAATGACGATGATGAGGGTGATATTGATGATGATGGTGATGGTAGTGATAATGATGACTGTGAAGGTGATAATGACAGTTACAACACCAATACTTCAAAACAGCGTTCCACCTAATTTTATTAATAACCACTGCCGCAGCTACTACTGCTGCTGCCACCACAGCATACCACCACCAGAAGAGGTGAGAGAGAAAGGGCAAAGAGGTAGAGCAAGATAAAGATGGAAGGAGAGAGAGACAGCGTGGGAAGAGGCAGACTAAAACAAGGATGGAGAAAGAGGGACAACATGAGAAGAGGCAGACCAAAAGAAAGGTGAAGAAAGAGGGACAGCATAGGAAGAGGCAGACCAAAAGAAAGGTGAAGAAAGAGAGACAGCGTAGGAAGAGGCAGACCAAAAGAAAGGTGAAGAAAGAGGGACAGCGTAGGAAGAGGCAGACCAAAAGAAAGGTGAAGAAAGAGAGACAGCGTAGGAAGAGGCAGACCAAAAGAAAGGTGAAGAAAGAGGGACAACATGAGAAGAGGCAGACCAAGAGAAAGGTGAAGAAAGAGGGACAACGTGGGAAGAGGCAGACCAAAAGAAAGGTGAAGAAAAAGGGACAACGTGGGAAGAGGCAGACCAAAAGAAAGGTGAAGAAAGAGGGACAACGTGGGAAGAGGCAGACCAAAAGAAAGGTGAAGAAAGAGGGACAACGTGGGAAGAGGAAGACCAAAACAAAGATGGAGAGAAAGAACAACGGAAGTGGTAGATCAAGGCAGAGATGGAGAGAGAGAGAGAAAACGTGGGAAGAGGTAGACCAAGGCAGAGATGAAGGGACGACCTAAAATAACATGGGAGCAAGCAACTGGAGAGAACGCGAGGAACAAAGAGGAGTAGAGACTGTCTATAGCACTCAATCTTGAAAGCTTTGAATGGGGTGTGTGTATGTATTGGGAGAGAGGGAGGGAGGAAGCATGGTAAAATATCTAAAAGAACTTAGGAGCAAATAGTTGGAGAGAGAACGTCAAGAACAAAGAAGAATAAAAACAGAGTGTATATCATTTAGTCGTGAAAACTTTGAGTGGTGGAGAAAGAGAGAGAGGAGAGAGAGAGAGAGATGAATTTTTCTTTAACACACAGTCGTATTAACAGGCCATGAAAAGTTCCAGAACATTTTTCCTCCATTTTTTTCCCCCTTTCAAATTCATGATACTGAACTTAATGAAGCTTTCGTTACGAGGATTCCTGTAAGAAATTCCATCTCCTCGTCCTTCTCCACCTTTGTCACAGTTCACCTAGGCCTCGAAGAAGCTCGTCCAGAGCAGTATTTGTCTAATTTCGTGGCCGTTGTTAGGGGTCTCTAGCTTCTTTTCCCATGCTGAGCCAATAGATCCTTCACTCGCCCGCAAACATAGAGGGCCGTCCATTTGGGAGCTGTAAATACTAAGGTCAACTTCTTCCATGCTTGTTTATTATAAAATCGGCAACCGAGGGCTGTTGAAGAAGTAAGCCGTGTGGACGCAGTGAAAGGAATACATTTTTTTTTTATGAAGGAGATTGTAGCGTGGAGAAAGGGCTGTGTTATTGTTATTAATGTCCTGTTATACAGATCCTGCATTCTTCGGCTGTTTTCCAGGCTGTTAGGAATTTGTTTACTTAGTTCTGTCGCAAAAATAAATTCCGTTTTTTATGCCATTATGGGGCCTGTACGAAACGGCCATCCATTATTCTATTTTCATCGTCATCGCCATCATCATTAGTTCTTCTCCGAACCGAGAGATGCCAAAGCTTTCAGCTAGACTCATTTCAGCTTTCTGTCTCACAGAGTGTTTGAACTTGTATCAAAACCCTCCCGTTCTATAGTTCCTTGTTACGTTCCTAGTTTTGTTGTTTTTATTTGTTTGTACTTTTCAATGAACCTTGTTTAGTTTCCCTGTCCCCCTCCATCTAAGTCTACCGTTACCGTGCCACTTGCATGCTATATAGGTGTGAAGTGTTACTGCCTTCACATTCCTAGGCCACTACAGTCTTTGAGGTAGGAATTCCAACACATCGCTTCTCTGCTTTCTTTTTTTTTTTTTCCAGTGTAACCCCAGGCACCCAGTTCTTGAGGCTGGATTGACCTCGGTGCCGGTCGGCGCGAAAAAAATTCACCCGAGTGCGAAATCGAACCAGTGGCCTTCTGCTCAGCAGGCTAATGCGCTGACCACTACACCACCGCGCCACCTCTGTTTATTGCAAGATCGAGAAACTTAATTAAAAGTCCAGATTATTTGGTCGTGTCTTGAGAAGACAAGGGCTAGAGAAACTAAGAACCACTGGGAAAATCAAGGGAAAGAAAGTAAGACACCGTGAGATGAATATTTGGAAAAAAGCTGACCAAGTGGCACAAGATAAAAATGATAGCAGAAGAAAGTACCCCGTCCCACCCACCCTGCATACATGAAGGAAACTAATTTATTTCTATATAAACCATACCTTCCCACACTCTGGTAAAAGCTCCCACACAGCGAATAGAGAGCGCGAGAGACGAGAGAGAGAGAGAGAGAGAGAAAGAGAAAAGACAGAGGACCAAACCATCTTTTGGTGCAAACAATCATACAAAGGGTATTTCAGACGCCAGCTTTTCATACACAGCCCCCAAAATTTATTTATTTTGTGACTTCTGACAATTGGTTTTCAACTTATTGATGTTGTCTTCTGATCAGTCTTTTGTTTTGTTCTGTAGCCTGTTTCCTTATTATAAATCTTAACATCCTCCTCCTGTATTTCAGAAAAGAAGTGTTTCACATTCCTATGTGTTTATGTTTCACATGTGAAATGCTGTCCTACTTTATGAGGGTACGAAAGTTCGCCTTGCCAGTGGAAGCAGGTCTGTGGAGTCGAAGGTGGTAGAGGTGTACCATTTGTGGAGTCTTGAGTTTTGGAGTCGGCCAGTAGAAGGGTCCAGAGTCACAGAGTCGGACTCAGTATAAGCATAGCATTTATGATAGAGCTTAAGTTGGAGTCAGACAGAAAAATAAAGGAGTCAGGAGTCAGCAGAAATATACCATTTAATGATGTCTTTTAGTTTTTTTATTAATGGGTCCTCCTCTTCATCTGTGTCTTGCAGTTCTTTGGTTGAAGGCCCCCGCGCGACTGGCTGTATGTGCTTAAATTTGTAGCAAGAGAAAAACCCACTGTCTGCTTGCAAGGGCTGCCGCACTTTCACCATAATCCCTCTAGTCAGCCGTTTTCAGGGGTGATCCGGGTTGGCCTTCATGGCTACAGTAGGGGTCTCGTGGGATAAAGCCATACTAAACTTCGCTCAACAAAGCAATAAGATGGATAGGTGATTTTATAGGGAACACTCACGAACTACAACATGTACTGAGGTCACTAATATGGTCTCCCCTCGACACATCACGGTACAAAAGAAAGGATAAAGTAAAGTAAGTAATGATATAGTAATATCTGAAGCTGGAGTAATAGATGGAGTCACAGTTGAGTCAAGAGTCAGCATAAATATACCATTTAATGATATAGTCACAGCTAAATTTGGCGTCATATCACAGCCGAAGTTGGCGTGAGGCAGTAGAAAAATGCAGGAGTAACAGCTGGAGGTTTGGTACAATTTTACAGGATAGTAGAATATGGACTCCACAGCCGTGGGTACATGTGCTTATGCATCACAGGGTTCTGTATGGTAAGGGAAATCGTAAAAAAAAAAAAGAATATTTCGAATCAAACATCCATTTTGATTTGAGGATGTATGCGACAGAGAGGCTTCATTGCTAATCCTACGCATCGAAGCATTAATCCCCAACCATCCTCATTGTCCTAGGTATTTCAAGATGTGTGATCCTACCCCCCCCCCCCAATACCTCATCATTTCCTCTTGTACGTACGTTGGCCTTCAGTGAATCGAAACTAGGGACGGAACTGAATGGCGTAAAATATCTAAATCTCATCCTGATGCTCGTATGAAACAGTTTGATGACATCGTTGACTCTTTGTTTGTATAATCGGTGTGCTGTCAGAGAAACAAGTGAATCCATGTTTAATGTGTTGAATTTTCTCTGTCATGTGATTTTCTAGTTTTCTGCGCGGGAAAGGATGATATCCAGGTACCGTTTTTTGAGAAATTTGCTGATAGTTAGGTTGACTGGAGAGATGGGGGCCTTATATTGTCCTATCCAGTCCCATGTCATCGTTCTATCCAGTCCCATGTCATCGTTCTATCCAGTCCCGTGACATGGGAAGGCAGTCTGCCATAACAGCGCGCAAACTCTACTCTCGATGTCCCCTATATTTTGTCTTAAAAAATTCTTCCCTCGTGAACTGTTTGACCACACAACCACAGAACGTTGACACGCTGTTATCTCCGCACATAAACACTGACTAAACAAAAGACAGCTTTGCATGATATCCTTCTTCTTCAAAGCGCCCCCCCCCTCTCTCTCTCCACCCCCAAAGACTTGGAAGGAAGCGAGCGCTGTGGCCGAAGTTCGCACAGACACTCAAATATTGGAGGCAAACTCCAGGCAGATTTTCGCCACGGATTTGCTAACAGAAATGCTGTCACTGTCTGATGTTACTTTTACAACAGGAAAGATTCTGAGAGTGGGGGAGCTAACTAATAAGCCGAGCTGTAGCGGTGGTTGAGAATCCCCCCCCCCCCCCACCTCGTATCTCTCTCCTTTCCTCAGCAGCACCAGCAGTCATTGTCATGAAGAAAGTTATGCCAGGATTTAAACAGGTCAGGTTGGCCTCATCAGTCATGTTATTATTAGCATTTCTTCAAATCACTGCCATGCAGAAACTTTCAACAAATCTTCTGGTCATTATGTCCGAGGATGCCCTGGCTGGTTTGTCAGTACTTTGTATTCTTTTTTCTTTTGGGATTTGGAGCGGGGAAGGGTATAGGATTGCCTTGCTGTTTGATGACAGCAAGGAGTTAAGATTGCCTTGCTGTTTGATGACAGCAAGGAGTTAAGATTGCCTTGCTGTTTGATGACAGCAAGGAGTTAAGATTGCCTGGTTGTTTGATGACAGCAAGGAGAAGTGTATGTCACGAGGGCTGTCGTGTACATTGTTTTACTGTAGTATCTAGCTCTCGGGAATCTTCGTTTCAGAAACACATCTTTCTTAAATCTGGATCATGTGTGCGGGTTATCTGATGGTGGATTTGGGACTTTGAAGGCCAGTAAAATTTTGATTCCTGTAGCCATTTGTATCCTCAATATGTGCCGAGCTCGTACTTGAAAGAAGAGAAATCAACAGCGCTGGGAGAGAGAGAATGAATGAATGAATGAATAATCTTTATTTTTCAAGGGTAAAGAATTGGGCACGCAGGCCCGTCTTACATTCTGCCCTTCATCACTCCATCTTTCATTCTTCCCACACACTTGATTTAGTACAAATATACAAATTAAATTAGAAAAAAACATATCAAAAGAGTGTAAGATTTAACTACTACATTCAAAGTAAAAGAGAAGAAGTAATTAACCTAATAAAATAGCACTCACGCACACATACACACGCAGACATATACATAAACAAAAATACATTGTAAATACAGATCTTCTAACATATGTTTTTAAACAAACATTAAAATAATTTCTAACAATATCTAAGAAGTTGCTTTTCTAACTATCTCATTTTAGTACTTGATGGTTGGCGAGAGAGAGAGAGAGAGAGAGAGAGAGAGAGATTGATCTTTATTTCCAATGGGATAATTCCTTTCCCCTACCCATGGGATAATTCCTCTTAATTACATGGATGACTGGATGACTCTGTCGTTCCATAAAAGAACGTTCATCAGTCTTTGTTTCTTTCTTAGCTTATTATTTGTTGTAGCATGATTTGACAAAGCAACGATGGTACCGAGGTGGATTTCCCTTTTCCATCAGCTCGGCTTGTTATATTCTCTGCTAGCCTGTGTCCAGAGAGACTGACCCGCGGGCCGTTTTCTTAGCTAGGCTTTCAAATTATTCTTCTTGCCCCTCTTCGATGAGGAAGATGGTTTTGAAATACGCAGATACCAACACTTGCAGGTTCTGCCAAGCATAATTTTGCTGAAAAAGTTCCTCTCATGCATAACTCTGCCTGTATTTACTGTGGTTATATTTCGCCACAGTAACAGCAAGCAGTAATTGTACTTTTAAGGTCAAGTTTTCATTGCGCTTGCTTCTGCTAACTTTAGATTTGGTCCTCGCTTCCTCGTGAAATAATCCTCCACTCCTACGTAGAGATGCTCTCCACACGACCCAGTTTTTTGTCCCAACTTCTTCCCCGACTACTTTGCTAATAGAAAAATCTTGTATCTGGGCATGCATAAGTTTATAGAGTTCCCAGCTTGGACGTTGCTGGTATTGATTAAATACATTTTGTAATCGCCGCGTCGTGTGCCATGCACTTACATGTTGCCTGTGGTCTTGTCTGAACAGACTGAGCTGACTGGTTTCTTGATTCTGTAGCAGCTCATGACTCCGCGGGAGTCGATGATTCGGTAAACGAGACTGCGGTCAAACATCGCGCTTCTTTGTCGTTACTTTAGACGTCGACAGGAATCTACCTCACAAATTCGGCTGTCTCAGGTTTTCAGCACCGGCGTAGAGCTTGGGGGTGGTGGTGGGGGGGGGGGTGTCTGGCCAGATCCTTGGCCTGAGAGAGTTGTGTGAACAAGCAGCTCCGGAGATGTGGTGTCTGTTTGCTCTTTGCTACATGCAGACACACGTGTCTGTTTGGGGGTAATTTTCAGCGTCTGGTGCAGATGATGTCTAAATCCTGCAATGTCATGAAGGTTACCATTTGGTCGTTTCTTGAGAATTTATAATATTTATGACATCGTAGCGAACGAGACTGTGATGTCGTATAGGACAAGACTGTGACTTCCTAGTGGACGAGACTGTGACTTCCTAGTGGACGAGACTGTGACATCGTATTGGACAAGACTGTGATACTGTAGTAAACAGGAACTGTGACATCGTAGTGAACGAGATTTTGACAATGTAGTAAATGAGACTGCAATCGACACGTTATAACCTTTCGTCTTCCACACGGACCACAATTTTATTACCGCCGAACCCCGAGCCCTTCATGAACTGCACATTTCTAAAGGCTCCACATAAGCTAGGCTTCCGACGCCATTTCATGACGCCCTTTGCCTTGGATTCGGATTAGGAGTGGGCCGATGTAGCATTATTCAATTATTTGAGTAGGCTCAGAGAGAAAGAGCCCTGCTTGTAAAGCTTCACGATCTTGGAGAATGGTCTCATGCGACTCCTCTCCTTCATGCTGGGCATATCCTGAAAAGAGAAGCAGAGAGGCATATTTCCAGAAGGTGCTCAGTTGGGAGACGGGACAGCATCATCAAATTGTAATAATCTTGCGTCTGACTGTCAGTTTTCTTCGTCAAACATAAAACAGTACAAACATGGAAGCGTGGAAAGGGGATTGGGGGAGGGGGGGAATTAACGGCGTTAATTTCTGTTTGGAAATAACGTTTATTACATCAGTGACTCTCAAATTGGGTCCGGTAAGGTATGACAGCCAAGAACAAAAACCGCTCACGTTTTTTTTGGAGATGCCCCGAAGACGCTGTTCATATTTGACTTGTCAACATTCGACCCTGTCCAGCGGCGTTGACTCTGGGGATTTTGCAGACAGGTCAAGAGGACAGATTGACAGCTTACACTTCAGGGACTGTTGATTTGACCGGACTGATTTCTTTAAAGATGGGCGCAGATGCCAACAGATTCTCCACGGGCATCTGTTAGATCCGAGGTTTATTTTGTGTTCTTCCAACTTTCTGCACTTTCGCCAAGCGAAACGATAATGAGCAGAAAAGGAAAAAAATGAATAATTAAAATCTTTCGAAAATATAACGAGATATAATAATATACTTGAAGCGACACTGGAGAGGTCAAAACCCTACCATGCCATGTGGTGGGGGGGGGTGGTTGTTGGATTGGGGGAGGGGGAGATGATGTTAAACTACACAGAGGGGAATTTTTCTTCATAATAACAAGATAAATATCTTGGTTAGTGATCAAGCCCACTTTTAGTGCCACATCTCTCAGGCGTATGCAGGTATTGGTGACTTCTTGCATAGTTTCCACCACCAGGTCGATGTCATCAGCGTATCCTAGTATTTTAGTTTGTTCTGCTGTACTGCTTTCTATTTTGGCTTTTCTGACTACCTTTTCTAGTACTAAGTTGAATAGTAATGGAGATAATGTATCACCTTGTTTTAAACCAGTTCTTATATAGAACGGTCTGACTTTCTTCCTTTATATATTACTATAATTTGTGTATCCTCCGTGCATATTCTGGTCAAATTTATTAATTTATTAGGTATCTCAAATTCCCTATGTGCCTCTAAGGCATGACAGAACAGGATTACCTTTATCTCAAATTCTTTCATAATTTTCCATAAGCTGCTCCTATCTATGCTGTCATAGGCTTTCTTGAAGTCAGTGAAGATATTATGTACTTCTTTTCCATATTCCCAGTACTTTTCTGCTCTTTGACGTGGATAAAATACTTTGTCTATGGTTGATCTATTCTTCCTAAAACCTGCTTGATAGTCTCCCACTATGTTCTCGCTGTATGGTTTTAATCTATGTAAAAGTATAATAGATAGTATTTTGTAGCCTGTATGTAGTAATGACATTCATCTGTAGTTTTCACACTTGCTCTTATCACCTCTTTTGGATACTGGAGTCAGTAATGATTCTCATTAACCAAGATAAGGCATAGTATGTGATGATAACAAGAGACCAGAACCAGAATGATCCAGATTATATAAATGTTGGAGAGATGATTATTAGGACAGCAGAAACATACAAATGTCTAGGCACAACCTTCAACAGAAGCAACACAAGAAGCGAGGAAATTAAAATCAGAGTACAGATAGGGAATAAAATAAACTTTGCCTTGCAACACCTGTTAAAATCCTAAATCCTGTCCCAAAAACACCAAAATAACAATCTACAAAACTGGAATAAGACCAGCCGTCATGTATGTTTCAGAAACAACAAAGAAAGATGAACAACAATTGCAGATCTTTGTGAATAAGATCCTAAAAAGAATCTTTGGGCCGATAAAGGATACCAGCAGTGGAGAATGGAGAGCTATTCCAACGAATTATAAATATCTTGAAAATGAACAGGCTACGCTGGCTGGGGCATGTAGAAATAATGGAAGAGAACAAACAAACGAAAATGATGTATGCACAAAAGATGAGGGAAACAAGACCACGGGGATAGACCAAGACAGAGAAGGAAAAACAACATAGACGAGGATATACAAGAAATTGGTGTCACCAACTGGAGAGAGAAGATTAGTAATAGAGAGGAATGGAGGTGAATTTTATCTGCAGCAATGAGGCCTGAATAACTCAGAAAGAAGAAGACAAAGAATAACAATATAAATGTAAAGATAATTTTTTAAATTCCGAACATATGGCGATGACAGAAGAGAATATGGCACAGCACGTGACACGCATGTTGAAATGGGGAACATTTAAGCGCCCCGGTTAAACTAATACGTTTCCCGTAACATATCCTTAAAGTGCGAGACTCTTCCGTATAATACGGGACATTTGGTCACCTTGTCAGTGCGCATATTTTCCTTGACCAGTGGCAGCACGAGAGGATAATGTGGTCAGCGGTCAACATCAAGTCTCGCCACCTTCCTTTCCTCAGATCCTGAGTCGTCTACCCACCTCTACATCTTCAGCTCTTATTTGGCAGGATTTGAACCGTCGATCTTCTCGATGAGATATAAGTGTTCTAACTGCGTGGCTACACACACGTCGCTGGATGAGAATGTTAAATAGACATGAGCATGACTGCGAAACTGTGAGCAACATCAAAAGAGCTCTGGTTCATCAAGAGGTGGACGGTTAACGGCTTGGTCATCAAGAGACTGATGGTTAATGGCTTGATCTCTTATCAAGAGGTGGACGGTTGATGGCTTGATCTCTTATCAAGAGGTGGACGGTTAATGGCTTGATCTCTTATCAAGAGGTGGACGGTTAATGGCTTGATCTCTTATCAAGAGGTGGACGGTTAATGGCGTGATCTCTTATCAAGAGACTGATGGTTAACGGCTTGATCTCTTATCAAGAGACTGATGGTTAACGGCTTGATCTCTTATCAAGAGACTGATGGTTAACGGTTTGATCTCTTATCAAGAGACTGATGGTTAACGGCTTGATCTCTTATCAAGAGACTGACGGTTAACGGCTTGATCTCTTATCAAGAGACTGATGGTTAACGGCTTATCTCTTATCAAGAGACTGATAGTTAACGGCTTGATCTCTTATCAAGAGACTGACGGTTAACGACTTGGTCATCAAGAGGTTGGTGGCTAACGAACATTGACTATTATTAATTGTTTGAAACGGTGTTTACATTTCGTACTGGGTGTTGCATACTTGTTGTCTTTAACGATTTCAGCGACACAGAGTTCATGTCCTGGCGTCAGGGTGGTTGGCGAACCAAAGCTGATCAAGACCCCATTTTATCTCCCTATTTTGCGTATCCTAATCACGCTGAGGTTTTCCGGTGAGAAAGTCCAACTCTGGACTGGATGGGCAACCACCTCTCACCCGGCGGTGATACACGGTTTCTCAAAACACGTCGAGGTTTTCCGGTGAGAAGGTCCAACTCTGGCCTGGGTGAGCTACCGCCTCTCACCCAGCGGGGATGCACTGATATCCTAAACACGTCGAGGTCTTCCGGTGAGAAAGTCCAACTCTAGACTAAACTGGTGCAGCGAAAACCACGGTGTCACGCAATCCCGATTCTGAGATCCACCAAAAGTACAGGCTAAAGCACTGTGATACTCTGAACCCCTTGTGGTCCTCTCGTGGATCTCGTGTGGTCCCCAAAAGGACCACACAGGAGACCACGGGACCTATCGAGGACCACAGGCGTAAATTCAGTAGGATCAGAGTGCGGTTTTGGTGGTAGAAGCGAACGAAGAAGAAGAAGAAGATCTCCCTATTGGTCCCCCTCCCCACTCCCCAGCAACAGGCTTAGCCTGGCTAGCGGGACAGGGATCGCCATAGTCCTCATGGTGGTGGAGTCTGCTAAAGAAGTACTGCACACCCCCTTCTTTTTTTTTTCTTTTAGCTACACTTAGAGCTTAGAGACTGAAAAAAAAGCTACCATAAACCCGCTCCTAAGTAGAACACCATTTTGCAGTTCCAGGGAAGCAGAAGAAAAATTGCGAAAATTGGAAATATTAAATATTAACGTGGCCTGATGTTAACTTTGACATTATTTTAGTGGAAGGATTTGACGTTTTTTTTTTTTATTGTTAGAATTTGGCGTAGTGATCGCATCAGCCTCGTTAGAGAGGGCCAGTATGACATATCACGTGAAAAGTTGCGCGGCAAGAAAAGATGAAGAATATAGTTCTGACACTGTTTTCTCGCTGCTGTTGTGTTACAATCACTGTTATTACAGCTGAACAGGACTTGTTTGAGTGTCATGCGTTTTCCCTCTCGTTTTCCCTAGTTATATTGACGTGGACCCCGCTGCGTTATGTACAGACAGCATGAGCAAAGGGGGTATTTGTAATCGTTTCATTGTGTGAGGCTGATAATGTGATGCGTCTGACTGCATATGTGCACAGGAGCTATAGGAAAAGACAGGCAGGCAGGCAGGCAGACAATGGCTTGCTTACATCTTCAGCGGGAATACGGAAACCGAAAAACTGTGACATGTTGACCAATTAACATACTCGCACAACGATCCGGCTACATAACGTATACTTGCTCAAAGATCCGACTGTATAACATTTACCCTCTCAAAGATCCGACTGTATAACATGTACCCTCTCAACGATCCGACTATATAGCGTATACTCGCTCAGTGATCCGGTAGTATAACATTTACTCTCTCAGCGATCCGGCTACATAACGTATACTCGCTCAAAGATCGGACTGTATAACATATACTCTCTCAACGATCCGCCTATATAATGTATACTCTCTCAACGATCCGGTTATATAACGTATACTCTCTCAACGATCCGGCTATATAACGTATACTCTCTCAACGATCCGTCTATATAGGTTATATAGCAGTGTTGCTGTGACAACGGTCAGTAATCTTTTAGGAGTTCGTGAACTCAAGTTATGGAAAGGTGAAGTTTGGCTAATAAATATCCAGTATCTTTTCCTAATGCTATAATATTTTCTTTCTGTTGTCAACAAAATTAAGCAAGCAATAGAAGAAGAAGAAGAAGGTGGTGGTGGTGGAGTAACGAGTCCTTAAACATGAAGCAGTCACGGAATAATGATATAGTTTTTCCACCAGAAATTCAATAATTCAACATATTTGCAGGCCGTACAAACAAACATGTATTTACACATCGCAGGCAGTAACTAATCGCATTTTCGTGAACAAGTGACAGCTATCTGTGGATAATCTTGTGGCCTGTTGAACAGTTTTCCTTTTTAACTATTTTATCAATCTTCAATATTAAGTTCTTGTAGTATAGATATATTTGTTCTTTTTTGTATCCATGATATTTGAAGAACTCTTCTGTAGCATTTACATTCAAAGGCATTTATGCGTTTCTCAGCTGTTTTGTTAAATGTCCAGGTCTCACGGGCATATGTTGCGATGGGAAAGATGCATGCCTTAAAAACCATTTTTGTGGTTCTGTCTGTTCCTCTCCACAGATTCTTTACTTGTTTTACTTTCTGAAGAGCGATAGATGTCCTCCTTTTAATTTCCCTCATTGTAACTCCATTATTAGTTAGTAGTGATCCAAGATATTCAAAACTCTCCACGTCTTCCAGTTTTTCCTCATTGATACATATTTCAGCTGCCTTTGTTTGTTTTGTCATTTGTCATCAATTTAGTTTTCTTCGCATTAAGATAGAGGTTCTGCTCTTCGCTGTTCTTACCGACTGACATAATTAGTTTTTCCATTCCTTTTTGTGTTGTGGACAGATACAACAGACACAAACACGAAACAATAGACGGGGAATCAAACGCTTGGCTTTTCTGGTCTCCTCCTTGTAAGAAGGGCGGGCACAAAATGCAGCCGATAGACGTAGGTAAGCGCAAAGCGGAAGAAGGCTACAACCTGTAATGGGATGGGATATTCTGAAGGAGTTTTACACTTGTGCATCAAAATATATGATTAGTTCTAGGAGATGGCTTTTATTTATGATCATTTATAAGTGCCGCGAAACGAAAATATTGCGAAATTGTGTAAACTAATTTGTACGTATAAAATTTCGTCATATTTCGTCAGATACTGAGAGAAAAAAAAAAGAAACTCTTCCTGTTTGCCCGATATGCCACGTTGGTGTGTAGCGGAGATCTTGTTAGTTCAAGTATTAATAATTAATCTGAGTAAATTTAACCTTGGTGTCTCTAACGGTGTGTTTCAGATATTTCACTCTTTCGCCCTGGCTTCTTTTTTTCTACGTCGCCCAGTCTAAATATGTCGCCGAGGATTTGATTCAACAACGCCAGCTGCGGAATGTGCGTCTCTGAGAGAACTTCAACTCCTCTGCCTTGACATCCACTTCTAACAATGCAAAGCATTGAGCAACTGCAGCAATTCGTCGGTTTCTTTAATGTTTCTTTTGTGCGGAAAGGTACACTGCATACTACGGCAGAACATTTGACTAACTGATGTTATACTAACCGTACTTAACTGCTGCGGCTTACATACAAATTCGACTTACGAACAGACGTAGTTATAGAATTTCACCGAAAAGGCTGGAAACTAAAAACCGTTTGTGGCGATTGAAATAGTTTCTGTCCATTTATTTATGATACTGAAATTCTTCGTCTCATGGCGACTCTTGAAAGCTTCAAGAGATAAAAACACGCAATAAAATTATTTTGTTCTCAAGCAAGAGAGTCAGAGATGCCAGTCATCATCATCATCTTCTTCCTTTTCTTCTTCTTCTGTCACTTTCGTGTGCTTAACTATCTACGTACGGAGGTAGGTTGTCTGTGTGGATCACATTGTTAGTAGTTCTTAAAGCGACCAGTCAAAATGTGTCACTTTCCTTATTGTCCGTTCATACGCCTCTGAATTAGTTACAAGACTTGGCCGATCAGCCATCAAAATTAACCATTCAAGTTTGCTACATTGCAGCTGAAAATATAGATTAAGTCCCGCTATGATTTATAGTAAATTTTACCTAATGCAACTTTCCCTTCTTTAAATCTGCGTTTACTTTTGCTAGGAACATAAGGAAGTACCATAGCATCTGCTCTGCTGCGAGTTCTAACGACCATCAGTTACGTAAACCAAAAAACTGTGACATGCTGACCGGTTAAAATACTCCCTCAGCGATCCAGCTTATATAACGTATACTCGCTCAACGATCCGGCTGTATAACGTCATGTTAACCATCTCCAAGTTCTATCGGCCATAACTTGATTCTGAGGCTGTATTCGATGTCCTGCAAGAGGAGTGACGCCATCGAGATACCCCAGTGTCAGAAGCCAGCTCTTTCTTTCGCTTGATACAAGTTTTTTACCCCTGTACCCAGTATCAGCGTCAGGTGGGAGAGTCGTGGATAACTCAGTGTGCATAATTTGTTTGGATGTAGCTGTGCCGCTCTTGCGAATCTGATGATAGAGCAGAAAATGTCGGTGCTCTTTTCCGATCGATTGAACGTCAAAGAGAAACTGGCCACAGTTTTAGCAAGCCCCATTAGAATAAGCAGACTTCCGGTTAGTTTGGCTTAAATGTATTAGCAATCTACGCATGCGCTCAGAATTTAATTGCATGAGAACAAACCTGGTCACGACTCGTTGAGCTTGTCTCTGGGTTTTTTTCCCAGGGAGGTGATCAGTCGAATATATATCTTTTATAACTTTTTTCCATCAACTGAGACAAATCTTCTTCTTCTTCTTCTTTCGAGGTTGGTCACACAGATCCTCATCCCTGTCGACATGGAAAAGCCCGCAGTCCTCTCCAGATCCTGATAGGACCCCTACGGCTTTTGCTCCAAGATTGTGTCCCCTGGCCATGTCTGACGCCTCAAGTCGGCATGGTTTGGGCACTCTTGAAGGCTTATGGTCTGGAGTCTTGACTCCACTGCCACATGGACACTCGTTTGTGTGAGACATTTAACTTAGGCATTTCAAGCATTTGCACCATCTTCCAGCTCGTGCAGAAATACCTTCCATGGATAACAGATAATTGTTAGCAGTGTTCAGTGTAAACACGTAAAGCTGTAGTATCTTCAGAGTCTTCAGAAAGAACGAGGAAAAGGTTCTAGGAAGGGACCGTGGATGGCAGACAGTGGGGCATGTTTGAAGTCTTCTTGCTGACAGGGGGTGTCATAGAGGCAGCCACTCTCCTTGACCATGACTAGTTATCAGAGCATATATATATATATATCACTGGAAGCCCCCAGCCTGACTACTACAGATCTCATGGAACCTAAACACAAGAACACTAAATGTTTATGAAGAACTAGAAAAATATTTTGGCTAAACACTGTAAGAAATAACATCTTATTGGCAGAAATGCAGACGAAGCCACTGACAGCAATTACTGAGGAAAGACGCTGGCGATGGTTGGGACGAGTGCTCCGAATGACTGACAACTTCACTACCAGAAATAACACTAAGATGGACACCACAGGGGAACAGAAGTAAGGGTAGACCAAAAGAGACATGGAGAAGAACAGATAGGATGTTGAGCAACAGAGGGCTCGCCTAGGAAAGAGTGGGAAAAAAAGGCAAATGACAGGCATGTGTGGAAAACCCTTGTGGAAACCCCATGTGCCCTGGGCACTTAAGGTTCATGTGTCTGTGTGTGTGTGTGCGCGCGCGCGCTTTTTTTCTTTTTTTTGTTGTTGTACTCGTTTATATTATCCAGAGAATCTGAATGTATAAAACTGAACCCAGATATAAAAAAAAATTTAATATTGTGTATACCTGTACACTGGGTTTACTAATCCAGTGGTACCGGGTTCAGTCCCAGCAGTGTGGTACACACTAAAAAAAAGCCATGTGGTTCACCCAGCCTCTCTAAAACTGGTTACCGGAGAAATCTAGGAAAGTAAATGCA
Organism: Achatina immaculata; assembly: GCA_009760885.1. NCBI lineage: Eukaryota > Metazoa > Mollusca > Gastropoda > Stylommatophora > Achatinidae > Lissachatina > Lissachatina immaculata. Next base: position 10,175,989 of record CM019718.1, read on the forward strand.
GCTGGGTATGATACTGACCACATCACACCTTCCTGTGTTGATAGTGCTAGAAATACAGGCCTAACACCGTATCCACAGAATGCCTTAAAAAAGGGGGATTTTACCTTTCATTTTACCTTTACCTGTGTATACTAAAATACTGTATTGTATTTTAGTTGTCTAGAATTGAAGCCATATAGATATACCTCACATGGCACAGATGGATCTCACTTGACGCGGACAAGAATCTTGTTTTGACACAAGCAGCTGGGACAGAGTCAGTAGCTAGTCCTGGGCTTTGAATCAAAGAGTGGACGATTCTGTGATGTCATCTAGACTCTAAACATGGAAAAAAGAAGGAGAAGGAGGAGACGAAGAAGAAGAAGTGTCTGATTTTACTACTATTGAGCTAGAGGTCCAAATCCGAGCACAGGCAACCCGGCAACCCTTGTCTAATTGTTGCCAATATGCGGTGGTCACGTTCTGTTGACTGCACGCTCATCGATCTGGCTTGCAACATCTCTGACATCCGTGTGCTTCTACTCAAACGTATCGACTGCTGTTTTGTAATGTTCTCTACGTAATGAAAGCATGTTTCTTCGGCCTTCTTGTCTCAGTGTTTATGACACCGTCGCGCTTACGTTTTGACTTCCTTGCTAAACAGATGTAAAATGTATCTCCATGCCGGACCACCGGTTGTGATGAACTTTGGTGGAGCAGAAAAGACAGTATTGCTCCACACTTCAAGCCATGTTGTTTTTTTTTTGTGTTGTTGTTGTTGCTATAACTTCTAGTAATAATGCTATATGTTCCGTAAAATCGATTCTGAAATGGTGCGTTAGGTTTTACGCTTTTAAAACATCCTTTCCAATCAATTGCAGTGGGGGAGAGAGAGAGAGAGAGAAGGGGGCGGGAGACGCGCATCCCATCTCTCTGTGTTATTGACGTTGCCGCATTCAGCTACTCTCCGAGGAATTGTCATGTTCAGATGTCAGGAGTTAAAAACATTCTGTCTTTTCAGAATTAGACTTTCTGACTAAAAATCTGCATGTTCTTTTCCTGCATTTCGTGTGTTATAAAGGGACTTAAGTGATGCCCCGCGATGACGAACTAGAGTCAGCCAAGGCACTATAATATTCTGCCCATGTAGTAACTGGGCTGGGGGGGAAGCTCTTCTACAAGAGCCTGATGCTGTGTTTTTCAAAAAGAAGCAAGAAGCACATGGTAGTATATCTTTAATATATCTCCCATAAAAATGTGTGTATCGTTCGTTGAAAGTGTTGTATGTCTTCTTCTTTGCTCGAAGCCCAGAATCTGATCAGCTCTTCGGTGGAGGAGCAGTGACCAGTATCAGCTGTGAGTGCGTCTTCCCCCCCCCCCCCCCGAGTCTAGAATCCTGGGAGCAGTCTCCGACCATAACATGTCTTTAGTCTAGGATCCTGTTAGCAGCCTCCGACCATAACATGTCTTTAGTCTAGGATCCTGTTAGCAGCCTCCGACCATAACATGTCTTTAGTCTAGGATCCTGTTAGCAGCCTCCGACCATAACATGTCTTTAGTCTAGGATCCTGGGAGCAGCCTCCGACCATAACATGTCTTTAGTCTAGGATCCTGGGAGCAGCCTCCGACCGTAACATGTCTTTAGTCTAGGATCCTGGGAGCAGCCTCCGACCATAACATGTCTTTAGTCTAGGATCCTGTTAGCAGCCTCCGGTCATAACATGTCTTTTATAATAATTTCTAATCTCGCTAACGTTTCTAAGGTTCAGTGAAGTTGGTCCAGTGGCTGTCACCATCCATATCTTTTAAACGCTGATTAGCGCCCAGTGCTCCATGTAGCGTCCTGGAGGACAGCAACAATTCTCTCCACTTCTCGCGATGAGCGGCCAGCCTGTGTGTTGTTGTGTCATCTGTGTTGCGTGCTCTCCATCTCGGCTTGATCAATTCTTCGTGCAGCTGTTCTTGGCTGGTTTCCTTTCCTCTTCACTTCAGCTAATTTACGCAGTTATTATTCTTGATCTGTATGCATAGAACTTCGTGCAGGATGTTCTTTTTTTAAGCAGGCCTTGCTGTGGGGATTATGATGCACAGGCGTGTGGCATGGAATGCCTAGCTGGCAAGCCCAGGTGAAGATGACAAGCAGGTAATACCAGATGCAATACTTCTTGGCAGATTCCACCGCCATGGAGACACGATGCCAGCCCCCCCCCCCCACCCACCCCCTACTTGCTAGGCTGAGCCTATTACTGGGAGCACAATGAAGAGGTGGAAGAACATCTCGACCAGCCTTGTTTCGCTGATCCTGACAGCTGGGCTGCTGCTCTAGCTGCTCTAGAACCTGTTAACTTGCATTTTCGTATAGTTTCCATGAATAGGTTCCATTAGCAATTTACAGAAGTAATCTGATTCCTAGACACTGCAAAAAAAAAAAAAAAAACACGAATAAAGAGAGATTCTGTACCTGAATCTCATGGACCACACAGGGCTTTGCACAATCAAGGTATCTTATGTAGAAAAGCTATCAAAATCTCAGCATGTCGGTGTGGTACTTCTGCCGTTACTAACATTCAAATATTCCCAGTGATCGAGACAAGGGTGATAATCCGCCATGTGTATTGTAGATTTTTCTTGTCTACAACAAGGCGGGCTGGCATTGTTCAACTTGCGCAACCCGGCCAGAGCATGCGGGAGAGCGCCCGCCTGGTCGATGGCTGTCATAACGAGATTGTCAGCTTTCTCCATAACCCGGTAGTGGGCCGGGTTACCCAGCGAAAGGCCCAGGCTCCAGCAAGTCTGCAGGAATATCGTCAGTGTTGAGATGAATAGAATAAATTCTCCGCCGAGCTATGATTCTTGAGCTAATGTGTGTGCTAATGCTGGAGGTGCCAGGAGAAGATGGGCAGCGCTGTAGAGTCAAGTGATGGCTTACAAATGATTCCCACATGCTTTTTGTGGGTGGGGGGACGTTGTTTTAAAGACTGCTAATGTAAATGCGAGAACAGATATTCTTTGGTTTTTTTTTAACTAGCTCAGTGGAGCGGGGGTTTTGTTTCTTCGTTTTCATGTGGCTCCACGATGAGTCGTGGATATCGAGACGGATAGGGAGTGGGCTACAACTAGCTTTATATGAGCTCCAGGCCCTACCCCCAGTTAGCTTGATTGATGGATCACGACGTTGTTTAAAAGAAGCATAAACGAAATCATAACCCAGGCCTGCTGAACTTATTAAGGGGGTTCGCTCCACTTCCCGTGTACACCGTCTATCTCCAGATGTACGGTCCCAGATTCCCCCTCTGTCCACGATCGCTTCTGTTATTACGTGGCTTTGTATTACACAGGCTGATGACTTTTTGCATGCTGTAACTAAGTGCAGCGGTAACAGTTGTAAATGATTATCACATGAAATAATAATCGTTATTTCCAGCCCCCCTGCCCTGCCGCCCCAGTCTCCCTTTACGCGGGGCCCCAAGGCTTACTCAGTCTAACTCCGCTGAATGAAAAAGGCTTAGATATCATCTTCACAAGTTGTAGTTGCCGGCCCTGATAACCATACTATTACTCTAACTTAACCATATGTGCTCCCAACAGATATCCACGCAAAAAACGTCCCAGCATAACACACATACATAAATGGGTATAAATTTATAGAGATGAACTTCTAAATAACATACACGATTAGCCGTATCTACAGGACCATTAGCGAAGACTTAGCTTTCACAAAATAACAGGCTTTGTCCCATTCATTTTCTGATGACTGCTCTTACTATTAGATCTAAACTCATTTTCCTGGCAAGTCTAGCCCCCCCCCCCACCCCACCCCCCTGTTATCTTCTTGATTTCTATCAATATTATCCCACTCTAGGACGGTCCTCTTCCTGTTATTTTAAATCTGAAATCACCTTCGCTTCTCGCCCTTGTTCTTTTCTTATTCTCTTTGTTCTGCATGCCTGATCAGCGCCGCTATAAAGAAGTCACTGATGCATGTCCCAGGACCAAGTATCAGCGGTGAATAAACCATGAAGGTGAGGAAGTTTGGCGTTGGGTTTCACCTGGCCGAAACACTGCTCATTTATCCGCTGCCTGGAGGGACAGCTGTCACAATTTGGCACAGCCGTGATTTGCCAGCGGGTACGGAGGGTGCAAAGGGACAAAGGGAGACAATTGAAAAGCGGAGATTCGATAGCTCGGTGGAGAACGATCGCTTTGTGTTCCATTTGCTGACCGCGAGCGGGCGCTATAATGTCCAGTAGCTGTGACTCTAAGCAGGATACTCCTAGGATTCTGAAGAAGTCATGTTCTGCTGGCTTTCATGAGATCACTAAAAGGAAAGGGTGGTTCGAACAGATGACCGTTCAAGATATCAAGGTCTCTCTCTCTCTCTCTCTCTCTCTCTCTCTCACACACACACACACACACACACACACACACACACACACACACATTCTGGAGATCATTTTACTCACATTCAACCTAATGGATGCAGTCTAAAAATAGAGCCGCTGTATCTGAAGGTTGACAGCAGATCTCTGTAACATTTCCATTCTTCCTTCTTTCCTCTTTTTCTACACGCCGTCTCTATGTCTGTGCTCTAGTATTGTCACGATTTAGGCACAAGATATATGCTCACTTGTGGGCAGGGCCACCGAGTTTTTTTTTTTTTTTTAGGGGCGAAGGGAGGGGTCCAGCCGTACCATGTGCTCTGAAGTCTGGAGAATTTTCCTTGTTTTAAGGGTGGCATGCAAGACGTAAGGATTGTGGGCGGGCGAAAGGGGCCCGAATGAACGAAAAAAATAAAAGATGGGGAAGTATTGTATGCGCTTACAACATTTCTCTCTTGGGGGGGGGGGGCTGATTTCAGGAAAACACAGCACCAACAACTTTTTAGCTATTCATTCCATCTCCCAGGAAGTGCAGGTAAGATGTTCCTACAGCAGTCCTTGCTTTTTTTCCCCCTTTTTCTTTTTTTTTCCGATCTATTTCAACTTTGCCAACCCGGGTGGCTGCATGGACACACACATACAAACATTCACACACCCGCGCACGTTCAAGCTGCAATCAATGAACTATGAAAGGTTAACGAAAGGTCAGCAAAAAACGTCTTTGAAGTAAGTCGGACGGGCTGAAAGACGTACTCTCGTTGAGTAGTTATTGTGAGAATGGCTGATATTTTGTGGGGAATCTTGGCGGAAATGAAGGATTTGACGCTTTGAAATGTCTAGGTATTGTATGAATACTTGCTGTCACTTACCAGGGATTATTGCGAACAGCGAAACAGTCATGCACATGGGAAGACAGTACCTGTTCATACACGTTTGCCTCGATACAGCAGCTCCCCCAAATAGGAGCACAGCACTAAGTTCGTTTACGATTCCGATTTGTTTCCGGTGTGCTTGTCTTTTCGTTGACCTCGCTTCTTCTTCTTCTTCTTCGTTCACTTCTACCACCAAAAACCGCACTGTGAACCTACTGAATTCACACATGTGGTCCTCGTTAGGTCCGGTGGTCCCCTGTGTGGACCAAAATAGACCACATGAGTTCCACGAAGGACCACAAGGGGTTCAGAGTATCACAGTGCTTTAGCCTGTATTCTTGGTGGGTCTCGGAAGCGGGATTGCGTGACACCGTGGTTTTCATTGCACCAGTTTGGTCTAGGGTTGGACTTTCTCACCGGAAGACCTCGACGTGTTTGGAATATCAGTGCATCCCCGCTGGGTGAGAGGCGTCAGCCCACCCAGGACAGAGTTGGACTTTCTCACCGGAAAACCTCGACGTGTTATGAGATACCCGTGTATCACCGCCGGGTGAGAGGTGGTTGCCCATCCAGTCCAGGGTTGGACTCTCACCGGAAAACCTCAGCGTGATTAGGATACGCAGACATCCCTGCCGGGTGAGAGGTGGTTGCCTATCTAGACTTCCCTGGTCCAGTGTCTCCGACTTCAGCATTTTGCGGTCGTGGCCGCTACCCTTCCTAGTTGTGACCAGGATGGAGCTTTGTCCAGGAGGACGAATCCTCGCCACTAGTGACTTCTACCCCTGGGTTGAGCCGGTTTAGGCATTTCCCAGTATGGGCATGTTTGGGACGGGACCGACCTCTAGGGCAGAGGTACTGTGACATTCATAGCCTTCAAGATTCACCCCTGGTATGAGCCGGTTTAGGCAAAATTCACCAGTATGGGTGTTCATCAGGCGTTACCGACCTCTAGAGCGGAGGTGGCATGACATGTCTAGCCATCGAGTTCCACATCTGGTGTGTGCCGTTTTAGGCATATTTCACCAGTGTAGGTGTATTTCGGACGTAGGCGGCCTCTAGAGCAGAGGTGCCGTGGTATAGCTCTCGTAGCGATACTACTGGACATACCAGGTTAAACTTCACTTTCCACCACCTTTTCCCATCGGCGCCGCACAGCAACCTTTATTTCCGCATTTACTTCCTTAACCGGAGGAGCTTCACTCCACGCGCGGCATTTGAAAAGTCAAGCCAGCAGTGACTTAACCTCTGGGACAAACCGGTTCATGCATTTCACCCGATATGACTGCACTCAGGACGTGGCCGACCTCCAGACCAGAGGTGCCGTGATTTGACTGTTTGCTTCGCTTTATTCTTTCAACCACCTTTTCCGCAGTGATGCTGCGCGGCAACCTCATTTGCAAATTTCTTCATTGGCCGGGAAGAGCACCGCTCCACGCACGGCAGCTGAAGATCTCGCCAACAGCGGCAGATGAGCTACCAAACGTGACACTCATCTACCCTAAGTAACTGGTTTTCAGGCGCCAGATATTCGCCCTCGCCCCTTCTCCTGTCAGTTTAAACAGTTCTGCCACGGGAAGGCCAGGAGCTGGACTTGACTGCCAGAGGCTGTTTGTGGCGCGTTTGCAGTCCTTAGAACCGTTGACCTCGCTGATATGCAGCCATTTTTTTTTCCATGAACTCTTCCTGTGGCTTTGATTGGTCTAGCTTCTAGATCCTTCTTTCGTCTCTCACAGAAAGCTTTTAGGTGTATCTTTAAACTGATACGGTGTGCCAGATTTGGGGGGGGGGGGGGTTAAATTACCAAGTTTTATTTTGTTTATCTTGTTTCTTTCGCCTCCTGCCAGATGAATGTTCTTTGCGCAGTTGCTTGAAATATATTATTAGGTTTGCGAACTGGGAACTTCACAGTCATGTGAAAGATTCACAATATGTTATTAGACAGACTTTTGTGATGCAGTGTTATGTTGAGACATTCACGATAACACACTGACGTAAAGATTGAGCAGAAAGATCTACAATAGAGTACTTTTAAAGTTGTTTTTTTTCCCTTAAGCAGTCGTTCCCCCCCCCCCCCCCCCACAAGATTTATACAGAGAAATTCACACTGATATGTTGACGGACGAAGTCCACATTGCATTTTATATGCCTGAATGTTACTGTTACAGTTAATAGAATGAAAATTGATAATTGCGGGCTCACCCACGGAAGACTGAGAATACATAAATCCTGCACGGCGAGGTATACTAGATACACGTCCTTCAGAAAGTTAAGAGAAATTATAATATTACTTGGAGTGCTTTCTTCATCCACGTCAAGTGGGCGATGTTTTTTCCAGCGCTAGACGTCTTTTCGTCAGTCATTAACGTCTTTCCCCAACATCAGCTACCGGTTGCTTCTTCCTGCTGATATACAGATCAGCACACACGAAACCGGCCCCTGCATGGGCGGCAGCGGAGAGTAGCATCAAGCGCTGACGTCCCAAATATACGATGTAACTAAAAATATACATTTTTGTGTTGGGGATGCACATAGCACCCAAAGGACACACATATACTTTGTTTGATTCCTTGTTTCCTCTTACATTAGAACAGTGGAGCATGATTCACCGGCACCGGCTGTACTAGTCAGAGGGAGCTGTATAGCGCAGGCAGAGCCCGAGGAAGAGATATAGCACAACCAAAGTCTAAGGGAGAGATATATCACGATCAAACCATCAGAGATCTATAAAACACAGTCAGAGTCTAAGAGAGCAATATGAAAGTAAAAGGGAGCGATATAGCACAAGCAGAGTCTGAAGTAGGGCGATATAGCACAAGCAGAGTCTGAAGTAGGGCGATATAGCACAAGCAGAGTCTGAAGTAGGGCGATATAGCAGAGTCTGAAGTAGGGCGATATAGCACAAGCAGAGTCTGAAGTAGGGCGATATAGCACAAGCAGAGTCTGAAGTAGGGCGATATAGCATAATCAGTCTCGTTTTTTATTCTTGTTGAAGCTGTTGCTCAGGGCTGGCGTTATGTGCCCCACCCTATAACCTGGCTAGCTGAGTGATTAGGAGCTCGGTCTACTAATTCGGTGGTACTAGGTTCAAGTCCCATCAGTGGGACTTATTTTTTTCTGGTGCCTCCACGCCAGAACGCCCCCAAGGTTCACCCAGCCTCTAAAAAAATGAGTACCAGAGAAATCTGGGAAAGTAAATACGGTCAGGCGTGATACGGACCACATCAGACTTTCATGTACCGAAAAGATCTTGGAAATACGGGACCAACACTCTATCCTAATTATTCCTTAATGGCATGGAAACGGGGATTTTACCTTTATCCTGAAGAATGATCGTATGATTTTACCGTGTGAGGTATAGTATTACCAGGACGATGGGAAGTCTTCTTTTATGTGGCAATAACTTGCAGGGCTGGACTGTTTACAGGCGGTTTGTGTTACATCCTGGTAACGTTAGATATCTGATTGTTGCACGAATCGCCCGGCACTGCCGAGATATCAATATTATTGAAAACTGGCGGTTTGCCGTTTCATTGTTTATTTGAACAAGCACTTCTAGTCAGCGCCTGTGTTGTCACAGAGAAAACATGGGAGTGAGAGAGAGTTGGAAAGAAAGAGAGAGATAGTTAGAAAGAGAGAGAGAGGACAACAATAATCAGTGATCTAAAAAAAAGGGAAAACTGAAAACACAGAATGTGTGTGAAATAAAAAAAAACGAGGGGGGGGGGAGAGAAACACTGCCCAGCTTGATGCCCTAGCTGATATTCTGGCACCTGGGCCGACGATCCATAGCTACTTTTCCTTCCGCCGCCCCCCCCCCCCCCCGCGGCAACGTGCCTGAACTGGGATTAACTGGGCAGACATGCCTGACCTGGGACTAACTGGGAAGACATGCCTGACCTGGCACTAACTGGGCAGAGTTCACCTTAGCCCCTGTGGCGGTGGTGTCTGCTAAAGATCCTTTTTTTAAACTATCCTTACTTATTTAGCTCCACCTGTTGGGGGGGGGGGGCTCAGTAACTCTTCTCCCAGTCAGATACGATGCTGTGCCCCAACACCTTCCCCGCATCAGCTGCAAAGAACATTAAACTGGCAGATCCAGGGAGAATGAAGTACAAGAAGAAAAGGGCGCAAAAAGTAGAACAAATAAACAGAGAACAGCACAATGATAGACATATAGAACATTCTACTAGAAAGTGTAATAGATAACTTCAAAAGATCAACAATGAATAACACCAAAAGCATCTTCTCAGTCTCAAGAACTAGGACATAAAGTCCGGACATTACTGTCTTCATGAAGTCCGCACCCCCCATCGACATTAGATTTCCATATTCTCTTTCATCTTCGATGTCTTCATTCTTAATTCCAATCATCGCTAGTACCGCGTGTATATCGATCTCCGCGCGAGTTATTGTAACGGAGATCAATAGGCTTTTTATTTATGGCAAGAGCCGTTTCTTGTGGCCATAGACGAAGCGAGCAAATCTGCCGAGAATTGAAGAATTAGCCGACTGCTGGTCCGGACTGCGGACGCTCGGGAAAGGATGAATAGTTGTGGTTCCGTTACTCCCGTTCTGTATTTGTTTCCGTATTTGGTTCCGTTTTATTCTGTATTTGATTCCGTTATTACCGTTGTGTATTTGGTTCCGTTTGATATTCTATATTTGTTTCCGTTCGATTCTGTATTTGATTCCGTTATTATCGTTGTGTATTTGGTTCCGTTTGATATTCTGTATTTGGTTGTTTGTTACCGTTTGATTCTGTTTGATTCCGTTTAATTCTATATTCGGTTCCGTTATTCTCGTTCTGTATTTGGCTTTATCTGGTTCCGCATGTGATTCCGTTATTTCCATTTTATTATATTTTGTTCCATTTTGGTTCTGTATTTGATTCCGTTTTTCTCCTTTCTGCGTTTGCTTCTGTTTGATTTTGTGTTTGATTTCGTCATCCCAGTTCTGCGTTTGGTCCTGTATTTGATTCCTTTTATCAGCGATACTGAATTATTGTTAACGACGTATAGGAGAGTAAAATAAGTGACTCTAATGAAGCAGGGGCAGCGCGGCTGTCAGCGTCGAATACGGAGATTTTATCCGCGATGATGATGATGCTTCTGGCATCAGACCGCTAGGAAGTTACAACTCCATATGCTCAATATGGGGGGGGGGGGTGGAGCTTCTTGGGTCCTTATATGAACTGCGGGTAACCCAGTGTCCCAAGTTGTGCACAGAGTCGGATGCACAGAGCGTAAGTTTGCCGTTCCGGGAGAAGAGGATAACGAGGAGAGGATGAACGGACCTCAGACTCTGAAGAGATACAACATCTCTTTTAGCTTCTTGTGTTGTTGTTGTTGTTTTTTTTTTCATCTGAACCCAGACAGAACCTCCACACAACTCTTAATCCTGATTAGATTAGAACAGTGGAGCATGAGTGCATTAGAACAGTGGGGCATGATTACAGTAGAACAGTGGGGCATGATTAGAGTAGAACAATGGGGTATGATTACATTAGAAAAGTGGAGCATGATTACATTAGAACATCGGGGCATGATTACATTAGAACAGTGGGGCATGATTACATTAGAAAAGTGGAGCATGATTACATTAGAACAGTGGGGCATGATTGCATTAGAACAGTGGAGCATGATTCACCGGCACCGGCTGTACTAGTCAGAGGGAGCTATATAGCACAGGCAGAGCCTGAAGAAGAGATATAGCACAACCAAAGTCTAAGGGAGAGATATAGCACGATCAAAGCATAAGGAATCTATATACCACAAAGTCTAAGAAAGCAATATAGCAGAATGAAAGTAAAAGGGAGCGATATAGCATAAGAAGAGTATGAAGGAGGGCGATATAGCACATCGTCTAAGGGAGCGATATAGCACACTCAGTCTAAAAGAGCAGTACAGCCCAATCAAAATCTAAGGGAACTATATAGCACATTTCCACGAAAGCATCTGCGATAACTCCACGATACGGAAAATTATATTTTAAGTATAGAGTGTAAAGTTCAGATCAAGATACCGATAATTGTGTTTTATAACACAACAGGACTGATATCTGATTCCTTTCCTGGTTTCAGTTTCTTCGTATCGCCACGTGTATATTTAAGCTCCTGTGATATCCATCTTAGAAGCCAGGGCTAAATTGGCCAGCAGCGTTTGAATAATATTTATTCCTTGTTTTCTTTTTGAACCTCTCCTTGTATTTGGACCGCACGCTGAGGATAGATAGAAATCTGGTTCTCAATTTGCGCACAGTGGGATATCTACAACATGCCAGTTTGTGTCAAAACGACACTGAAACTCAAATATTTGGCTCACATTTCTCGTGTTCCGCCGGTAAACTTCTGTTCTTTGTCAAGTTTTCTTTCACTTTGTTTTGTTCTCTGAAGACTCCCTCCTGTTCAGTTCGCTGTCTCGTAATCAGACGTCTTGATGTCATATTCAGTTCATTTTCTGTGTCATTTTCAGTTCTTTTGTGTAGTTTTTAACTCACTCACTCACTCACGCACAAGTAGGAGCCACGCACTCATATCATTCTCTTCTTTACTTATTTCTCTCATCCAACGTAGTTCTTTTTTTTTCTTTTTAAAAAAAAATTAAGTGCATCTCATATTCAGTTCATTTCTCTCGCACTCAGTTCATTTCTCTCGCACTCAGTTCATTTCTCTATATATACAGTATTCAGTTCTAGTTCACACCCCCCCCCCTCTCTCTCTCTCTCTCTCTTACACAGTTCTCACTTTACAACATTCATCACTATTTCGTCAGCAGTTTTTCGTTCGATGCAGTTTCTCAAATTGAAACTTGCAATCTCTTACTTATATTAGTTACAGTTCTCTTATTTATATTAGCCACAATTCTCTTATTTATATTAGCCACAGTTCTCTTATTTATATTAGCCGCTGTTCTATTACTTATATTAGCCACAGTTCTGTTACTTATATTAGCCACAGTTCTCTTACTTATATTAGCCACAGTTCTCTTACTTATATTAGCCACAGTTCTCTTACTTATATTAGCCACAGTTCTCTTACTTATATTAATGGCAGCCATCTTTGTCCGGTTCTTCAAGGATTTCAACCTCCAAAAATCTGTGCGCTATCTCCGCACGAGGGAGAAAAAAACCAACACAAACAAACCTGGATTGGAATAGACACAAGCTATTTAAATATTAGATATATCTTAAGTCCTCAACATCTCTCTGCCCATTTCATCATCTACTTCTTTCTTTACTTCTTTCCATCCTACATTACGTTTTTTTTTTCTATCTCTGTTTAATATTCCATCGAGTGTTCTACGTCCAGCTTCCAGAAATCTTGAGCCAGCGCTAACAACATGGGGTGAGGTCGTTGCAAGCCATCTCCCAATTTCTTCCAATTTTTCAACATAAAATAAAGTCATCCCTGGAGAACTGACGAGGTATGAAAATGAGGAAGGAGGATGCCTCCCCCAGTTCTTCAACTTCACTGGCCTGTAATTTAGATTCATCCAAGAACCTATCTCTCCATTGTGGTCTGGAAATCTCGCGTTCAATTCAAATCATTGAAACGTATTTGCTATTGGACTTAACTGGAATTTATTTTTGAACTTTAGAAAAAGAAGCAAAAGAAAAAAAAAAGGTAATAAAACATTCCTTCAACGATCCATTTTTAGTTGCTGATTGCGATTCTCTTGACACATACATGGGACTTGACATCGATTTCTTCCCTCTTTTGTTTCCATTTATCTCCCCTTCACATCTGGTATATGTGCTGACCCTTTATTTATTTTGTCCACAGTTCAGAATTCGCCAAAGAGAATGTATTTTATTTTGTATATTCCCTCTAACTCTTGCTTGTTCCATTCGATAAATTGTAACCCTTCATTTTAAAAATACTTTGTTTTTTTCCTTTCTCTTTATAAATGCTCCATACGATGTCTTATGGTTGACCATTTTGCAGTCGGCGAACCATAGCTGATATGTCAGTGTTAAGGTTGGCGAACCGTAGCTGATATGTCAGTGTTAGGATTGGCGAACCACAGCTGATATGCCAGTGTTAGTGTTGGCGAACCATAGCTGATATGCCAGTGTTAGTGTTGGCGAACCATAGCTGATATGTCAGTGTTAGGATTGGCGAACCATAGCTGATATGTCAGTGTTATGGTTGGCGAACCACAGCTGACCAAGATAACTTCGTTGGTACCCCCCAGTAACAGGTCAATCCTGGCAGTCGGGGCAGGGATCATTATAATCCCCATGGTGGTGGAGTCTGCTAAAGAAGCACTGCACATCCTTTTTCTTTTTTAGCTCCTCTTAGAGACTGATTTAAAAAAAAACAAAAACTTCCATGACCAGCTCCCAAGCCGCACACAGTGATGTACCTCAACATCTTCACTGCATCGGCTGCAAAGAGCACCAGCTCGCAGTTCCAGGGAAACTGGAGAAGAAGAACTCCATACCGCATGTAGCAGTTAACACTGGCTCTCAACTGGAAGTCCTCAAAGAAGACTGAGCAAGCTGTACAAGTTACAATAGAAGCAGCGAGTAAGAGCGCAGCCACGTCTGTAGCACAGACCATACGGTATAATCTAAACAACATTTGATAGTCTTATCAAACAGTCATTGTTCCAGTAAAATTAGCCCCTGATTCCCCCCCCCCCCCCCAACAACCCACCCACACACACAATGAGATAAATAAACGTACTAACAATTTAAGAAAACAGACATTTTTTGTTTCTTTTACCGCCAAACGACGCGATTTTAACCCTTTGAACACTTCAGTTCTCGGAGCAATTAAAACCTCATTGACTCTTTCAACCCCGGAGCTAAGTTTTAATACCGCCCCTCTCTGCAATGCAAACATTGGAATACGATACGTCTACGCTTAAAACTTATATCCCAGTCATGTAGAGTTCCTCTTCCTCGCTTAATGCACAGCTTTAAATGCACTTAGTTTTAATAGCCAGCATTTAGAGAGGGGAAAAAAAACTGAACGATTTCGATTTCTGTTTTTCAGCTTTTAGAGATAATGCATATTTTGAATTCCATTTCTATTTATAGTTACATTTTCACGAGGGATTATTAATGTTTTGTTGATTGTCTGCTCTGTTCTGGTCTGTCTGTCTGTCAGTCTGTTTGTCTGACATGTAGGACAGAATGTTAGACAGACTGGCGTGTTGAAAAAAAATTGTTTATACTATACTTGGAGAATAAAACTCATTGTTTCTTTCGTTTCGATGTGATTGTCTGTGTGTATAACTTACTATCTCTCTGTCTGTCTGTCTGCCTGCCTGTTTGTATGTTTGTTTGCCTGTCTATCTGCCTACTTGCCTGTCTGTCTGATAATGATCAATCTGTCTCTGTGTCTGTGCATGTGACAAGAGCGAATAGAAATAGCTACCCACAGACAAACACGACATATTTATAACTTTCCTTTCTTTTCCCCTTCTGACGCAATCACACGAAGAAAATAAACATCACAATCCATTAACCTTTGCAAATAAAATTCCGCTTTAAAATGATTTCACTTTGAAACACCTTGCACGAGAACAGAAGTATATTTTACAAAATAGCATTGTTTAAGTATAAATACCTTGTTGAATAAATATATAAACATCTTCAGTTGTTTTGTTTTATATCGAAACATCTTTCCATGCAATTGAAAAAACATCTGTATTTATAACTGGAAGTCCTAGAGAACAAGTGTATATAAACTGTTAATGCTAAGAAATTCCAGATCATTGCAGCGTATAAACATCTTTATTTATACAAGGAAAAACTGTTACTCAGGAATTAATGTGTTTAAACATTTATTGTTATTCTAAAAAACAGTTTAACCGGAAGCTATATTACCGTATACAAACATTCACTGTTTACACGCTGCCATTTTGGAAAGATATACTGTGTGGTTCTTCAGCTAGAAGTGGCTTTAAAAAAAAAAAAAGCTTATAATTCAGGTAATTATGTTTCCACTTTGGGACTCTTTCTGATATTAATTTTTAATTTGTGAAGCTGGGGAAAAGAGATTTTGAAAGTGTGTTTCTTGAAAATTGTGTTACTAATTTGTGGATATTTCAGATGAAGAGGCGTGATAAATAATCAGAACATTCCTTACTATCGGGAATTGTGATCCAGCGTTATCGAAGGTTAAAGATATTTATCAGTCATTTCCGTAATTAAACATTTAAAATGCAGGAGGGATTTTGGCGCTGGATGAGAAATTATTTCTTATAAGTTAGAAATTTGGCGCTGATTAAAAAAAAAAATTTCTTATAACACGGATTTTGGCGCTGCGTTTAGAAATTATTTCTTTTTTTGCAAGATAAGTATAATCTGACAGTTCTTATCTGGAGCTAACCTCGGCTAGAGGCCTAAGTTAATTTTGTACTTTCGTTCTTTTAACCAAGTTCACCTTTGTTTCTTTCTTTCTTTCTTTCTTTGTGCTAAATTGCCTTATATTCGTGAATTTTTAAGTAATTTGCGCTTGCTTTGCGCTATTGTTTTTCATCTGGAGGGGAAAAAAAACCCCGAATTTATCTTTCACACTGTTTCTCAGTTGTTTCTTTTTTGGTTTCTCCCGTGACCTCAACTCGCTAAAGCCCATGGCGCTATTTTCCCATCACTTCTGGAGCAATTTGCCGCTAGAGCGGCGATGCCATGCATCCAGGGAGCTGTTGATGCTGTTTTGATGGGCCCCGATGCCGCATGTGTTTTTTTTTCTCTCCCCTATTTGCCAAGCTACTTTGATCGTACAGGCGAAACTGCTTACCTCGTTAGTTCAGTGCTTAGGGCGTTCTTCGTGCTCAAGGTTCGTCTTCCGTCTGTTTCATGCTCAATAATTGAGTCAAACTATAGACTTTATTGCTGTAAATTTAACAGGGAAAAGTGTCCAAGCTAAAGCTATGCAGCGAAAATAAACGTGTGTTATTATTATTATTATTTTTTTTGTCAGTGGAATAACAATTAAAAAAAGAAGTGTGTTATTATTCGTGCTGGTGAAAATTACTGCATTTTTTTTTTAGTTTCATCTTTCATAAATTCCCGTATTTTTTCCCCCTCATTTCTCCAAGAAACTATTTCCCAATCATATTTTCAGCTATTAATATAATGTGAATAAATGACCAGTCTTTTTTTTTTCTTCTTCGTTTTCTTTTCAGTGTTCGCGCGGCGAAAGAGTAATGGTTGCACTGTGTTGCTGCTATATGCCATGCACGTTGTGACGCATCCGACTTCGGTTCAGAGTATTTTTAAGAACTGAATTCGCCTTAACATTGTAATCCCTAATGGCTTAGCTAGACCACAGTCTGTTTTCGGAGCCGCCACTGGAGAGTAGATTAGTGTTTTGGTTGACCGTGGTTCGACAACCCTGACGTAAACAACCAGCTGTGGGTCCGCTGACCGCTGTCTCATTCAGCGTGAGTGTTGCGGGGTAATGAGCACTGTTCTAAGCAAACGAGTGATGTTTTTAGGATATGATGTGAGTCCATATTTTCTCTGACTTTTCATGTAAGGATTTTTCTTCCTTTTCCCACGTGGAACACCTAGACTGCCTTTTTCATTTCTCACATATATTCGAGTGTGTTAATCAGAACACCTTGGGTGTGAATCGAACCTCGAACCGAACAACCACGCGAAGAACACTTACGAATTCTTCTTCTACCCGCGACTACGAGCTGGTGTTCTTTTGCAGCCGATGCGGTACAGATACTGAGGCACAGCATTGTGTCGGATTGGGAGTGGGTTATGGCGGATTTTTTTTCGGTCCTGAGTGGAGGTAAAAAAGCGCGGGGAGAGGCGGGGCGCGTGGTGCTTCTTTATCAGGTTCCTCCACCATGAGGACTATAGCGATCCCTGCTCCGTTACTGGGGGTACCACCGAAGAGGCGGGACAGGGTCTTGGACATGTGTTTCACTAGACCTAACTTCAGTATATCAGCGTCTTGGCCCCAACACTTACGCATTTGCTGAGGTTCTCTCACACAGTACACAATTACTTTTCCCTGTTTCTGATACACAATTACTTTTCCCTGTTTCTGATACACAATTACTTTTCCCTGTTTCTGATACACAATTACTTTTCCCCGTTTCTGCTAATTGTATTAACCTGCACATGAACCAACAAGGGAAACAAATGGCGGAAGTGCGTGATAGGTAAAAGGCAAAGTTTATGTTGCGCATGCGTGAGTTTGTGTACAAACTTTTCTCTGCTTCTGGCAGTTCCCGGCTTTGAACGATGGCATTTCCCTTCGGTTTTTTGCGCCATTTTCCGCTATATATTTTAAGCTTAACTTCACGGTTATGAGTTTATTGTAATGTATGGTTTCTTAACTTCCTCGTCTGATAATTGAGTTTCGTTTTAAATAATTCATCAGAGCCCAGTGTGTGAAGTTATGAGTAATGGTAGCTGGTGTATTGATTTTGTCTAAATTTTTAAGCAAGATTTTAGAGTATGAAGCCTTTGTGTTTTTAAGTTGTGTGTGTGTGAGTGTGTGAGTGAGGCTAGGCAGTGTTTATTTGGTTTATGGAAGTGAATTGCTTATACTTTGTTAATGTGAACTTAAGGGGCCGATGTTGGTATTTACTGATGTTTCTTCTTCTTCTTCTTTTCTTCATCATCATCATCATCTTCCTCCTCCTCCTTCTCCATGTTCTTCTTCCTCCTCTTCAGTATTCTATTTTCCTCTTCTTCTTCCTCCTCATCCTCCTCTTTTATCTTCATTCGTTTCCTTCATCTTGCTAGTCATTCTCCTCTTCTTCTTTCTCTTCTTCTTCTTCCACACCTGTCCTCATGGCAGTATAAGTTTAGATGTATCACAGTTATGCGCCCTATGAGCCTCTGCATTCCCCTCCAGCCACAAAACAGAACTCAGCCAAACAAGTTTGGGCGCTCGTTGTTCTAACAGAATACATCTCTCGATACGTGACTCTCTCTCTCTCTCTCTCTCTCTCTCTCTCTCTCTCTGGCTGGCGACCCACTGAGTACTTCTAAAAGTCAGGACGCCAATCCACCACTTAGTAAATGTCGAGAAAGACAAGAACTTTTGGCAGCCAGGGATGTTAGAGAATGTTCTTTGACTTGTTTTATTCTGTTGTGGATGTAGAGAAAAGCAAAACAAGAGAACTGGAGAGTATGTTTCTACGTCTCTGTTTCTGTAGTCAAGTTTGTGTTTGATCTCTTGTGAGCAGGGACGTTTTCCCGCCATATGGAGGCCATTATAATTTTTTTTAAATATATAATTATTATTTTAAGGAACATGTTGTTTCCTGCATACTGCCAATAGTTGAACGGAGGTCATCAGTTGTATGTTTCGGGGGGTGAGTATAACAGTTCACGAGGATCATGTTTCTGAGTAGAGAAGTTACGACTTGTTGGTTGTGATAACGCAGAAGGCATCATTTGTGGGTTCTCGAAGAGTAGTCACCAGCTGCAAGTTATAAGGCCGAGAGAAATCACCAGTTGCATGTTGTGAAGCCGAGAGAAATCACCAGTTGCATGTTGTGAAGCCGAGAGAAATCACCAGTTGCATGTTGTGAAGCCGAGAGAAATCACCAGTTGCAAGTTATGAGGCCGAGAGAAATCACCAGTTGCAAGTTATGAGGCCGAGAGAAATCACCAGCTGCAAGTTATGAGGCCGAGAGAAATCACCAGTCGCAAGTTAGACTGAGAGAAGTCACCAGTTGCAAGTTAGACTGAGAGAAGTCACCAGTTGCAAGTTAGACTGAGAGAAGTCACCAGTTTCAGGGTATGTTAATGCCACGGAGACAACGCAGGTGATCTGGTGGTAGTGCCCATGTTGTCCTTGACCTATCGGCACACTAAGAGCTGGTCACACCTGGCCGCCTCCCCCCCCTCCCAAGCTGTAGAAAAGTTAGTGTGCACCCGTTTCTACAGCTTGGGAGGGGGGGGGGTACTGGGCGCCTCCTACCGGATTCGAACCAGCGACTATGAGAGACTAGTGCAATAAACACTTCGCTATTCAGGTAACGAGGCCGAGATAAATCACCAACTGCAGACTGTGATTAAAGAAATGCATCACTTTTATATGGAAAAATGTGAGGAGTTCATTTAGGAAGGATTTTTTTTTTTTAATATTGGGTCATAAATAGTGGAGGCATAAAACAGAATTCATCAAGCGTTGATAGAGTGTTTTAAATTAAAAAAAAAGTGTTTAACTTGGAGAGAGAGAGAGAGAGAGGTTTCTGTATCTTCTTTAGAGAAGTCATCGCCATAGGAAATAGTCTTTTTTTAAATCATGATTTCCTTTCAACGGTCGACACTGCGTAATCATCTGCCATTCTCCTCTCCCTTCTCTCTCTCCCTCCCACCCGTCCTTTCTCTCTCTCTCTCTCTCTTTCTCTTTTCTGTCTCTCTCCAGATTTTCTTTTACTGCGCCTGGCATTTCTGTCTCTTGTCTGACACAATAATTGGACCAATTTCGCCCTAGCTGGAACGATGTATGTAATGAAAGGAGCAGTTTTGCGGACAGAATCGTGACAGGTAAGCAGAATAAGGAGATAAAACAGGTGAAACTTGAATCATTGGGCGAATTCTTACCTGACATTTTGCTTTGGATGAAAAGTAAATATGGGATATATGTTCCTTTTGCCAACGGAAAATTCAGCAGTTGCTTCTGACCTTTTCGTAGACTGAGCTGGTCATTATATTTCACACACTCGCTGTAACAGATGTCATCATTTTCTGTTACAGGTAAGAGGATCCGGTAGTTGACTGCGTTTATCATGATGTAGCTCAACATTGTTTTGTTATCCCATTATTCTGTTACTGTTGTGATATGTTCTCCGTCTTCGAGGCTTTGACGTTCTTGATCAATCTACATCAGAAGACCGGTCTCTAGGATGATGTCCACAGTCTTCTCCAGGTCCTCTCGGCAGCCCCACAGTCTTCTCCAGTACTCTCGGCAGCCCCACAGCCTTCTCCAGTACTCTCGGCAGCCCCACAGTCTTCTCCAGTACTCTCGGCAGCCCCACAGCTTCTGGCGTAGGTCCGAGCCCTGTGGCCATGTCTGGTTGTGTAGGCCTGTAAAAATTGGGCCAACTCTTTTCGTGCATGTCCTGGAGTCTGTACACTGCTCCTACATGGACATTTTATCTGTGTGTGAGATCTTGAGTCGGTGCAGATGGCTCAACAGCCAACAGTTGCCCGTTCTCAACCGAAACAAGGCCGTTTGTTGCATTCTGTGTAGCTGGTAGACTGGGTACAGCCTCTTGGCCCCACAGCTGGGCGTTGTGGTTTCGTATGATCGTCTTGGCCTACCTGTAGGTGACATGATGTTTGTATTGTTCCACTGTTGTAATATGTAAACTAGTACTATGCAAATATGTGTACTTTTCCGCTTCTATGGAATTAATTTCCACAGTTAAATCTAAAAAAAAAAAATTTGTGTCTTTATTTTCCTTCTTCTTCTTCTTCTTCTTCTTCTTCTTCTTCAAAAGGGCCTGCGTGCCCAATTCTTAACCCTTTTGAAATAAAGATCAATCAGTCAGTCAATCAATCTTCTTCTTCTTCTTCCATTTTTATTTAAATTGCAAAATACTCGTTATTTAAAGCCAAGCCTGGTGCTGTTGAAGTGCATGCTCAGTATCGGATGGGGAGTGGATCAGAGGATTACTTTTACGATTCAGGATTTGAGCTAGCTCCAGTGGCAGACGCCATTGCATGGGACTGCTGCAGATCATATCCGGTTGACTAGAAGGAAGGAGCAGAATAGAACCACTGCTGACTACATCCTCATCTACACAGACTGAAGGTTGTTCAGACCGTATTTAGCTCATGCCAAAACGATCTACACACTCCAGAAAACATCCTGCAAGCTTGTACTCTCGGCAGGAATATGAGAACCCAGACTTGACCCCCCCCCCCCAGGAAAAGGGCATGGAAGGAAAGCTATGAGGGTATTCATGGCATGAAGAAACTGCTGACGATGAGATTCATGATGAAGGTTATCTGTCGCCTTGCCTAGATGCCTTAAGCATATTCTTTGTTGTTCGCTGAGACCATCGACGTCAATCTCTCTCACACGTGCGACATTTCGGCTGTTTGACATTGGCTGCGGAGATACTTCTGTAGGAGTAGAGGCGTGGTCGTGTTTTTCTGTGAGTGAGCTGTGTAGCTGGTGACATGAACTAACAAAGAAGAAGAAGAACGATACCGGTAACACACAAGTAAAGGGTGTATGTAGTTTGTCCGGAAGTTTTTTGTCATCATTCACCGCTGAAGCAGAAACATGGATTGGGAAGGATGCCAATTAGAGGGATACAAGGTAGAAGAGGGGCTGTCAGAAACAGGTGCTGGCGTAATAAAGCGAGTTATCCTGGAGTTGAAGGAATTGAATTATAGATATTCCTGGAAGAAAAAGAAAAAGGGTTACAGGGGAAAGAAATTGAGGTAATAAGATGTAAGTTCCTTCAAGTCACCGAGTTCATGATGTTTTAGGACGTGTCGCTCACTACGATTACATCCGTTGTGAGCACTTCCTGTCCGTTTTAGTAGTTGTTGCATGTGAGCATGTTGTTGCGTGTGAGCATGTATGTGTGTGAGCATGTATATGTGTGAACATGTATTTGTGTGAGCATGTATGTGTGTGAGCATGTATGTGTGTGAGCATGTATATGTGTGAACATGTATGTGTGTGAGCATGTATTTGTGTGAGCATGTATGTGTGTGAGCATGTATGTGTGTGAGCATGTATATGTGTGAACATGTATGTGTGTGAGCATGTATGTGTGTGAGCATGTATATGTGTGAACATGTATGTGTGTGAGCATGTATGTGTGTGAGCATGTATGTGTGCGAGCATGTATGTGTGCGAGCATGTATGTGTGCGAGCATGTATGTGAGTGAGCATGTATGTGTGCGAGCATGTATGTGTGTGAGCATGTATGTGTGTGAGCATGTATATGTGTTAGCATGTATGTGTGTGAGCATGTATGTGTGCGCACGTGCTTATCATTTATATCATTTTACTCCCTTGATTTTCTCTACTTTTTAATTACATCTCTCTCTATCTCTCTCTATCTCCATCTCTTTCTCCCTGTCTCACCATCTCTTTCTCCTTTGTTATTCGATTTCCTGTGGCCCATTCTCTTTCCTGCACTCATTCATCGTTAGCTATATACAACTTTATGACGTGAATATCTTTTCTTTTAATACACTGACAGGTTGACTTCGTCCGTCTACTCAGACCGGTTGAAAAGGGGGGGGGGGGGTCGTAGCTAGTGCACAGTTCCGGTGTCTGAAGAGGGGCCCTGGGAACCAAATAGTAACATAAGGCCTGAAATGCCAGTCAATGAGGCGGCCCGAAGACTACATGGGAGGGGGGGGGGGGTCGTAGCTAGTGCACAGTTCCGGTGTCTGAAGAGGGGCCCTGGGAACTAAAAGGTGAAATAAGGCCTGAAATGTCAGTCAGTGAGGTGGCCCGAAGACTATATGAGGGGGGGGGGACGGTATATAGAGAAAGGGGTCTGAGGTCCGAATATATTTTCCAACACTTTACAAAATTCGTCTCAGGGGCTCTGGTTTCTATAATTTTACTAGTTTCCACTTTCTACCGAAGACCACGTCTTTCCTCCATCTTTTTTTATTTTTATTTTTATCGTTGTTCTTATTCCTTATGCTCCCTATTATCTTCCTTCTCTCTGAAGCTAATCTGTTTATCTGAAAACTTTCATGTGTATCTGACACGTGACCTTCTCACGATGGACAGCCAAGCTCCAGGAATCCGCCGCCAGGGTTCGGATGTCTCTGGCGTCTTCTTGAGCGAATCCATGTCCTCCCCATCTCGTCTAGGATTAAGCTAGTAACTGGAAGAGAATGGCTAAGAATAATGACACAGTGAGGTATTTCTGGGCCATCTGTCATACAGTCTGTGACACATGATCACAGACATAAAGTTCAGCATATGATTTAGTTTTTCACACTTTTTCGTTATGTATTTCCTTTTTTTTAACATTAAAATCATTGCACGTAAGAAATGACTGTAGATATTCCGATCATTCACCAAAAGGACGATCTCAGCACGGCGCAAGAACTGCGTAGCACCGTCGAGACGGAAGTAGCGGCGGTAGCCGGGAATAACACAGCCTCCTCCTTTGACATCAGTCTACGAAGCCGCGCCGCCAGTGACCTTTCCCACGCTCCCCTCTGTCCCGTACCTTTGTGTCAGAAATCTTATTTTACTTCCTCATGTGGATAATCAATGGATGACCTTTATCCTCATTCCATTTTATTTTACTGTATGACGTGTAACAAACTTGGAGTGACCCAAGCTAAAAGTTGTAAATTTTCTTGCTTTTTTATTTTCTTGCTTTTTGTTCGTTCGATCGCCTGCCAGTTCCCCACTGTTTCTTCAGAAGAGAAGCAAATATCTTATGACCCATACTTACGACGTACTCGAGTTACGACGACCCGTAGTTACGACCATCGGCGTCCTATGTTTCTCGTATATTAAAATAAGCTGAAATGCCACCTGATGTTTTCTAACATTCTGAAATTAACAGATTTTTTAAGACACTGTCGATAAATAGCAAACCAAGTGAACGTGCATAGAAAAGAACGCCACTCGAGCACGTATTCGACACGCGTCGAATTCGATTTACGACAGTATCATCGGAACAGAATCTGGTCGTAAGTCGGGGGCCGTCTTTATCATAGTATATTCTCACATCGAGAACTTTCTGTTACTGCTGGAACAGTTTTATTCTGCATTCCTCTATCTGTCTCGCTCTGTTTCGTATTATTTTTTGTTATTTCCGCGTACTTACACATCTTCCTCATGTCTGTACATTTAACAAAACCGCGAGAACACTTAGAACACTTTGACGGAGGTATAGTGAAAAATGGCGAAGAATGGAATAGAATATTGGAACATTTATTCTTACATGAAACGAATTCAGTGTTTTTGTTTTGTTTTTTTTTATTATTATGGTTGGCTGTAGTAAAGATGACGGTGTAACAACTACATTAAAAACATTTTCAAAGCTCGAAACCTCAACACCACCAACATACAGAGATACAGAACTTTTAGGGAAAACTGGACAAAATTTATATATGCAAGTTGTACAATTACTGGTCCAACGAAATCATCCAAGAAGAAGAGGAAGAAGAAGAAGGAAAACAACGTGCAGGATATAAGAACTCGGCCTTTTACCGAGAAGAAAAATAATGAAAACTTGTAATCCTAGAAATTTTTTTTTTAAAAGGAAGGTGCGTTTGTGAGGGGTGGGGGGAGGAGAAAAAGAGAAAGTTCCCAAAAGTTCTACAGGATTTAGGACCTCCGCTGTTTCACATTCCCGACAATATTCCAATATCAACATGGACAATTTAGTCTCGTCATCATACATCGAAGCTACCATCTCCAAACAGAGGTCTCTTTTCTGCTCTTTGTTGGCATGCCAAACATAGATCTCCAGATATTCATCTCTCAGCGTCCCCCATCTTCATATCGTAAACACATTCCTGTATGTTCATCTGGTTACGAGACTACATTGCAAGATCGAAGATAAAGAAGCAGTCGTTACGAGATAGAGATGCTTCGTTTTGAGCTGTAAAATGTCGCATGTTTATGATCTAGTTCTTGTCTGCGATCGTTATACGAGGTGTCAGAATTCGCAATGGAGTTCAGCACTGTGATGTTTTTTTTTTCTTATCTTTACATTTTGACAATTAGAAAGAGCGAGAGAGAGAGAGAGAGAGAGAGAGAGAGAGAATAACAAAGTAACACTTTTTACATAAATGTAGTTTAGGTTATGGTTTCAAACACAAAATTTTTCTACTCTCTCTCTCTCTCTCTCTCTCTCTCTCTCTCTCTCTCTCTCAACCTTAAGTGCCCAGGGCACATGGGGCTTCCGCAAGGGTTTTCCACAAATGCCTGTCCTTCGCCTTTTTTTTGCTCTTGCCCAGGTGAGCCCTCTATTGCTCAACATCCTTTCTGTTGTTCTTCTCCATGTCTCTTTTGGTCTACCCTTACTTCTGTTCCCCTGTGGTGTCCATCTTAGTGCTATTTTTGGTAGTGAGTTGTCAGTCATTCGGAGCACATGTCCCAACCATCGCCAGCGTCTTTCCTCAATAATTGTTGTCAGTGGCTTCATCTGCATTTCTGCCAACAAGATGTTATTTCTTATGGTGTTTGGCCAAAATATTTTTCTAATTCTTCTTAAACATTTAGTCTGGAAAGAATTCAGCTTGTTTTCTATTGTTTTTGGTGAGTTTCCAGCATTCACTCCCATAGAGTAGTACACTTAGATTTTTGCTAATAGGAAACAAGTATTTCGCACAGAAGTGTAACATATACTGTATGGTTAGACCTTCGGAAAAAAAATCATAAACAAAGCAGTTTTAGATATGAGAGAAAGAAAAATGACAAGAGAATTACTTGGGACTTGAACCACAGACTCTGGTAGGACGGAGGAACCGTCTAGCCACGAGAGAACAGCGCATTGATCAGCTTAGCCATCTAGCACTCCCCCCGCCTCCCCACTGTTAATGCTGTCCAGTATGCACTAGACATTTGCATGAGACGATGTGTATGTGCACCTCACGTTGTTACCTGTGAGAGACGGAAGGTAAGTGACAGAATTTTTCTTTCCATGTGTCACGACTTGCGTTCAGACAGGTACTGATGGCTTAGCTATCAGTTTTTTTTTGTTGGCGGGAAGGGTGCTAGATGACTAAGTTTATTAGTGCGCTGTTTTATAGTGGCTAGGCGGCTGCTCATTCTACCGGAGTCCATGGTTCAAGTCCCGGGTAATTGCCTTGCCATTTTTCTTTCTCTCATATCTGAAACTGCTTCGTTTATGATTTTTTTTTCAAGGTCTAACCGTACAGTACTGTAGTCTGTTACTTTTCTGTAAGAAAGCCTGGTTCTTACATATATCAGCTGTACTTACATGTATCAGCTGTACTTACATGTATCAGCTGTACTTACATGTATCAGCTGTACTTACATATATCAGCTGTACTTACATATATCAGCTGTACTTACATGTATCAGCTGTACTTACATGTATCAGCTGTACTTACATATATCAGATGTACTTTCATATATCAGCTGTCCTTAAATACTTTCATGTATCAGCTGTAGTTACATATATTAGCTGTAGTTACATATATCACCTATAGTTACATATATCAGCTGTAGTTACACATCAGCTGTATTTACTTACATATATCGTTTACAGTTACCCATATCAGTTGTAGTTACATATATCACACAGCAGCTATAGTTACATATATCAGCTGTACTTACATCAGTTGTAGTTACATTTACCTTTACGATTGTAAATAAACTTCTCAAATAAGCAAGGAAAGACGCGAGATGTAATTACATCATTAGTCGCAGGGCGCCCGACAAGCTGGCAGACATGTTAGGAGGACAACTCCGACTACCAAATATTTGAACAGTCGAGTTTAAATTGTTGTACTAGTTCGATTGACATATTAAACGACATCGATTCCGCCCGCTCAACACCCGAGCTGTAGCAGTCTTTGTGTAGGCTGTTGGTTTCCAATCAATGATGCCACAATCGCCGGCCGTCGCCGTCTTGATAATTTTGTTAGAATACAATATATGTCGTACAATTTACATAATATAATTTTTTTATGTTCTAGATAATTGTGTTGATAATTGTTTCGTTGCTAAATGCGAAATTCCGAATCCAGACCGGATGATTGGAGAAATATATTAATTTGTCGAGCAATTTGTGGTATTTTTAACAACCAACACAGGCAAATTTTGATTGGTTGTTTATTGTGAGCACGATTGATTCTGATTGGTGCTTTTTTTTTCTCTTTAATAAGCATGGGTATTTCTGACTGGTTTTCGCTGGAAGCATTGCTATTTCTGATTGGTTGTTTTACCATGAGCATGGCTATTTCTGATTGGTAATAAACATAGTAGTTTCCGATATGTTGTGGCTGTTTGTGACTGAGGTTTATTTTTGTAGAACTAAGTACAACGGAGGAATAAAAGTAAGGTAAAGAGACATCTAGGGGACATTGTCTTAGAGTCTGTATTTTTATGCCATAGATACTTCTAGGGGATGTGGTCTTAGAGTCCCTATTTTTATGCCACAGAGACATCTAGGGGATGTGGTCTTAGAGTCCATATTTTTAGAGACATCTAGGTAACATGGTCTTAGAGCCCAAATTTTCCTTGACCTCCCGGCACACTTGAAGGTAACCTGGTCAGTATCATGCATGACCGCGTTTCCCTTCTCCAGCTTCAAAAGAAGCCAGGTACGCGTTTCTACATTCTGGAGCGCCTCGAGCCGGATTGGAAACCCCACCCCACCCCGACCTTCGCCATGGGGAATTAGTGCACTGATCACTTCGCCATTTACGCGCCCCCGAAAACCAGAAGTATATTAAAGTCAATTTTGAATGACAGTCCATTTTTGAAACTTATTTAAGAAGAAAACTGTACAGGATGATGGTGCTTTTCTCTTAAGAGAAGTTTAATTACTCTGTTCACTGGAAATTAATAAATTGTGCCGTCATTTTTTAAAAAAAGTTAGAAGTTTTTACTTCGCCATATATAACCACAAATAGTCGTCACAATATCTTCAATGCCCCTTACCCAGCATAGTCTTTCTGTTGATTGTATGAGTTTTAGTACTTGTCCAAAGTACAGAGTTTTTCTATAAAGTTCTGTTGTCGTTTATGCAGACACCAACTGTGAATTTGTTGTGAAAGTGGAGTCTTCGTTTATTACAGCAAAGTGATTTAGCGTTGTGTTCTGTGGGTAGCATTCGAAAGTATGTCTGGTGTTAGATGGCTCAGGAGATAGTCCGTTGGTCAGGCGGCTGTTCGCCCTACCAGAGTCCATGGTTCGAGTCTAAGGTATTTTTTTTTCCTCTCATTTTTCTTTCTTTCACGCGCAGAGTGCTTTGTCTACATACATTTGTAATATCCCACTTCTGTTGTATAACACAGCCCAAATAACATTTGATGGATGGAGATTAAAAACCTTTAATATCTAAATAATCATCAAACGTTGAAATATTTTGCATAAGAACACGGAGATTAAACCAAAAAAAAAATGATTCCCCTGGGCGGAGAAGTGCTGATTTCTAGATTAACTCTTACTGCCCGGAGTTATTTTCTGTTTGTGCTGGAATTAATTTTGTTCCTGAATTTTATTTAGCGCAAAGTGACTGAGCTTTGCTCCCAGGGGTCGGCGCCGCCCAGACTGAGAACCACTGGCAAAGATAATTTATCTGACCTTTCGTTTATTTAACATCGTTTGCTGCTGTTATTTCTCCAGCGTCGTCATCTTCAAGTCTCCTGCTTGGCTGCGAACACTCGCTGACAAACTCTTGTAAATCAGCGCCCCGGACACTCAAATTATCAAACCTCACGGCGCCCCAGGGGGGGAACAGGACTCTCCATCCGGCCCAGTCTTGAGCCTCTTTTATTTCCCCGTCTGGCCTTTCTCTTTCCCCATCCTGTCTGAGAAACTCGGCTTGTAACTGCCCTCAAGGTCTGCACTGTCTTCTTTTTCCTCTTGACGTTCAGCTGGGGCAAACTAAACGTTTCAGAACCTTATCCTAATATATCCTAAACGAGGATCTTCCAAAGCAAAAAAAACAAAACAAAACAAACAACAAAACACACATGTAGGGGACGAAATGGAGGGACCTACATTCATGTTTCAGAAATTGTTCCTTGTTTTTTATGTTCTCAGCAAACACGGTTCTTCCTTACATTGATTCTTCCAGGTTTGAAACCTGAAACCAGGAATGCAAGTGGCAGCACGGCGCGAGGGATGGTTTATAAGAAACACAGGCGGGAAGAGGGAACAATAATGAGGAGGAAAATATAAGTAATACAGACATCGATAGAGAAAATTATGCCGCTTGTACGCGGAGATATATATATATATATATATATATATATATATATATATATATATATATATATATATATATATATATTCCAACACATTTGACACAACTAACAT
Source organism: Achatina immaculata (assembly GCA_009760885.1). Lineage (NCBI taxonomy): Eukaryota > Metazoa > Mollusca > Gastropoda > Stylommatophora > Achatinidae > Lissachatina > Lissachatina immaculata. Next base: position 10,205,175 of record CM019718.1, read on the forward strand.
CACTGCTGTATCTAGACCAACAAGCGGCAGTAAGAATAAATGGTGAAACAACAACTTGGTTTGACATAAAACAAGGGGTCCGTCAGGGGTGCATATTGTCACCTTACTTATTTAACTTGTATACTGAAAATATAATGAGGAATGTTAGAGAAGATGTAGACAAATAATATTACGATGCCATAACAATTGGAGGTTATGAAATATCAGAGATTAGATATGCTGATGACACAGTGTTACTGTCCACAACACAAAGAGGAATGGAAAAACTAATTATGTTAGTCCGTAAGAACAGCGAAGAGCAGAACCTCTATCTTAATGCAATGAAAACTAAATTGATGACAACTGACAAAACAAACAAGGCAGCTGAAATATGTATCAATGAGGAAAAATTGGAAGAAGTGGAGAGTTTTGAATATCTTGGATCATTACTACCTAATAATGGAGATACAATGAGGGAAATTAAAAGGAGGACATATATCGCTCTTCAGAAAGTAAAACAAATAAAGAATCTGTGGAGAGGAGCAGACAGAACTACAAAAATAAGATTTTTAAGGGCATGCATCTTTCCCATCGCAACATATGCCTGTGAGACCTGGACACTTAACAAAACAGCTGAGAAACTCATAAATGCCTTTGAATGTAAATGCTACAGAAGAGTTCTCCAAATATCATGGACACAAAAAAGAACAAATATATATATACTACAAGAGCTTAATATTGAAGAAGGCTGGCTAGTAAAGAGGATTAAAGAGAGATATTTTGGACACATTAAAAGTCATGATAATTTAGAGAAGACCGTATTGGAAGGATACATAATGGGAAAAAGAAAAAGAGGAAGACCAAAACGAAGATGGCTGCAAGACATCGTTGACGATCTGCAAATGGATGCCGCAGCAGCAGGCCAACTTGCTCACAACCGAGAGGCCTACAGGAGTGCTGTTTGGGAGGCAAAGTTCCGCAAGGGACATGCAAATGAATGAATGAATGAAAGAGGGGGGAGGGACAACGTATCAGGTCTGCTAATTGACAGCTGCGCGTTTCCAGAATCTTTAATTTGACAATTTTACTGAGAATTAAAGTTTACCACGGCGCGAACAAACTCTGAGACGCGCAGTTTGATTGGTGGTTTGTCACGTGGTATGACGTGTGAAGTTTGATTGGAGGCCTAATAATGGCTTGATAAGATGCATGGTTTGATTGGAGGATTTGCAGCGTGGGTGCTGAATGAAGAATCCATCTGAAACCGTCATAGTTCTTTTTAAAGGTTGAAACTTCAAGTAGCGCTTGGCTACTTCACGACAAAGACTCTTAGCACTCAGTTCACCGTGGCCAAGATTCAACACTTGGCTCTTCCAGATCAAACACGTAGCTCGCTACGGAAAAAAAAAAGACTCAACACTTGGCACCTTCAATACCAGTAACTAAATTGCTCTTTTTTTCCCTTCTTAAAATGTCACTTCTGAAACAATGGCACACAGAACAATTGACTCCAGTAACCACCGGCTTACTTCATTATGCCGAAACCTTACAACAGTAGCAGCCTTACAAAATTAAGACTTATGGCGACGAAACTCACTCATCAACACTACGTCGATAAAAGTTAATTTCGATTATCTATTTTTCAAAGCTCACACTGTCTACTATTTGGTGATCTTCTAAATAACAGTTGTAGTGTAATAAGAAATGGGGAGAAGCAGAAATGAGCTCACAAAGGAAACGAAATGGTGATTTGGGTCTTGTAATCTGAAGAGCGGTTGCCTGTACTGGATAGGAAGCGCTTGTAGATTGAGTGGAAATTGCCTGTCTGGGATTTAGGAATATCTTACAGTATTTTCTTGCTAATAATGTATCTAGGGGTCTGAGAGAGAGAGAGAGAGAGAGAGAGAGAGGTTAGCCAGCAATAAGGAAGATGGCAATTTATGTAGAAGGGGTACAGAGACGCAAAGTCAAATATGGAATTTGCCTGTGGTGTCAATTTATTTGTTGGAGCCTGTGTTTAACAAACGTAAGTTTATCGACAGTTCACTTTTTTTTTAGGGCGGGGGGAGGAGAGGGACGAGATAGATAGATAGATAGATAGATAGAGAGAGAGAGAGAGAGAGAGACTGCCCGTGTAAGAGGGAGAAAGCTGACTTTCAATGTATTTCCGGAATGGCTGGCTGCAAGTGGAGAGAGCAACTTGGAAGCGCTCATAAATGTTCGTAGAAAGTTCTAGTTAGTACCTACAGGAGCCTGCGGAGTGAGTACATCAGTGAACTGTTGTGCTCACTAGTGCCGCCCCGCACAGGTTGATGTGGTCTCAAGTACTTGTTCGAAAGCATCCTTTTTCTTTCAGACTTCGGGTACATCTGTGGTAATGTTACACAAGAACGAGTGTCAGTTTTTACTGTTAGGTTTAATAATTCATTTATCATTTTTGCCCCTCTTTACAAACAAAAAAATGTAAAAAAAAAAGATGAAAGAGAGATGTTTCACTGTAGTATTATTACTTTTCTATTGTCTGTTTTAGAAAGTAGTTTAAAATATTACTTAAAACCTCATGCGTGTAATCCTTATTCCCATCTGTACATATCCTGGATGTGCAGAACCACAGGGATGGGGAAATTAGATCGACTTGAGATAAAACAAGGGAAGACAACTTTTAGAAGATACAACAAGGGAAGATAACTTTTAGGTGGAAGAGTTTATTGGAATAAATGCGGTGAGCCGCGATCTGTTACTGACACGGACGTACAAAAACAAACGGATGCGGAGACATTTTTCGACGAGAAAGCACCGAACAGCTTAATCAACTGTATATCCATCTATCATATAGAAAAGTATATGGTCTGGATCTTCTAGGACGCCGAGTTCAGCTCTGAAATACGATATTATAACGTTCCTGCCAGCCGAATAACTTAGATTAGTAGGCAGTATCTTTAGGAAATAACTGAGAATTTTGAACCGAATTTTTGTAACTTATTTTCTTCTCCAATTTTCGAGAAGGAGGGAAATGTTGTGTTTACAACAAAAGATCAGTTACTTTGGGCCAGCGAATCAGACTTGACAGGGTCCCGGTTCTAAGATGGTGCTCCCACTAACTGCCCAACAGTGAGACCAGCTGATTTCCCGGTAGGGAACCTTCCTTATTTTGGATCCATGGATCTTCAAACAAAGACAGGTTAAAGCATTTACCTGTTCTACACGAACTCTGATCTTCAAACAAAGACAGGTTAAAGCACTTACCTGTTCTACACGAACCCTGATCTTCAGGGTGTGGGCTGCTCAGGGAAATGCGTTGTTAACTCGGCCACCTCCGTGTATCCTGAGACAGTGCAAGAGAACTTCATTGTAAAGAAATTTGAACTTAATAAATGTATTGCTAGATAAGAGAAAGCACAACCTTGTAGATCAGAAAGGACGGCTTTAAAAAAAAATTCAGCTATTTCTAATTTATTATATTTTAAAATAAACTGTTGGAGATAACACACATTTGTGGGTGAATAATTCAAATTTGTGTCCCTTTTTTTTGGTACCCTTTCATAACACCCCCCCCCCCTTTTTTTTTTCAGAACTCAGGCAAATTTATGTCTCGAACTTGTAAAGTTTGCATGCGATATTCTCGTCGACGCGTTGTTCTTGCCGCTTGCCATATTTCATCTGCTCTTATCTAAATAGAGATCGCTGTTTATAGTGCTAAAAAAAAAACATAACTGAAAGTGGAGAGGTGCAGAGGGCTGCCAACGTTGTCGTTCAAAACAAAACAAAGCAAAGCCGACCGCCATAGATATCGCTTGCCACAAATTTCTGTTTCGTTTTACAAAAATCTTGACACTAAGATTGACACAAAGTGGGATCACGTCCCAGGTGGAGAGAGCATTCAATTCTTCTTGTGCGAACCTCGCATCTTGCCAATATACCACTGACAAACGTACTCACTTCGGGCTTGTCCTAGGTAGACTGTTAGTTCATTCTCCCAAAACATACTGTCCTTTTCTCAAACCTTCATTGCTGTTTCTTTACGACAAAGATTTTGATGTACAAGAAACATTAGGCCGTGTTCTTGTGTATGTTTATTTGTGCTAGGACTGTTTCAGGTTCCTTGTCCCCGCTTCGTAGCTGATTCGTGTTTTATTGCTGTTGATTAACTAGTAAACACCCTCGCGGACTTTCGAAGAGTGCTCTTGTTCTTTGGGTTGTTCTTGTTCTTCTTCTCTCAGTTTCATATGCTTCGCCATCTGGACGATGAGGTGGGTCACCACCACCGTGAATGCCATTCTCAGCAACATTTCTCCAGTGCTCCACAAGTTTTTTCCCTGGGGAGTGGGGTGTCAGATGTAGATGTGCTCCACAAGTTCTTTGGGGGGGGGGGGGGGGTTCAGGTGAAGAGAGTGCCAGATTTACAGGACTTTGTTCTGAATTATGAATCTCATTATGACATGCACAGAGTGATGCTGGAGTTCATGCATCGAAGTTCTGGGTTTTTTTGTTTTTTTTTAGCATCTGTCCTGTTTTAGTATTTATCGTGAGCTGTGCGTGCACATCCTACGGTTGTGTCGCAGCAATGAGCGAAAAACTTGTTTAAAACCCCTGAAAAATACCACCGATATAAATTTGTGTGTAGAGCAAGACGATCTGGTTTATATCTGTCACAGTATTAGACCCTTTCAACCAACGTTCAGCAGGTAACTTGGGCGGCCAACGGGTTGTGGGAATGGGAAGTCTGTGAGACAGGTAACTTGGCCGACCAACGGATTGTGGGAATGGGAAGTCTGTGAGACAGGTAACGGAGAACTTAACTTAAAGAGACCGTAGCATCAGGCAAACACTGTGACCTCCGTTATAGAACGTGCTTCAAAATTCCGTACCTCAAACATCCTCCCTGTCCATCTTTACACGATGTGTCCCACTTTTTCGGGACGTTTGAAGGTCTCCAATTGGAAGAGGAGATAAATCGGGTTATATAACTCGAAATTTTGAAGAAGAAAAAGAAGAAGAAGAAACAGTGTTCTATTTCATTAGGCCTTAAAATCTTCACGCTCTACCTGGACACTTTGTTTTCTTTTCGTGTAAAAAAAAAAAACACCTTTAAGTTGTTAAATTTCTAAAATATCAGGTCAGCAGGTGGAAGATTGTACCTGATCAGCTTTTCTGCCTCATTATTTCTCACTGAGCATACCTCATAGAACAGGGAGTGTAGGAAACCCTCAAATTAACGTAACTCCTCCACTCAATGCATAAATTGATTTTAACCAAACTAAGAGCTCAAGTTTTGTTTAATACCAGTTTGTAGTGGATTACGTTACCGGATTGCTCCTTGAAATCCTTAGATGTTGTGCGCACGTCGGATTTTCTTACGTAAGTTCTGATCTACGTATGTCGGAGATACGTAAATCGGGGTCTGATTGTATATTCCTGTATGATCTTCACGAGCAATGTGACTCTAGTTTGGCAAAATATTCAGCTTGCTTTCATAAATATTGTTTTAAAAAAAGACACAAAAGTGTGTCGTAACGTCAAATTATAATGTAATGTTTGCATTGCAAGAAAAAGCGAAAGAAATTGGGGGAAAAAAACAAATTAATGTAGCTGTGTCATATTTCTTTTCAGCATTATCATAGCACAGAGTAACATAAGGACCACAGCACATGGTAACATAAGGACCATAGCACAGAGTAACATAAGGACCATAGCACAGAGTAACATAAGGGCCACAGCGCAGAGAAACACAAGGACTACAGTAGAGAGTAGCATAAGGATCATATCACCGAGTAACATAAGGACCACAGCACAGGGTAACATAAGGACCATAGCACAGAGTAACATAAGGAAAGTGGAAAATGAGTGTTAGAATTTCTTTTTTTCCGCAACATAATAATTTCTTGCTCCGGAAGGTTTTTTTTTTTCCTTAATGCGCGGCCGCGCAACTTAGAAGGAACATTAAACATGAGGAGCAATCTCTCAGTAGACTAATGAGCGTTGGTTTAGCACACAATAGTGAGCCTTTTTAAACACGAACCTATGTGTTATCTTTTCTGAGAATTTGCAGGCATTGCTTGCACGTCTTATAAGTGTTGGAGTCTTGGTGGTACTGGTCAAATTCTCTTCTATCAACCTTAATTCTTTGATCCAGTTCGTCCCAACCTATGACCCATTTTCATATGTTCTTAGAACGCGTTGGTGATAGGTTCATCTGGTAAAAGTTTATGACCATGCGAAACAGCAGGTAAGTCAAATGTCCTCAATGTACATGTTTTTTTTTTTTTGAGAAAGCGGTCCCTGGATGTAAAAAGGTTGGGAAACACTGTTGTGATCAGTCGATTCTGTTTTGTTGGTTTTTTAAAATCTTTCTCAACAGGGGTCGGTGTCAATTAGGGAGAACGGGGATTATTCCAAAAGGGATTTTGTATTTTTTAACACGTGCAACAGTTTTGACTCCAGAAGACAGACAAAGACCGTTACTTTCTACCGTATGTTCGTCGTTTCTGATAGCTTCATTTGCCTTTTACATAAACAGATTGTTTCTTTTAGCCAGTTTTCGTGTAAACAGTTTATATCTTGGCGACAGAGAATGCTGGACTGGCTTTTGTCGTGGCCTGTGCTTCCACAGGATGCAATTTTCTGCGATTACTAACAAAGGTCTTATACGGCAGGAAGTTACGTCGGTCTTTTTTTTTTCTCTCTCTCTGTGTACGCATGCGCGCGAGATCAGGCAGCGAGTTTATTTTGTGGTTGAATAAATAAATATTTAACTTCTCGTCTACTAGGTTTATTTCTGATCGTTTGAAGTTCTCTTTGTCAGCATGTGTTGACATTTTAAATAGCAGGATTCATTCTTTTAGCCAGGAATTCTATTCTTGGAGGCAGAGGAGATTAATTGTTCGTCCTCCTCGCAACTCCTCTTTTTTTTTTTTTAAACCATCATTTTACCAGTGAAGCATTCTACATGATGCCAACCCTCACCTGAATAAAGGTGTTGAGGAAGAGGAGTTCACGAGTGTGAGATAAGAAGTGCTGGAAGTACAAATGGTGGCATGAGAGAGAGAGCGAGAGAGAGACATTGTTCTAAGACATTCGTAGCATAGGCTTGTCATGGTGAAAGTTCAGTGCAAAATTACTGGATTATCCAAGTTATAGTCACTGGTTTATCATCATCATCATCATCATTCAAAATAAACTGTCCTACCCGATAATACATCCTCAGTCAGGTGTAAGAGAGGATCAGCGTATTCATCTTCAGATGTACATGTGTAGTCTGTAGTCCCCATAGATTTCAGCCAAGGTGACGGGCCTGCTGTACAGGTGTAGGCTGTAGTCCCCATAGATTCCAGCCAAGGTGACGGGCCTGCTGTACAGGTGTAGGCTGTAGTCCCCATAGATTCCAGCCAAGGTGACGGGCCTGCTGTACAGGTGTAGGCTGTAGTCCCCATAGATTCCAGCCAAGGTGACGGGCCTGCTGTACAGGTGTAGGCTGTAGTCCCCATAGATTCCAGCCAAGGTGACGGGCCTGCTGTACAGGTGTAGGCTGTAGTCCCCATAGATTCCAGCCAAGGTGACGCTGTTACTTACGCATGTCCAACTTCCTGCGTCTTTTTTACAACCCTTTGGCCTGATCCTCTTTTTTTTTCAGGCCCTTCTGGTAGCTAAGCTACCCCATACTCCTCAAACCCCTCCCCCCCCCTTCCCCGGGGGCCAAGGCTCTCTGGGTCACTGGAGCTTCCGTTATATCTTAAGGAACAGACACACTTGTAGAACTGGTTTGAAAACTGTTGTGAACTAACAGAGTTCACGTTCGTATGTAGGCCTGGCTACGTCTTGTCTGCTGAAGGATCAGTCTGTAGCAGGACGCGTTAGACTTTCTTCCAAGTTTACTGTTATTCTCTTTGTCCCCAGTTTACTGTTATTCTCTTTGTCCCCAGTTTACTGTTATTCTCTTTGTCCCCAGTTTACTGTTATTCTCTTTGTCCCCAGTTTACTGTTATTCTCTTTGTCCCCAGTTTACTGTTATTCTCTTTGTCCCCAGTTTACTGTTATTCTCTTTGTCCCCAGTTTACTGTTATTCTCTTTGTCCCTAGTTTACTGTTATTCTCTTTGTCCCTAGTTTACTGTTATTCTCTTTGTCCCCAGTTTACTGTTATTCTCTTTGTCCCTAGTTTACTGTTATTCTCTTTGTCCCTAGTTTACGGTTATTCTCTTTGTCCCCAGTTTACTGTTATTCTCTTTGTCCCCAGTTTACTGTTATTCTTTGTCCCCAGTTTACAGTTATATAATACACAGAATGTATAAACTAGGAAAAAGTAGGAGTGCTTCGTGTATAGTTATATACTTATACACTAATTATTGTATAATACACAGAGTGTGCCACTGATGGACACCCCTGAAAGCATGAGAAAATTCAACTTCTTTTTTTTTCTGTTTGATTAGATAGATGGAAAGACTGGACTTTCATAGACAATTCGCCAAATTTTGCATAGAAATGCTGCTTTCATAGATTAAGATCTTGCTTCCAAAAGATGAGCTCAGGGCACTTTCATAATTGTTTGGAATGTGATATGATTAATGTGAAAGGTTGTTTCCTTTTAGCACTTCAGTTTCTGACCACATGTGGATTAGCACATGGGGCTTTCTGTCAAGTGAAATAACAGACTTAATTTGTCATATTATTTTCTTGTATTCTTTATAAAATCTGTCACTTTCGAATCGTACCATGTCACTCGCGCTCCATTTACCCTCACCCAGGCCATCTTGATCCTTCACTCCCGGGCCACACACCACGTGATCCTCCGAAAGATGGCAGTCAGAGAACTGGAATCATCAAATTTACGATCTGCGATTCATGCAGCGATTTCGATATCCGCACCACGTGACCCGAAACTGGAGTGGCCGCAGTGTCAAGCGATTGCTGCGAAAGTATTCGTAGTTTTCGATACTTCGTTACTAAGAATTTTTTTTTTCGATTTCAGAAGCAAGGAAACAGTAATTCAAGTCAGGCTAGATTGTCTTCAGTTTTAACAGAAAGTATGAGCATTGGGTGGATAAATGTAAAGACTTTGAACTAAACTTATTATTTTTTTTAAACATGGTTTTGATGGGGGGGGGGGGGGGGGGGGGGGTTGTGAAAATTCTGAAAACATCTTTAGAACTGGGAATATGGTATTCTTTTTCCACAGAGAATACTAAAATCAAAGATAATACTGAAATGGACGCAAATTACTTTTTTTTTTATTCCTTAAAAATGCCAGCTTTCACACTCCGAAAGTTAAGGACTTTGTGGGCGTGTATTTGTTGTTGTGTTTTCTCCGTTGTCCTTGATAAAGGGGTATTGCCGAAATATTAGGTTCGTGGTTTTTTTTTCCACTACTGGGTGTCGCTCTTTCTTTCTTTCTTTCTTTTTTCTTTCTTTCTTGCCTTTGTCACTTATATTCCTTTTAAAGTGCCGTCTCCGGAGCTAATGAAAAGATCTGGAGGGCCACATAAGTAGAAGTGTTTTGTTGGCTCGTTTATCATTCTTAAGACAACGTAACCTCCCGTCTTCAGATTTACGCTCATTGCTTCCAGGTGGATACAGTCAATTTTAATCTTGGCATGGGAGTAACGCTAAAGGTAGTGAACTGTATCCTCATGCAAAGATTGTGGGTATGAGATCCAGTACCGGCGGAATCCAGTCGATCCATATTTGTAAAGGTATGCTTTTAATAACCTTCAGTTTTGGTAGACAGATATGCAAGCTGAAAATATATACCCGCAGGGCGAGGCACACTGTGAAGCACGCGTATTAAACGGATATCAGCTCATTATTGAAGAACGCGATGTGTCATGACTCTATAAATGAGGGGTAGTTTCCAAGTTCAAAGAATATACTGGGTTGGGGTGGGGTGGGGGATGGGGGCCTTGGAGTTGAAGGGGAAACTTTACCCTTTTGTTTTTCTCGTTGCCGTTTTGCTAGCGATCAATATTAACGAATGCGAAGATTGTCAGAACGAATGCCCACCCCCCCCCCCCTCCAAAAAAAATGCTGAAATCGTGGATCAGATTAATACTATTATGACCTTTCGCCTCGCCCTATATCTTATGTCCACTTCTGTGAAGAACGCCCCACAATTCCTCGCTTCCCTGAAGTAAATAAGATACGAATATGCATCTTCCATCTATCTTTGACAAGCTTCGCTGATAGAAATAAAGAAATTACTCTCATTCCTATGTAAATTTGGCCATTCTGTCCATAGAAATCTGTAGGCAACTTAAATATATAGGGAGTATATGAAAAGGGGAGCAATCATTCCATGTCCCAAGTTATCGCCCGTCTCTTGTCGGGGGAATGTGTCGGACAAGATTTTTCAATTTCTCTACCATGGTATTCTTTGATCTCGATCTGTTGACAATCTAGAGTTTTTTCCTTATCGTTTTCCTCCGTTTTATGCACGTGCAACAATGCGTCTTTTGATTGCTGGGATTATTTCCGGGTTGGATTTTTCATTAAACCTCTTTTCTTTTTGGCAATTAAAGTACAAAATATCTTCTCGTTGGCATTCTCCTTACTTCTGGCGTCATCTTTTTTAAAAATTCATGTCATTGTGAATTAGAAATGTGTGGCGACTAGCGGCTGAATAATTTCTCCACCTTGTGTGAGTGGATGTGTGGGTGTGTGTGTGTGCGCGCACGCGCATATATTGACATGTAAATGACGGTGTTTCGGTGAAAAGCTCTAGTCTGGGGTATACTGTCCCGCCTGGAGAGATGAATTCAGTGTTAAGAAGAGAGAGAGAGAGAAAGAGAGAATAGAAGAAAGAATAAGCTATAAACGCTAGGTTTTGCTGAGAATGAACTGGAACTCGCCAGTCGAAAGAAAAGAATTTATACAATGACAGCTACGCCATTTTGTATTAATTGTTTTTTTTTAATGATGAAGGTGAGCCTAGAGCAGTTGTTGAAACGATGGTCTTGTGCTAAAACTTCTGTTCCAGAGAATAGAAACTTTGTATTGGAGAAATATGAGTAGATCAGTCCAGAAAACTGCATTAGAATTTGCAGATGATAACACTTATAGTGTATGCTATAACGTCTCTCGCAAGGTTTTGGTGAATGAAATTTCATTCACACAAATAGTGTAGGTGTGGGCTCTTTCATAAAGAGAAAGTAATGTTATGACCAGGTATTTATGACTAACGTCGAAAATATAGAGAAATTATTTTAGACGCGAGAGAGAACAAAATAGAAAGAAAATAAAATGACTTGACTCGAATCCCGGACTTTGGTGGGATGACCAGACGCCTAGCCACGAAAGGGCAACGCACTATCAACTGGGCTACCTTAACTCGTTTATAAGAGCTTCGTCATTTCGTGGACGCTGCTCCTCTTCCCAGAATTCTGATGTGCATTTCCTTCCTGATTATTGGTGTCTGTCATGAATGGCATGACGCTGTTTGCCCGCCTAAAACTCTTGACAGCTGATGCCAGAGTGGGCCGCCACAGAGGAGGAGAGATGGACTAAACGATTGCCTAGCGAAGGCCTGTAGAAACGGAGGTGGGGGGGGGGGCAGCAGAAGACAAATGTGGGGGGGGGGGGCAGTATAAACAGAGCTGGCAGCAGACCTTGAGAAGTGGAAAGAAGATGTCTTCCAAGACATCATAAAAGCAATCTGGAGTATGTTTGAGTTATAGATGGATGGATGGACGGGCGGACGCTTGAAATATAATTTAGTCCCGAGAGAGAGAGAGAGAGAGAGAGACACACAAACACACAATCAGAGGTAGAGAGAGAGAGAATTTGTTATTATTTCACTTGTTAGATGATATATGATATTCGCTTTGTAAGATCTTCGCTTAATCTTTCAAATTCTTCATTTCCATTGCTGGACACACCGTTACAGTGAAGCCGAGAGTAGCAAAGACCATCCTGTACAAAAAGAGGGAGACGGAGACATAAATAAGAAGACAGATAGAGGGAGGTTGACAGAAAGAAACAGCGAGAGGGGAGATTGACAGAGAGAAACAGTGAGAGGGAGATGGACAGAGAGAAATAGAGAAGCAGCGAGAGGGAGATTGACAGAGAGAGGAAGACAGACAGTTTTCAACCACACTTCTCAGTTTAAACTGCCGTCTGTGATGTCTCTAAGTTTCATTGCTTCTGTGCCACATGGTCAGCACGTACTAATCCGTGTCAGTCATGTTCTGGGGGCCCTTCACTTATCACAAAATGACTCAAGAAATGTGACTAATCTTTCCTCATTATTGTAGTAGTAAAGGATGTTTAGATGTTAAATGGACATCTTTACCAAGGATTTGGGGGGGGGGGGGGCGGGGGTGTGGAGTTATAGACCAGCAAATGGATTAGGTCATTTTGAAAAAAAAATCTTAGCTGGGTTAATATACAGATATTGCTTTACTTGTACTGAAGATGTTGTCGGACCGGAAACTGGGTCCATGGAGGGGGAAAAAAAAAGAATGTTAAGAACCGCTGATCTGTATGGGATATTGCACCTTCGACGACAAGATGGAAAACCTGTGCTCTTAGTAGTCACACTTTTCCCGTGTGTCTCTGTTAAGTGCAGTCCTCTTTGAATATTTGCACTTAAATAACATTCTGAACAAGTGTAGAGCATAAACATTCTTGAATAAAGTAGAGCATAAACATTCTAAACAAACTTGGAACATAAATATTCTGAACAAATACTGCAAAGATGTGAATTGCTGCATTCTTTAGTAGGATTTTTGCACGTCAGTTCTTCAGCGTGTCTTAAGATACAGTGAAAGACTTGTCTATGGCACCCGAACTGTGCCAGTCACATTACAGTCGGAGGGTATCGATCGTGTCTGTCGTTTTCCGGGTGCCTGCGCCACGGGGCATCTCTTGGGTGTGTTCAGGTTGTTGATGCTGTCGCTCTTTTATGCTGACGATGATGTCAGTGACGTGTAGACGGTGACGATTCGCGACCTGGTAAGATGGAGTGCCGGGGCCACAGAAAGAGACAGTTTTTTTTTTGGAGAGTTTCTGTCAGAGTGGTGCTACATTATGTGGTCAAACTTGGGCTTAAGTTCGCGGCTATTGGGTTTTTTTAATTCCTTTCTCTGTGTGTGTGTGGTTTTTTTTTTTTGCTGCTACTAATATGATATGTATGTGTATTTTGCAGAATATGTGAAAGAGAGTATGTATAAGATGTTTTTACTGATGTGGTGTCTTCTTCTTCTTCGTTCGCTTCTACCACTAAGACCGCCCTGTGATCCCACTGAATTTACGCCTGTGGTCCTCGTTAAGTCCCGTGGTTCCCCATGTGGTCCCAGAAAGGACCACATGAGATCCCCGAGAGGACCACAAGAGGTTCAGAGTATCATAGGGCTTGAGTCTGTATTCTTGGTGGATCTCAGAAGCGGGATTGCGTGACACTGTGGTTTTCGTTGCACCAGTTTAGTCTAGAGTTGGACTTTCTCACTAGAAAACCTTGACGTGTTTTGAGATACCCGTGTATCACTGATGTGGTGTAAGCTGGGCCATGCAATACAGACAAGTGTTTTGTCAATACTGTGGTCCATTATACAAACGCAAAATCATGGACAGTCTAATGTGATGCTATAATAAAAATCTTCGACTGAGCCGATGGAAAATATCAAAGACCGAGATCTGTGGTGCACCATGACCGCAAACGCCTGCCGGCACGACACGGCACCTGATGATAATTAATCTTAGCAGAACTGGTCTAGCGAAAAATATACTTGGCGTATGTGAAGAACATCTAAGCCTGCTTCAGCACCCTAGTCTATGCTGCCGTTATTATTATCATTATTATGTTTGAGGTAAAAGATCGCCCTGAGTGAAGGGTTGTATGTATAATCCTTGTTATGTGGGGACTAAGAACAGGCTGTTCTTTGTAGCTGATGTGGTGAAGGTGTTGAAGTACAATCGGATGCGGAGTTGGTTTACGGTGGCTCTCCTATAGACAAGCTGTAGGTGAAGCTACAAAATCTGAAAAACGTCCCATACTGCTCTATACAAGCCACCGCTGCGACAACCACAGCGAAGAGCACATACATCCTCGCAGTAGCTCCAATCTTTTTTCTTCATTTTTCTAGACTGTGGCTAGCCCCAGAAGCTGGGAAATATGTTTTTAATTAAGGAGGAAATAGTTTGGAAGCCAGCTCTGACGCTATCATGTCAAAAACGGGGCTGAAAAAGTTCAGAACCTGATACTTGTGTGTCAGAGAGCTCATTCTAAAATTGGAGAATATTTGTCCTCAGCGCGATGAACGTTATGGTGCCTTAGTCACTTCACCATGGAGGTCAGCGAATGAAGGAAAGCGTGGCAGTTCATGCGAAAACTGAATTCATGAATATAGCAGAGCCAAAGGGAAAAACGATGTAGTTCAAGAAATAATATATAGCCATCCCATGCTTTTCTGTCACCTTCTCTTTCGACCGTCTTCAGTTTATACAACCAAAATCAACCTTCGCATCAAACTGAACTCTGTAAATTTATATTAATTTTTCTTTATTTATCTTTATAAGCTCCTGTTATTTATCTTTATAAGCTCCTGTTATTTATCTTTATAAAGTCCTGTTTATTTATCTTTCGCACGTATTCACAAGTGGGTTACGGTGATTCGCGTTTTCACTCCATTCCACTTTTCAACCAATTCTGACGTTTGGTCGATAACTAGTCGAATAAACGATCTGTCTGTCTGTCTGTCTGTCTGTCTGTCTCATGAATGAGAAAGGCAATGTGGTTATCAGTTTATATACGCGCAGAACGATCGTAAAAGTCTGTTAAACACGCTAAACAGCGAAAACAAAGCAGACAACGCTTTTTACTAGGAACGACGAGAGCTGTACAGTGCTCACTGGTCTGAGAGACGAAATCTATTTACAAACATGAGTGAAATAGCGCGGAAGTTGCCTCTGTTTGCGAGATATTTTCCGGTCTGATGCACTCATATAAGGATGTATCGTATAGGGAAAAAAGAAAACATTAGGAAAACATTTCCCGTGGATGATTGTCCAAGAGCCGCGTGAATGTTGGATCACCACGAGTGGAAGGTAAACAAATTTGTAAGCTCCTGTATGTATACAGTAATTGTGTAGGGTTCCCCTTGTTTGTAGATGGGTGTAGCTTGAAAGCGACAGAATGTTATCTTGCTAAAACTTCAGTTTATTACATTGGGCTCAGTAATGTCAATTAACGTCATTTTGAAATGAAATTAAATCACGAAGATAGAAAGACACAAGCACCTTTTTGGAAGATACTAACAAATAAGAGACCGCGTACCAAAGTGAGGAAAAGAGTATTACAGCCTATATAGAGTCAGTAAATACTGTAGTTGAATCAGTCGTGCTGTGGTGAAACTTGGGCAACTGACAAACGAATGATGAAGAAATCTGAACCAACAGAGATGTGGTTTCGGAGAAAGAATACATCATATACCCTGGACAAACAGAAAAAAACGAACAAACAAACGAAGAGGTTCTCTGAGAATGGAAACTAGTCAGAATTGTTAGAAAAAAAAACAAGGACGGTTAAAATTGTCTGGACACGTCATGAGAAGACATAAGTTGGAGAACTTAATATTGACTGGAGAAATTCAAGGGAGATAGAAGAAGAGCGAGGTCAAGGTAAAAAAGTGTTAGCGGACTAACACAATGGTACCATCATCGTCTTGTGCCGTGCCGACTGGCGTTGGCTATTATGCTTCTCCAGAGCACAACAAAATGGCATTTTGGGGGGGGGGAGATTTGAACTGAACGGAAATGCTAAGCATCACACAAGATTGAGAAGCGTGATCGCCAACGCCAACTGGCACGGAGCATAGTGAAAATGAAACGTGTGACCTGAAGTCGGTCACTGTTATATTGTTATCTTCAACAGTACAACCAGCGTACTCCGCCATTAGAACTGTCACCCATTTATTGCAAAAAACCCCATTGTGAGCTTTCTTGTGGAACTTCAGGTTTTCCCAGCAGTTTCCCCCAGTTCTTCCTTCACTGATAACTTTTATCTTCTATGAACGATGGGAACAAAACTCGCCGCTCCAGAGGGTCACAGGGCTGTTATCAAGTAAGATCTTCTTCTTCTTCTTCTTGGGACTGCCAGCTGGTGTTCTTAGCAGCTGATGGCGTGAAGATTTTGAGGCACAGCATCGTGATGGATTGGGAGCGGATTACGGCGACTATTTGTTTCAATCCTTTTGTGGGGCTATATAAGCTTGGGGGGGGGGGGGTGCATTACTTCTTTAGCAGACTTCACCGCCAAGAAAACTATAACCATCCCTGCCCCGATAACCAGGATAGGGCTTTTGCTGGGGCAGGGTCTTCATCAGCTATGGTTCGCCAACCCTGATGCCAGCTTTGGGCCGCTGATTGCCAAAATGATCATTTATTCAAGTTAGCTGTAAGTTTATGGATAAAAAAATATTTTTATAGATCAAGAAACAGCTTAAGGATAAAAGAGAAAGATGGTGGGATGTGGGATTCCACGTATATTCAAATATGAACAGGGGAACCGGAGATGTGGAGTCAGTGTGCCAAAACTTGGAACTCCGACTACAAACTCTTTATTTTATTACACCCCGTCTCCAGAGTAGATTATTGCATCTCAACTCCGAAGTCGATTATTACATCCTAACTCCAAAGTCGACATATATGGTACATTTATACTGATCCTAACTCCAAGGTCGCTGCCGGCTCCTTCTCGACGACTCCGCAGTTTTGGTAAAGACACGATCATCTTATCCCGTATCAGGCGAGGCAGGACGGGCAGCACAGCATTGTTTTCGCCGATATCGGCGTATCTGGTACGCGCACAGTATGGTATGGTTATCAGCCAACGAGTTTGTTAGTTTTACGTTTACAGAGAAACAACTTTCACCAAGATTCCTGCGATGAGAAACTTGTTCTTCCTACAAACAGCCAGACATCAGGTCTACAGCTGGGAAGACTCAAGGTTTTTTTTTTTTAGAACTTAAATTTGCAGTTCTTCTGCCTCAAGGACTCGGAGAGAACAAGCAGCGTTCAGGCTCGCGTTCTCATAATATTTAGGCCGGAGTGCTTGAAATGAGGCGTGTGAGTTCACGTGTTCTACAGGCACGGAAGGTCTGAGCGCACTTGCAGGACCTTACAGTGGGCCTCCGTCGTGTGTCAAGAAACCAAGAACAAAATTGTTTGGTTTTGTTTTTTTTTTACTTTTGGGGGAGGGGGAGATGCTGTAATGCGTGCTTTTATTGTAGAGAGAATTAATGGGGGATGTCAACTTAATGTACTGTAGGATGTAAGCAGGAAATTTATAGTTAAATGTTACTTTTTTGTGTGCATTTTAAAAGGCTCCTGTATCGATGAAGCGCTAAAAATTAAGCATTTAACGCGAGGTACAGATGTTCAAGGTTTATTTAACGTAAGGCATACAATTTTGGCCGGATATTTAACGTCGGACACAAAAATTAATCGCTTATTTAACGTCAGGCGCAGAAGTTGAGCTTGTATATCATATAGCATGACGCGAAAAACGCTACAGCATATAACTGCAATAGTAGTAACTATATTAGTATAGTGTTCCTTTAAGTTTTACTATGTTCCTCCTACTTGTTCATTCTTTTATATATCTTGTCCGTACACCGAAGTACAGTCAGAATCTATGTCTTTATTCTCGCATATGTTCCGCACATTTCTAGTGCATGCTGTTGCACTTGTCTCATTTATGAATCCCCAATATTTCCTTGCCAAGTATTTGCAGGTGCAGTTGTTCACCCCTGACTTTTAGCTTGTAAGCTCTGGCTGTTTTGACTGAGAAAGAGAGAAATTGTTTTCAGTGTAATTCTGTTTTCACTTACGTAATTTGCTTTTCCCCCCCATTAATTCTCCTGTCTCGACATTTGCCGACTTTCATAAACAATCCACTCTTGTACATTGCTCAGGGTCACCGTATAGTGCTTCCATGCTTAACTAAAACAGTTGGGCTTAATCAAAGAGTTCATTTTTATTTATGCGAGACGAAACTTGATATCTCTGTGTCAAAGACAAGAATATTCTAGGCTTAGGTCTCTGACGGTCCTTTTTTGCCCAAGTCTCTAGTTCCTTTGAGGTTTTTTTTTTTGGTTTTTTTTTTTCGTTTATAAACAATGCTTTTTTTTTTGTTTTTGTTTTAGAGGGAGGAATGTATAATACAGAACAGAATTTTTAGATAGTTATACAATTTACTATAGAGAACAGAAGTTTCAGAGAGCTATAGAATGTATTGTAGAGAATAGAATGTTCAGATGACTGTAGAATGCATAATAGAGAGTAGAATTTTCAGAGGACTGTGGAATATACAACAGAGGATATTATTTTTCTAAGGGCTGTAGTATATATAACAAATAATAGAATTTTAAGAAAGCTGTAGTTAAAATATATAATAGAATTTTAAGAAAGCTGTAGTTAAAATATATAATAGAATTTTCGGAGGGTTATAACATGTATAAGAAATAATAGAAATTTCAGACGGCAATAGAATGTACGGTTTGTTAAAAGCCACCACGAAAGGTATCATTTAGAATTAGACTGGAATATGCGCTTCCTTTAAGCTTTGATGAGCACGCGGTATTTAAAATGTTTCAAAGATTACGAACATGTCAACGACTCTGATTACTAACAAGAAGTGTCTGTGGATCTTTGAAACTGTGCCGAGCTTTTCTGACATGGGCTGTCATGCAAGCTGTTTGTTGGAGACGAGAACCTTTCGGTAGCTGTGCCATGGTGATGTTATAGAGAGAAGCCACAACATAAGGAAACGACGTCTGACAGGAGTTGTCAAGTATTGTTCCAAACATTATATAAAACATTGATCCCTGCTGCGTTGACCGAGCAGCAGTCACAACAGTCACTTATCAAGGACATCGCGTGGAGGTGGGTCAAGGTCTTGATCAGCTCCGAGGTCAGTAAACCCCACAGATGGTGACTCAACAGATGGGTCCCTATTGAAAACAGAACCAGGTCACAGATCCCGCGATGTCATTTTTACGAAGTTAAAGATCCAGTGGCTGAACTGGTAGGTTGCATATCAAGTAACATAATCTGATTAAGTTACTGATTTAGTGGCTTAATTTACCGTAAGGGTATCCCTGGGAATATTCTAAAATATTACGCGGGCATTTATATCAGTTCCGCACAAGGGCGAGAACTCTGTCTCATTTGGGATTCAGCAACCCGTAGCTGACATGCTGGCGTTGTTGTCAGCGAAAACTATAGCTCACCAAGACCCTACCCCCACCTCTCTTTTGGTACCCTCAGCAACAGGCCTAGCCTGGCTAACGGGACAGGGGTCCGCCGCAGTCCCCATGGTGGTGGAGCCTGTCAAAGAAGTACTGGAACACCCCGTACCTTTTAGCTCCACTCAAGGACTAGAAAATATCCACAAAAAACCCGCTCCCAATCCGACACAATGCTGTGCCTCAACATCCTCACCCCTTGGGGGGGGGGGGGAACAAAGAACATCAGCTAGCAGTACATGAGAGCAAGCAGAAAAAGAGTGTCTTACAATATGAAAGTTTCCTGTCAATATGTTTAATACATATTTTTTTTTCATTACCCAGTTTCAGATGTTATCTAATAATTTTTGTTTCCTGGATATTTCCATCCAGTGTTATCTCGGGGGGCTTATGCAGATTATGTTCTGCTAGGCCGTTTGATGATAAAGAGCGAGCAGTGTTAAGCTGAAAATTGCAGTGTAGAAAACTCACTAAATCCAAAGATTTGTATTCTCAATAGAATGTAAAAGAAAAAAAAAAAGGAAACGTGCTGAAAGGGAAGCTAGTAACAATTGTGAGACGTTTGTATATGTGGCTTGTTGGTGTTATTTTTGTTCCATGCCATCATCTTGTTTGGTATGAATAATACCTTATGAGTAACAACTTAACGTTTTACCGACTGTGACCTACATTTCTTCCGCCGTTGGTGAGGCATCTGTGTATACAAGGGTTATCTGGGCGGCTTGAGGCCAATCTCTTGCCAGGGGTATTTGGTATCTTTGATCTTTTCATAGCTCTTACTTTGCCTACATTCTTGCCGACGGGATAACCTGTTGAAAAGATTACAGAAAATGCCCCTACCACCTGACCTCCCACCCCAACCCCACTCGCCCCCCCCCAAGAAAAAAACTCATCGTTTAGTCTAGCCAGTGGTTTCTTGAATTGATACGGCCTCTCTTGTGGGGGTCCGGGGGGGGGGGGGTTGAGGAAGGGAGAGGCTTTTGGGGGGGGGGGGGGAGTCCAGGGGCCAGCGAGGAAAAAGAACAGTAAAGGATATCAGAACAAATTGATCTAAAAATATTTAGGGGGTGGGGTTGCTAGGAATGTGAGTGTGGAGGCTAATAGGTTTGGGGCCCCTGTGTTAGATGAGAACGTTCATGTGCTTGCTATCAGTCCCAATCTACTGAAGTATTTGCTACTTCAAACGGAGTTAAAATCTGAAATATACGAATAGGCTCAACATTTCAGTGTGCTCTTTGTAGTGTCAGTGTTACACAATGGCAGTTTTAATGATTGGCAGTAATGCTGGTATATTACAAGATAAACAACACAAGAATGTGAGTTTTCATTCGCGACAGGACGGAGACATATGATGCCTTACATTTTGTGCAGTAAAAGGTAGTCGTTTTATCAAGAGCTTGCTCCGGGCTATCATAATGATGTACAAGATGACTTGAAGTAAGGAATGTATGTAGCAGATCAGAGAGGGTAATAATCCGGCGCTGGTGGTGGAGCTATCTTAAACTACATCAACGAAAGAAAGTTGGTGTCAGAGTGAGGGGGGAAAATGGATGCAAGAACACCAACATATCATGCAGAACGACATCGGGAAAAAATCTACAAGGTGAGGAAAACGAGAAATCTTAACGAGCGTCCATAGCAGGAACAGTGCACAGCTACAGACTAAGCTTTCCCCTGTGATTAATCAGAAACGACACTGGGAGATGTCCTACAAAACACAGACTGTACGAAGATCTGAGGAAGCAGGTGTCCCAGTGGTAGAGAAGTTATTTGGAGATATACAAGTCTGTTTGGCCGCGTCGACTACCTCAGGCAGACTCCATGGATATCCAGTTTGTCTTCTGGTAAGTTCGAAGACGAAGAAAGGAATGTGGAGACACAGTGTTCTGGAAACAGCAGTGGTTTTATCTGGGGGAAAATCGACATCTGAAGGAAGAATGTGCAGTGAAGACAACGTATCAGACTACAGAACGGTATATAGTTGCTGTCATTCATTATTGTTGATGTTGATGCTTTACTTTTGCTGCAGCTGCAGACTTTAGTTCTTTGCAATACAGTGTAGTGATGAAGGTCTTGGAACAGTTACCGAGCAGGATGGAGGATTCAGCAACGAGCCCAGTAGACCAGGCTCTTGACCAGCGGTTCCTTAACTTTTGTCAAGCGCGACCCTAAACCAGCCCCGTGACCCAAAAATTATATAACATCATCTCTCGACTCCACCTCAGACAGACCCCAACAATCTTGGGGCTGTGAACCACTTTTGTAGACAGAAGTCTCAACCATCATGCGGGGCACTCCAATCCCTACATGGAACACCAGGCTGAAGTGGCACAATAGCCTGATACAAAGAGCAAGAACTTGGAACTGTACGACCCAAGCTGGGCTGACCCTGCTTAACCCAATCGAGCTGAATGTATCCTTTACTCCTGATAATTGTCAGCCGGTGATGGTCTGTCAAAGGACGACTGGGTAATGTGTTAAATTTCTTCATTAAGTTTTGTTTATTTTTTTTTTCCTTCAAAAGTTCGCTTTGATGATGATGGTGGGATGATGTGTTAATTGATCTAGCGTGAAATAATGTTGATTCAGAGCAGGAGGAGGGGTGGGGCACTATTGACCGGGGCTGGGATATTCAGGCATGGACGGGCCAGATACGTGCACCTGTGTGACCCCGGGGCTGCTGACAAAGTCCCGTAGGAAGACACTTGCCATGGAAAGTCTCTCACTCCCTACAGTTCAAAGGTTTAGTTTTGCTTTAAAGTACCCTGACCTTTTACTTCTCAAGGGAAAGCAGATGCTGTTCGTATGGCTTGCGAGCTTCTGTAATTAGGAATTGTCTTATACGCTGGTGATCCTTGTAAGATATGAAGGATGCATATTACACATTTACTCTTTTCATGCCAAACCGCAGGTCCAACGATCACACACGCTTTTTTTTTCAAATAAATACATCAGCCATGTTTTCGCTAGGAAAATAGTAGAAGCCTTATATTTTAGCTTATATATATAATTTGCAACGTGAATATCCTTAAAAATTGTAGTAGCAGCAGTGGTATTAGCAGCAGTACCAAAAGTAGTAGTAGTAGTAGTAGTAGTAGCAGTAGTAAAAATCTTCAGCAGTAGTAATACTGATAATAAAAAGTAAAGATAGTCCCATAGCAAATGCCGTAGGGGGTGAAGCGTTAGAGACCTCATTATGCTGGGTCATCAGCGTATGAGGTAGGGTGACCAGTTCCTTTCCTCGCTGCCTTTACTTCCCAGATTTTCTCTGGTACCCATTTTACGAGGCTGGGTCGACCTCGGGGCCGTATTGGTCGGAAAAAATATCCCGCTCAGCTGGGGATTCGAACCCTCGACCATTTGGTTGCTGATAATAGTGGTAGTAATATTAGTAGCAGAATGAGCGGGTGGGGGTGTTGGGTGAGCGGGTGGGGGTGTTGGGTGAGCGGGTGGGGGTGTTGGGTGAGCGGGTGGGGGTGTTGGGTGAGCGGAGTGAACGTTTGTGTTTTGGCGGGCTCTATAAAGAATGTAAGCAGTGTCTCGCCCAGTGCATCATCATCCACCCAAACGGTATTGTAGCTAGCCCGACCTGTCACTTGTTTATTTACCAGAAATACCCGCATTCTCTGGAAAACAGTTTTCTTATGGCGGACTTTTAATATATTTTGTTATGTTTATCGCAGCAGCTGTCAAACTCCGGGGAATGTTGACCCGAGGTGCCGAAACACGGCTTACCACGCACCACAGACCCTCCGGCAGTTTACTGACCATCGATATAGCTCTCGAGTGTTATCCAGAACCTCTTGTAGGCAACCTCATAAATTGCATTATTCCTCTTCATTTGAGTAACCCAACAGGAGCCCTGCCTCCTATACCAATACATCAAGATGTTTTCTGCATAAGTCCATCCCTTGATGTTCAGGTGAGCGCAACGCATGATTGACTTGCGATCGATTTCTCATTAAAAGTGGCTGCTCAACTTCAAAGGCATAATTGCTTTTATTGTGACTTTTGAGCTCTTGAATTTTCTAGTGCGCGTCGAGCGGTCTTTGAAGCATTCTGGTTACAGGTGATTTATTGGGTTATTTTTAAGGTTAATTCTGCATAGAGGCTTCTTCTTCTTCACCTCCTCCTCGTTCTTCTCTTCCTCCTCCTCATCCTCCTCCTTCTTATTCAACGTTACAGTTCTGTAATAAATAAACATTCATTCTAGTTTCCTAGTTCCAGGTATATGACGATGTGTTGTAAGCTGTTTGTGCCGAGATAATGCTACACATATCTGTTGTAAGCTGTTTGTGCCGAGATAATACTACACATATCTGTTGTAAGCTGTTTGTGCCGAGATAATACTACACATATCTGTTGCAAGCTGTTTGTGCCGAGATAATACTACACATATCTGTTGTAAGCTGTTTGTGCCGAGATAATACTACACATATCTGTTGTAAGCTGTTTGTGCCGAGATAATACTACACATATCTGTTGTAAGCTGTTTGTGCCGAGATAATACTACACATATCTGTTGTAAGTTGTTTGTGACAAGCCCGAGATAACACTACATATATCTCTGAACGTTACGATAATAAGTAACTATCGGATCTTAATTTAAGTGCCCAGGGCACATGGGGCTTCCGCAAGGGTTTTCCACAAATGCCTGTCCTTCGCCTTTTTTTCAGCTCTTTCCCAGGTGAGCCCTCTATTGCTCAACATCCTTTCTGTTGTTCTTCTCCATGTCTCTTTTGGTCTACCCTTACCTCTGTTCCCCTGTGGTGTCCATCTTAGTGCTATTTTTGGTAGTGAGTTGTCAGTCATTCGGAGCACATGTCCCAACCATCGCCATATATATATATATATATATATATATATATATATATATAATTAAACAGACATTTTACGGGACAATAACACTGTATCTTTGGAAGCAGCATAATGGTGTCCTTGGTTATCAGGACCTCAAACTGGCGATGAAAGAACATGATATTTGGACTTTCTTCTTAATCATCATCATACGGTACAAAACGAATAGGAATGTAAAGAGAGCAATAACTGTTGAATAAATAATATACACAGTACCGAGCTTTGAAAAGCGTGCAGATTTGACTTGTCTGCATACATGGTGTTTTTTTTTAAGTCTTACTACACTTTCTATGAAAAAAAAGAAAAATGACGTTATCACAGAATGTGCTAAAAAAGTCATTTAATTAGTTAGTGACTGCAATGATACAACACTGTTTTGGGTTAGCTGGAATGTACCACTGAAATAATCATTATAACAGGTGTTGGAAATGTCCACCACGGGCTTCAAGACATCACTGTACACGTCTCTTCATATTGTCTGTCAAATACCTCGTGCAACGTGTCTGTTGTTATTTCTTGAATGGTAATTCTGATGTTTTTTTTTCCAGATCCTCAATTGTTTGTACATTATTTCTGTAAACATTTCCTTTCAAGAAACCCCATAGATCCATCTAATGGATTTAGATCTGGAGAACGAGCAGACCAAATTCCGCGGAATATTATGCGATTTGCGAAAATTTCTTCCCAAAAACCGCGTGTTGCTCTAGCTGTGTGTGCAGTTGCACCATCTTGCTGGAACTACGCTTCTTCAATTTCACGTTCATTCAGCTGTTCTAAAAAAAAAAAGGTTCCAGAATGTCAGTACGGTACCGATCGGCACATATAGTGTTGTTGAAGAAAATTGGTCCAATTAAACGTTTTCTACTGACGGCACACCATACCCCAATTTTCGCATCGTGTAGAGGCGCTTCATGAAATGCACTGGGATTAACACTGCTCCAAATACGATTATTTTGGCTATTACCGTATCCATATAGATGAGACCATGCATCATCAGAGAAGAATGTTAAATCGAGAATTGACTCGTTTTCTTCAGCTAAAAATGCTTGAAACCACGTGGAGTAGTTGACTCTGGATTGATTGTCACACTCTTTTAGTTCAGACACAACAGAAATCTTGTATGGATGAAAATTTAACCGATGTTTAAGAATTGTGTGCACCGTGCTCAGTGATACTTCACTTCTTGCGACATGTTCCTTAAAAACTTGCATGGATTTTTCAGGATTCTGTCTTGGATATCTAGACATTTGTCTTCAGACACAGCAGGCCTACCAGATCGCGGAGCATCTTCCACAGTTCCCGTATCACGAAACTTATTCAACAAATTTCTAACCGTAGTGCGATGAGGAGGTTGTTTATCAGGAAATTTTGCTGTAAATCTTTGAACGACCATCCGCGTGTATCGACCTCCATTTCGAAACACTTGTTCAACCAACAAATTCTTTCTTCCGTTGATAACACCATTCTGTTTTGAGTGCAAAAAATTACTCCAGCAGATGGCAACCATTCACTGCATTTTTCTTCACGATTGACTGTGCAGCACATTTTTTTATAACGTCATTTTCTTCATTTTTACGTAGAAAGTGTAGTGAGACTACACCCTGTATATCTCTCTTAATTTTTACTTGTCCAGTTAATTAAGTATGGTAGGCAGGTGGTCATGTTACATGGAGGCACCTAAGGGATATGGTGTTTTTGCCCATATTTTCCTTTGACCTGTCGGCACACCTGGCTGCATCTCCTTTCCCAGCTCCAGAAGAAGCCAGGTACCGATTTCTACAGCTTTGTGACTGGGGCGACTCCGGCCGGATTCGAACCACCAACCTTCGCCATGAGAGACTAGTGCACTTGGTCCCACCACGCGCCCAGCGCAGAATACAAATCTTAAATTGACAAATTGACTGCTATGATCAGGCTGAAACTATTCTGAATAACCCGGTGACCTTGACCCCTTTTTTGTGGAAGATCACAGGCTCCAAGATGCTCACAAACTGCGTCTAGCTCCACAAGGGCTGTCTCTGAGAACTATGTACTCTGAGAATTTATTGGATTATGGGATTTTGCAGCAAACGACCATTAGCGCGCGGAGCAAATATTGACTTCCTGGGTTTGTCTCTCCCGCTTCTCAAACCACCATCATTGCCCATCTCTAGAAGTCCACTTCCTGTCCCGCCGACGTCTTCATTGAGCAGAAGGTATATTTGACCAGTGATCGGTCGAGGCGACGAAGGCAGACAGTGTTGCAGATGGATTACACGGTCAGCAAAATGAATGTCCTCAACTTCCTTACCCAGAACAGCCAGACTTTGTTTAGATGAACAATCTTTTTTTTTTTTGCCCAGATTTCTTTTTTGTTCGACATTATTACTTGCTCGAGCACTTTACCCATGGAAGCTGTGATGTGTGGCGATAAATTATGATGTTGGGAAGTCTGCGATAGCTTTTTCTCCTTGTATCCCAGGGCATATACAAAATGATGGGACGATGTACTTCCATAGACTGAAATTTCAAACATTTTCACGCTTTGCCACGACAGTAATGATTTTCGTTACATCAAGTGACTCACCATCGTCATCATCATCTTTCCTTATTCCCAGACTGAATGTCAATCATGATAAATCCCACGATCATCTTTCAGCATTAAGGCAAACTTAAGCTGCACCTGCTCTATATAGCCTTATCGGCACATCTAAATCGTTGTCATCGTCGATATTATTCTGGCTTTAAAAAAATCCCTATTAGAGATAGTATTTTAATACATTTTTACGGCCTATAAATTATCCAGGTACTCCACGTGCTTTCTCTCTCCTTGTTCTGGAACAATACCAGATTATTCTGTTTATCTACATTCTCCTAGTTCAAAATGAGTTAACAACTCAGTTTGCCGGACTTATAGCCTGGCATTTGTTACAGAGTTAGAACAGCGCTGATGCTGGTTTCATACCCTACCCCGAAGAGATAAGAGATGTCATCTGACTTACCTGCACGTGACAGATCCCCCAGGTTTACAAGTCGTCCCCCCCCCCAGAGAAAATATAAATCAAAAAGACTCCGAAAAGGAATAAGAAGCATGCCCCCCCCCCCCCCCCCACGTCCCTGGACAGTGTACCTAATCAGGTGGCCTAGCGTTTTATTTGAAGGGGCGCCCCGAGTGGCGTACAAAAGTCGAGCTCCCCTGAATCTGGCGTACACTATCCGTGATGGAAAGTCCGTCAGCGAGCTCGAGGCTTTCCTATTTCCACAGGTCGCCGCGTCAATGCCTGGAGTTGAACGCATAAATTGCCGAATGTAGTCTAGTCCGCCTATGACATCCACCCCCACCCCCTCCCTCTCCTTAACCCAAACACCCCCCCCCCCCCTTTCAACTTCAGAATGATGAATAGTGAGGCTGAACTGATGAACGATCCTGAGAGATACAAAGACCGTCTGCTGTCCCTGGGCAATTTCCCCAGCTCCTTGCCCGGAGATCTGGCCTTAAGTTATATGAACCGACCAGGTCAGGTGTAACGTTCGACACGAGTTTGTATGCTCATAACCAGGCTTTCCTGTTTGGTGTTTGCAGTAAATCTACGGTGCGGCGGGCGGTGTGAAGTCTGAGTATTACCGCGTGTATTTAACGTGTCGTCTTTCATCTCTATCCCTCTTTCTATCTCTACCTCTCTTTCTCTCTATCACTTTCTCTCCGTCTTCTAGAGTATTGGTAAGGTAAAATTCCCGTTTCCGTGACATTAAGTCATATTGGGGGTACCTTGTTTGGCCCCGTATTTTCAAGACCTTCGGCACATGAAAGTCTGATGTATTCAGTATCACGCCTGGCCTCCGCATTTAGCTTCCCAGATTTCTCTGGTACCCATTTTTAGGGGGTGTGAAAACAAACCCACTGCGGGACTTGTACCCGCCACCACCGGAGCAGTAAACCGAGCACATAACCACCTCAGCTAACCAGGCCGCCCTGGAGTATTGGGCATAAGCCATTATCTCTCACCAGACTCTATTTACTAACGATATACTCATTTTCCTGTATCTGTATGTTCAGAAGAGCATGAGTAGTTCAGACTTCCATTCGTTCTCCCTGATTTTGCTTTCTTTTCAAATATGTACCTGCTTTGTGTTTACCCCCATGTGATACAAGGTAGACTACCACTCTAGTTTAAAGCAAGCCTACCTACTGACAGTACAGCACCGTACATTCACCCTGTATGAAATTGCTTATCGTATATCTCGGTTCTCAGTGCGGTCAGAAAGCGAGGAGAGACCGACCATCAGTAACATTCTAAACGAAGTGTCAGGGCCCTCTGAAATCCATTGAAAATGGAGCATCAAAGAAAATTGTCAATTTTTAATCTAAATAATGATTTATGGCTTACGATTGTTCATGTGTAATTATCTAGAGTACACATAAGTTCGTTCATGTGTAATTATCTAAAGTATAATTATCTAGAGTACATATAAGTTCGTTCATGTGTAATTACCTAGATAAGCGGTTCTCAGACCCTTTTGCTGGAAGGCCCACATTTAAAAGTCCCGGCCCACTAATAAAGTGCTTTATATTTGCAAAATATAATATAATTTTATAAAGTATTATGTAATATTTTCTTTACATGTTTAACTGCGTATTCATTGTGGCTCTCAAGCCAAACGAAATATGATTTTTAAACAAAAACACAGTTGCTGAGAATTATATTTCACTTCTGCTCTCTCGCAGAATCTACGCAGACTGTTCTATACAATTTCATTGTAAAACTGCACGTACAGAAAGACGCCGGTGCCACACTTCAAAAGCGATGCCGTCTTTTTATGTACGTCACATTTCTGTTTGATGCTGAAAGAAACGCTGTATGGACCATCCTTTCTCCAATGAACCGCCCTGCGGACAAAAAGCGATCTACCATTCTACGGCTTGCGTCCGTGCAGTCTGCCCCTACGCATTGCGTGAAAGATGCGGAATAATTTTTTATTGTATCCTCTCTCTCTCTCTCTCATTTCCTGCTTTGAGACTTCAGCGCGGCCCACAATACTCCCTGCCGCGACCCATATGTGGAGAACCACTGACCACAGTACATATACGTTCATTAATGTGTAATTATCTGGAGTACATATAAGTTCGTTCATGTGTAATATCTATAGAACATATACTAAGTTCTGATCGAGCTTTGAGGTGACTGTGTATGATAAAAGTCCTTTATCGCCCAAGTTTGGGAGATAAGAGAGTATGTTAGTAGAGGGAGTGGGTGACAGAGGGGAGTTAAGACACTCCCCATCCCCAAATCTTAACAAAAAAACTCCCGAAAAATGATCGCCACATTCCTGTCGCCGGCCGCTGGACCTCTAAGGGCATCGCCAACTTCAGCAACAGCTCGAGAAGTGAACCCAAATTACCATAATCGCGGGAAATGACAACATAGCCAACAGAAAAGCCAGTTTGTCATGCACTGTCATCCTTCACTGCCTCAGTCGAAACCCAAGGCTCCACCTTCTCGACCGCCCGTCTTAAATTCCCCTTTAATTTTGGTCTGATCTCATTTTACCTTTTCAGTGCCTGCCGACCTCAATAGACTACCTTTCGGAAACAAGAAACCCACCGACCGGCAACACAAAACCTCGACCCTTTTGTTGACCTCCACGTAATTGTAATTTATGACCAGGAGTACGCCCCAAAAGCTGATATGTTCGGAAAGCTGATTTCTAAGCACACAAACATCTAATGGTAGCCCCCGCTGGAATGACAGCACAGCAGATGGTCTAGACCGGAATTTGTAGCACAGGTGGAAACACAGTTTTAGGCGCTATTCTTCTTCTTCTTCTTCTTCTTCATCAGTAAAGCTCCCTTGCCGCAGATAAAGTTCGACTCCATACTTCTCCATCTCTCTCTCTTTCTCTCTCTCTAGTTGATGACACCAGTTTTCTTTATATCCTCTTTTATGTTGTCTTTCCCTGTCTGTCTTGGTCTGCTCCTTGGTCCTGTCTCCTTCATCTTTTAATCGTGGAAAAAAAATTGAGGACAAGGCACTTTAAGCGCTTTAGCTTAAAAAATATGGAGAGAGGTTCAATTCGCAGGTTCTCTCTTTGGTTCTTTTTGTTCTTTCTATCACTTCAAAAATGCTCAGTGTTGAAGTTAACTGCCCCTGCTTCGATGTAATAGTTTAGTTGATTTAGCTGGAGATTATCTGGCTCAGAGGTTCTTAACTTTTTGTGTGTTTGTGCCCGCGTTCAGGTTGAACTCACTTATAGTCTGTTCAAAGCTACCTCCCTTCCTCAACAATAGCTATCAGAATTTACCTCCCTTTATATAAAAAAGTATTTTGCAAGGTCATTTTGAATAGACTCAAAGATACTGCAATGAGAGAAGAACAAGCAGGATTTCGAAAAGGGAGAAGCTGTCTCGACCAGATCTTTACTCTCAGAATAATACTTGAAGAACATATTGAAAAGCAGAAACCATTAATATGAATTTCATAGATTTTAAGAAGGCATTTGATAGCATACACAGAGATTCATTATGGAGAATTTTATGTCTATATGGAATACCATCTAAAATTGTCAACATCATTAAGGACTTATACAATGGATATGGTTGTGCAGTCAAGACAGAAGAAGGGATGAGTGAATGGTTCCAGATTGAAACAGGCGTGAAACAAGGATGTATACTGTCTCCTTTACTTTTTGGAATTACAATAGACTTCATAATGACAAAATGCTGCACAGGTAACACAGGTATTGACTGGGTACATGGGACCCAACTAGAAGATCTTGATTTTGCTGATGACATAACTCTTATCAGTAATAATGTGAATTACATGCAAGAAAAAACAGATAGCCTATCTTCACTGGCTAGCAAAATAGGACTTGAAATTAACAAGGACAAAACAAAAATAATGAAAATTCCCATCAATCAAAATGGAAAAATACACATAGAAGGGACAGATATTGAAGAAGTCAATCAATTTGCATACCTTGGCAGCTACATAGACCAGGATGGTGACACTAGAAAGGAAGTTAGGATCAGAATTGCAAAAGCAGCATCAATCTTCAAGAATCTTGAGAACATATGGAATTCAAAAGTTATAAGCACAAAAACCAAGTTAAGACTATTCAATTCAAATGTAATATCCACCCTCATTTATGCATGCGAAAGCTGGAAAACAACTAAAGAAATAGAAAAGAAATTAGACTCTTTTGAAAACAAATGCCTAAGGAAAATACTCTGCATCAAGTGTAACGAATTCAAGAACAATGCAGAGATAAGACAGATGACTGAACAACAACCAGTCTCACGGGTGATCAGGAAAAGGAGATGGACATATGTTGGTCACTTGATGAGAAGAAATGATCAGAGAATCCCAAAACAAGCTATCAAGTGGAACACAACAGGCCGAAGAAAAAGGGGCAGACCGCGTGAAACTCTGAAGAGGACATTATTAAGAGAGGCCAAGTTAACAGGCATAAAATCCTTTGTTGAGGTTGAAAGACTCGCCGAAGACAGGAAAAATTGGCGAACTACTTTGCGAGCCCTATGTGACGTCTAACGGCACGGGAAGGATATAAGATATATATATATATATATATATAAAAGACGTATTTAAATGTGTACCTCTCCTTTACGCAAGGTGTATATTTGTACTTCCCCTTATAAGCAAGACGTAAATTTGTACATCCCCTTATAAACACGACGTAACTTTTGCACCACCCCTTATAAGCAAGACGTAAAAAACTCTCCTTATTTATATTTCGAAAAAAAAACGAACCAGGAAATAGTGAAGGATATAGGCGGCTAAATTCAATATCTTCTTCTTCTTCTTCCTCTTCTTCTTCTGCGTTCGAGGTTGTTGGTCACATCAGATACTGATCCCTGTCGACATGGCAAAGCCCGCAGTCCTCTCCAGATCCTTATAGGAGCCGCCCCCCCCCCACAAGCTTGCGCCCCAAGCTTGTCTCCTGTGGCCATGTCTCTCGTCTCAGGTCCGCATGGTTTGAGCACTCTTGAAGGACATGTTCTGGACACCACAACCACGTGGGTACTCGCCTGTATGAGACATTTTGAGTCGATTCAATATATTGAAGCAGCAACAGCACCAGATGGCAGCTGACAGCTTGAAGTGTGGTTAAATAAAAACATGTGGTCATAGAAGATCCAAAAAATTAGCACCCAACAGTTTCAGCGAACCAGAGTGTTAGAGAAACAGGTGTTACTAAGACAGCGTAATTAAAACTTTAATCCGGGTGACTAACTGAACAGGCGGCCCTGGGATCTTTACAGAATCACCGTTATCCAGCAGAAACACCTGGTAGCTTTATCTAGATTTTGCAAAGCCGTGTATTCGTTATTGGGGGGGGGGGGTTATAAGGCTATATCCAGGTGGCGACTTTGACGCATTTTATTCGGTACTAGGACTTAAAGGTGTCCGACCAGCTACGGACTTCGATGAAACCCACTCACCATCCAGCTTCACCTTGTCCAGACTGTTGATCTTACATTGCGCCTAGTCAAGCAGACAGCCGTGTCTGTAGCGCCGGGTTTTTTTCTTTGTCGAGGTCGTTATCCCCAGCGTTTGGGTGCCAGGTAGCTATTTCTTACACACCTGGGTTGACAAACCCACAGCCTTTAGGATGAAAATTCTAGTCACTATCGACCTGTCTACTCGTTCGCTCGAAAGTAATGTTGAATATTTTTTAGCACCTGTAAGTCTTTTTTCTCTCTCTCTCTCTTTCTCTCTCTCTGCCTGTCTGTCTCTGTTTCACTCTCTAGCCCTCCTCGCTTTCTCAGTACCTGTCTCACTCACGCTCTCCTCTTCTTTCTCCCTCCCTCCCACTCTCTCTCTCTGTCTGCCTGCCTCTTTGTTTTCACTCTCTAGTTCTCCTCGCTGTCTCAGTATTTGTCAGTCTCTCTCGCTGGGTGTGCCTTCTACTTCCTCTCTCTCTCTCTTTGTCAGTCTCTCTCGCTGGGTGTGCCTTCTTCTTCTTCTTCTTCATCTCTCTTTTTGTCTGTCACTCTCGCTGTATGAACCAACCTTTCCCTTTGTGTGTGCCTACCTTTCACCCTTGAGTGTGTGTACCTTTTTTCTCCCTGCGTTTGTCCGTCTCTCATTTTCTCCCCTTTGTGTGTGTGTGTGTGTGTGCGCGCGTCTGTCTGTCTGTCTCTCTCATTGTATATGTCTGTCTCTTTCTCTCTCTCCTTTTGTATGTCTTTCTCTGTTTCTCACTTATTCTCTGTCTGTCTGTCTCTTCCACTTATTCTCTCACCCTCTCAATCTGTCTGTCTCTCCCTCTGTCTGCATGTATTTCTGTCTGTGTATGTTTACCTCTCCCTGTCTCTTTCCCTATGTCTGGTCTCATAACATAAGCATTTCATAAACTGTTCTCGTTATTTAAAAAAAAAATCTTACACCCATCCAATGCAGTATTTCAACATCTACATATCGTCCACAGAATCCGCCAAAGCTCCTTGTTCTCTCTCCCCCCCCCACCCCCTCCCCCCGTTTTGTAATTCCCAAAACAAAATCAGCGTCTTATTTCCAGTTAGAGATAACACTTTTCATTCAGGCCCAAACCTTGATGCCATGAAATGACTTCTCCGCCTCTGATCGTCCTATCAGTGGGCTCAGACAATCCCCAATCTATCCCTGCTGTCCTAGCAATGACCCCTTGTCATGCCACGTCCTAATCAATCTGTTTGTGATCCCGGTAAGCTAATCTTGACCAAGCTTCCCCCCAGTGGAAATTGGACATTTTGTGGCCAGTGTTTTTCCGCGTAATGACTTCATTTTCTGGATTGGATGTTGTTGATACACAGAAGCCACTTGCCAGTTTGTGTTCGTGTTTTTGTTTCTAAAACGTTTTTGTCTAAAAACAAAAACAAAACAAAAAACTTGGTTGCTTCATCGTCTATTGGCTGATGGTATTTAGGCGGTTTTCAGTTTGTTTTGGCCCTGGCCTGTGTTGTATTTTAATTATTTTTGTACGTTTAAAGGTTTAATTTAGTTTGGCTTTGCGTGTGTGTGTGTAGTTTTCCCCATTTTGTTTTTAATCTTAAACATGGCAAATGAAATCCGCTTCTGGACTTCTAGTTCGTGTGGAGGTGGTTTTTGTGTGTGCCAGCGAATAGGCGACGCCTCTGCTGCCATCGTTCGGTGACGCCACTGCGCCCCGCTATCATGGCGTTATCCCGTAACTATATCTCACTGAGCCTGCGGTTTACGTTTGTTATTGTAAAACAGTTTGGGCTGATTAGTTATGGTTTCGTTCAGATTTACCCGGTCGCGCCCAAATCTTAGATAAACATTCATTATTTATACATTGCCTTTTGTTTCTCCGTTTTTGTGTGTGTGTGTGTGTCGGTGCAGATCTGAACACAAACCCGACTGGCCATTTCTAATGGCAGCCGCCATTACGACAAGGAGTGAGATGCCAGATATGATTTTTAATTTTGATTTTAATGCTGGCTTAGCAACAATAAACATTCTGACAATAATACCTTTTTTTCAGCTATGTTTTTGTTCCTTTAATTCAGATTGGCATCATACTTATCTGTATGTACTTCTTTACGTGTTTGTTAGCTGTTCAGTATGTTCGTATGCCACATCGCCATGTACATTATAAGTAACTTATGTTTCGTCTCTTGTTCTCTTTACGACAGCCACAATAGAGGGTTCACTTTACGACACCCACAATAGAGAGTTCTCTTTACGACACCCACAATAGAGGGTTTTCTTTACGACACCCACAACAGAGCACAGTAGAGTTCTTTATTAAACTAAAATAGGCCTAACTGCATCTTTATTATTATATTTTTCGTATGTGTAAAACATGAGGATTGTGTTTATTATTATTTTTTTTTTTTTAGTGTTCAGTTTGAACGAAATTTCTTCGTAAAACTGATCGAAGAATTTAAAATCACTTATAATATTGGTTCTAAGGACTGCAAACGCGCCACAAACAGCCTCTGGCAGTCAAGTCCAGCTCCTGGCCTTCCCGTGGCAGAACTGTTTAAACTGACAGGAGAAGGGGCGAGGGCGAATATCTGGCGCCTGAAAACCAGATACTTAGGGTAGATGAGTGGCACATTTGGTAGCTCATCTGCCGCTGTTGGCGAGATTTTCAGCTGCCGTGCGTGGAGCGGTGCTCCTCCCGGCCAATGAAGAAATTTGCAAATGAGGTTGCCGCGCAGCATCACTGCGGAAAAGGTGGTAGAAAGGATAAAGCGAAGCAAACAGTCAAATCACGGCACCTCTGGTCTGGAGGTCGGCCACGTCCTGAGTGCAGTCATATCGGGTGAAATGCATGAACCGGCTTGTCCCAGAGGTTAAGACACTGCTGGCGAGACTCTTCAAATGCCGCGCGTGGAGTGAAGCTCCTCCCGGTCAAGGAAGAAATGCGGAAAAGAAATGAAGGTTGCTGTGCGGAGCCGATGGGAAAAGGTGGTGGAAAGTGAAGTTTAACCTGGTATGTCCAGTAGTATCGCTACGAGGGCTATACCACGGCAGCTCTGCTCTAGAGGCCAGCCACGTCCGAAATACACCTACACTGGTGAAATGTGCCTAAACCGGCACACACCAGGGGTGGAACTTGATGGCTAGACATGTCATGCCACCTCCGCTCTAGAGGTCGGTAACACCTGATATACACCCATACTGGTGAATTTTGCCTAAACCGGCTCATACCAGGGGTGAATCTTGAAGGCTATGCATGTCACAGTACCTCTGCTGTAGAGGTCGGTCTCGTCCCAAACACGCCCATACTGGGATAATGCCTAAACCGGCTCAACCCAGGGGTAAAAGTCACTAGTGGCGAGGATTCGTCCTCCTGGACAAAAGCTCCATCCTGGTCACAACTAGGAAGGGTAGCGGCCACGACCGCAAAATGCTGAAGTCGGAGACACTGGACCAGGGAAGTCTAGATAGGCAACCACCTCTCACCCGGCTGGGATGTTTGTGTATCCTAATCACGCTGAGGTTTTCCGGTGAGAAAGTCCAACTCTGAACTGGATGGGCAACCACCTCTCACCCGGCGGTGATACACGGGTATCTCAAAACACGTCGAGGTTTTCCGGTGAGAAAGTCCAACTCTGGCCTGGGTGGGTTACCGCCTCTCACCCAGCGGGGATGCACTGATATCCTAAACACGTCGAGGTCTTCCGGTGAGAAAGTCCAACCCTAGACTAAACTGGTGCAGTGAAAACCACGGTGTCACGCAATCCCGCTTCCGAGACCCACCAAGAATACAGGCTAAAGCCCTGTGATACTCTGAACCCCTTGTGGTCCTCTCGTGGATCTCATTTGGTCTTTTCGGGGACCACACAGGGGACCACGGGACCTAACGAGGACCACAGGCGTGAATTCAGTAGGACCACAGTGCGGTTTTTGGTGGTAGAAGCGAACAAAGAAGAAGAAGAAGAAGACTTATAATATTGAACTTTATTATTGAGCGCAGGAGTAGTTCAGTCACAGTGTGTTATTTCTCATGACGAGGCATTTATTTATAGAGCTGTTTAAAAAAAATCTGGAAAAATGGCAACCTTTGCCTCTTGTATTATGGAAACAGCGTCTCACAGCTGAAGTATCTTCCGACAAGGCGAAGCACACCAAAGTGACTGTATACTTGCTGTCAGTGTTTTGTGGAATAAACGGATGATCACGTAATACTCACTTTTGTTTACACGGGAGCTAAGCGATAGTTCATAGAAGGCAGAATTGTATAGTTTAATACAAGATGTGAATGCCCCCAAGATACGGTAAGATAAGTGAACCATAAGCAAGATCCTTGAGCCACAAGCAAGATCGCTGAGCCACAAGCAAGATCTCTGAACCACTGACAAGATCTGCAAGCCACAAGCAAGATCTCTTAACCACAAGCAAGGTCATTGAGACACATGCGAAATATTTGAGATACCAACCGTATCAGTGAACCACAAGCAAAAACAGCTGAACCACATGTGGAACTTGTGAACCACAGTCATGTCCACCCCGCTATAGAACCTCGTGATGGCTGTTATAGCTATATGTCCTCTTTTCACTTTTGCTTTTCCAGCAGCCAAACAAGCGTAGAACATATAGTCCCGACACAAGATTCCCGTTTTCCATTGTATGGCGGGAACCCTCTTCGCAACTGTACATCTTTTCACTCTTCGCTCATAACACCAACAGATGCCCGGGCATCCGATTTTAAGTGTCTTTACCCCCTGTTACATCAATCAGTCTTTCCTCTACGTGGCAGCCGCCGAAGTCTGCTTTGGCAGAATTTTGTTAGCAAGTGCGTGCACTCTGGGGAATTCTTAAAACCTCGCGCTGGTCGCGAGTGCTGGCCCTTGCTTTCTCTGGCTAGACTTCCATTGTGTTGCGGTCGCGAGTGAACTAGGCGATACTACAGACCAAAATAGATCTTGTTATTTTCTGTTTACTATACAACCTGTTCTTGAATACTTCGT
Organism: Achatina immaculata; assembly: GCA_009760885.1. Taxonomy (NCBI): domain Eukaryota; kingdom Metazoa; phylum Mollusca; class Gastropoda; order Stylommatophora; family Achatinidae; genus Lissachatina; species Lissachatina immaculata. The sequence continues at coordinate 10,242,658 of CM019718.1, forward strand.
AGAACTGGTCTTTTTTTTGTTCTTGTAGGTTGTTTTTGTGTCCAGCTATTTTGTTCTGCACGAACAGCAGGAAACTATTTCGGTTCACAAATGTCGGGGAAAGATCGCAAATGAATTCCAAATTGATTTCTAGCCGGTTTGCAGGGCCCCCAACCCCCACCCAACCCCGTTCTGTCTGTTTCATTGAAGTCCGTGTATGTGTGTGTGTATGTGCGTCTTTTTTATTTGTGCCAGGACAGTGTGTCAGTGCGGTTTGAACACTGGGTTCTCATCCAGGAACATGTGGGTTCGAATCCCTGTAAAGCTTTGGTCTCACCTCCTACACCTCACCCAACCCCTTCTTTCTATTGAGAGAGACTCAGCCTGCACACTCTATAGAGACTTCAAAATCTCTCTCTCTCTCACCCTCTCTCCCTCTCTTTCTTCTCTCTCTCTCTCTATATATATATATACGTACATATGCATTGGTTCTCTATGTGTATACATGTGAATGTATGTGTTTATATGTACATTGCGTGAATATGTTTGTATACTTGTATGTGTTTGTGAATAAATGCATCTGTATGTATTATGAAAAGTATAACTATGTATACTATCAAAGTCTAAATTAGTTTCATTAATCTAAAGTATGACTTGATTGTTGTATCTACTATATTACCGTTCTAAAAATGTGCTAGTTTACAATGAATGTGAGAATGTAATAACGTTTATTTAATTAATTGCGTAAAGCAGAATGTAGATTGTATGGAAAGAAAGGGTTTATTAATTATTTACTTGTTCATTTTTTCTTTCTGTTTTTTTTTTTTTGTTTTTGCTTTTTCGTGCATGTTATGTTCAGTAACAAATGCTGAGTATCTATGACTGAATGAAAGTTGTATGATGAAGGGCAGAATGGTAGACGGGCCTGCCTGCCCAACTCTTAACTCTTCGAAAATAAAACCTCTGTTCTATCGATTGTTCTCTCCCCACACACCCGAACACCAGCCAAGAAACAGACCTTAAAACTAGTATAAATGCTTTACTAGTTGCAAGTAGCGAATATATAACAGAAATAAAAACAGTAGTTGTAAAAATATATCCCTCTCACTCCCTGCTGCTCTCTTTCGGATAAGATATCCTCAGGTATGTTTTATTTCAAGCAGTCAATATGCATTGCATTTCGTGACATTTGCCGCGCCTTCCTCCTAGATGCCTCTTGCGTACCATTCGACCTTTTCAAGCGCAATGTCTTGAGTTGGGAGATTAAGGAGGGGGAAAAAATTGTAAGTAGAAACAGTACACGCCTCTGGATAGTGGCGATAACATTCCCAGCCATACATTTGTTCTGTGCTTCTACTTCCGCTTGCGTTTGAAGTTACATCCCTTTTTGTTTTGATGTTGCAACCTGGTTTTTGTTTTCTGTCGTTGTGGTTGTATTGTGGTACGGGTGGTTCGCACATTTCTCTTGTTTGTTTATTATGGCTGTTACGGGATAGTGTTTCACGGAGAGAATTCTCTACCCTTGTGCCGGCAAATGGTGTGGAATTTCATGGCACATGCTTTACGGCGCAAGCAGGATTCCATTATGCAGGAGGGCGGCATTTTGTTGGGGCGCTGTGGAGAAATGCATTGTTTGGAGAGAAAGCTTACCTCGGGCCGTACTACAATTACCTTAACGTTAGAGAAGCTAAACAATGCTTTTAGGTACCGTTTGCTGCTGTAATCATAGCAAAGAGCGCGCACGTGCTGTACCAGAATCTTGTCTGAAACACGCATTTACCAAACCCATATAAAAATGAGCCATGTTGAGTGTTTCTTGTAAGAAGGGGCTTGTTTCAAATTCTATTTTTCTGTGGTCTAAAGAGGTGACGGACCATCATTCGTCGGAAGATTAGTGAGCAGTCTATGACTGTGGTCTAAAGATGTGACGGACCGTCATTCGTCGGAAGATCAGTATGACTGTGGTCTAAAGAGGTGACGGACCATCATTCGTCGGAGGATCAGTGAGCAGTCTATGACTGTGGTCTAAAGAGACGACTAGTGACGGACCATCATTCGTCGGAAGATCAGTGACCAGTCTATGATTGTGGTCTAAAGAGGTGACGAACCGTCATTCGTCGGAAGATCAGTGAGCAGTCTATGACTGTGGTCTAAAGAGACGACTAGTGACGGACCATCATTCGTCGGAAGATCAGTGACCAGTCTATGTATGGATTTGTATTACTGAAAGCTGCTGGATAGTGCACCATTTCACCTGGCTAGACGGCAGCTGGGTAATGCACTGTTTCACGTGGCTAGACAGCTGCTGGATAGTACACTATTTCACCCGGCTAGATGGTTGCTGGGTAATGCACTGTTTCACGTGGCTAGACGGCTGCTGGATAGTGCACTGTTTCACGTGGCTAGACAGCTGCTGGATAGTGCACTATTTCACCTGGCTAGACGGCTGCTCGATAGTGCACTGTTTCACGTGGCTAGACGGCTGCTGGATAGTGCACTGTTTCACCTGGCTAGACGGCTGCTGGATAGTGCACTATTTCACCTGGCTAGACGGCTGCTGGATAGTGCACTGTTTCACCTGGCTAGACGGCTGCTGGATAGTGCACTATTTCACCTGGCTAGACAGCTGCTGGATAGTGCACTATTTCACCTGGGTAGACAGCTGCTGGATAGTGCACTATTTCACCTGGCTAGACGGCTGCTGGATAGTGCACTGTTTCACCTGGCTAGACGGCTGCTGGATAGTGCACTATTTCACGTGACTAGACGGCTGCTGGATAGTGCACTATTTCACGTGGCTAGACAGGTGCTGGATAGTGCACTATTTCACGTGACTAGACAGGTGCTGGATAGTGCACTATTTCACGTGACTAGACGGCTGCTGGATAGTGCACTATTTCCCGTAGCTTGGGTTCTGGTCATCCTACCGGAGCCCGTGATTCGAGTCACTCTCATGTGCTAGCTGCACATCTTATACAGTCAGAGAACTTGACCAGACCCCAATCAGGAGATCGATGATGCAGAAAACCACGTGTGAGAGAGATTGGCATTGATGTGTGTGTGGGGGGGGGGGAATGACAAAGAAGAAGAAAAAACAATAATAGCAGAAGTTCGATGATGTTGGATAGATTCTAAATTACGAGAATTTTTTTTTTAAAGAAAAGACCAGTAGAATTTGTGATACTTTGCTTTCTTTGTGGAGTCTGGTAAAGATACAGTGCCCCTTTAGCTAATCTCTTTGCCCGTTGAAAGAACTGCCGTAACCCACTACCTATCCGACACGATGTTCTGCCTGAACACTGTCACGGCATACACTGCAAAGAACCCTCCCCCCACCCCCACCCCACCACTACCACCAGGGACATAGAACTAACAGACAGTGGATTAGCTGTTCTGGTGAATTGTAAGCATGCAGGTTTGAAAACAAGATTTGAACGTTTCTAGAATCTGCTCTTAGTTCTGAAGATCTGATCTTATACTGCAGACGTCCGCAGCTTTACGGGCTCTCTAGAGTGGCTATGCTTCTTCCACTGTTTGAGTGGTGCAATTCTTTCTTTGTTTTAACACATGGGGTTTTCCCACTTTTATATTAGATATTTATGTGTAAATTAAAACTGAATACGGGTCTAGACAATCCGAAGATGTAAGTACACTACTTTTAGATATTGTGTGTAAAAGTAAGCTGAATATGCGTCGTCTAGACAATCCTAAGATTTACGCACACAAATATTAGATATTTATTTGTAAAATGTAAATTAAACCATGCTTCTAGACAGTCCGATGATTACGTAAACCGTCTCCATATTGTTTATTCTTAACGTTGCCTTACGTCATCTTAGTAACCAAATATGAGAAAATTTAACGTAGCAACATTCCTCATAAATGGCCGTCAGGAGTTTTTTTTTTTTTAACGGCGGATTAATGCGCGGTATGACAGAGCACACAGCAGTATCCTGCCGCAGGATGACGAGTCTAATCTCAGCTTATCTGTGACATGACGTTGATATGCATATGTTCTCTTAAGCCTGAACAGATCTTCCTATTTTGTATCTTGAATTATTCATTGATGGTTTGACAGAGGATATATTTTTTTTTCCTTCATTTTGTTTGTCATTCCACGAAATTCTGGAGAATAAGATATGCGCAGAAGGACGATGAAACAAATAATGGGGGAAAGGAAAGTTTAAAATCTGCGTTTATGTTAAAATAATGTGGGTAGCCATTGTTAAGTTCATCACCCAGGCACGAAGTGTTGCTCTTCATTTATGTTGTGTTTGTTGTAGACTCTTCATCATCATCAGCTTCTTCTTCTTCTGCTACTATTACTACTGCTGCTGTTGCTGCTGCTGCTGCTGCTGCTACTACTACTACTACTACTACTACTACTACTACTACTACGTGTCATTTGCTAAGCCATCTAGACAAAAAGGAGGCAGATCGTCGTCATGAAATTCATTTTCCGAGTGAGTTCTTCATGTGGATCCCCATAAATATCCACCGTTGCTGTTTTCCAGGTGTTAGGTTTGGGTTCTTGGCCCTCTTCTACCAGAGAGCACGTTTGCAAGATGCGTTATGGATTCCGAAGGCCCTGCCGATATCTGCAAAATCAAATTTGATCGAACATAAATTAGTGTACTTCCGGCTTGTAGTTGTAGCCCGCAATGACATGTATTCAGACCCTGAAATTATTATTATTTCAGAATCATCAACATTTGTGTCTTTGTCAATTTTGTTTTTATTTTTTACCTTCTTCTGCTTCCCTTTTGCTTTCAAAGTCGATGCCGCCTGATAAACCTTTTATTAGTTTTTCTCGTGGAGTTTATGAAAGCCATCGTGACTCGCACTTCATCATGGCTAAGACTCCAAAACCAGGTCTCTACCGAGAGTTCTTAAAAGGAGATAACAAGAGTTACTAGTATCAGAATACAGCAACAGTCAGTAGTAAAATCAGTTTACCAAATCAATCAGCAGCAGAATCAGAATGTCAGCAGCAGAACCAGAACACAGCAGCATTCAACAGCAGTACCGTACCGACAATAAACGATAACAGCTTGACAGTATCACAAGAACACAACCATAACAGTACCAGAGTACAGTAGCCCAAACGGCCAAGAATAGTGCAGCAGTAACCCAGGACAAGAACATTAAGCGGTGCCATGTCACAGAGCAACATTCAATAGTTCCAGAATGCAACATCCTGGCCAGAGCAACCAGAATACAACAAGAGCAATAGTCAGGACCACTATATAGACAGTCCTCGCTTCGTCGGAAAGCGGTAAAGCAAATTTCATAGAGTGAATATACAGTACTTTACCGTCAGTCAATTAGGCATTTGCATGTCCCCTGAGGAACTTTACCTACCTAACAGCATTCCTGTAGGCCTCTCGGTTGTAAGCAATATGGCCTGCTGCTGATGCACACATTTGCAGATCATCAACGATGTCTTGCAGCCATCTTCGCCTTGGTATTCTTCTCTTTCTTTTTCCCATTATGTACCCTTCCAAGACGGTCTTCTCTAGATTATCATGTCGTTTAATGTGTTCAAAATATTTAAGTTTTCTCTGTTTAATCCTCTTTACTAGCCAACCTTCTTCAATATTAAGTTCTTGTAGTACAGATATATGTGTTCTTTTTTGTGTCCATGATATTTAAAGAACTCTTCTGTAGCATTTACATTCAAAGGCATGTATGTGTTTCTCAGTTGTTTTGTTAAGTGTCCAGGTCTCACAGGCATATGTTGCTATGGGAAAGATGCATGCCCTTAAAAATCTTATTTTTGTAGTTCTGTTTGTTCCTCCCCACAACTTCTGTAGTTGTTTTACTTTTTGAAGAGCGACAGATGTCTTCCTTTTTATTTCCTGCACTGTATCTCCATTATTAGTTAGTAATGATCCAAGATAGCTGACATGCTAGCGTCAGGGTTTGCGACCCATCATAGCTGATATTCTAGCGTCAGGGTTAGCGAACTATAGCTGACCAGCACCCTGTCCCACCGCTCCGTTGATACCTCCAGTAACAGGCATACCCTGGCTAACGGAGCAGAGATCGCCATAATCTCCATGGTGATGGAGTCTGCTAAAGAAGCATTGGACGGCCCCTGCTTTTTAGCTGTACTCCAGGACTGAAAAAAAGCTGCTATAACCAGCTCCCAAGCTGGTACGTTGCTGTGCCTCAATATCATCACAGCATCGGCTACAAAGAACAACAGCTCGCTGTTAAAGAAGACGATGATGATTCTTTTAAAATGTTTGTAAATTTACTATAAGAAGTCATCGGATCGATGGTAAAAAAAAAAAAAAAACGATTCGTCGTATAGTGAGATGTCGGAAATCGGGGACTATGCATAATTTCCTTTTAAACCCAACAAGAAAAATGACGAAGTTTTTATTTTTCAGCAACCTTCCTTCCTACTGGATTTTTTTTATATATAAATAACAGGGATATTTAAGAGGGGAGGGGGAAAAAACGAAACGAAACTTCAAGCAGTTACTCATTTTGTTCTGTAAAAATGAAATCAAACATGGAAGCCAACTCATTCCTGTGTTTCTGGAGTCTTTGTTTAGAAAAAGATCAATGCGTGTATTGCGCGAGAGAGCAGACGGGAGAAAGCACCGTAGTTTCCGCCAACTCTCCTGTCCTTTCAAGGAGTTGAAGGGAAAGAAAAAAAACTAACTTCCTGCGCTGAGGGCAGAGTACAATTACACGTTCTTAATACAAGCAAATAATGGCGATTGAAGAGGAGGTTTGTCTGAGTAGGTGGACTTGAGGTGGACTGAAAAAATCATAATCTCTGTATGTCTTCTCAGAGTTCCAGGAGTGTATGTGTTTTTTTTTTTTGTGTCCATTAAAAACAAAACAAAAAACGACTTGCGGACGCGACGAAAGAGCGAATGATTAGCAAATACTGATTTGTTCAAATTTGAAAGATGAATAAAATAGTGTTGATGACAAGAACGATAACTCTTCCAGAGGACTAGGCCAATCTTTGTAGCCAACATATAATACTGGTCAAGACCCAACCACTTTTTTTATGATGATGATCGCGGTAGAAGACTGTTGGGTTCCTTTAACTTACGTGACTGGGCGGGGCTCGCTCTGTGCTGTAGAATCTGCCAGTCTGAGAGTTTAAGTAAGCCACTGTAATCCAATCCTCATCTGACACTGTGTCTGTTTTTATAGGCATATGCCACAGAGAGCAGGGGCTTGCGACTCTAGGGAGATTATAAGAAGAAGGAGAATAGAAATTAATATATTTTTGTAGTTAAAAAAAAAGAATATCGTATATATTGTCTGCAGACAGCAGCTAGAAATATTTTCGCTTTGAGAAACAAAAGAACTATTCACCGTTTGCAGCCCTTGAAGGCTCGCGACCAGTGCACGAGAACCTCGCGGCGAAAGCTCGAAGAGTTCCTGAGAACGTAACTCGGCAGCAGAGCCCAGACTCACGGATCGAAGCACTGACGCTGACGACGGTAATCCAGACAGTCTACAGTTGCTGTGACAGCGAACGAGGCCTTGTCGTGTTGAGCATTGTTTCCCCGTGTCGCAGCTGGGAGCTCTTGATGTTTGGTTGTTTCTCCATTCTTTTCTAGTTTTATAGGAAACTTTTTTTTTAAAAGTCTTTTTTTTTGTTGTTTTTGTTCTGTAGCGATGTCGATGGAACAAAAGAGGAACATTTTAGCGAATCACGTGTATCGATCGAAGCTGTGAATAGATGGAGTCTGTCAGGTTGTTTACTGTGTTAGTTTATCTATCTATCTATCTATCTATCTATCTATCTATCTATCTATCTATCTATCTATCTATCTATCTGTCTGTCTGTCTGTCTGTCTGTCTGTCTGTCTGTCTATCTATCTATCTGTCTGTCTGTCTATCTGTCTGTCTGTCCGTCTAATCTGTCTGTCTGTCTACCTACAAAAAAAAAACAACCAACCTACCTACTTGCCAACTACCTGTCTGTCTGTCTGTCTACCTACAGAAACAACCAACCTATCTGTCTATCGGTCGATCTGTCTAACTAGCCTGTCTGTCTACCTACAAAAACAACCAACCTACCTACTTGCCTACCATCTGTCTGTCTGTCCGGCTGGCTGGATCGCTGTCCTGTTTGAGAGCAACTATATGCCCTCTAATAGGTATCTGTATGTATACGTGTATATATGCATCTATATGTGTGTGTATTAATGTGGTAAGTATATGCGTGTGTGCATATTTAAGTATGTGTGTATATGCGTATCTGTATGTATCTGTGTATATGAAAAGTATAGTTATATGTGTTGTCAAAATCTAAATCTAAAGAATGGTGTGATTGTTGTATTTCCTATACTGTTTTTCTATAGATTCGTTCGTTTATAACGAGTGTGAGAATATAATGAAGTTTATTTCATGTAGTTACATAAATCATAGTTTGGAGTGTATAGACAAGAAATGGTTTATTTTCTTTCTTTATTCGTCCATTTTTGTGTTCTTCTCTATACGTATTATGTTCATAAGAAATGCTGAATGAATGTGATTGAGTGAAAGCTGTGTTATGAAGAGCAGAACGGTAGATGGGCCTGCGTGCCCATTTCTTAACCCTATAAAATAAAGTTCGTCCTGTTAATCTATTTATGTCCGCCTACGATCTGTCCATCAAACCCTGTGTCCGTATGCCCAAAAGTCCACCAGTGTAAGACGAATCCTAAGATCTTCAGTATCTTAATTCTGCACATCGCAGAGATGTAGACAGTGTTTGCGGTGCTCTTTGCGTATGTGCTCCATGTACAATGAACAGACCATTGGAAGGATCACAAGAGGCAGCAGAGATGTGGTTTCTTAGAAGAGTGTTGAGAACGACGAGGACAGCTGAGATGACAGGCAGGGAATTTTTAAGAGAAGCACCTGTAGAAAGGCACCTTATTAAATCCATAAGAAAATGACGCGCATCATTCATTGGACATATGGTGAGAAGGGGAGTGCTTGAAAACATCAAAACAGCAGGAAAGATAAATGGGAAGAGAGGTGGAGGAAGATAAAGAGAAAAGCAAAATGAACAGTTTAATGCGATGGCGCAGTTCAAAGAAAACCGACCAATCAGGGGGAAAAATATCACGCATGGAGATATGTGGAGAAGCTTGACTGACTACGCCACGCTTGATGATGATGATGATGATGATGGTGATGATGATGGTGATGATGATGATATGTGCCCCTAACAGTCATATCTCTGTATCTTGGCACCATCGCCATGATCTGTCTTAAAGCTTTCTCAAAACCAGGCATACCGAAACTTAATCTGTTAGCACTCTATTACTGTTTCCAAAGTTCTGAAAATAGTTCTTCCTAATTCATGATTTGTGTTATAAATTAGTAACAAACTAATTATACATTAATTACAAAAATAATGTGGCCAGATTTTGATTACGAGAAACTTTATGAGAAAATGCCGTATTTTTTTACAAATCTTTTTCTTTTCCTCGGTAAAATCATTTGTATTTCTACGTCTCCGAATCAAGGTTTTGTATGTTTGTGGACATTAATTACAAAAATAACGTGGCCAGATTTTGATTACGAGAAACTTTATGAGAAAATGCCGTGTTTTTTTTACAAATCTTTTTCTTTTCCTCGGTAAAATCATTTGTATTTCTACGTCTCCGAATCAAGGTTTTGTATGTTTGTTGTTTTTTTTCTTTCTTTCCCTGATTTTAAATGCCGAATTTGATTTCGACATTGGTTTAAGAGAATGGGAGACAAAGCCTAAATATTTGTCCATCTGAAAGGATAATGTTGAAACAGTTGGGACTGTTAGATATGATGCGGGGTTGTTCTGGTGTCGTTCCAATCGATATGTCTCCAGAATCCTGTTCCTTGGATTTGAAAAGTGGCATTTCTTTTCCTGGGTTGTTTGCGTTTGTTGTTTTTTTTTTTTTTTGCGTGGCTTTGATGAGTGATGCAAAGCTAATTATTGTGTGATGTGTTGGTGCTGTATTTTTGTGGGTGTGTGACTGTGTGTGTGTGTGAGAGAGAGAGAGAGAGGGAGGAGAAAGAGAGGAAAGAGAGAGAGGAGAGAGAGAGTGAAGACGATATCCTTTTCTAACCCGAAGTTTTCATATCTTATGTTTTGTTTGTTTGTTTGTTTGTTTGTTTGTTTTCATCCCCTGGCGAATACCAGATAAAAATGACTTGAAATTGCCTGCTACTTGTGTGTGTACTGAACTAGATATTTGTTTCAGAAAAATGAAATCGATAATTTTTTAAAATCAAATAATGAAATAGATATTTATTTTTAAAATAGTGAATTAGATAGTTGATATTTGTGTTTAAAACGAAATATATATGTTTTAATATGAAATAAACATTTGTTTTCAAAATGTAATAGATGTTTGCTTAAAAATGAAGTAGATATGTGTTAGAAATATGAAACAGATGTTTGTTTTTTTTTAATAGCAAAGATATTTCTTTTTAAAATGAAATAGATATTTTTTTTTATGCGCAACTTCCTCTTCTGCTCTTCTTCACTCTTCCTCCTCCAAATCCTGTTTTGATTTAATGAGATGTCGGGAAACTATTTAATGAGATGTCGGGAAACTATTTAATGAGATGTCAGGAAACTATTTAATGAAATGTCGGGAAACTATTTAATGAGATGTCGGGAAACTATTTAATGAGATGTCGGGAAACTATTTAATGAGATGTCAGGAAACTATTTAATGAGATGTCGGGAAACTATTTAATGAGATGTCGGGAAACTATTTAATGAAATGTCGGGAAACTATTTAATGAGATGTCGGGAAACAATTTAATGAGATGTCGGGAAACTAAAATATTTAAAATAAAAAATTAAACAATGATGCACAAGAGCTGAACTAATGTTTGTTTAATGTTGGTAGTTGGTTAAGCAATTTTTTTGGTGGGGGGGGGGGGGCGGGGGTGGTTGATGTAGGGTGCGGATGGAGAAGAAAGCAATTTGTGGGAGTAAGGAAGGAGGGCGTGGTCTCAACACACCAGTGCCCCTCTACCCACCCTTACCCCCAGCAAACACCCGCCAACTTCACGAAACGTTTGGGGCTACAGCCAGATTTAGCTAGGTCACATGTGACCAGTACAAGAGAGCCAGGTCTGGTTGATTAATGACAGGAATTTTTGTGATGTACGACGTGTCCGTCAAAAGCAGATGACAAGACGTGTCGCCAGCTTAACATTTTTGTGCTGCTCTTCAATATGTGCCACAACATGGTGCAAGCTGTCAGAGAAAGAAGCGATGGCTAGGACTCTTCTTCTTCTTCTTTGTTCAGTTTCATGCTGATGGCGGTAGCAGTAGTGGTGGTAGTAGCAATAGTAATAGTAGTAGTAGTAGCAATAGTGATATTAGAGGTAGTAGTAGTAATAGTAGTGGTAGTAGTAGCAATAGTGATATTAGAGGTAGTAGTAGTAATAGTAGTAGTAGTAGTAGTAATAGTGATATTAGAGGTAGTAGTAGTAATAGTAGTAGTAGTAGTAGTAGCAATAGTGATATTAGAGGTAGTAGTAGTAATAGTAGTAGTAGTAGTAGCAATAGTGATATTAGAGGTAGTAGTAGTAATAGTAGTAGTAGTAGTAGCAATAGTGATATTAGAGGTAGTAGTAGTAGTAGTAGCAATAGTGATATTAGAGGTAGTAGTAGTAATAGTAGTAGTAGTAGTAGTAGCAATAGTGATATTAGAGGTAGTAGTAGTAATAGTAGTAGTAGTAGCAATAGTGATATTAGAGGTAGTAGTAGTAATAGTAGTAGTAGTAGTAATAGTGATATTAGAGGTAGTAGTAGTAATAGTAGTAGTATTAGTAATAGTGATATTAGAGGTAGTAGTAGACCAAGACGAAGATGGCTGCAAGACATCGTTGACGATCTGGAAATGGATGCAACAGCAGCAGGCCATCTTGCTCACAACCGATAGGCCTACATGAGTGCTGTTTGGGAGGCAAAGTTCCGCAAGGGACATGCAAATGAATGAATGTAGTAATAGTAGTAGTAGTAGTAATAGTGATATTAGAGGTAGTAGTAGTAGTAGTAGTAATGGTTGTGGAAGTAGTAGTAGTAGTAGTAATAATAATAGTGATATTAGAGGTGGTAGTAGTAGTAATAGTAATGGCTGTGGAAGTAATAGAAGTAGTAGTAGTAGTCGTATATCTAGTTTTATATAATGTAGTAGTCATATAATGTATTATAGCGAATTAACATTAATCATTTGGGCATTTCTCCATGGCACACACACACAGCTGGGTCTTGTCATGTTCTGACCATCAATAACATGGAGCGTTAGCTCCACCAGCGAGGCATGCTCTCAATACCTTCAGGCACACGCGGATCGGCTATACATACTCATTAGGTCTCCCCGAGTAGCACGCAGATAGGGCGCCGAGTGTTAGCCGAGGTCACAGAATTGCTTAATGGACTTTTGCGTTGCCTTGCGTGCCCAAGTTATCTGTACGTTCATCATCGGCCTTTTGCAGATGTCGTTGTAAAATACTTTGCGAGGTCAACGGGAACGCTTCGTTTAAAAGTTTCGAGAAACATGGTGTTGCTTTCAGCGGCGTCTTAACTCTTTCACTACAGAATTAAGTTCCACGCTCTGAGAGAGAGAGAGAGAGAGAGAGAGAGAACGAACGAACATACATTATTTTCAAAGGGTTAAGAATTGGGCACACAGGCCCGTCTAACATTCTGCCCTTTATCATACATCTTTCACTCTATTCCAGACATTCTACAAATATGTTGTTCATGTAACAAACATAACTAACATTGAAGCTGAGAGACATAAAATAAAATATAACATTTACGTTTCGCTCTTATCTATTCACTCAATACAGAAGTAACTATATATATATATGTACTAAACAAAAATTTCGAGACTATTCAGAATAAATAATTAACTGTATTCAGTGTCTGTAAGAGCAGTTTATCAACTTTTAAGTTTTATGATTCATGGAGGCATGTAGTCGACATCAAATAGATATTGGGAAAGTTTGTAGTTGTAGGAAAGAGTATAATTTCTATTTTTTATACAGGATGGTAGGGTATTCCAAAGATGAGCAGCAGAATAACTAAAGCGTTTCTTGTAAAGATCAAGTTTAGGTTTTGGAAGACATATGTTGTTCAAGCGTTGGCAGCACTTTGGGCTAATTTTAAACAGGTTCCATAGATAAGGCGGGGCATGGCGTGAAAGAATTTGATGTACTAACTTGGCTACTAATTTGGGAGAGAGAGAGAGAGACTTTGGTGGGAAAAAATTGGAAGAAAGTTAATCTATAATGTAACAGTATAGGCAAGGTTAGAAATGTGCTACTTTTATTTTACTTAAACTTTGCCTACATAGATCGTTGATTTGAATAGGAAGTGGAAGACTCAGTGTGGTGACAGTCTACATCAAAGCAAATCGGTAAGAGTGAGAATGGAAAATACCACCATTTGTGATGGAAAATATTCCTCTCCGCGTATGTACAGATGTGCTGTGAAGCGTAGGTCTAGAGTTCTACCCAGCGTGTGATGAATTTGATTTTTTCAAGAAAATTCGCTTAATCTTTTTTTCTCATATATGACTGTTACTGAGGCAACTTCGCTGCTGGTTCTCCTTTTCTATCCAGTGCCTTTAGCACACATAGTCACCAAACAAACAAACAAACCAACAAACAAACAAACACGCACGTGTATACTCAAAAAGGACACCTCTATACACGCATGTGCCACTTTTTTCAGACACATATGACCTACATTTCCCTTTCAGACTTCGAAAAATATGATTATTTTTATGATAAAATCCCCACACGCAGCCTTGGTTTCCGCTTTTAAATCAAGGGTTAAAACTACTGTTTTGATAATAGTTTTTGCAACGTAGACTAGCAAATACAGACCTGGAAGTCAAGCCGAGCATTAGAGGCAAATAAATCTTACCGTAGCTAACAACTGTTATTATTGTTCCGAGGCATTTCTTCTGCCGCTGTGGCAGCACATGCTCTCATTGGTGACGCAATATTCATCAGTTATTATTTTCTGTTTGTGTCTCGCGGGGAATACAGTGATTAGCTCCCCTCGTCGTAGTGTCGTGCAGGACAAAGTACAGATGCGTCGAGGTATCAATTTGTGTTTTGTAACACTCGATGCAGTGGCTCAGAGACAATGGACATTAAAATGAGAAATGGGACCGCAGGGATGAAGGGAACGGGAGTTTTCAAATTACAGACCTGAAAAGCATGCTCCTGGGCGTGGTTCGCTTCCGAGAAAGATGAGAAACCACAGTGACGTTGGTGGGTTGCAGGACTGGTTGATGATCTCTCTGAAGTGCGTGTTCGAGGCATACACAGCCAGTGGATTCCGTGGCGAAGCTCATATAATAAGAACAAGAAAATGGTTGGGGGGGGGGGCGGGTGGGTGGTGGGGAGATAATTTTCTTTAATTCAACTCTGGAGGGGGGGGGAGTGGAACCTAAGAAGTAGGGGTCTCCTAAAGTTTCATGCCCGTGTCATATTTAGCCTATGAGTGGTTGATGGCTGTGGTATGGCCGAGAATGAAAAGTCAGGTCATTTCTAGAGTAAAAGTGGCCATGTCCATCTGGATGATGTAGTCCTCCTGGATCTAGTGAAGATAAGCCAGCTGGTCCTATCTTTCACTCTATTCCAGACATTCTACAAATATGTTGTTCATGTAACAAACATAACTAACATTGAAGCTGAGAGACATAAAATAAAATATAACATTTACGTTTCGCTCTTATCTATTCACTCAGTACAGAAGTAACTATATATATATATGTACTAAACAAAAATTTCGAGACTATTCAGAATAAATAATTAACTGTATTCAGTGTCTGTAAGAGCAGTTTATCAACTTTTAAGTTTTATGATTCATGGAGGCATGTAGTCGACATCAAATAGATATTGGGAAAGTTTGTAGTTGTAGGAAAGAGTATAATTTCTATTTTTTATACAGGATGGTAGGGTATTCCAAAGATTAGCAGCAGAATAACTAAAGCGTTTCTTGTAAAGATCAAGTTTAGGTTTTGGAAGACATATGTTGTTCAAGCGTTGGCAGCACTTTGGGCTAATTTTAAACAGGTTCCATAGATAAGGCGGGGCATGGCGTGAAAGAATTTGATGTACTAACTTGGCTACTAATTTGGGAGAGAGAGAGAGAGAGAGAGACTTTGGTGGGAAAAAATTGGAAGAAAGTTAATCTATAATTTAACAGTATAGGCAAGGTTAGAAATGTGCTACTTTTATTTTACTTAGACTTTGCCTACATAGATCGTTGATTTGAATAGGAAGTGGAAGACTCAGTGTGGTGACAGTCTACATCAAAGCAAATCGGTAAGAGTGAGAATGGAAAATACCACCATTTGTGATGGAAAATATTCCTCTCCGCTCTGCTCCGTGTATGTACAGATGTGCTGTGAAGCGTAGGTCTAGAGTTCTACCCAGCGTGGGATGAATTTGATTTTTTCAAGAAAATCCGCTTAATCTTTTTTTCCTTATATATGACTGTTACTGAGGCAACTTCGCTGCTGGTTCTCCTTTTCTATCCAGTGCCTTTAGCACACATAGTCACCAAACAAACAAACAAACCAACAAACACGCACGTGTATACTCAAAAAGGACACCTCTATACACGCATGTGCCACTTTTTTCAGACACCAAACCAACAAACAAACAAACACGCACGTGTATACTCAAAAAGGACACCTCTATACACGCATGTGCCACTTTTTTCAGACACATATGACCTACATTTCCCTTTCAGACTTCGAAAAATATGATTATTTTTATGATAAAATCCCCACACGCAGCCTTGGTTTCCGCTCTTAAATCAAGGGTTAAAACTACTGTTTTGATAATAGTTTTTGCAACGTAGACTAGCAAATACAGACCTGGAAGTCAAGCCGAGCATTAGAGGCAAATAAATCTTACCGTAGCTAACAACTGTTATTATTGTTCCGAGGCATTTCTTCTGCCGCTGTGGCAGCACATGCTCTCATTGGTGACGCAATATTCATCAGTTATTATTTTCTGTTTGTGTCTCGCGGGGAATACAGTGATTAGCTCCCCTCGTCGTAGTGTCGTGCAGGACAAAGTACAGATGCGTCGAGGTATCAATTTGTGTTTTGTAACACTCGATGCAGTGGCTCAGAGACAATGGACATTAAAATGAGAAATGGGACCGCAGGGATGAAGGGAACGGGAGTTTTCAAATTACAGACCTGAAAAGCATGCTCCTGGGCGTGGTTCGCTTCCGAGAAAGATGAGAAACCACAGTGACGTTGGTGGGTTGCAGGACTGGTTGATGATCTCTCTGAAGTGCGTGTTCGAGGCATACACAGCCAGTGGATTCCGTGGCGAAGCTCATATAATAAGAACAAGAAAATGGTTGGGGGGGGGGGGGGGGGGGGGTGGTGGGGAGATAATTTTCTTTAATTC
Organism: Achatina immaculata; assembly: GCA_009760885.1. Taxonomy (NCBI): domain Eukaryota; kingdom Metazoa; phylum Mollusca; class Gastropoda; order Stylommatophora; family Achatinidae; genus Lissachatina; species Lissachatina immaculata. Next base: position 10,259,059 of record CM019718.1, read on the forward strand.
AACTCTGGAGGGGGGGGGGAGTGGAACCTAAGAAGTAGGGGTCTCCTAAAGTTTCATGCCCGTGTCATATTTAGCCTATGAGTGGTTGATGGCTGTGGTATGGCCGAGAATGAAAAGTCAGGTCATTTCTAGAGTAAAAGTGGCCATGTCCATCTGGATGATGTAGTCCTCCTGGATCTAGTGAAGATAAGCCAGCTGGTCCTAGTACTGACTACATCCTTCTTTAATATCTCGCATAATGAAGGGAAAATACGAACACCAAGACTATTACCCCCCCCCCCCCCACACACACACACACACACAAACAGAGACAATGCCTCCCATTTACATGGACCAGGACTCTTATATCAAATAAACTGAAACAGGATGCCCAAGCTTCAACGCCCAGCAGCTCTCATGGACCATCCCATGACCGAGGACACCAGATGAAGCAACCCTTCATTTTCTGACACATCCCGCCATTGTAACCTTCCACACACTCTGACACCGTCACACGATCCGGTAAAATTTAACTCTGTTGATTCCACATCCAGCAGTTCATCATTGTCCGCCCCTCTTAGAGGGCTTCAATCTTCATCAAAGTACCCCGCGTCACTCTGCTACAAAATTTCCCACCATTTTCCTGGCGCGCGGAGACCACCCCCTTGAATTTGACCGATGAACCGAAGGAGTGGAGCTGGTGAAGTCCGCGTGTTGTCAGTGCCCAGCACACTGTCATTAAGATAGTATTCCGAGAGCGTGATATGCTAATATTGTTGGTTCCAGGGCCATCAATCATGGCTACGGCTGCTAGTGTAGTTATGGACCCCTGCCTTCCCCCCTTTTTTTTTAGTATTATTATTTGCTCCCCAGACGTATCTGATTCATCGTCTCAAAAGTTGCGTGGCGGGGACATCGGAGGCTGTCGTCTCTGACCCCCAGCCGCTCGAGGAAGTCGTTTCTTCATCTTCTTGTTCGTCTTCGTCATCATGTTGTTGTTGTTGTTGTTCTTCTTCTTCTTCTCCCTTCACTTCCTCAGGGTATATACGCCTCTGCCAGTTCAGATATTTTATAATAAGAGTCACGCTCTACTTACGGCAATACTTCTTCTGCTGCAACCAGTTTTGGTACGAACACGTTAACGTTTGTTTTAAAATTTCCCAATCCATCGGCAAATGATCTGTCATTTAATCTATAGTTACATTACATCCGTCATTTACCGTTTGGGGGAGGGGGAGGCATGCCAGGGGGGGAGGACTGTGGGAGAGGTATGACGCTGCAATCTGCTTCAAGTGGCATCAAGGAGATGACAATGCCATGGAGATGGTTTAAATACTGGGGGGGGGGGGGGGGGGAGTAAATGCTAAATTTTGGGAAGCAACTTCGTTTGAAGAGATATTCAGAGGAATGACACCCGTCCGCGATGCGCTTCACGGTCCGCCTCTTTCGTATGCATTTCATCAAGTCGCTGTCATTTGTTCCACCTTTTTGAACAGCCCTGACTGGTTGCTATTTTCTTTTGAGCCCCTGCAATCCATTTACGTGAGGTATTGCACTAATCATTGTTTAGTGTAGTGGGACGCTGGGAGCACTTTTCTTCTCCAAAGTTGATATAGGAAATCGATGTTTTTGATTTAGCCTTGCTGCGACGGTTCTTTGAACAATCCGCTGATATCTTCTTTGAAAAATATTTGATTGAAAAGTTGATAAAGGATAGAATTGTCGGCATTATCAGTTCTATACAAAACTAATCTCAAGGCCTCGCTTAGTGTTTGTAGTATTTTTAAGATCTTCTTCAAAACATTGAAAAGACGTTCGGTTTTCTCAGATCTTCCATGTTTGTAGATTGTTATTTATCTTATACTAAAGGCTTGCTTTCTCTTTTGTGTGTATGTGTTTTTTTTTTCTTTTGTGTACCCCTGGAATGGACGGTAGTTGCGTCGTGTCACCTCCAACAATTATGTTGCTATATTTCCGTCTTTCTGCCTGATACATCTGTATTCAGCATGGTTTATTTTTAAGGACCGACTTTGCCTTCCTGCTCGTGTATATATATATAATACATCCCCAAAAAGAATATATATATATATATATATATATATTGCATCCCAGAAAAGAATAGATATATAGAGTACATCCCAGAAAAGAAACTTCTGGAAAGGAGAACTGTGGAGAGGAAGGAAAAAAAAAAGAATTTTAAAGAAATTTCACGACCCAAAAGATAAGGAAGGTTTAAGGAGACGAGATAAAGAAACTTTAGGACAAAGAGAAGAATACTTCAGGAAAACGATATAATGAAAACTTATGAGAAAGAAAACACATGTTGATGTAATGAAAATTTAACTAAATTGCATTAAAAAAAAACAACTCCAAAATCTGTTGTATTACTTCAATCATAACAAACAACTGCAGAACCGTGCAACGTATATATCAACATGCAACATGACATCAGGAACCCTTCATCTCTTATTTTGTACTTCCCTGTAATATTTTTGGCGGTTTTTTTTTTTACCAGCTCTTCACTTGTCATTCTTTTTTTTTTTTTGTCCCCTTAAGTTTCTCTTTCACGCGGAGAACAGCCCTCACTTGTCTAGTGCTCACTAAATGCAGATCAGCTTTGGCGTGTCCAAAAGCTAATTTTATTTGGTCGACAGCAAATACGACCAGAGGAGGGACAGCCTGGAGAGTTGTAGGAATGAGCGCGGAGTTTGGAGTAACTGCTCGGGCTAAAAGTAAAGGGAAAAAAAATGTAAGGGTGGTAGTGGTGGGGGTGGGGGGGGGGAGAGGGAAGCTGCATCAGAGCTTCTCAACCTTTTGTCTTTGAGTGTTACCCTAAACCAGCAACGACCAACCCACCAAAAAAGTAACTATTAAAGTTTTCGCATAAGTGTTGATCTGTGGTTAAAAGAAGCAACACTTGACATCACAGATGGCAGTGATTAAGAGGAGGTGGCAATGGATTGGCTGCATTATGAGAATGACAGACGAATCCTTACCACGAGCAGCTCTGATGTGGACTCCACAGGGTAAAGGGAAGCATGCGGCCATCCAAAGAGGCATGGAGACATGCAGCAGAGAGAGTGCTGATAAAATAGAGGACCTACATGGAAGACGGCCAAGAAGAAGAAGAAAAGAAGAGGAAGAAGAAGATAGCGAAGGACCGACAGAAGGTGAAATCTCATGCTACCAGCAGCCCCATGTGTCTTGAGCACTGAAGGAGAGAGAGAGAGAGAGGTTACTACATTTTCAAAATATGAAATAGTTCACACATTCAAAAAAAACCTCTTTTGAAAACAACATTAACCTGTGTGGTCTGTGTGTTCTTTTACTGTTTAGACTTTGAGAACATAAACTAGTAAGATTTCCTCAAAATCTTGTCAATTTTTTATTTTGTTTTTCCCTTTTCAAAATGTAACTATCCTGTAGCAACCCTTCCTCAGTTTTTGGGAACCTCTGGGATAGATCTTAATATCCAGGAGTGGGAAGACAGAACAAAACCAGAGTGAGATAGTAAAGGAAAAGGGGGGAGGGGTGGTGTGGGGAGGGACCGGAGGAAAGGATCGAAGGGAATAAGTCAAGTGGATATTTGAGAGCTTTCCATTTCTGTGTCATTTTAGACTGGACGATGATGTGTAGAGATAAAAAGAGTGAAGTATGTAGGGCGTTACAGTGCATGGGGGCCTATGCAGGGTCGGCAAACTTGGGGGGGGGGGGGCCACGGAAGCGAAAGCTCTTTACAAGGAGTAGCAAGGACGGGGGTTTGTATTCGTGGCCGTGTACCCAGATGTGTCTTGAATGGTTTGTTGGTGAAGGGTAGAAAATGTTTCTCCTTGGAAGGCATGCTAGATAGTGTCATGCCAGACACAGTAGTTACCTTCTTCTTCTTCTTCTTCTACTACTATAGTCTGTATCTTCAGTGTTGTCTCTTGCTTATGTTCTTTTGTGGAAATCCTGTACACAACTAGAGCTTGGCATCTTCTGTCATTTCTCTGGGCCAATTGGCGCGGTTGTTTGTTTGTTTGTTTGTTTGTTTTCATAATTGGGGCACTCCCAGCTTGAGGTCCCTGGGCATGTGCACCCTGGGCATGTGCACAACGGGGAAGACTGTCAGTATTCGATTTTGTGTATATGTGGTTTGTGGGTCAGTTTCGAAGCAGGATTTGGTGACCTTCTCACTTCAGTTTATCATATGATAGTCACTTTGTGGTAGTGTTTGTGGCCTGATGTAGGTCATTGCCAAGTTTTTCTTTGGGGAAGAGTTTTGTTTATCTGTCTGTCTGTGTATCTGCCTGTCTATGCCTGTAGTTTGTCTGCCCCTTTGTCTGTCCTTCCTTCCGTCCGTTCGTCTGTCTGTGAGTTGATTTGATCTGGTCGCCCGTCTGTCTGTATTGTGGTGTCTGGCCTACCTTCTATGCATCCATCCACTCGTCCATCACATCCTGTACAAATGTCTTCCTGCTTGTGTCTGTCGTTCATTTACATTATCCGACATTTTGTAACATGACTGCCAACATGTTTATTCATTTTTTTTTTCTATTTCGTTGTGCGCATGCGCGTCTGTCAAGTCTCTGTGTCTGTCAGGTCTCTGTGTCTGTCAAGTCTCTGTGTCTGTCAAGTCTCTGTGTCTGTCAAGTCTCTGTGTCTGCCAAGTCTCTGAATGACAGTATTCCCCTTATCACGCGTCCACAAACAACGACTATGCCACTTATTTCCAGACTGACAACCTATAACATCATGATCGTTATTGTAAACTGGTTGCTTTATGAAAACTGAGTGAACATAATTTTTCTAAGCATTATAAAACATACAGGCAGCCCCCGAGTTGCAAACGAGCTCCATTCCCAAGCCTTTTCGAAAGTTGAATTTGTACGTAAGCTGGAACAGTTATATACGGTTTGTGTCTACCGCCAGGCTATACGATGCACCTTTCTGTACATAAGAAAGAGAACCAAAAAAAAAAAAACTGGCTAACTGTAAAGTAGCGTCCATTTGTTATTATGAATCATTCGTAACTCGAATTTTGGATATATTTGTCTTTGCCGAGGGTGGGGGAGTCGTTCGTAACTGCGGGTTCTACGTAAGTCGGATATTCGTAAGTCAAGGACCGTCTGTATTCCTTTCGAAACCTCGAGTATTAAGTTTTAAACAATGAAGGATCGTCGTAGATGGAAGATCTGTTCTTACAGAAAAAAAAATAATTTAAAAGCATATAAAAGCGCCTGAAGTAATTCACAAAGGTCATGCTCCATCATATTTATATGTTTTCACAGCCGAAAAATAACATATGCTGAAGGATGAAATATCACGCTCCAGAATACGCCCACAAACGCAGAGGCGGGACAGAAAGGGGTGGAGACACAGATAACCTATACGCGATGAAGATAATCTCCTATCTGTTGCCCCCCCCCCCCAAGTGAGCATAATTAGAGAGAGAGTAGCAAATGTCTCGATTCTCATTTCAGTAACTCATACACTGACGACGTAAACGCCAGTCGATAACATTTTTAGACGTTTGATAATGTTTTTACCTTTTGTGATTGTAGAGATAATTGAGTTGTATTTTTGTAAATGAATTATTTTGAGGACATTGCTCCCCCTCCCCCTCACATTTCCTAATGCTAATTATTATGTAATAGCTTTGATAGTTCGATGGTATGTGTTTATTCAGATTCTGGCACGAGGAATGGCTGTGATACACCAAACGTGTATGTAATTTTGGTGTTTAACAATCCAAACTTGCCTCACCGTTCAGGGAAAATACAGACATTGCCAGATCACCGTTCAGGGAAAATACAGACATTGCCAGATCACCGTTCAGGGAAAATAACATCGTCATCTTCTTTCTTATGACAGGTTTCAAAGCAGCAACAACGATCACATGATTGATGTAAATCTGGGCGACAGACTGAATATACTGTGCCCGCACTACACCGATGGCACCGTAGCCAGTCAGTGGGAATATTATCTCATATATATGGTAAGTTTGTACCCGATTATGTATTAAAACAACGGAGGGGCATGATCATAAGAATATTATTTAACTCTCTTTAGCATGATAGACCATGGAAGACGCAATCACAAAGACGCGACAACTTTCAACATTCACGGTTTGTTGCCTTTATGGTCATTAATACCGATTAGATACTGGTAGAATCAGCCACGTACAGCCACTGACGCAGTCTACTTCAAAGCTGTCGTTATTCGCCAGAGAAAATGAAAAATAATTTGAAAATTACGCGGTAACTAGAGCGGATAGACGCTGACGCAGTACAGCACGTTCGCAATGACTGATGGACACGCGCAGCGCAGCCGTTAAGTCTAGTTGAAGTCAAGGTCAAATAAACATGGACGCTCCGCTGCTGGACTGCACCATTGTTGAACAAGGGAGTGAAGTCTGCTGCTGAAATTCACTATAGGTTATTGTTTCAGCAGGGAAGTTAAAACGGCATGATTCAGTGATAAGTTTATGAATAGATAGAAAAGTTTTAAGCGGGAAGAAGTTTAACCGACAAAACTCGATCTTCTGCACCATGACAACGCACGCGCCTCTTAACAGTTCAGATCTAGCGCGACGTCTTCGATCCTCTTAAGAGGTTCTCCGCCAGTGTTTCCAAATCTTTTGGTGATAATGCCCCACCTCAACGCCTCAAACATTTTGATGTCCCTTCTTCTCCTTCCCCCGCCGCGTAGTAGTCAACCAAATTCTAGAAAAGTATAATATAAATATACTCTCATTGCACCCTTGTAGGGCACAGGCCCCGCGTTTGGAAACATTGCTCAAGTCGGTCGCAGGTTCACCTCTGATGATGAGGTTAAAGAGGCGTTGCAGACCTGGATTCGGAACCAGTCGAAAAGCTTATCCTGCCAAGCAACAAAGAAGCAGGTGGAGCAGTATGAAAAGTTAATTGACAAGAAGTGATGCTATGTGGAGAAGTGATCGAACGAACAATATGAAACGTAAATTGACCTGAAGTGATGCTATGTGGAGAAGTGATCGAACGAGCAATATGAAACGTAAATTGACCTGAAGTGATGTTGTGTGGAGAAGTGATCTAACCGTTATGTTCATTTGCTTAAAGTTACCAGTATTAAGGGCTATCTCGTCTTCTTGTTTTTATTCTCCATTAATTTTTGTAAAAATTGTTTTAAATGTTTTTTAGGCCTGTCATAATCGCACCCTGAACAAGTCGCCAGCCCATCCTACGTCGTCCACAGCCAGAGAGATCTTAGCCCAGTTGAGCGTACTCAGACATAAAGGAGCGATATTATCGAAAGCAATTATCGGCGTTTTTATCACTAACTGTTTTATCAGAGACGCAGTCGTTAAAAAAAAAAAACAACAACACAAAGGTCATTAATATTAGGAATGTGCTGGGAAGATTAAAATGAAAAAAAAAATGTCGTTCAGAAAATAGGAAAAATTATGAGTCAGTTCATGGCTTACAGGACAATTTCAACACCGAAAGCTATGTGAGGTAGGAGACAAGACAAGACAGTCTCAACACCGAAAGACATGTGAGGTAGGAGACAAGACAAGACAATCTCAACACCGAAAGGTATGTGAGGTAGGAGACAAGACAAGACAATCTCAACACCGAAAGGTATGTGAGACAAGACAGTCTCAACACCGAAAGGTATATGAGGTAGGAGACAAGACAAGACAATCTCAACACCGAAAGGTATGTGAGGTAGAAAACAAGACAAGACAATCTCAACACCGAAAGGTATATGAGGTAGGAGACAAGACAAGACAGTCTCAACACCGAAAGGTATGTGAGGTAGAAAACAAGACAGGCAATCTCAACACCGAAAGGTATGTGAGGTAGGAGACAAGACAAGACAGTCTCAACACCGAAAGGTATGTGAGGTAGAAGACAAGACAATTTCAACACCGAAAGGTATGTGAGGTAGGAGACAAGACAAGACAGTCTTAACACCGAAAGATATATGAGGTAGAAGACAAGACAATCTCAACACCGAAAGATATGTGATGTAGGAGACAAGACAGACAATCTCAGCACCGAAAGATACGTGAGGTAGGAGACAAGACAAGACAATCTGTTCTGATGGCAGAAAGATGAAAATAAAGGCAAATGATTTTTATGTTAGTCTTTGTTGCTGTTTTTATTTAAGTTCTCTCTCTCTCTCTCTCTAAGGGCAGAATGTAAGACGGGCCTGCGTGCCCAATTCTTTACCCTTGAAAAATAAAGATTATTCATTCATTCATTCATTCATTATTCATTCTCTCTCTCTGTGTTTGTTTTCTTGGGTTTTTCTTCCTTTTTTTGTGACAGTAGCATATGGTAATTACATTAAGTTTGATGTGGGATGGGGGAGATGATAATGATACATGCCAGTGGTTTCTTTCTTTTTCTTATTATTATATTCAGATGCTAAGAGTGATGTGTGTGAGAGAGAGAGAGAGACACTCACGCCTGAAGTGGATGGAGGAGATAACCTTATATACCCCCTTACACGACGAAGTAAACGGCCGAACTCTACCAAGAAATCTGTTCTCCCCATCAACACTGGCCTCCACACCAGAAAGGAGACAGAATATTTATGGCCGCCTATATATGGCCGCCTATAAGAATGTTTATGTCTGCCTATAAGAATGTTTATGGCCGCCTATAAGAATGTTTATGGCTGCCTATAAGAATGTTTATGGCCGCTTATAAGAATGTTTATGGCCGCCTGTCACTTGAATATTGTATACCTCAGTAATATACTGACGCCCTTTTGTGTCGCACCCTCAGTGTGTTGACTTACAAGAAGATATTCTCACAGTGAAGAAGCAGCTTCCTAACATGGGTGTCAGGAACCTGGTTTTGTTTGCTCTTAAACTGAACTAGCCGGAGTTCATAGGAGCAAGGTTAAGAACTCACTTTCATTTCAGAGAGTTACCAGTTGAGTATCGGCTGTTTTGACACCCCCCCCCCAATCCCCTCCCTCCATTGCCCATAAATAGTTTCAGTTGTGGTGATGGAGCCTATACAAAACCCCGCCTTGCGTCCTTCTTGTAGCCAGTAGCTAAAATTCCGACAGATAAGAAAAGCCACGGTAAACCATTAAGTTTGGCTTCAACAACAGAGGACTATCACCCTCAAACTCCCCTCCAACCCCAACCCCACTCCCACCAACCTTTCAATCTACAAGGGGGTTGACCTAATTTCTGGAGACGACGACTAAAAGGCATAAATTGTGTTTTCCTATAACAGTGGTTCTTAACCAAGGATCGATGGTCCCCCGGGGATCAACGAGAGATTTTTGAAGGAACACGCACTTAAAAGTTGACCCGGGGAAAAGAAAACAAAACCTCAGCATCATCCGGGTTCTGTTTATTGTTTTAATTTTATTGAGGAATCCACAGCTGTTTTCAGGCCGGAAAGTTGGTCCACAAATGTTCGCAGGCCGGAGAGGGGTCCATAGCTGTTCTTCTAATAAGAATAGGGGTCCAGGAAAAAAAGGAACCACTGCTGTATAAATAACGAGACAGCCACCGAGAAAATTGTAAAAAAAAACAAAACAAAAAACAAACAGAAACCTCATAATGACCAGTATATAATTTGTTGAGAAACCTTGATCCGGGGACACAGCGCAGAGACGACAGATGCAGTGCTGGGTAGAGGTCAAATCGTTATATCCACGACATCCAAAAGCCAGAGAAACAGCTCCCTCGTTTTAACTGTGACCGATAATAAGTGGTCGGGTACCTCGTTTACATTTTGTGAACTGAACACCCACCCACCCACCCGCAAATAAACGTAGAAATCTGTGAGAAAAACGAAATAGAATTATACTGTACTCATTATTATTATCAGTTTTACACCCAAGTATAACTTTTCTTCTCTCTGTGTATGTTTTTCCATTGGGACTGAGCGTTTTTTTTTTTTTTCTTTACAGGTGGACAAATATAACTACGAGGTGTGTGTTATCAACGACACAAGTAACAAGATTCCGATACTCAACTGCTCAAACCCGGAAGTGGTCAAGAAGTTTACGCTGCTTATATTTGAGTTCCAGCCTATACCAGGAATACCAGACTTCCAGATAGGCAGAAATTATTACTTTATTTGTGAGTACAAGCAAAACTTTCCTTTACGTTTGAACGCAAGTAACAGAAACGAAAATGGTCATCTGCATGTCCCTTGCGGAACTTCGCCTCCGTAACAGCACTCCTGTAGGCCTCTCGGTTGTAAGCAAGGTGCCCCGCTGCTGATGAATCCACTCGCAGATCGTCAACGATGTCTTGTAGCCATCTTCACCTTGGTCTTCCTCTCTTTTTTTTTTCCCCCATTATGTACCCTTCCAAGACTGTCTTCTGCAAATTCTCACGATGTTTAACGTGTCCAGAATATTTCCGTTTTCTCTGTTTAATCTAATTTACTAACCAAACCTCTTTAATATTAAGTTGTTTTTTTTTTTTTTGTCCATGATATTTGAAAGACTCTTCTATAACATTCACATTTAAAGGCACTTATGTGTTTCTCAACCGTTTTATTAAGTGTCCAGGTCTCACAGGCATACAAGTGTATGTTGCGATGGGAAAGATGCATGCCCTTAAACACTTTATGTTTATAGTTCTTTCTGTCCCTCTCCACATCTTCTTTAGGTGTTTGTTTTTTTTTTTTGAAGAGCGATAAATGTCCAGAAATAACGACTGTTGTATTCTGCGGAGAATGTCCCTGCATTTCATCTGTTTGTTACATTCTGAGGAGAATGTCCCTGCATTTCATCTGTTTGTTACATTCTGCGGAGAATGTCCCTGCATTTCATCTGTTTGTTACATTCTGAGGAGAATGTCCCTGCATTTCATCTGTTTGTTACATTCTGAGGAGAATGTCCCTGCATTTCATCTGTTTGTTACATTCTGAGGAGAATGTCCCTGCATTTCATCTGTTTGTTACATTCTGAGGAGAATGTCCCTGCATTTCATCTGTTTGTTACATTCTGCACAGAATTCTATGCATTCATCTGTTTGTTACATTCTGAGGAGAATGTCCCTGCATTACATCTGTTCCTGTATTTTCTGTTGTCCGTGATAAATGCATTTTTTTCTAACCGAAATATTGGATTGCTGTTGTTGTATTACATCGCTGTTTCACTGTTTTTCATCTCAAGTCGTTAACTTATCCAACTGCACCATGTACACTCGTCATATTTCACCACACCAGATTTATCTTGGCCATTATCACATCTGTCATGCTGCATAAAGAGCTACAAGAAGAATGTTGGGCGGGCTTCATTGCTGTTCTAAACATATTCGTTTTTTTTTTCCTTCTTCTCTGTTTTGACATTATCCCCCTTAGAAGTACATTTTGTCGTGTATTTTGTTTGAATTATCGCCCCTTTTCAATCAAAATGATCACCAGACCTGATATCTGTGGTATTCTGTTGTACCTACAGCAACATCCGGTGGACGAAAGTTTAACATAAACAACCAGTACGAGGGCGCGTGTAAAGAACATCAGATGAAGATGATGCTTCGAGTTCGACCAAAAACCACAGATGCCAGTAGTGAGTTGAACAACTTGTGTATTATGTCTGTTAATTTGGTATATTCACCGTGGCTTTTGTTACTCAGTGTCTCGCTTATTTAAAAGAAGAAATGGTAGATACATTCAGAGAGATTACACAAAAGTGATGTATAGCAGCATTATATCGGTTACTAGGGCGTGTCTGTTGTGACTTTTCAGGTCATACTAGCACACACGTTTAAGTAAGTGACGATGTGAATGTTGGGCATTTGGTATTGTGACTGGCTTGTTATTGGTCACGTGAGGCTTCTTTTGGGCGGGAAAATAGATCTCGTCTTATCTCGTGCTGTCTCCCTGTAACTGCGAGCTGGTGTTCTTTGCAGCCGACGGTGTGCAGGTGTTGAGATGCAGCATCGTATCGGGATGGGAGCAGTTCAAGGCATCCACTTTTTTCAGTCCCAGAGTACAACAGGGAGGGTAGACAGTGCTTTTTTTTTAGCAGACTATGGCGATCCCTACCCCGTTAGCCAGGCTAGGCCTGTTACTGGGGGTACCAACGGAGAGGTGGGATAGGGTCTTGGTCAGCTATGGTTCGCTGATTGTCTAATCGGGCAGCGTCTTCACCCCCGGCGGGAGAATAGATAGAGAATAGATAGAGAATGGATAGAGAATAGATAGAGAATGGATATAGAATGGATAGAGAATAGATAGAGAATGGATAGAGAATAGATAGAGAATAGATGTAAGGAAGTATGCATGGTCTACACGAGTGCTGTGGAGATTATTAAATGTGAAGTATATATGTAGGACCTTGAAGTTGGACTTGTGTTTGGACCTGTTATTTATTGTAGGGGGTCGTAATTGAGTAGCGATCAAAGCCAGGATGAAGTAGAAAGCTCTGTCTGATTTGGATGTCAGGGACCCATAGGTGACATGCTAGCGTCATGGTTGGCGAACCAAAGCTGGCCAAGACCCTGTTCCACTCTCCGTTTGTATCCCCAGTAACAGGCCTCTCATAGTTAACGGGGCAGGGATCGAAATAGTCCCCCATGGTGGTGGAGTCTGCTAAAGAAGTACTGCACCCCCCCTACTTTTTATCTCCACTCAGGGGCTCAAAACTACAAAAAAGCTGCTATAGCCCGCTTCCAATCCGACACGATGCTGTGCTCCAGCATCTTCACTGCATCTGCTGCAAAAGAACCTCAAGCTTGCAGTTCCAAAGAGAAGAAGAAGAAGAGTAAGAGTATGCACCTGTACGTCTGAAAATATCTGTAGAAGAACGTGCTGTCAGCTTTGTTCTTCCTCTCATGTTGCTTCCGCCTGAAGAGAAGATATATTTTTTTACAATCGGCTCCAGCGCCGTGGACGTACATGAGCACAAAGAGAGCAAGTGTTATTTGTATGTCTTTTGTTGCTAGCTTTTGCTAGTATTACTTATATGTACTTTAGAAAAAAATACTGCGTTTGACAAAGCTGAAAATATTATTAATCAAACAGTATTAAATATCTTCATCATCATCTATATCTTTACTCCCTTGAGAGCATAGGCCACGGATAAAGGCTCTCCAGTCATCCCTGTTCTTGGAATTATTCTCTGCTTCCTTCCATGTGTATCCCTTGTCTCTGAGCACTGTCATAATTTCTTTTCTCCAAGTAAGTCTAGGTCTTCCTCGTTTTCTATTTCCTTGAGGATGCCATGTCAGTGCCTGTCTTGCTGTGCTGGTGTCGGGTTTCCTCATAGTGTGGCCAATCCACCTCCACTTCCTAGACATGATTTTTAGGTTCATAGGTTCTTGTCTTTCCCAGACTTTCTCGTTCTTGATCTTGTCATGCCATTTAATACTATTACTTTTCATTATCTTTGTTTTTAGTATTAAATATGGTACTAAATATATGCTCATTTTTTGTGTTTATGTTTTGATTGTCACACTTTCTTTTTTCACAGTTAACCCCCCTGACTCAAATGTTGGTGACAACTTTAATCTTCCTACACAGCAGCAGAGGCCATCAACTTTGTCAACCACAACATCTACAACCACAACCACCACAACAACCACAACTATTAGACCGACTACACGTAGGCCTTCCAAAAACAGCGATACGGCAGGTAATCCATTGGCTGATAGGCGAAAAAAGATGGCAGGGGAGATAATGATTTGTGGCAGTTTGTTTCTGTATTTCAGTGTAATTTCCCTTGCATGTTAATCAGTAACGTGCACCCAGCCTAGGTAACGGAGCAGGGATCCCCTTAGCGATGCAGACTGCTATGCCTCGATACTTTCAAAGCACCCAGCAGGAAAGAACACTAGTTCGCAATTCCAGGGAGATAACAGGACAAGACTTACGGGATCAGAGTTCCTTAACCCGAGTGTTACACAGCGTATTGAAACATTTTAGTCTTTTACATTAACAAAAAGTGGGGGTCAGCCAGATAATCTGTGACCTTCATAAGAGAAAGTCAAATTATTTTAAGAACACCCCAGATTCATTTGGGAATATAGAACAACTGTAATTGTTTAAGAAATATAAGAAGCTAAAATTTACTGGTTATTACATGTTAGGGAAGGCCCAAGCAACAACATAAAAAAATGTTGCAGCTAATTTTCATTCAGTCTACAAGCTTGATGTTGGACAGTAAGTCTTCTCTTAACCCTTTTGAAATAAAGATCAACCAATCAATCTCTTGCATCTTTTTATTTTGTTTAATGTTGGACAATACATCTTCTGTTGCATCTTTTCATCTTGTTTAATGTTGGACAGTACATCTTCTCCTGCATCTTTTCATCTTGTTTAATGTTGGACAGTACATCTTCTCCTACATCTTTTCATCTTGTTTAATGTTGGACAGTACATCTTCTCCTACATCTTTTCATCTTGTTTAATGTTGGACAGTACATCTTCTCCTACATCTTTTCATCTTGTTTAATGTTGGACAGTACATCTTCTCCTACATCTTTTCATCTTGTTTAATGTTGGACAGTACATCTTCTCCTACATCTTTTCATCTTGTTTAATGTTGGACAGTACATCTTCTCCTGCATCTTTTCATCTTGTTTAATGTTGGACAGTACATCTTCTCCTATATCTTTTCATCTTGTTTTATGTTGGACAGTACATCTTCTCCTGCATCTTTTCATCTTGCTTGATATTGGACAGTATGTCTTCACTTGCATCCTTTCATTTTGTGTACCTACGTGCAAGGCCTCTAAAAGGAATTTTGTAAAGAGATGGTTCAAAAGTATTTCTGCTTTCCTCTCTTGTTTATTCTGTTGAATAGCCATTCTATTTTTATGCTCTTTGGCCCTAGCCCCCTCCCTAAAGCAGCTGGACACCGCTACAGGCATTTTGTTTCACAACTTTCATATTTCGTATATTTGTTCATTCTGCTGTATCTTTCTATTTACAGTATATTTTCAGATTTTTTAAATATGATATACTTTCTCTAGTCTTTGGATTCTTTTACCTAAAATTTGCACTATATTCCTATTTTCCTTGTGTGTTAATGGGACTAGCCTCAAAAAAAAAAAAAAACTGGGTATCTGGGGTTTCCCTAGGAAAACAAAGGCAGCAAGGACAGGCAGTGGCTTCCCTACCTCAAATGCTGTAGTGGCCTAGAAAGGTGGAGGCACTGACTCTTGACACCCCTGCAGCATGCAGATGCTATGGGACGTAGATTAATGGCATGCCATGACAGTGATGAAAGTGTTTATCAGCCAGAGCAGGAGCTGGACATGCCCTGTTATGTGTCTGTGTAGTGGGTCTGAAATCAGGCTGTCCAATTCTTAACCCTTTTGAAATAAAGATCAATCAATCAATCTGTTAGGATAGGATAAGCATCCCCTGCTGATCAGCATGAATCTAATGTTTACTGAGAGAATCTCCTTTTTTTAGTGTTTGTGTTTATTTTTTTCCTTTGTCTTTTTTCTTTTGTGTTTCTCTGGTGCTTAAACCATTTATGAACATTACCTTGGTTTTAAGAGCTTTTTTTATTACAAAATTGCTGTGGGGCACTGGTTGTAGGCAGCACATTTGTAAATACATCTCTAACGGTCATATAGTGGGTTGTTGCAAAGTTAGAGACCACGAGATCTGATATTAACCAACCGTCAGTCCAGCTTAGCGCTTGAGTTTCCACATCATTATGTGAATAGCCAGGGTGGGAGTTAAAGGAATCTTACCAGCAGGCTTGTTAGTACTTGCACAGAATTGATCGCCCACCTCACACCATACTGCGTACACAGCAACAGACAAGAACAAGAAACTATTAAGCACCACCTGCTGGACTGCAGTGCTTTGAAGGACCGTCAGAAGAACCTGATACCACCAAACTCCTCAATCACCGACATTCTGTATGGAGATGTAGAAAAGCTGAAGAGGACCTGTACGTTTCATTATCTGGCACAATGGAAAAAGTGAAAACCCGTAAACCCGGGGATGAGAAAAGTAAAAAAGTCAAGACCAGCAGGCTTATTGAATGTAGTAGGATATTTCTTTTTAAAAAAGCATGTTATTGTTTCTCATTTCATTTTGTACCAAAAAAAATAATGGCATCATGTTTCAATCTACATTCCAGACAAGCCCACAGATGGAGAAACAGTTCCAGGTTCTGATGGATTCCCAAATGACGAAACTGTCATTCATGCGGGAGAAGGCCCCAACATTAATTCAGGAATTATCGCAGACAATGGGATGGTGAATTCTGGGAAAAACATACATAATGGACATAGACATTTGATCCAGTTTTTGTTTGTTATAGTGACATTATATTCATTGTTATTGACGGTGCCATTAGGACGGTAGTATTGACGATGTTGTGCTGTAAGAACTTGTATATTTTCTATGTTCTTTTAAGTAACTATTTCTGTAAAACTATTACCTGCTGGATTCAAATCTTGGTACTGTAATGAAGCAGAGCTTATTAACTTGAATTTTATCGGATATCTATCATGTTTGTTTTAAAGGTTTCTTTGTTCTGAAAGTTCTTCAGAACAGTGAAGAACATAACACTTAATAATGGACAAAAAAGTCTTTATTATGTGAGAACAATCTTTTTGTTTTAAACTTAAAATCATAGTTAGCCCTTTCCTATCTGTTCTTTTTTTTTTTCAAGCAGAGATGTTCGGCAGAATTACTTTTTTTTTTTGTGCTAAATTTCATTTCAAATAAATATTTTTTTATATTACATTTTGTTTATTTATAAACTAAATTTAATACTTGAGCTAGTAATCAAGTTTGGTTCAGAACTTTTTGATGTTTATAAAATTAGATTTTGATATGAGATGCTTGTTTTTTAAGAAGAGAAACAAAAATGTCAAAGCGTAGTTGCAACATTAAAATTGCTTCATCTACAAAATGTTCAACACAGAATAGGAAAGGGTTAATTTTCTTTCTCCAATCACTGAAGAATTCAGCATTTCACATACAGTTTTTATGTTCTCTGTGCTCCCTTGCCATGTAGATAATGGGAAGCTCCATTTTACTATGAAAAATAATATGTGCTGCATTTAGTGCCCAAATGTGTGTATATCATAACATTGTCAGTTTGTGATATCTGCATTCAAACTAGGATGGGAGTCAATTAGTAAGTCACAAAAATGAATGAAAGAGTCATAGTTAGGAATAAAACCAAGGGAAAGAAATGGAAAAGCCAAGTAATAGAAACAGTCAGACCACCTACTTCATCATTTTGTGTACCATCTTTCTAGAAAAGACTGCTCCAAAAAATCTCCAGCCTTTTGTCTTTTATCTTAACTCTTTCCAACTGTGTTATGTCCAAAACGTTCCTCAATTTCCTGACGACGCAGGCATTCTGGGGAAGGGGGTCCCTGTGTAAAAGTTATTGTACCAAATTAATTCCATGATCGCCACTTGTGTATCACACATTAAAATAAGTGGAAATGAATGAAGATTCCATAAATGAAGTTATTTGTCATAAAAAAAAAAAAAACCAGAGAAAAAAACACAACTGGTGTGAAACTATGGAACGATTTTTTGGCACTAAAAAAATTTTAGGGCTGAACAATAAAATCTACTTTATACTTACCTTAATTGTGTCATAATCCAAATATAAAATATGTAGTCGTTCAAATTTCAGCACAGAAAAATCAAAATATTTATGGATTTTTTGACATCCAATAAATCCAGCAGGTCTACAGCTATGAGAAACACATATAGTAAGATAGGTTTAGTTGGTCAGTGTGACAATTCTACCACTCGATCTTGAAAAAAACTTACATTTTACACTCCTATTGTGATATTCAACTTCTCCCTTTTTCTGCCATGCTGGAATATACTAGTTAAACTTTGGATTCAGAAGAGCTCTGCTTGGTTAAATGAAAAGTTACATCGTGTTTTCAACAAAAGAAAATCAGAAACCTTATAGGGCTGGGGTGTTGGGAGCAGCATATACCGGAACAGACCTTTGAGGGCTGGTGCGGGTGGAAAAAGTTAAAGATGAGTCAGGCCATGCTTCATTTTTTTTTTTCTTTTTGACTTAATGAGTTAGACCTTTCTGAAATACATACTAAAATAAAGATCTTTCAGCATGTACATAATTAAATAACACTATTTCACCTCATACAGGGGCAGATCAGAAAAAAAGGTTACGTGTGTAACTGTGCAAAAGAAACAATCCCCAAGTAAAAAAATGCACACAGGATGTTGAGAAAGATATGCACATACTATTTTTCAACATAATCACCAAGTTGTCTGGGCACAGGACCGGCTTTCCCATCCTGACTCTGTAGAAATCATTTTCCTGCTGATTTAGCTATTTGTGAGGCTTTCTGACCATCGATAATGCATGTGGTACTCATCTAGCACAAACCTTTGTGTGGCACAACACAACCACCAAGAGATGTTGAACACTCCTGCAGCTCTGTCTCAGTTGGGACACATTATCCATCCATCCATGTCCTTGGTCAGCAATCAGCAAAACAATCGCCACCCCCTGTACACCCTGTGGTGTCTTGAAGGGCAGCAACAAACTCTCCACCTTTCATGGTCTACAGGGCAGCCTTTGTATTGAGGACACAGTATGACACAAAGTCATCCTTCGGTTCTGATGAGTCAGTTCGTCAACACATGCTGCATCAACTTCTGCTGTTGATAAGCTTCAGCGCCTGCAATTTCCAGTGTATTTGACTTCCACATCATCCCTGCAGTATTGAAACAGGTGAAATTTTGGCACATGCTGTCTACTCATAACTTTTTAATCCTAAATCTCAGCAAGCAGGCGGTGAATTTTAGTTGCATTCTTAGCCCATTAAAAATCTTATCACCCCTCACTTCAGTGAGAGACTTCATACTAAGTGTATTCAGTGCATTGCTTAATTATCATTTCTAACTGAATTCAGGGATTCATTTCTTTATTAGCAACACTGTAGATGGTGGTCAGCAGAGCAGTCTCAGCTAAACATACCTTGTGATATCATACACAAACCAGCAACAAATTCTCTTCACTTCTCTTACCATGTAGTCAGTTTATGAGTCCTGCATGCTACTAAGCTTGACATCAGCAGTTCATTACTAGCTTCTCCTTAGTTTCTCTTGTTTTGTCCACCAGGTGTCTATCACTTGCCTGATCTAGCAATATCTTTGGAGTTCTTTTCAGAGTACACTACTAGTACATTTCCAGCTTCCCTCTCTCCGTCTCCCGAGTTCTTTTCAGAGTACACTACTAGTACATTTCCAACTTCCCTCTCTCCCTCTCCTGTCTTCCCATTTTTTTATAGCTATAGATTCCCTCCACTAGAAGCTGTTCCAGACAAACGTTTGACTGTAGCATTGATTATGTTGTAAATATACATTTCACATATGACTATAACATTCATTATGTTGTAAATGTACACTTCACATGTACATAATAAGTAATACTTTCATCAGCCATGCACTGGTGTTGTTGAAATAGCGACATACTCTTGCAGTCCCACATTATTGTGTGCTAAGAATCTGTTTGTCCAAGTTCGGTTATGTTTCATTCTTTTTTTGTTTTTTTTTTGTGATTTACTTCTTGACTCCTCCTTCCCCCCCCCCATTTGAAACATTCCTGAACCATCCAGAAGCTTTGCCTGATGGCTGAGCTCACTGGGAGGGCTTTTCAGCACATTCACAAGGCAGCCATGAGATTACCATATTGTTTCTCCATTGCCAAAGTTTGAAAACCACTTTGTTTTCCTACTGTATCATAAGAGTTACAGATAACTGGCCATAACTGGTGTTACATTCAGAACTGGCACCCTGATGCTCATGCTTCTGCATTTCTGGGAGGGGGTGGGGAGATCAAGTGTACTAGACTCTGAATTACTTCCTAAAGCTGTAAAGTTAATTATTATATTTTAGAGAGAAAAAAAAAAGGCTAAATGAGTTGCCATATTTTTTTTTTAAAAGAACAAAACCAGTCCTACCCCATTTATGGAAGCTAAGCTATTTGACCTTTCTCTGGAATAGTGTCTTTGTGAAATATAATTTGGAAAAATAATCTTCATACCTTTAATATAATGATTTAAATATAAAAAAAGTGAAAAGGAAAATCTTATAAAAGAAAGTATAATTGATGTGATTTGTATGTGAAATTGCTCAGGGCTTGTGTTAGCTTTGTAATTAATGATCACATTCACCTGGATAGCCGACAGAAACCCAGTACTAAGTGAAGATTTTGAGTGGTAGCATTTTTCTATTTGTTTTATTAACCATGGGGTTTCATGTATGAAAAACTTTTTCCATAAATGTTTGCTGAAAGTAGCATATTTTTGAGGGAGGGTCTGTTTTTAAACTGAAAAAGTTACATCATTTAACTTTTCAGAAAAGCTACTTTTTACTTTAAGCTGCTACATTTGTTCTAAAACATTTAAATCTGATGAAATATTTAGGAATTGGCCTGTATGATATAATAAAAGATGCTGTTCCAGTGAAAAATGCCCCATATAATTGGAATTATTGAAAAAAAAAATGACTTGATTGGGTTTGCTAATGTAAGATAAAGCCTGTACAAAAAAAAAATATATATATATATATATACATATAAATAAAAACGGGTAAATAAAAGAGTGGAAACATATATGCAAGAGGAACAGCATAGATCTAGGAATGCAAGAAAGTAAAAACTTGGAATATTGTAATGGAAGGAAACCAGTTTGGATAAAGACACAGTCACTCATAAAATAACTTGGATATGAAACAAAATAACAGCATTATCTATGAAATATTGGTGTATTATGTATTTTGCTGTTTTGTGGTTTCTTTTTTTGTTATAATTTTTGTCCTTTATTTATTTGTGATGTGTTTTAACATAAGTCATATGTCAGCAGTTGAAGATAATTTAAGTGTTGTAATAAATTCATTTGGACATGTTTGCTGAAGATGGTGGTAAACATTACATCTCTTTGAAGTTCACATGTCAGAACCTTGGTTGTCCAGAGTTAAAACTTGACTTAGAACACTTCTAGTTTCATGGCAGGGTCTCGGACTTCAAGCATCTGCAGTAATAAAGTTTACAAACAGCATCATTGATTTTTTTTCTTTCTTTGTTTGCTTCATGAAATGACGTTAAAAGTAACGCATCATTTCCCACCACTTTTTTGTTTATCTATTGAGGACTCTAAACTAACCAGGATAATGTAGAGTTTATATCAGGGAAATGTTTAGCCTACAATATATCCATACTGTGGAGAATTGTCCTATTTCAGATACATGCAGTTCATCTATTTTTTGATATATGGTCTACTACTTCAGGTGGCAAAATGGAGAAGTGTGATTACCGATATATGTCGACATGGTACCTAATAAAAGAATGAATTCAGTAAACATAGCATAACTCACATAACTCTTCATCTTTGTACCTTATAGGTTTGGAACTGGCCATGATGGAGTTGAGTTCATACACATTTAATTGTGATCACTTTTGACATTTACTGTTGTCAGGAAGACAGAAATGTTTATGTTCCTAATCTCGAGAGCCATGCAGGTTAATATTATATTTGTTTCCGAAATACATGATTTGACATATGACTTATGAGTTCCATTCATATGTACTGACTTATGGTTTTGATTTAAATATATTGTTTATTTATATTTCTTGATTATTGTTTTCATGTTTTGTTAATGTATGACTTTCTAGCTTTAGATGTTGTTGGCCAGCACTGCATGAATTTTGTTTAGTTATTTGTTAAGTGTTTTGTCAGTTGACCTCCATAAGAAATCTATTGATTGACTGTTGAGGTCATAGTAAGGAACTGCAGGTCTAGAAAAATGTTTTATCACGATGAAAACTGATGATTTACTTCTTGAATAGAATTATTGCTCAATTTTTCAACACAAGTATGCGAAGTGTAACAAACCAAATGTAGGAAATGTTTTACCAGCAAGCAAAAAAAAAAAAAAAAAACAGAATTAGGTCAGTAAAAAGGTAATGAGAATGCATTTTCTGGCATTTGAAGTTGTTTGTGAAGATAACTTTTGTTTTATATTCACAATACATTAAATAGGTGGCGATTCATGAAACTGTATCCCAGCATGTGTTTTTTTTTTTTATTTCATAGTGCACCAATCATCAGTACTAAACTGAAAAGAAAATTCTCAGTTTAGAATAGCACATAATTATTATATGGCAGTTTATTACTCATATAACCTTATATATATATATATATGTCACAAGAAAATTCTGACCATATTGACGAAGTGAAATGAAAGTAGAGGAATAGTCAAGAGCATGCAGCAAGTAAAACTTGAGATTAGCATTCTTGAGAAAGACTCGGAACATCAGCACATTGCCCTGCAGAAACTTTGAGAGAACTATCTGGATTATTTTACCCACAAAATAAGAGTTTAGTGAGTAGATTTATTTTCATTATTGTTAAAGTATAACTGGAAGATTCATAAAAAGTACTTTCGCAGCAAAGAAGCCATTTTGTTTCTTTTTTTTTTTTTCGAAAACCTTATCCAGAAACATAAGAAGAAACACATTCTACATACATCTGTAGGACTGTGTAAACATATATTTCAAACATATATTTTAAGAATGTCAAACATATGCAGGCTCAAGCAACAAGATCTGGCTGCAGTTTTTGGGGTACTAAACAAAATATACAGGCTGCTAGCAGACCTAGATAACTCTGAAGGCTTCGTTCCAGTTCCAAGTTACTAGATTTAGTTTTATCTAGCAATTTAACATTTAGGAATATGATGAAGAAGATAGGAAAATATGTTTACCACATGAACTTCACCTTGAACCATTACCCACCACTTTGCCTTATAAACTTTATATTCCATTCATCACATACGAACTCTTCAACATTCACTTTGTCTTCACTGGCATTTTATTTTTTCCTTAATAAGGAGTCTTTTTTTCAGTGTTATTTATGTCTCTGATGGGCCCAGTTCAGATACAAGCAAAATGGTTATAATACTGAAATAAAGTGGCGCTGTGTGAATCAAATGCAAATGAATTCTAATGCTGATTGAAAACAGAATAGTTTTGATAGGAGATAAGTAGTGAGGAGATTTGGTCATTGACTTCCATTGAAAGCATTCCTCTTGATGACAAGTACAATTTTAAACTTTGAAATATATTGAAATTGAAAAACTTAAATGATGAATGCATGAAAGAAAATTGAGAAATGGAAAGTAAATATGACTGAGTCATTGAGTAGGCAGGAACATATAAACAGAGTGGTGAATCAGTGAGCTTTAGAGGGATTACTAAAAAAGACCAAAAATTTAAACAAGAGAACTTAGATTATGAGAAGCAGTTGAGATCTCTCATTGGTAGAATTTATTTCTTTATCATGAGAAAATGAAGAACTATTTGTGTGGTCAAACAATAGAGATAACAAATTTTTGTAATAATATTCAGTCAAGGTAGATGAAAGTGAAGAAAAGCTATGTTTGCCAAAGGTTTATGTGATATGTCTTATTGTGAAGGTTTACTTTTCACATCTTGAAACCTTTACTGTTATTGGGAATGTGCATATTAAGTATGAATAATAATTTAAAATTTATTTCATACATTTTATATCTTAACTGGGCCTGAAGTAACATTTTTTTTCCTTGAATTAACACTATAAATGCCTTCACATTTATTCCACTCACTTTTTAAAAACTGTAACAAAACTTCATTCCTTTATGTGACACTTCATGAATTATGTTTTTAAATCATTTACAACAGAAAACAAGCCATCGTTTGTAACCTACGCTTACTGTTACAAGATTGCTTGTAAAAATTATTAAATGTATCAATTGTTACCTTGGTAACAAATTTGCATAACTTGCCAACTACCTATGTGATTTTCGAATTCTGATCATATCCTATATGATGTACATACATTTACTGATGCCCAAATTTGACCAATCATATTGCCTCTTGTGTGAATTTGCTGACCAATGAGTAAAAAAAAAAATGTATCTGTGATTTTGATTGGTTGTTAATTTTGGTTGTTTGTTCATATTGTAACAGACTGGATCAGTAAGCGTTTCTCTGTATAACAAGCTGGGTTTTGTGTGTGTGTGTATATATTCATAAATGTTGATTTGATTTCTTTTGCTTTTATGGGAAAGGACAGCTGGCATGTATGATTTATTTTTAGAACAAAGATGTAGTACCGTCTGTTTGTGTTCTCAATATTAATGTGTTCAGCAGTTGCTCAGTCATCAACAATGGTTAGATCATGTGCAGTACAGTTCAGTTTTATTTTAATTCATTCCCTTTCCATGTCAGCTGCTTGAAGCATCGTTACCACAAAATAAGAGACAGAAAGGAAACTTCAGAAAAGTCACAATTTTAAATTCAGTTATACAAGAGTTTAAAGAAGTGAAAAAAAATTACTAGCTACAATGAAATACTTTGTTTAGTTGGCTTTAAATGTGAAAAATAAATTTAAAATCTCCCTTTCTGTTTGAGATGCCGATATCCATCTCACAAACATGCTCAACTATGTTGCCTCATTCATCATTGCCTGATTGACAATTCGGACAAATGACCAAAAGGAATGACTGATACAAGATGATTGATTTTGCTTTGTTGGGTGGAAGAGATGTACTGCAGAAGCTAAATAAGTTATTTGTAGTTGATTTGGTCCAGTGTGTTTTATTCTGTTAGTTTTTTTTCCAAGTGATAAATGCTAAAATCATATATTTATGGGTGTGAATGCTGATTTTTGTGAAATACTATTTTCCTGTTGCAAGTAAAGTCTGAATTGCAGGCTTGTTCTCGTTGTTCCACTGTACAGATTGAGATAAAAGTTTCATATTCCGATTTCAGTATGTGAATTTCCCATTGAGAGCCTCGGGCAGATGAGTAGTATTTTTTGAGAGAATTAGGAACCCTGGAATATGGCTGTTGCAGTATTAGAAATTTTGCAGTATTTCTGGGCTGAGGATGTGCTGTTTGTAGTAATATGAGCAAATGAATATGAATTTGTATCTTACATCCTTCCCGTGCCGTTAAAACGTCACATAAGGCTCGCATAGTTGTTTGCCAAGTTATCCTGTTTTCGGTGAGTTTTTCAACTTCGTCAAGTGATGTTATGTCCACTAAACTGGCTTCTCTTAACAGTGCCCTATTTAGAGTTTCACATGGTCGACCTCTTTTTCTTTGGCCTGTTGTGCTTCATTTGATAACTTGTTTTGGTATTCTCTTGATTGTTTCTTCTCATCACATGGCCTACATATGTCCATCTCCTTTTTCTGATCACCCATGAGACAGGTTGTTGTTTGCTAATCTGTCTTATCTCTGTGTTCTTGAATTCATTCCACTTGATGCAGAGTATTTTCCTTAGGCATTTGTTTTCAAAAGAGTCTAATTTCTTTTCTATTTCTTTAGTTGTTTTCCAGCTTTCACATGCATAAATGAGGGTGGATATTATATTTGAACTGAATAGTCTTAACTTGGTTTTTGTGCTTATAACTTTGAATGTCATATGTTCTCAAGATTCTTGAAGATCGATGCTGCTTTTGCAATTCTGATTCTAACTTCCTTTCTGGTGTCACCATCCTGGTCTATGTAGCTGCCAAAATATCTAAATTGGTTTACTTCATCAACAGCTGTTCCTTCTTGATTAATGAGAAGTTTCATCATTTTTGTTTTGTCTTTGTTAATTTCAAGTCCTATTTTGCTAGCCAAGGAATTTGTATAGACAAGACCAAATGTCAACTTAACATTGAAATAAGCCAAGCCACTTTAAATAAAAATTTTCGAAGACCTAGAAAGGAGTCCAAATCTGGCCCCATAAGAAAAAAAAAATCGTGGATGAAAGCTGTAAAGCAAAGAACTGCTTCTAATAATGGGATTCATGGAGGCAGCCTGTGCTATTTTTGTCTAGATATCTGATGAGATATGGATGCATCAGCGGCAGGCCATCTTGCTCACAACCGAAAGGCCTACAGGAGAGCTATTAAGGAGGCAAAGTTCCGCAAGGGACATGCAAATGAATGAATGAATGAATCTGATGAGATGAAACTAAATGGACCAGATGGAGAAATAATAGTCTATTTTCAGTAAGCAACAGTTACAAATAACTAAGTTTCAGGCGCTGTGACAAGAAGGAAGCAGGTGAAGATTTTTTTTTTACTACTGTGTGCAGTATTAAGCAAATTATTTATGAAAACAAAAACAAAACTGGTTCTCAAAACCCCCAAAGGTCAAAATGTGCTTTTGCTAGAAAAGTGAACAGTCTAGTTCTTCACAGTCAGTTACCAAGAGCTTTTATTTGACAGCCATACGAAGCTCAGCTGCTACCATGGAAAACTTTTCTTCCTTTTATGGTAAATACAAATTATCATTTGCCTGGTGAACATTTTTATATTCTAGATAAGGAAGCATTTTTTTCAGACCTGAAAATGATATGTGAACAGTTTCATTATAACTAGCAACAAAGGCTATGAATTTGTTCTTTAGGTCATTTTGAGCAGTTTCAGGATGGCCTTGGTGACTGTACCTCCCCATTTCATATGTCCTTAACATTTCCAGTAAGGTTCTGTTACCTTTATTTTCCTCACTCAGCCCGTTAACCACATCCTCAGTATTTCTAGGTTTTTTTTTTCTCCTTTGAGTTTTCAATAGTTAAAAGGCATGATAACTTCTCTTCTCATGGTATGTACAGAGAATTGTAATTATCTTTTCTTGATGGTTTCAACAAGTTTTCATTGTTCTGCAACTTTTCTGAGAACTTTTTGAAAAAAAAAAAACATTATAAAGAACACTTTCACAAAAGAGCCTGGAGATAAAGAAGGGAGACCAATAAATTTACTTCTTCCTTATTTTTGTTCTAGTTTTTTTTTTTCATTACAAATTCTGCTTCTTTGACCAAGGCTCTGAAAGGATCGGTTAATTTTTTTTTTCTTCTTGTGGATTGTAACAAAGCAAAGGTTCTTTTCGACTGAATGATCGAATGTGTAAAATATTTCATATGAATACATCAGTTTAGTTCTGCTGTAAATATTTTTTTTTAATCTCTGAGTAAAAGTTGATCTAAATCCAGTGTGTGCTGACAAGAGAGAGAGAGAGAGCAAAAGTGAAATTGTTTCTAACTATACATAAATTGAGAATTAGAAGAATGATGTTTACATGTGTGAATATAATTTGATAAGGATAAAGTCATATGAGTGTGTGAAATTTGTCACAGCATATTGTATTATTGTTTTGCCTGTAAATACATGAAGAATGTGCTTTATGCTTTTTTTTTTTAAACTTCTGAAGTACAAGGTGTCCCAAAAAAATGTTTACCTACTTGAGTGATTGTAATCCACATATGGAAAAAAGTATCATTTTCTCCTTTTTATATTGGAAGAGGCTTGGAAATTATGTATGCACATATTTTTGTATCAAGCCTGTGTCAGAAGCTTTCTGGATGATAACTTCATTTCTTTGAATGATAGATAAGTGTCCTGTAATGTGTTCTCTAAGATAAACTAATTTAATACCATTAGACTTTGATCTAATTCTGGTGTTTGCAAATCAAAGTCATGAACTTTGCTGCCAAATCAGTGCTGGAAATGTATGTGCCTTTGGTAACAACGCATGCCATAGTATCCCCAACCGCTGCTTAAAACCCAATTGCTGCTGCTGGTAGACACTTCAAACTATTTTAAATATAAAAAGGAGGAAATACCACATCAAATTATATTTGAGTTACAAACATTCGTAACTTATTCATTTTAAAAGACACCTTGTACTGAGGATAAGTTATCAGATATGTACAGTACAAAAGGATACCACATGGCATTCTATGAGCAGGAGCTGGATTACAGTTTTATAGCCCAACCTTGCAAGATCTGACAGCAATATAAATTTCCGTGCACAGGATGATACAGTCCCCTTTAATGTGAGTGCAACAAGTCAGCTGAAGATAATAGCGAGGAGAACTAACACACTTAAAGGCAGAATCAAATGTGGTAAAGCTTGTAAAATAGAAACTGTACAGGTTACAAGTAACCACATCTAAACCTTCATTTTATTGCATATCTTTGAAGCTAAGCATATCAACTCAAGCTGAAATCTTACGTGTAAATGTTGGAATCTGGTATCAGTATAATTTTTTTTTATGTTTGTCTTTTTGTTTGTTTATCTTATCTTTCTGATCGTGATCTTGTAGGCGTGCTTTTTTTTTCCCTTCAAATTTTGTCTTTAAATTTGTTAACATATTTGTGTAAATATAAACAGATGGTGTGAAATTATATACATAACTGAGACCCGCCCATAGAATTTTCCTGATGTGGTTATGTTTATTTTACGTATATTATTTTGCAGTTATTTTAACTTTACATTAAAAGGTATATATAATCATTTGAGAAAACAAAATGGCTGAAGTATCTGCCACTGGGAAGAAACTAGGTCAGTATATAATTCCACATTAGGTAAGATGTCCACCTTAACAGAAGATGCCGACATTTGTTGTGGTAAGACAGTATTATATTACTGTTAACTAGTAAAGTGAAGCCAAGCAGGCAAACTGAGTCATGAAAGATGTTTTCATGAACCTGATATTGTAGTCTTCAAGCTAATAGTTTTTGTTTTCCCAAATCTATGAATATCTTGCAGCAAGAAATCAGTTCATCAGATGAAACAAGATGAAGATGATGATTATTTTTAGAAATTAGTCTTGAATATGGCCTGGATAAAGCTGAGCAAATGGGTGGAAAAAAAATCACAGCTTTATGTTATATTTTTTGTGTATGAATATTTTTCCTTCCTGTGTTTTGTTAAGTAATAAAACAATTTCCAGTGGCATTTGCATGCCATAGTGGGGTGTGAAGTGTTGGTGCCTTAACATTTCTAGGTCACTACAGCATTTGAGGTAGGGTTGCCACTCACTGCTTTCATTGTCATAGAGAAACCCCAGGTACCAATCTTTGTTGATACTGGGTTTACCCTGGTGCCAGTAGGTCCAAAAACATTCCACCCAAGAGATACCTTCTTATCAGCAGGTGGGTGCACTAACCCCACCACCACCATGGCATCCTTTTGCATTTTATGAAGAGTAACACTTAAGGGAATAATAACTGTTACCAAAATTCGTGTGGGATTTACAAATAAATATTTGTGGTTGAAGTTCTTATGAGAATTAAAAGAAAAATCTGATATTATATCCCTTGTGAGGTTTCTGGGAAGAGGAGTTACATGTGTTAAGGCACATGTTAAGGCTGTGTATTCGGTTTTTTTTTTAAATGTGCTGACTGATGCATAATAGATTTGGATGTGTGGCCAGAGTGGAGTTGTTTGTGTGTGTAGAATAGTGTTTATTTATAAGATAAAGTTTTGCTGAAACCTGGTTGGAGATGGCACCGAAGCTGTGAGAAAAGAATTTATTCTGTTAGGCAAATTTACTTCCTTTATTTGCTTCAGTTGCCAGTTTTCATTTGTTATTTATTTCTAATATTTCCACGTGAAAGTGTCGGCGCTAATAAGATTAGAACACAAAATAGTTTGGCTTTTTTATTTTCAATGGTTTAAATTGTGACAAAATGTTAAGAGCAGATTTATACTTTCACCATTTTCATTGTTACAAATTTTACTGCACTAAATACTAATTGCATTGAATTATCCATTGGAGTAAGGCTTACACTTCAAGACAGAGCTGAATTCTTTTGTAAATGTATCATTTCTTTACAGTTAGTTCAACATGAAACTATCATGTTGCTTAGCAACCAGCCATAGCCAGTAATTCACTGCTTGTGAAAATAATGTGGCCTGTAGCTAATATGTACTTCAAGCTCACAGTGTTTTAGAGTGGTATCTCTTACATTTAATTGACAGAGCTTGTATAAATTTAAGGCTTTGTTATAAAACAAATATTCATTTTTATAATCAAGTGTTTAGTAATTTTTTTTTAAATTTAATCAAAGACAGGAATATTTAGATAGCAGAAAACAAACAGTAGAATTTTTTTGTGTTCAAACTGAGAGCTAATTGGATTTTTTTTTTCCTTGTAACAAAATGGGATAAAAGACTATGATTGTACAAGTGTGAATGAGATAATTTTATGTGGTTGTTTACATGTCTTCAAAATAACAGTTTTTTTTTTTTAATGTCTATCACATTTTGTAAAGAATAATCATATAATACAATAAAACTGATGAGAAAAATAATATTGGAAAATATTTTTTTTTTTTTTAGCTGTTTGTATGGATACGTCAGACTGACTGATACAGTGGTAAACATTATCAGTATGATAAAGGCCTCAGCAACTCTCTCTCTTTCTCTCTCACCTATCTCATCTGTCCCTCTCTGTCTCTCTCATCTCTCACACTTTCTCTTCTCTTTCTCTCTCCTCCCTATCTGCCCACCTGTTTACCTGTCTGTCTGTCTAGCATGCGCGCACTTCGCTTTTTTTTTTAACCAATTAAGGAAATGTAGGCAGGAGTAGTGCAGACAGTAGCAACTCCTTGCATCTTTAATGCTCAGTAAAAATGAACCCAGATCTCCTATGTATCAGTGGTACAAACCAGGTCTCGTACTTTCACTGAATACGGCTTTCTGTGTTTTAGAGAAGGCAAAGGAGATACGTAGTGGATGAAAACACAATGACTGATCGGTATAAGTACTTGTTAGGAAGGGGGAGGGGGAGTTTTGCACTGGCTCTTCTTGGAGGCCAAAATGAAGAGCGGGAACGGAAGAACGATGCGATTGGTGGAGCTAGTGCAAATTAAGGATGCTGATTCCAAGAAATACTTAATCGACCACACAATAAAGAATTGTTAAACCTTGAAACCGACTTACCAGCCCCACAACTAAATGTCAACCTAGATGAAATTAAATTGCATGAAATTGAAACAGCAGTGAATCTAATGGCTAACAAAAAAGCTGCAGGTGAAAATGAAATAACAACCCAAATGCTAAAAGCTATCAATAGTTACAACATGAGATAAGTACAGAGAATGTTTAACAATATTTGGAAAGAAGAAAAGGTCCCTTCTAAATGAAAAAAAAGGAATCATTGTTAAAATATCCAAAAAAAGGCAACCTTATTGACTGTAACAACGGGAGAGGAGTAATCTTAATATCAGTTGTGTCAAAAGTATTTTGCAAGGTCATTTTGAATAGACTTTAAGATATAATGGATACCGCAATGAGAGAAGAACAAGCAGGATTTTGAAAAGGGAGAAGCTGTCTCAACCAGATCTTTAAGAATAATACTTGAAGAACATACTGAACCAATATTTAAAAGCATAAACCATTAATACTGAACTTCATAGACCTTAAAAAAGGCATTTGATAGCATACACAGAGATTCATTATGGAGAATTTTAAGTCTATATGGAATATCATCTAAAATTGTCAACATCATTAAGGACTTCTACAATGGATATGTTTGTGCAGTCAAAACAGAAGAAGGGATGAGTGAATGGTTCCAGATTGAAACAGGTGTGAATCAAGGATGTGTACTGTCTTCTGTGCTTTTTGGAATTGCGATAGACTCCATAATGAAAAAATGCTGCACAGGTAACACAGGTATTGACTGTGTACATGGGACCCAACTAGGAGATATTGATTTTGCTGAAGACATAACTCTTATCATTAACAATGTGAATTCCATGAAAGAAAAACAGATAGCCTGTCTTCACTGGCTAGCAAAATAGGTCTTGAAATTAACAAGGACAAAACAAAAATAATGAAACCTCTCATTAATCAAAATGGAAAAATATACATAGAAGGGACAGATATTGAAGAAGTCAATCAATTTGCATACCTTGGCAGCTACATAGACCAGGATGGTGACACCAGAAAGGAAGTTAAAATTAGAATTGCAAAAGCAGCATCGATCTTCAAGAATCTTGAAAACATATGGAATTCAAAATTTATAAGCACAAAAACCAAGTTAAGACTATTCAAATCAAATATAATATCCGTCTTCATTTATGCATGCGAAAGCTGGAAAACAACTTAAAAAATAGACAAATTAGATTCTTTTGAAAACAAATGCCTAAGGAAAATACTCTGCATCAATTGGAATGAATTCAAGAACAATGCAGAAATAAGACAGATGACTGAACAACAACCAGTTTCTTGGGTGGTCAGGAAAAGGAGATGGACATATGTTGGTCACTTGATGAGATGAAACGATCAGAGAATCCCACAACAAGCTATCAAGTGGAACACAACAGGCCAAAGGAAAAACAGGCAGACCGCGTGAAACTCTGAAGAGGACATTGTCAAGTGAAGCCAAATTAACAGGCATAAAATCCCTTGATGAGGCTGAAAGACTCGCTGAAGACAGGACAAATTGGCGAACTACCTTGCGAGGCCTATGTGACGTTTAACGGCTCGGGAAGGATATAAGATAAAGTAGGAAATCTAAACCGCGTGGCAGACAGTGCATCGCAAAGGAACTATTAGCACACATAATCTTGGATGGATGTTGCGGCATGCACGGAGCTATATGAATCTGTCCTGAATGCAAATGATACCGGAGTTTGGTTTTGAACCTCTGTGGTCAATTACTAGGGTGGGAGGAAACCACTATGAGGCAGATTAACTTTGGATCATGAAACCTGACGCAAGCAGTCAGCAACTATGAGTTGCTGACCATTCTCTTATTCAGCAGAACAAAGAAAGAAACTAAATCATTAATATAAGAAACATTACCTTCATAATAAGTTTTAGGATATTAAAGTAAAAAATATTAAAGGTCCTACTGTTCAATCAGTATTTGCACAATACGATAAAATATCAGAATTGGTGAACAAAAAAACAATATACAAGGGTTGTTCGCAAAGTTCTGGGACTAACTTTCACTATTTCTTTTCACTAAATTTGTAATCTTACCGGCTTCTTGGTCTAGTCTCCTTCGGAGTAGTCTCCTTGTGATTGTGTTCACTTATTCCAGTGGTCATGATATCTGTGGATGCACCTCTGGAAGACAGTTTGTGAGATAACCCTCATTTGTTTCGTCCAATGTGTTTGAATCTTTTCAACTTCATCGAATCGGCAATCTTTCAATATATTCTTCAGTTGTGGGAACAAGAAGTCGCAGGGAGCAAGGTCGGGTGAGTATGGAGGATGTGGAAGCAACGGAATGTGGTGTTTCGCCAAAAAGTCATTTATTTTGACAGACGCTTGCAGGGACATTGTCATGATGAGGGATCCAATTGCCGGTACGTCAATTCTTAGGACGATATCTACGCGCAGAGTCGTGGAGGCGTTGTAGGACTGCTACGTAGCATTCTGTATTCACTGTCTGCCCTCTAGGGATGTATTCATGATGAATCAATGTCGAAGAACGCAATCAATGTGGTCTTAGCATTGGACTTCACCTGCCATGCCTTCTTCGGTCGAAGAGATGACGACGTTCTTCATTAAGATGACATTAGACTTGTTTTTGAGTCATACCCCTACACCCAGCTTTCATCATCAGTGATTATCG
Organism: Achatina immaculata; assembly: GCA_009760885.1. Lineage (NCBI taxonomy): Eukaryota > Metazoa > Mollusca > Gastropoda > Stylommatophora > Achatinidae > Lissachatina > Lissachatina immaculata. The sequence goes on from CM019718.1 coordinate 10,292,369, forward strand.
AGGACATGATGCTGAAAGATTAACACGCGATCTTCCTTCTGCTACGCAGTCAAGAGATAGGGCACGAGTTTCCTTGACACATGTCTCATGCCCAATATCTTCACGTAGAATTGCATGGCAAGCAGCAGCTGCTATTCCTACACCCTCTGCTACCTCTCTTACTATTAGATGTCGGTTAGCGTGAATGATTTCTCTTACACGTGCCACAATCTCATCGGTCTGTGAGGTGGATGGTCTGCCATCGCGGTGGTCATCTTCAAAAGATTGGCATCCACATTTGAAGAGGGAAAACAACGCAAATATCCTCAGTCGACTTAGACAGGACTCACCAAAAGCTGATCGCAGCATTTCTCATAAGTTTCAGCACCAGTTTTCCTGAGGAGAAAGCACAAATCAATGCACAAACGCTGTTGAAGTTTCTCGTACACGCTGAAATGTGTTGCAACCTGGAGGTATGTGTTCACGTCAAGGCTATGCAGTGCCAATGACTAAAGACAATGAAATGAGATTTAGCACGTGCACTCGATGTCTATTATAGTTTCCCTGAACAAAAAGTCAAACCCAGAGCTTTGTGAACAGTCCTCACTTATTCTGTAACTTATATAAGTTATAGAAAGATTTTTGACGATCTATACTAAAAGATTATCAAGAAATCTGTTACTAGAGCTCGTTTCCTTCCTACCCCGGTATCGTCTTGCTTTATAAGTTAGGCAGCATCAAAGTTGTTCGTGGGCAAGGAAGCAACCCCGGTGTCGGGGCAATCCTACTGTAATTTGGCATCGACAGTATCACAAACCTTCCCTGTGAAATAGCATTCTGCTGCGATCTTCCACTTGGCTGCAGTCAAATCACTGAGACCCCCCACCCTCCCCAGTTGTCACGCTGCAGTCACCCTTTCTATAGAAATACGAACCTTATTAACAAGTATTTAAAAACTTTTCTCTGGAATTACAGAATCCCTTCCTGCAATGCGAGGCACACTAGAGTTAGAGTATACTCAGCTGTTAATGTGTAATTTAATGGATAAAATTCAGTCCCGAATTTCTGGAGCACTACCAGATATCAGAGCGCATGAACGCAAAAGAAAGAAAGAAAGCGAGAGAGAGAGAGAGAGAGAGAGAGAGAGAGAGAGAAAAGATAAAGAAAGATCCAGTGTATTTACTTCATACCAACATCAAATTATTCAAGTATTAAAAGCATCACAGATCTACACTTGCACGGGGTCACAGTGACACAAAGCGTGCCCTCTACACGCGTGTAGAAATACATTTTCCGCGCAAATCGCTTTTACTTTAGTGGAAGCTGCAGACAAATAGTCTAAATTATCTATGTTAAGTCTTTACATGCTCTTTATTGTCTTCCTGTGTTTTCTGTTATTTTCCATTGTTTATGGGCACCATACCCAATACCATACGACCTTTTTTTTTAAACTCTTTCCACTCGCGCGAGCCCCATAAGGATCTTTGCGGTTTAGCAATGCCACCCTCGAGAACCCTATGTGGCATCGGAGTTTCTTTCGTTGAAAACATGATGTTACTTTTCATTTAACCAGTTAGAACTCTTCTGGATTCAAAATTAAACTTGGGGGATAAAGACGCCATTTTGGATACATAGATAGGGGGTAAAATTCAAGTTTATTTCGAGATTGAGTGGTAGAATGGTCACACCGACCGACTAGATCTAGCTTACTATATGTGTTTCTAGTAGCTGTAGATCTGTTAGATTTATTGGATGTCACAACAATCCATAAATATTGATTTTTCTGTGTTGAAATTTGAATGACTACATATTCTATATTGGATTATGACACAGTTAAGGTAAGTATCTTATATCTTATATCCTTCCCGTGCCGTTAGACGTCACATAGGGCTCGCAAAGTAGTTCGCCAATTTTTCCTGTCTTCGGCGAGTCTTTCAACCTCAACAAAGGATTTTATGCCTGTTAATTTGGCCTCTCTTAATAACGTCCTCTTCAGAGTTTCACGCGGTCTGCCCCTTTTTCTTCGGCCTGTTGTGTTCCACTGGATAGCTTGTTTTGGGATTCTCTGATCATTTCTTCTCATCAAGTGACCAACATATGTCCATCTCCTTTTCCTGATCACCCGTGAGACTGGTTGTTGTTCAGTCATCTGTCTTATCTCTGCATTGTTCTTGAATTCATTCCACTTGATGCCGAGTATTTTCCTTAGGCATTTGTTTTCAAAAGAGTCTAATTTCTTTTCTATTTCTTTAGTTGTTTTCCAGCTTTCGCATGCATAAATGAGGGTGGATATTACATTTGAATTGAATAGTCTTAACTTGGTTTTTGTGCTTATAACTTTTGAATTCCATATGTTCTCCAGGTTCTTGAAGATTGATGCTGCTTTTGCAATTCTGATCCTAACTTCCTTTCTAGTGTCACCATCCTGGTCTATGTAGCTGCCAAGGTATGCAAATTGATTGACTTCTTCAATATCTGTCCCTTCTATGTGTATTTTTCCATTTTGATTGATGGGAATTTTCATTATTTTTGTTTTGTCCTTGTTAATTTCAAGTCCTATAAGGTAAGTATAAAGTAGATTTTATTGTTCAGCCCTAACATTTTTTTAGCGCCAAAAATCGTTCCATACCAGTTTTTTTTTCTTTTCTTTGTTTTTTTTTCTTTTCTTTGTTTTTTTTTTAAAATGACAAATAACTTCATTTATGGAATCTTCATTCATTTCCACTTATTTTAATGTGTGATACACACGTGGTGATCATGGAATTAGACATACTTCCGACGTGACGTGCAAGATGGCGGACGGTTTTTTTTTTAACGCTCTCGCTGGTATGCAGAAATCAGCAGAATTCCGCTTGATCTGTCACACATCTTGTACCAGGAGTTGGGCATAAGGCTAACAACCTTATCCTGGGACCTATCTAGAGGCGACTCCAGATGGGAAAAAAAGATATCGTTACGGAAACTCGCAGAGAAACCAACCGAGCATCAGGGATGCCAACTCCGAGGAGCTCACTCGTCGGCCCCAAACATGTGACAAAGATTGGATTCTGGAAAGTGAGAACGATGGCAGCACCAACAAAAACTACTCAGGTCATCAACGAAATGGAGAGATACCATCTAGACATACTGGGCATCAGCGAAATGCGATGGCCAGAAGCAGGTAAAAGATCGGCAGAAAACGGTAAGTTAATAATACATTCAGGCAGGAATGACGGTAAATTTCGAGATGGGGTGGGTATTATTATGTCAAACGTAGCAGCAAAGAGCCTTTTAGAATGGGAACCAGTGAACAGTCGTATAATAAGAGCAAGATACAACCTAAGACATGGAAGAGTGACAATAATACAGTGTTATGCACCCACGAATGATGCAGATGATGATGTGAAAGACGACTTCTACCACCAACTACAACAAATTATCAACAAAGTCCCTAAACATGACATCCTAATTGCTATGGGGGACTTCAACGCTAAGGCAGGGAAAGATAATACCGACGTTGAAAAAGTGATGGGGAAAGAAGGAATTGACACGGTAAATTAGAACGGAGAAAGACTAAGTGAATTATGTCTAACAGAGGGCATGGTCATTGGAGGCACAATATTCCCACACAAAGAGATACATAAAACAACGTGGATATCTCCAGATGATAGAACTAGAAACCAGATAGATCATTTTTGTATTAGAAAGCAATACAGAACATCTCTCATAGATGTAAGGGCTTATAGGGGTGCAGATGTCAACAGTGATCACAACCTGTGCATAGGGAAAATAAAACTAAAATTGAAAAGCCAACACAAGAAATCAGTACATAGAAAGATAAACAGCCACAGCCTACAAGAAGAAAATAATAACATTAATTTCAATCAGGAACTTGCCAATCATTCCAAAACACCCAGTGAAGTTGAGGATATATGTATAGATGAGTTATGGAATTTTTACAGCACAGCCATAATCACAGCAGCAAAAGCAAGTGCTGGACTGAAAAAACCAAATAGAAAAGCATGGATATCAGATAAAACATGGAGGTATATACATGAAAGATGAGCAGTCAAATTAGACATGTTGAATGCAAAAACAGATCTTGGAAAAGATCTGGCGAAACCAACATACAAAGAAATAGACAAGAAAGTAAAAAGTTCAGCTAGAAGGGATAAAAGAGAATACATAGACAATATGGCGAAAGAGGCAGAAAAAGCAGCAAAAGCAGGAGACAGCAAAACTTTATATAACATACAAAAGAGGCTAACAGATACTATTACATCTAAAGAAAGACCAATCCTTAGCAAAACTGGAACCATATTAACATCAAGTAAAGACCAAAAGCAAAGATGGGCTGAACACTTCCAAGAAATACTTAATTGACCACACCCAAAAGAATTCTTAAACCTTGAAACTGACTTACCAGCCCCACAACTAAATGTCAACCTAGATGAAATTAAATTGCATGAGGTTGAAACAGCAGTGAATTTAATGGCTAACAACAAAGCTACAGGTGAAGATGAAATAACAGCTGAAATGCTAAAAGCTATCAATAGGGACAACATGAGACAACTACAGAGAATGTTTAACAAGATTTGGAAAGAAGAGAAGGTCCCTTCTAATTGGAAAAAAGGAATCATTGTTAAAATACCAAAAAAAAGGCAATCTTAGTGACTGTAACAACTGGAGAGGAGTAATCCTAATATCAGTTGTGTCAAAAGTATTTTGCAAGGTTATTTTGAATAGACTTAAAGATATAGTGGATACTGCAATGAGAGAAGAACAAGCAGGATTTCGAAAAGGGAGAAGCTGTCTCGACCAGATCTTTACTCTCAGAATAATACTTGAAGAACATATTGAAAAGCAGAAACCATTAATACTGAACTTCATAAATTTTAAAAAGGCATTTGATAGCATACACAGAGTTTCATTATGGAGAATTTTAAGTCTATATGGAAAACCATCTAAAATTGTCAACATCATTAAGGACTTGTGCAATGGATATGTTTGTGCAATCAAGACAGAAGAAGGAATGAGTGAATGGTTCCAGATTGAAACAGGTGTGAAACAAGGATGTATACTGTCTCCTTTACTTTTTGGGATTACAATAGACTTCATAGTGAAAAAATGCTGCACAGGTAACAAAGGCATTGACTGGGTACATGGGACCCAACTAGAAGATCTTGATTTTGCTGATGACATAACTCTTATCAGTAATAATGTGAATTCCATGCAAGAAAAAACAGATAGCCTGTCTTCACTGGCTAGCAAAATAGGACTTGAAATTAACAAGGACAAAACAGAAATAATGAAAATTCCCATTAATCAAAATGACAAAATTCACATAGAAGGGACAGATATTGAACAAAACAATCAATTTGCATACCTTGGCAGCTACATAGACCAGGATGGTGACACTAGAAAAGAAGTTAGGATCAGAATTGCAAAAGCAGCATCACTCTTCAAGAACCTGGAGAACATATGGAATTCAAAAGTTATAAGCACAAAAACCAAGTTAAGACTATTCAGTTCAAATGTAATATCCACCCTCATTTATGTGAAAAAAACAACTAAAGAAATAGACAAGAAATTAGACTCTTTTGAAAACAAATGCCTAAGGAAAATACTCTGCATCAAGTGGAACGAATTCAAGAACAATACAGAGATAAGACAGATGACTGAACAACAACCAGTCTCATGGGTGATCAGGAAAAGGAGATGGACATATGTTGGACAATTGATGAGAAGAAATGATCAGAGAATCCCAAAACAAGCTATCAAATGGAACACAACAGGCCAAAGGAAAAACAGGCAGACCACGTGAAACTCTGAAGAGGACATTGTTAAGAGAGGCCAAATTAACAGGCATAAAATCCTTTGATGATGTTGAAAGACTCTCCGAAGACAGGAGAAATTGGTGAACTACTTTGCGAGCCCTATTAGACATGAAATACAACATGTCTAATCTGATATCCATGCTTTTCTATTTGGTTTTTTTCAGTCCAGCATTTGCTTTTGCTGCTGTGATTATGGCTGTTTGGAGTGCTGTTTGGGAGGCAAAGTTCCGCAAGGGACATGCAAATGAATGAATGAATGATTATGGCTGTGCTGTAAGTATTCCATAATTCATCTATACATATATCCTCAACTTCACTGGGTGTTTTGGAATGATTGGAAAGTTCCTGATTGAAATTACTGTTAGTATTCTCTTCTTGTAGGCTGTGGCTGTTTATCTTTCTGTGTACTGATTTCTTGTGTTGGCTTTTCAATTTTAGTTTTGTTTTCCCTAAACACAGGTTGTGATCACTCATCAGAAAATTGTCAACATCATCACTCATCTGCATCCCTATAAGCCCTTACATCTATGAGAGATGTTCTGTATTGCTTTCTAATACAAAAATGATCTATCTGGTTTGTAATTCTATCATCTGGAGATATAAAATTAAAAACCTTTACAAATTAGTTATTCTGATTAGCTGTTCCCCCTCCCCCACCACCCACACAAATGATCCCAAGGGTCTGCGGACTAAGTTGAAAACCTACAGCTCACTGAATATGCACGTTTGAGAAAATACGGGGGGAGGGGTGTAATGATAAAAATAAAATAATAAGAAAAGACGTGCAAAAAAGTGAATTTGGCTTAAAGAAAACATATACCAAATTCTTACTTGAAGCAAGCATGTAGACAGATCTTTATTTAGAACAGTCAGTCCAAGTGTGTCATTTTTAAATATACCCACATGATAAGCAGAAAAGTCTATTTTTAGTATCAGGCGTTTTCTGCAACTACTCTATAGGCGAGTTGTTGTTGTTTGTGCATTATAAACTGAAAAGAATGTTTTAAATGTAATAATAAAACGAACAGGAAACAAAAGTTTATATTGCTGTTAAAACAGGTGTTAAGAAATAAGTTAATCAAATAAACAGAATTGGATCATGTCTAGTCATGTGTGCCCTCTTTCCGTATCACGGGTTTTTTGGTTTGAGTTTCGGGATCGGTTTCGGTGAGTTTCGGGATCGGTTTCGGTAAGTTTGAGTATCGATTTCGTCACAAAAGGGTATAAATACCGTAAACCGATTTCTATGCTGAAGAAGTCGTACAGGCTTTAGTTCGGTGCTGTTGGTCGTCCGAGCTTTCAAGAATGGCAGCAAATGCAGTATATCAAAGTAGCAATCAGCTGGAGTTCGACACAATGCTACATATGCATGCCTGGGTTTCGCATTTGAAATCTCTTAGAGGGCTTTTTAAAAATGTATGGATCAAAAAGTTTTTGACCACTGGAACCAGCACTGACTTTGAAAATGCGCGTTTTGAAGTGGAATGGACACATGCCAGGCTTCATCTGTTGGAACCAGAACTGTACCCAATGAAAGAAGTCTTCACTGACGCGCCAGTGTCTGTGGATTACACGAATGTAAAAGCAGAGATAAAGGCGACAAGAACTTACACCACGAAGAGAAAGGCAATGTTCTCACTGATGTGGAAAGAAGGCAATACTTCTGGTCTGGGACTTCGAATGCAGATCTCTCTTAAAGATGTTCTAAATCTTTCAGGAGAAGAAAGAGGGCTTTTTGGTGAAAGTTTTGATTTGGACCTCAACAAAGATTTCAAAATGGAACATGAAATTGATGACACTCTCAAACTGGAAATTCCTATTCCAACAGACCATCCAGGGACAATTGTAACAAACCACGAGGAAGACAGATCCAGGGGTAAATGCACATGATAATGTTTGTTACACATTTATCGTCTGTACAAATCTATAGTAACTGGCAGTAGCTTTCGTGTGCGGGTTTTAAGTTATTTTGGCATAAAGAAATGTTTATCAGCAACAATTTGAAAAATGTATATCTGCTTAAAAATGGGGGGGGGGGGGGGTGGTGGGAAGGGGGAGAAAAGGGAACGATCCACTGTTCAGTAATTAAGGAAAAGACAGTTAAAACGTTGCTTAGCGGTAAAGACGATTGTTAGAGACAATTAAAATGTTGCTTAGCCGTAAATACGATTGTTAGAGACAATTAAAACGTTGCTTAGCGGTAAAGATGATTGTTAGAGACAATTAAAACGTTGCTTAGCCGTAAATACGATTGTTAGAGACAATTAAAACGTTGCTTAGTGGTAAAGACGATTGTTAGAGACAATTAAAACGTTGCTTAGTCATAAAGACGATTGTTAGAGACAATTAAAACGTTGCTTAGAGACAATTAAAATGTTGCTTAGCCGTAAATACGATTGTTAGAGACAATTAAAACGTTGCTTAGTGGTAAAGACGATTGTTAGAGACAATTAAAACGTTGCTTAGCCGTAAATACGATTGTTAGAGACAATTAAAACGTTGCTTAGTGGTAAAGACGATTGTTAGAGACAATTAAAACGTTGCTTAGCCGTAAATACGATTGTTAGAGACAATTAAAACGTTGCTTAGTGGTAAAGACGATTGTTAGAGACAATTAAAACGTTGCTTAGCGGTAAATACGATTGTTAGAGACAATTAAAACGTTGCTTAGTGGTAAAGACGATTGTTAGAGACAATTAAAACGTTGCTTAGTGGTAAAGACGATTGTTAGAGACAATTAAAACGTTGCTTAGTGGTAAAGACGATTGTTAGAGACAATTAAAACGTTGCTTAGTGGTAAAGACGATTGTTAGAGACAATTAAAACGTTGCTTAGCCGTAAATACGATTGTTAGAGACAATTAAAACGTTGCTTAGCGGTAAAGACGATTATTGTGTTCTGTCATAGAATAAAACTTGAATTTATATTATGTTATATTGATAGCTGATAATAAAACAATTACTAGCGTATATACTAGTTTCATAGTGTGTTTTATATATATATATATATATATATATATGTGTGTGTGTGTAATCTTTGTCAAGATGTATTGATTTTTATCAAGAGCAGTAGCCACGGCACCAGAGAACCTGGGTTCTTACATAATTTGAACCTGTGTTTCTCCGATTGAGATATTGGTATTCAGATGCCACGATGCCATCACTATACTTTTTTTTTTAAAATTCTGTTCAGTTCTGATGATTAGTTTATCATGGTAAATCCTATGTCTCCATCGCTTCACAATAGCTCTGATGATCAGTTTATCATAGTAAATCCCATGTTTCCATCTCTTCACAATAGCTCTGATGATCAGTTTAACATAGTAAATCTCATGTTTCCATCGCTTCACAATAGCTCTGATGATCAGTTTAACATAGTAAATCCCATGTTTCCATCGCTTCACAATAACTCTGATGATCAGTTTAACATAGTAAATCTCATGTTTCCATCGCTTCACAATAGCTCTGATGATCAGTTTAACATAGTAAATCCCATGTTTCCATCGCTTCACAATAGCTCTGATGATCAGTTTAACATAGTAAATCCCATGTCTCCATCGCTTCACAATAGCATGTTATTTAAAGAAAGAAAATAATAAATGACTTTCTGAGATCATTTAACATTATTCAGACTAAATCCTTCTTGCCTAACAAGAAAGATGAGCCCTGTTTCAGAAACTGACCACAAATCCAGAAAAGGGAGCACAACTACGATATCACTGACAATGATAATATACAGAAGAAAATAAATATGTATGTCAAAGCCAAATGATGTCTGTAGTGCAGTGAAAAAGACCTCAGAAAAAGACTATATAACAAATTGTGTAGTAAAACAATCATGGTAGATGGATGATATATGTACAAGGATTAGGTTTATTTCTATGGGAAGAAATAGAGTAGAGGATTTGGAAGAAAAAGATGGAAGCTATAGCGTTTGTGCTTAGTTCTGTATCAAAATTGACGCTTAGATGTAAAAATGCAAATTACATTAGAAGTACATCGTTTAGACATGCAAATTAATTTTAATTATATCATTGATACATCTAAGTCCTACTTTGTGTAGTTCATATTTTAAAAATATGTATACATCGTCTTAAACTAGTTAAATACTAATATATATATATATCTTTTATAATGATTTTCTTAGGGAACTTCACCTGCAGGGCACTTCTAACGGGGCGAATAACCGTGAAAATACTGGACAAGAAGAACGAGATAATTCACACAGTCACCGACGACGTGGCCGAAGTTGTCAAGAAGCTGAGAAAAGATTTTGCTAACATCAACATCAAAAAGACAAGTAACAGCACAGCAAGATCTGTCAGGGATACACTGGCTGCTTTTTCATTCGATGACGAAGCGAGAACTGGAATTACCTGGAAAGTCGAAGCAGAATGTGCTTTCACAGGAGCCGTTCGCGACAGGGTTGCCACCACATAACATGACAGGTGTCATCTTGATCTTTGTCTGTCTTCTGATGCTTCAAAACTATGAAGACAGACTTACCAGTGTAGCCAACAAACTCATACAGCAGCTTTCTTTCGATAACCTTTCAGCTTAGATAACTACCCTAACTTTTATAACTCTTTATAACATATAGTATAGAAGTGTGTTTTATAGTTTGCTTTGTTTATACATATATTTATTGTCATTGTGCATTCATTCTATATTGATTACATTCCAGGGTTTTAAACGTTCATTTACATGTTAATTTCTTGACAAATTCTTTACAAGCTAATGTTTCTCATATTGACACCCAGCTGTAAAGTGTCAGACAACGCACTCACTGTCAGTTTTGGTCCAACGCACAAGAAATAGTTACTTTTCTATAAACATCATTTATTACATTTACTACTCCTTTATAAACACAGTTTCTCCAGTCTCTTTTAGGTTTTGATCTTTCCTGTCATTTTACAAACATATGAACTTGTCTAATGATGGTACCAAATAATCTTCATACAGACTTTACACAATCTCCTTTTTTAAAAAATGAATCCTTTAATCCGCTTATATTTGATCACTTAACTTAAAAATTCCATACCTGTAGTGTTAGTAGAGTGTTTCTATTTTTGTAGATAATCTTTTTTTTCATATATATTTAAGCGAAGTTTTAATATGTTAAAATATTCTATTATTTTTACTGTATTTTTTCTATAGTTTCTTTGGTATATTTTCTTTTACGCAATATGACATTTGCATCAAAGGAAAGACTCGCTTGATGACTTGTAATCTTTATACACTTTAATCTGCCTGAGTGGCCTAGTGAGCAGTGCACTCATCTCTCACTGTGAGGTAACTTGTTCAAGTCCAGCCGAAGGCATGACAGTAACCCACCTGTAGAAACAGGTACTCGCCTTCTTCTAGAGCTGGGGTAGGAAAGGTAGCCAGGTGTGATTCTGTCCGCATCACCCTCTAGTGTGCTGACAGGTAAAGGTAGGAAACTGAACCCTATAGCACCTGCATGTCACTTTGACATGATGGGCCTGCGTTTCTTCATGACTATTTTTGTCTCACGTCATGTGTTAGATTTTCTCAAATTGTTTGTTTTTAATGACTAGATTTTCAGTAGTGAAATGTATTTCAAATCGCCTGTTTTTTATAGAAGTGATTTCACGAAGTGGAATGTTTCGGAAGTTCTATTTTTTTGCTACTTTTATTTCACGAACTGCGTTGTAGAACATCTATTTTTGTTCCTGGACTTTATGACGTACAATAGTACAAAATGTCTAAGTCAAGAGTTAGTTTTTAAAAACATGCAGCCTCTTTCAGAATCAATATACATGAAAAGCTAAAGCCCAAACGCAACCCCATCATCCCATAGAACACGTTGGATGCTGTGTTAGTACTAGTATTTTCCTTCATTTTCACCCGCATTAACAGAAGGTGATGTGGACAAACATCACGGCCTGGCGTCCTTTTGTTCTCCAGCTACAAAAAGAACTCATAGCCATTTCTACGGCCCATTTCTATGAACAATGTCATGAGTGAAAACGTCAACAGTCTCCTTCAAATAGAAATTTATTCCACTTTCATGATGTGTCTAATTTATGCCAGCAGAGTCCGCAAAGAACCTTTTGTGTGTGCTGTTATATTATATTATATATAGCGAACCATAGCTGGCTGTGTCCCACTTCTCCTCTGATCTAGCCTGGCTAACTGGACAAGGGTCGCCATAGTCACAATGGCGGTGAAGTCTGCTAAAGACTTATTGTATACCCCTTGCCTCTTTTTTTTTTTTTTTAGCTCTTCTCTGGGACTAAAAAAAAAAAAAATTGCCACCATAACCTGTTCCCCAAGCTGATACCACACTGTGTCTCAACGTCCTCTCCACATCGGCTGCAAAGAACACAAGCTCACAGTTTCGTGGGGCAGATGAAGAAAAAGAGAAGGAAGAAATATATATATATCAGCATTTTCATCTTAGAAGATGATTGTGAAGAAAGAAGAAGTTTGCTGTCCTGTAACTTAACGAGAACATTTTGATGAAAATCCCTGTCATGGCTGAGTCAAACAATATTGAACCTGCATAACTGATAGCAAACAATGTTTGTGTTGCAAGATCAAATTTCCTTCAGCTTTTAGTCTTTTGTCGACAGTTTTGGCCCTCCTTTCCGCCTCACATGATATTTTGCCCAAAATTTAGCAGTGGTTCTCACCATTTTTACACTTAAGCAGCACTTTTCAACTTCATACACACTGCAGATGTCTTACATATGCTAAAACAATGACATGAATGATTAATGTTTTTATTCAATGGATAGCATTTAATATCAGCTCAATAAAGCAGTCGTGAAACATCTGATCATGCTGTGAGAACCACTTGTATTTGGCGAAACACAGGCTGGGAACCGCTGACTTAGAGAAAGCACTTAGAACCAGAATAGAACTAGATGTCGTGGTACTTTTCATGTTCTTGGTTTTTTGTTTTTTTTAAGATGAGGATTAAGACTTTTGACTGTAATACTGATTTGTGCCGACCTTTTTGAAGAGAACACATGGACAGGTGGACTATAATGTCTGCCACATGACACATAATTCCCGTTTTCAGTAACATGAACAAATGTATAGCATGTAAAAGCATATTTATTCTCTACATATATTTTTGTACTTTTATATGTTATAAAATTGAAACTTTCTTCCTGTTTACAGATTATGATGTTTTCTTTGGGTTATTGTAATTTAAAAAAAAAAAATAAAAGTTCTGGAAATATCATTCATTTATGTAGATTGGTCATTACCATGCTGTTGTAAAACTTGTTTGTGCATGTTTACATGTTATCAGTATTTGGAGGAATATTTTATGAAAATGGTTCAAAGACCGACAATCCCCTTGATGTATTTAAGTAATAGAGGACAGATTTATCTCCCCTATTGCACCACTAACTCAGGTACCACAGGACAGATTTATCTCCCCTATTGCACCTCTAACTCAGGTACTACAGTACTAGAAGACAGATTTATATCCCCTATTGCACCACTAACTCAAATACTACAGTACTATAGGACAGATTTATCTCCCCTATTGCACCACTAACTCAGGTACTACAGTACTAGCTGACAGATTTATATCCCCTATTGCACCACTAACTCAGGTACTACAGTACTAGAGGACAGATTTATATCCCCTATTGCACCACTAACTCATGTACTACAGTACAAGCTGACAGATTTATATCCCCTATTGCACCACTAACTCAGGTACTAGAGGACAGATTTATCTCCCCTATTGCACCACTAACTCAGGTACTACAGGACACATTTATCTCCCCTATTGCACCACTAACTCAGGTACTAGAGGACAGATTTATTTCCCCTATTGCACCGTTAACTCAGGTACCACAGTACTAGAGGACAGATTTATTTCCCCTAGTACACCACCAACCCAGGTTCCCCCTGCCTTACCTGTAGGGATTTAAATTCCGCACAATCATCTGACATTGTAATTCAACAATACACGTGACACGCAATACAAATCACTAAGTCTGAATCACTAATACACCAAATTTAATCTCATAATTAACCACAGCTACAGCATATAAACTGGCACTGACAATCAACGTGACATCAAGATATTATTAATTAATAATGGAGGAGCATTGGATGAACAAATCATGGAAAATGCAAAATAATTCAAACATAATAACACATGATAATGAAACTTCACAGGTCTACAATATTAATTTTATGAACTCTACGGACCCAATGTCCTGGAACTCGCTAGGCCCTTACATGTGGCCTCCACACGAAGATATGTGCAACTGCACTTTGATCTACGCAGCCATAGCTGCCCACAACATAGATTAATATAATCTATATTGAAGCAAACATATAGCCAATATGCATAAGTAACGTATATAAAATCATGCATGTTACTAATCCAATATGCATAATACTTACAACGAAATTATACACACAATTTACATTACTACACGTAATGACTCTTATCCTACATTACAGTTTAATTTACACTACACAGTCTACACCACAGTGAGGTGGGCACGAGCAAAACATAACTAAACGATCCGACGTCATGTATCACAATAATGTACAGGACAATCCATAATCACAACAACAACAAGACGTCGCCAGACCATGCCCCGACACACACAAGCTCACACACACATGCACGCACATACACAACCACACACTCGCAAGAAAAATTATCAATCCACACTAACACCGGAACCACTACCAAGTCACGTGGACGATTACGTTTCGGTCAAGGTCGTACACCCGTCGACCCAAGGGGAGATCTTCCACACTGCACTCAGATCATGGAGACCGACACTTGTCACGCTGCAGTCAAACTTAAACGAAATTAACTCCATAGTAACTGAAGATTTGTGTATTTCCTTCAAACATATTACCACATTCTATTATAGGCATAAATAGCTCAATGATACATTCTGATATAAAACAATGTTAATACCCTACTGCCTGTCATTCATTTGCATGTCCCTTGCGGAACTTTGCCTCCCAAACAACACTCCTGTAGGCCTCTCGGTTGTGAGCAAGATGGCCTGGTGCTACTGCATCCATTTGCAGATCGTCAACGATGTCTTGCAGCCATCTTCGTTTTGGTCTTCCTCTCTTTCTTTTTCCCATTATGTATCCTTCCAATATGGTCTTCTCTAAATTATCATGACGTTTAATGTGTCCAAAATATTTAAGTTTTCTCTCGTTAATCCTCTTTACTAGCCAGCCTTCTTCAATATTAAGTTCTTGTAGTATGGATATATTTGTTCTCTTTTGTGTCCATGATATTTGAAGAACTCTTCTGTAGCATTTACATTCAAAGGCATTTATGTGTTTCTCAGCTGTTGTGTTAAGTGTCCAGGTCTCACAGGCATATGTTGCGACGGGAAAGATGCATGCCCTTAAAAATCTTATTTTTGTAGTTCTGTCTGCTCCTCTCCACAGATTCTTTACTTGTTTTACTTTCTGAAGAGCGATAGATGTCCTCCTTTTAATTTCCTTCATTCTATCTCCATTATTAGTTAGTAGTGATCCAAGATATTAAAATCTCTCCACTTCTTCCAGTTTTTCCTCATTGATACATATTTCAGCTGCCTTGTTTGTTTTGTCAGTTGTCATCAATATAGTTTTCTTTGCATTAAGATAGAGGTTCTGCTCTTCGCTGTTCTTACGGACTGACATAATTAGTTTTTCCATTTCTTTTTGTGTTGTGGACAGTAATACTGTGTCACCAGCATATCTAATTTCTGGTATTTCATAACGCTAAATTATTCCAGTTAGTTTAATAGCAGTTTTGTGTTATATAAATAATTTAACAAACAGTGAAATACTAATCAGTCAACAGCACAAAATAAGTTTTTTTTGTTTTTCAACTTTGAGCTCCTTCGCAATGCGAGTTAGTCAATCACTTAGATTGGTTCTGTCAATAATATGATTAGTTCTATCAATAATATGATTGGTTCTGTTAATAATATGATTGGTTCTGTTAATAATATGATTGGTTCTGTTAATAATATGATTGGTTCTGTCAATAATATGATTGGTTCTGTCGATAATATGATTGGTTTTGTCAATAATATTGTATATTTGTCTAAATTGGTACCAGCCAGAGAGACTGCATCTAAGCTACAGAATTTCTGTGTCATGATCTCGTTTCTTTCCGGGTGTCACGACCCCTCGTGCCGACTGAATATTTACTAATGACTTCGCTTTCAAACACCCTTTTCTGGAAGTGCCAGATACCGCTGGTCGTTAGTACCCTGTTCTCTCGTGGCTAGACGGCTGTTCGTCCTACCGGAGTCCGTAGTTCGAATCCCAGGTAATTCTTTTGTGATTTTTCTTTCTCTCATGTCTGACTAAAGTGCTTTGTCTACGATTTTTTGGAGGTCTAAGCCTACAGAACTGTGCTCTCTTACTTTCTATCTATCTATCTATCTATCTATCTATCTATCTATCTATCTATCTATCTATCTATCTATCTATCTATCTATCTATCTATCTATCTATCTATGCCTCTGGCCCCTCGTGGAGCATAGGCCGCCAACAAGAGCTCGCCAGGCAGTTCGGTCCTGGGCCACTCTTTCCAACTGTCTCCATGTCTGGTTCATTATTTTGTTGTCCATGTCCAGACTTCGGCGCCAGGAGTTCCTTGGTCTCCCTCTCCTCCTTTTACCCTGTGGGTTCCATGTTAGGGCTTGCCTTGTAGTGCTGGATGTTGATTTCCGTAGGGTGTGTCCGATCCATTCCCATCTTCTTCGTAGGATGTCGTCTTCCACTGGTTGCTGGCCTGTTCGCTGCTGCAGTTCTTGGTTACTTATGGTATCTGGCCATCAGTCTCTTTTTGGCGTTTCTGTAGCAAAGTTCTTTTTATAGGATAAGATTGCTGGCCTTAAGCCAACCCTCCCCCTTTTTCCTGACTTGGGACAGGCAATGATCCATAAAATGGACCACTGGTGGGGTTTCTCTTACTTTACTTGTCAATAATATTGTTCTTAAAAGGGTATGAAGATAAAACAAAAAAACATTATTTCTCTGACTATTAAATAATTAGTTCAGCCATTTGCTTAAGTAGACCAGCATATTTACACTGCAGAGATGCATTAAAAAAAAAACTTATCCGGATATAAAAAAATAAACTTTATCATGGGAGAGTAGTGACCCGGGATGCTGAATATTTTCTAGCTAAAAGGGAGAGTAGTGACTCGGGATACTGAATATTTTCTAGCTAAAAGGGAGAGTAGTGACTCCGGATACTGAATATTTTCTAGCTAAAAGGGAGAGTAGTGGCTCGGGATACTGAATTTTTCTAGCTAACTTAGCCAGAAGTGGGTACTTGTCTTACCATAGCTTCCACCACGGTAAATCAGTGTCAGTCTCTTACTGTAGTCTGTATCACTGTAGGAGGTATATTCGTGTAAAAAACTGTTGGCTTGATAGTAAGAGCATTATTATGGGTTTTTCTTTATGAATTTTCTCGTGCTGAGATCCTTCGAGAAGGTCACGAGGGCTGCAAAACCCGTGACAGGGAATTGTGGGGGCAAGGCTGAGTTCG
The DNA here is from genome assembly GCA_009760885.1 of Achatina immaculata. Classification (NCBI taxonomy): domain Eukaryota; kingdom Metazoa; phylum Mollusca; class Gastropoda; order Stylommatophora; family Achatinidae; genus Lissachatina; species Lissachatina immaculata. The sequence continues at coordinate 10,309,690 of CM019718.1, forward strand.
TGGGGTCAGTTTTGGTTTGAACGTGTAACTTTGTGGACGTTTTTTTTTGTGCTGTGTGATGTCTTCGTGGAACATATGAACGTTATAGTTGTACTGTGTGATGTCTTCGTGGAACATATGAACGTAATAGTTGTACTGTGTGATGTCTTCGTGGAACATATGAACGTAATAGTTGTGCTGTGTGATGTCTTCGTGGAACATATAAACGTTATAGTTGTACTGAGTGATGTCTTCGTGGAACATATGAACGTTATAGTTGTACTGTGTGATGTTTTCGTGGAGCATATGAACGTTATAGTTGTACTGCAGTAGTACGTATGAATGGCCACGTGGCAGAGGTAACCAGCCGGCAGTCAGATTTAATGTTATTTTCATCAACATTATCATCCTTCCATCAATAAATGTTCCAAGTCACCGTTACCCAGGATTTACTTGACTATCTGTACCAGTTGTCGTCATCGTGAGGTTTTGAAGAGCCTGGATGAGAAGTATGTCTGGAACAGTGTTTAACTAATCCAGCAAGTGAGAGTGAGAGCTGGAATTCTGTGTATAACCAGTCCAGAAACCTCAACTCACGAGGATCAAGATGAAAGTCTACCCTGTTATTCACGTGCGTAACGTGATCACTACGATACGATACGGCCTAAGTAAAGCCCTATTAACACACTGTATACACCAACAGTACAGACAGAAAGAACAAAACCACGAAAAAATCATATTATAATTGGTGCCGTCGGGGAGACCCACTTTGGCGAAAATTACGATGGGTGGAGGTGTCGCAGTGGGGCGACACACACGCTTGGTACAGAAGACAATGTCCTGGCCCTAAGGTACGGCGCACTCCTGCTGCTCTGTGCCGTCGCTATTTTTGTTATTTTCGTTTTCGCCAGCAAGAACTGTGAGCGGCACGGGCTGTGCTTTCATTCATCGTTGCTTGTATGAGCCTGACTGTCTTATGTTGTCCGTACATGAGAGGGATCTGTTCTTGTATGCTGTCCGTACTTGAGAGGGATCTGTTCTTGTATGCTGTCCGTACGTGAGAGGGATCTGTTCTTGTATGATGTCCGTACGTGAGAGGGATCTGTTCTTGTATGCTGTCCGTACGTGAGAGGGATCTGTTCTTGTATGCTGTCCGTACTTGAGAGGGATCTGTTCTTGTATGCTGTCCGTACGTGAGAGGGATCTGTTCTTGTATGCTGCCACTGTGAGGGATAATCCTACTAGCTCTTCCAAGCTGTTCTGGAGGCGGATGGGGAGATGATTCGGCACTTTAGCGTGCTGTGCATACGGAGGGGGCCAACCCTGCCTTTCTGGCTTGCTATGTCCTGAAGGGGCCATCTCTGGCTCTAAAAGTTTCCTGATGGAGATCACTCCCTGGCTCTCTACAGCTGGGAAGAAAGTGCACGGACTCTACCTGTAGTTATCACGACTGGAGGGGAGCCAGCTACAGCCTCTCGGAGTTAAGAGCTTGGAACTTGTTTCGCTTTCTCTCTAGTTCCAGGAGTAGGTACTTTATAGAACTTTTGGACTAATATCCTTTTCTTTTGATGGAATTCATCAGCTCTTGTGGTGGATAGTAGTAACAGTTTCGGATTAGTTTGGTAGTTCTTCCTTTACTTGCAGTACAATAATTAGCTAGGTTACATTAGGTTATGAACTGAGTTTGCTTGCTGTGCCATTGCAACGTTTGTGTCAAATCTTTTCCGTCGTTTATGTGATTTTTTTTTAGTGGGCGATTGTTATTATGTCGTATTTGAGCACAGTGGTGTGCTCGCTTTTGTTGCGAGTTGAGTTGTGAATGGAATACGCTGCATTTTTATTCCGCGGTGTTTATGTGTGTACGATACTTATATTCGGGGAGTTGGCGTGTTTTTTTTCCTCCCTACGCCATCTATGTAAATAAATTTTGCGTAACTTTATTATTGTTATGTAACTTGGCTTTTGGGTCTTGATATATTTGGCCAGGTTGATTTTTGGGTTTTACTGTATTATAAGTGTGATTCGAGTACTAGCCCACGCGCTGGTCTGTGGGTAGTACTCGAGGCTTCATATTTTCCGTGAGTGGTTTGAAAGTTTGCTTTGGTCCGTGTAGTAGCCCGTGCGTTCATGTTTGTAATGTTTTGGGTGCACCCATGTGGTTGTGCTGTGTTTCACGTGGAGGCCTGCTAGTTGATGTGTATTTGTGAACAAAGTTTTCACGGTATGAGAGTGCTGACCTGCTGTGTTGACGGTAAGAGTTGACCTATTGACCGCCTTTGTTTTGTTTGGCTGGTACTGAGATTGCTGTTGGTTTTTGTCTCATAACAGTGAAGGAGAGATTCAGTAACTTGGCATTGAGCCGGCTTAAAAGAAGCAGCTTCATTCATCAGGCCAAGCGTATGCGTAAGCTGATACCTGACCTTCCAACTGTAGTCACTCCATTATCATCTGTACCAGAGCATACACCATGGAAAGAAGCAGATTATACACAAATAACTATTCAGGCTGAAGTGAAAGGTGTGCAGAAAGGTGAAATGCAAAGCAGTCTTGTAAGGTCAACAGCCACACTTAGTGTTCTAGATGACAAATATCCATGTGACACCTGGATACGTGTGTATACAGACGGATCTGCACATAATGCCATAAAGAATGGAGGAGCAGGAGCACATATTGAATATCCAAACAACACCTCTGACAAGATTTCCATACCCACTGGAAAATACTGCAACAACTTTGATGCAGAAGTTAGGGCAATTATTGCTGCAGTTGAAAAACTATCAGACTCCAGAATTAATACATGTCCTGTAGTAATTCTCACAGATGCAAGATCAGTACTGGAAGCTCTTCAGTGCAACAAACTACCAGACCTTAAGGATGCCTTGTCAAAAATTGGCTTACAACATGGAGTCACTTTGCAATGGATTCCCTCCCACTGTGGGATACCAGGCAATGAGAAAGCTGACCATCTGGCTAAAGAGGGCACTGAAATGGAACAACCAGACATACCAATCACCTATAATCAGAAGAAAAGCATGATAAAAACCTACAGGAAGCCACAAAAACCACCACATGATGACTATCACATGCTAAACAGAAAGGAACAAGTCACCATCTTCCGTCTCCGAACAGGACACAGCCGACTCCGAAGTCATATGTATACAAAGTTTAAGGTTGGTACAACTAATCTATGTACATGTGCCCAGGTGCCCCAAACTGTGGAACACATCCTCCAGAACTGCACCAACTATGAAACACTTAGAAATAATTACTGGCCCAGTGAAACCACTAAAGAAGATAAGCTCTATGGTTCCATACATGAATTACAAAAAACAGTGAAATTTATCCAAGAGACAGGACTGCAGGTATAGACAGACAATGCGAAGAAGAAGAAGAAGAAGAAGAAGAAGAAGTCTCTTAACAGTGTCTTTCGCTTGCATATTTGTTTTTGAAAATAATTATTTCACCATGCATTTTTTAACAAAAATGATTGTTATTTCACCATGCATTTAAAAAAAAATGTTTGTCTTTGTGTGTTGATTTGTATATAGTCTACAGTTTATGAATAACTGTTTTAAGATTGTATTATGTTTTGTTTAGAGCACTATTGCACTACTGAATTGCATATCGTGCGTATAGCTAAGTTATGCAATGTTCATGCTATATATATATATGCTGTTTGATAGCCGAGCTGGGATGTTTTTTTTTTAGGTGGCTTCTAGAGCGGCCAGCCAGAGATGCACCACTTTTGTCTTATTGTCTTGACCTTGTACATATTTGTATGTTATGACGCTTATTGTTTTGATGATATGTCAAATATTTGATGATGTGTCATATGTTTTATGATGTGTCATATGTTTTATGATGTGTAATATAATTTATGATGTGTCATATGTTTTATGGCGTGTCATATGTTTTATGATGTGTCATGTTTTTTATGATGTGGCATATGTTTTATGGTTTTGACATGCTTAGTGTTCTGTTATTTTTTTATATATAGCTTATATATGTCACTTTGAGATAGTGTGGCATATCTTGATGTTTTGATAGTGTGTGGTTTGCAGATGTATGTCATGTATTATTTTTATTGAATTGATGTCCTATTGTTCTTGAAGAAAGTTATAAGATGCATTTAGCTGAAATATTGGAGATGACTTGATGTCCTATTGTTTTTTTTTCTTTTTTGGAGGATATCATCATCAGCATTTAGTTGACATGTTGGACATTTGAGTGTCCTATTGGGATGACGTATGGATGTATGTGTTCTTTGAGAATTGTGATGGTGTTTCTGGAGAGATTTGCATGCTGTAAGGGAGGGGGAGTATCTATAGCAGTATTCGTGTAAAAAAAACTGTTGGCTTGATAGTAAGAACATTATTATGGGTTTTTCTTTTTGAATTTTCTCGTGCTGAGATCCTTCGAGAAGGTCACGAGGGCTGCAAAACCCGTGACAGGGAATTGTGGGGGCAAGGCTGAGTGCGTGGGTTCAGTTTTGGTTTGAACGTGTAACTTTGTGGACTTTCTTTTTTTGTGCTGTGTAATGTCTTCTTGGAACATATGAACGTTATAGTTGTACTGTGTGATGTCTTCGTGGAACATATGAACGTTATAGTTGTACTGTGTGATGTCTTCGTGGAATATATGAACGTTATAGTTGTACTGTGTGATGTCTTCGTGGAACATATGAACGTTATAGTTGTACTGTGTGATGTCTTCGTGGAACATATGAACGTTATAGTTGTACTGTGTGATGTCTTCGTGGAACATATGAACGTTATAGTTGTACTGTGTGATGTCTTCGTGGAACATATGAACGTTATAGTTGTACTGCAGTTGTACGTATGAATGGACTGGCCACATGGCAGGGATAACCAGCCGGCAGTCAGATTTAATGTTATTTTCATCAACATTATCATCCTTCCATCAATAAATGTTCAGAGTCACGGCTACCCAGGATTTACTTGACTATCTGTACCAGTTGTCGTCAACGTGAGGTTTTGAAGAGCCTGGATGAGAAGTATGTCTGGAACAGTGTTTAACTAATCCAGCAAGTGAGAGTGAGAGCTGGAATTCTGTGTAACCTCAACTCACGAGGATCAAGATGAAAGTCTGCCCTGTTATTCACGTGCGTAACGTGATCACTACGATACGATACGGCCTAAGTAAAGCCCCATTAACACACTGTACACACCAACAGTACAGACAGAAAGAACAAGACCACGAAAAAATCATGTTATAGAGGGACGAGGTATCAGTGGCTCTTCTTCTAAGTCTGATCAGTCTGAAGTTTCGGGGAGTGTGTGTGTGTGTGTGTGTGTGTGTGTGTGTGTGTGTGTGTGTGTGTGTGTGTGTGTGTGGTGTGTGTGTGTGTGTGTGGTGTGTGTGTGTGTTGTGTGTGTGTGTGTGTGTTGTGTGTGTGTGTGGTGTGTGTGTGTGTGTGTGTGTGTGTGTGTGTGTGTGTGTGTGTGTGTGTGTGTGTGTGTGTGTGTGTGTGTGTGTGTGTGTGTGTGTGAGTGAGTAAGGGAAATGGTAAGGGGAGTGAGGGACTTATGAGATAGGTTATTAAGTAATTAAAGTCTTCCAATGGTACAAACGTACTGTGAACCCCAAACCATATTTTTTTAAAATAATATCTGAAACAACCATCCCGGTTCCCGGGTCCTTGTTAACCAACAGTTAAACCAACAGATATTATGTCTGCTCTGCAGTCTGTGCTTGTTATTTTTATTATTAATGAATATGATTATGAAAATATGCAGTAAAGAAAATAGTAAGATCGAATAGCGACAGAGAAAAGTAGGTCGAAAAAAGGAAGAGAACAAGACGCGGACAAAAGTAAACATTGGAAACAGTGAATAGAAAAAGCAGTGACTGGATGTTGACACGAGTAAACAAAATAGAAAAGACGAATAGAAAAGGCAGACACAATGAAAAGCGAGAACGCAATAAACCTCCGAATGAAATAGCAAGATAATGACTTAGGTAAATAACAATTATATAGACGGAGTTGACACCTGACACGCGTTGTGATGCGATTGCACACGGTTTTTAAATAAAAGAGTGACCAACTCGGCCAGCTGACCAAGTAAATATTTAAAAGCGTGGCCTATGGGACAATTGACTTACGACATATAAGTCACCGGTCAGTTTGAATGACGGACAATCAGAACGCTTATGGGAACCAGTGGACATCTGAAGGGTGGAGCCAAAATACTTATTGATTAATCCACCAAGCTGCACTTGAAGATAAAAAGGAGTCAGGAGACCCCCAAAAAAAAAGGGACGAAGAAAGAAGGGGAGCAGGACGAAGAAAGAAAAGGAAACAAGTAGTAAAGAACGAGGAAGAAGAAGAGACAGGAGAGGGAGCCCGAAGACGGGGGGACGGAACGAAGAAGAAAGAAGAGGAACCAAGTAGTAAAGAACGAGGAAGAAGAAGAGACAGAGGAGGGGTCCCGAAGACGGAAGAACTGACGAACGAAGAACCAAGAGGAATCAAGTAGGGAGAACGAGGAGGAACCAAGTAAGGGAACGATGAAGAAGAAGAGACAGAGGACGGAGTCCCAAAGACGGAGGAACAAGGACGGTCAGTGAACTGGGTCCGGTCCAGATAAGAGAAGAAGAGAAGGACAGACAATCAGAGAAGAACAGCAGAAGAAGAACACACACCAGAGAAGACGCGAGAGAGAAAGAAGAAATAGGTAACGACAGTTGGAATAGATGGACAATTAGAGAAATAGATATTCAGGAAAGCAGTTTTGAAGAAGTAGTTTTAGAACAGATTGAAGCTGCGTTTCAAGTGATTCGAGGATTATAAATATTTGTTACTTTGAAACTTCGAGTACAGTGATTTAGTCGTGTAACTGATTGACCACTTGTTGCAGATCGAATATAGTACACACTTTAGAATTGTCCTCTTATCAAATGTGTCGAATAGTGTGAAATAGAAGAACATTGAGAAATGCCGCATGTAGAATATGATAGTTTGATATTGATGTGCTTCAACGACGAGACTAACGAACATTATGTCATATTGCACCTTAGTACAAGAAATGTTGTGAATTCTAAGTCGAATATCTTATTTGTCAGAATTAAATGAAATATGTAGAGAGCATCATCGGACTTCCTCTGATTATAGATGTGTAGTGCTTGTGAAACCTAATCTAAACAATAGATAACTGGATGTGTGTGAAGATATCCTCAGAAATATTCAGCAATATCATCGATAAAGGTGGCAGATTACAAAGCATATTAATAAGAAAAATTACAAGACAGAAGAACACTACCTCAAAATGACATTGTTGTATCATTTATCATATGTTATTATGTTTGATTTACTTTGAATTTTCCGTGATTTGTTCATCCACTGGTCCCCCATTATTGATTAATAACGTCTTGATGTCATGCTGATTGTCAGTGCCAGTTTATATGCTGTTGCTGTGATTAATTATGAGATGATCAAATTTGGTGTATTAATGATTCAGACTTAGTGATTTGTTTTGCGTGCCACGTGTGTTTTTGTATTGCAATGTCATATGCTTGTGCAGAATTTAAATCCCTATTGGCATACAATAGGCCAAGGAAGGGGGAACATGGGTTGGTGGTGTACTAGGGGAGACGGAGCCTCTAGTACTGTAGTACCTGATCTGGTGGTGAAATAGGGGAAATAAATCTGTCAGCTAGTGCTGTAGTACTTGAGCTGGTGGTGTAATAGGGGAGATAAATCTGTCCTCTAGTACCGTAGTACCTGAGGTGGTGGTGTAATACGGGAGATAAATCTGTCCTCTAGTACTGTAGTACCTTAGCTGGTGGTGTAATTCATTCATTCATTCACTCATTCATTCATTCATTCATTTGCATGTCCCCTGCGGAACTTTGCCTCCCTAACAGCACTCCTGTAGGCCTCTCGGTTGTAAGCAAGATGGCCTGCTGCTGATGCATCCATTTGCAGATCATCAACGATGTCTTGTAGCCATCTTCGCCTTGGTCTTTCTCTCTTTCTTTTTCCCATTATTCACCCTTCCAAGACGGTTTTCTGTAAATTATCATGACGTTTAGTGTGTCCAAAATATTTAAGTGTTCTCTCTTTAATCCTCTTTACTAGCCAGTCTTCTTCAATATTAAGTTCTCGTAGTATGGATATATTTGTTCTTTTTTTGTGTCCATGATATTTGAAGAACTCTTCTGTAGCATTTACATTCAAAGACATTTATGTATTTCTCAGCTGTTGTGTTAAGTGTCCAGGTCTCACAGGCATATGTTGCGATGGGAAAGATGCCTGCCCTTAAAAATCTTCTTTTTGTAGTTCTGTCTGTTCCTCTCCACAGATTCTTTAGTTGTTTTACTTTCAAAAGAGCGATAGATATCCTCCTTTTAATTTCCATCATTGTATCTCCATTATTAGTTATTAGTGATCCAAGATATTTAAAACTCTCCACTTCTTCCAGTTTTTCATCATTGATATATATTTCAGCTGCCTTGTGTGTTTTGTCAGTTGTCATCAATTTAGTTTTCTTCGCATTAAGATAGAGGTTTTGTTTTCACTATTCTTACGTACTGACATAATTAGTTTTTCCATTCCTTTTTCGTGTCGTGGACAGTAATACTATGTCATCAGCATACCTAATCTCTGGTATTTCATAACCTCCAATTATTATGCCATCGTAATATTCGTTGTCTACATCTTCTCTAACAATCTTCATTATATTTTCAGTATACAAATTAAATAAGTAAGGTAACAATATGCACCCTCACGGGCCCCTTGTTTTATGTCAAATCAAGTTGTTGTTTCACCATTTATTCTTACTGCTGCTTGTTGGTCTAGTTATAGCAGTGATGTCTCTTCTTCTTCTTCGTTCGTATTGTCTGTCTATATCTGCAGTCCTGTCTCTTGGATAAATTTCACTGTTTTTTGTAACTCATGTATGGAACCGTAGAGCTTATCTTCTTTAGTGGTTTCACTGGGCCAGTAATTATTTCTCAGTGTCTCGTAGTTGATGCAGTTCTGGAGGATATGTTCCACAGTTTGGGGCACCTAGGCACATGTACATAGATTAGTAGTACCAACCTTAAACTTTGTATACATATGACTTCGGAGTCGGCTGTGTCCTGCTCGGAGACGGAAGATGGTGACTTGTTCCTTTCTGTTTAGCATGTGATAGTCATCATGTGGTGGTTTTTGTGGCTTCCTGTAGGTTTTTATCATGCTTTCCTTCTGATTATAGGTGATTGGTATGTCTGGTTGCTCCATTTCAGTGCCCTCTTTAGCCAGATGGTCAGCTTTCTCATTGCCTGGTATCCCACAGTGGGAGGGAATCCATTGCAAAGTGACTCCATATTGTAAGCCAATTTTTGACAAGGCATCCTTAAGGTCTGGTAGTTTGTTGCTCTGAAGAGTTTCCAGTACTGATCTTGCATCTGTGAGAATTACTACAGGACATGTATCAATTCTGGAGTCTGACAGTTTTTCAACTGCAGCAATAATTGCCCTAACTTCTGCATCAAAGTTGTTGCAGTATTTACCAGTGGGTATGGAAATCTTGTCAATGGTGTTGTTTGGATATTCAATATATGCTCCTGCCCCTCCATTCTTTATGGCATTATGTGCAGATCCATCTGTATACACACGTATCCAGGTGTCACATGGATATTTGTCATCTAGAACACTAAGTGTGGCTGTTGATCTTACAAGACTGCTCTGCATCTCACCATTTTGCTCACCTTTCACTTCAGTCTGAATAGTTATTTGTGTATAATCTGCTTCTTTCCATGGTGTATGCTCTGGTACAGATGATAATGGAGCGACTACAGTTGGAAGGTCAGGTATCAGCTTACGCATACGCTTGGCCTGATGAATGAAGCTGCTTCTTTTAAGCCGTCCTAATGCCAAATTATTGAATCTCTCCTTCAGGGGATGGCTTACAGAGCTAAGGAATTTTTCTCCCATGGTCATGACCTTTGTGTCTCTACGTTCCTTTAGCGGTTGAACACCAACTATTTTCTGCATTTCTACTATTGGTGTGGACCTCATGGCACCTGTGATAATCCGTAGTGACTGATTTTGAACCTTGTCTAGATTATGCAGCGTAGTGTTTGATGCTGTGCACCAAGATGTTGAGCCATATTCTAAATGTGGTAGAATACTTTGCTGATATACATTCTTGAGGATTCTTTCACTAGCTCCCCATGTGGTTCCACTCAATTTTCTTAATATGGCTAGTTTTCTTCTGGCTTTTGCATCTGCACTGTTGATGTGTTGCTTCCACGTCAGTTTTGAGTCAAGAGTCACTCCTAAGTAAGTGGGTTGGTTGTCCATCCTTAAGGGTATTTCATTTACAAAGATCTTACCTGCTTTCTGTTTAGATGAGAGGGTGAACAGAGTGGTACTTGATTTCTCTGTGTTGATACTTACACATAGCAGTGATGTTAATTGTATCAAATGTGTTGGAAATCTCATTTTTTTCCATTATTTCCCAAAGTTTCTGGTGTTGTACACAATCAAATGCCTTTGAGTAGTCTATAAAGGCTAAATATAGATTCACATTAAACTCTCTGCATTTCTCTATTATTAATCTTACATTGAATATATGATCTCTTGATCCTCTTCCTTGCCTGAAACCAGCTTGGATCATATTGACTTCTATTTTCTTACGAAAATACCCATTATGATTTTTAACAGAATTTTACTGGCATAACCAATCAGGGCAACAGTTCTGTAGTTTGTGCATAATTTCAGGTTACCCTTTTTTGGCAGTGGTATGAATATAGTTCTTTTCCATTCTTTTAGCCAAATACCTGAATGCCATATCTTTTTACATAGTGCATGATAGATTGTTGCACATTCCTTTCCTCCTGCTTTAATAAAGCAGCTGTTATCTCATCACAGTCATCTTAAACTGCTCTTACAGACACCGAATACAATTAATTGTTTTCTGAATAGTCCCGAAAATTTTGTTTAGTAGATAGTCATTTATAATGTATGTAGTTACTTCTATACTGAGTGAATATTTAAGAGTGAAATGTAAATGTTATATTTTACTTTATGTCTCTCAGCTTCAATGTTAATTATGTTTGTTACATGAACAGCATATTTGTAGAATGTCTGGAATAGAGTGAAAGATGTAAGATAAAGGGCAGAATGTCAGACGGTCCTGCGTGCCCAATTCTTAACCCTTTTGAAATAAAGATCAATCAATCAGTCAATCACATCCTGGTGATTTACCATTTTTTCAGATTCTTTATTGCCCATAAAATTCTTCTGTTGTCGGTTCGGGTTCTTTCTCCTCCAACAACAGTTCACACTGTTGATTTCGGCTTTCACATTCAGTTGTTTCACACATTCCTCTGCAGTATTCCTTCAATCTTTCTAAAATTTCCTCTGTCTCTGTCAAGGATTCCCCATCTCATCACAAATTGCATTTAGCTTAGGTGTGACGTTTCTCGTCAATGTCTTCATTTCTTTAAATATTTCACTATCTCTTCCACACTTCTGATGTTCTTCTATTCTTTCACAATAATCTTGTATGTATTGTTTTTTGTCTTTTCTTATGTTTCTTCGTACTTCTTTTGTTAAAGTTTTATATTTCTCTTTGTTGTTGTTTGTCACTTTCCATTGCGTCTTCATTTCTCTACGTTGTTTTATCAGTTCTAGTGTACCTGCTGTAATCCGTCCATTCTTTTGTGTTTCCTTTACTGGAACAATGTCCTTAGCTGTTGTTAGTAAGATATCTCTGGCCTGTGTAGCCAATTCATCTGGTATCATTTCTTCCTGTACAGCCATCAGGATTTCGGAGCGGTTCTTCACTTCTATACCGTATTGTTGATGTGTAATAGGGGAGAGAGATCTGTCCCCTAATACTGTAGTAACTGACTTGGTGGTGTAGTAGGGGAAACAAATCCCTATTGGCATACAATAGGCCAAGGAAGGGGGAACATGTAGTACCTGAGTTAGTGGTGCAATAGGGGAGATAAATCTGTCCTCTAGTACTTAAGTACACCAAGGGGATTGTCGGTCTTTGAACCATTTTCATAAAAATATTACTCCCAATACTGATAACATGTAAACATGCACGAACAAGTTTTACAACAGCATGGTAATGACCAATCTACACAAATGAATGATATTTCCAGAACTTTTTTTTAAAAATTACAATGACCCAAAGAAAACATAATAATCTGTAAACAGGAAGAAAGTTTCAATTTTACAATATATAAAAGTACAAAAATATATGTAGAGCATAAATATGCTTTTACATGCTATACATTTATATGCAATATGTTACTGAAAACGGGAATTATGTGTCATTTGGTAGACATTATAGTCTACCTGTCCATGTGTTCTCTTCTAAAAGGTCAGCACAAATCAGTATTACAGTCAAAAACCTTAATCCTCATCTTAAAAAAAAAAAAATCAAGAACATGAAAAGTACCAGGACATCTAGTTCTGTTCTGATTCTAAGTGCTTTCTCTAAGTCAGTGGTTCCCAGCCTGTGTTTCGCCGAATACACGTGGTTCTCACAGCATGATCAGATGTTTCACGACTGCTTTATTGAACTGATATTACATGCTATCCATTGAATAGAAACACTTAATCATTCATGTCATTGTTTTAGCATATGTAAGACATCTGCAGTGTGTATGAAGTTGAAAAATGCTGCTTAAGTGTAAAAATGGTGAGAACCACTGCTAAATTTTGGGCAAAATATCATGTGAGGCGGAAAGGAGGGCCAAAACTGTCGACAAAAGACTAAAAGCTGAAGGAAATTTGATCTTGCAACACAAACATTGTTTGCTATCAGTTATGCAGGTTCAATATTGTTTGACTCAGCCATGACAGGGATTTTCATCAAAATGTTCTCGTTAAGTTACAGGACAGCAAACTTCTTCTTTCTTCACAATCATCTTCTAAGATGAAAATGCTGATAAAAATTTCTTCCTTCTCTTTTTCTTCATTTCTCCCACGAAACTGCGAGCTTGTGTTCTTTGCAGCCGATGTGGAGAGGACGTTGAGACACAGCGTGGTATCAGTTTGGGGAACGGGTTATGGTGGCAATTTTTTTTTTGTCCCGGAGAAGAGCTAAAAAAAAAAGAGGCAAGGGGTATACAGTAAGTCTTTAGCAGACTTCACCGCCATTGTGACTATGGCGACCCTTGTCCAGTTAGCCAGGCTAGGTCAGAGGAGAAGTGGGACACGGTCAGCTATGGTTCGCTAACCCTGACGCCAGCATGTCAGCTGTTGACCGCTGACTGCAAATCGGACAGCGTTGTCATCGCCATCGTTATATACACACACATATATATATATATATATATATATATATATATATATATATATATATATATGCAACTATAAAATTTGAGATAAGGGATGGGTTTGTTGTCCTATGGAAACCCCAGGTACCAATTTTGTGGAGTTGGGTTGACCCAAGTGTCGGTTGTTTCGAGGAAAAAAAAATTCCATCACAGTGGGAAATAGAACACGGGATCGTAAATATATTCAACTTTACATCGAGTTACGGTGGAGGTGAATATGTTGTCCAATGTAGCTGTCAGCGACCCATATCTGGCTGCTTGCGTCATGCTAGTGAACCATAGTCGATCAATACTTTGTCCCAATTCTCCTCATGAAAAAAAAATAGCCGCCGTAACGCAATCCCCATTTCTTCACCGCATCAGCTGCAAAGAACATCTGCCTGCAGCTCAAAGGAAATAGTCCAAGAACAAGATAAAAAATTATTACATTACATTCTTTTGAATGTAGTCCTGTCAATATAACAGCACACACAAAAGGTTCTTTGCGGACTCTGCTGGCGTAAGTTAGACACATCATGAGAGTGGAATAAATTTCTATTTGAAGGAGACTGTTGATGTTTTCACTCATGACACTGTTCACAGAAATGGGCTGTAGAAATGGCTACCAGCTCTTTCTGTAGATTTAGAACAAAAGGACGCCAGGCCGTGATGTTTGACCTCGTCACCTTCTGTTAATGCGGGTGAAAATGAAGCAAAATACTAGTACTAACACCACATCCAACATGTTCTATGGGATGATGAGGTTGCGTTTGGGCTTTAGCTTTTCATGTATATTGATTCTGAAAGAGGCTGCATGTTTTTAAAAACTAACTCTTGACTTAGACATTTTGTACTATTGTACGTCATAAAGTCAAGGAACAAAAATAGATGTTCTGCAACGCAGTTCGTGAAATAAAAGTAGCAATAAAAATAGAACTTCCGAAACATTCCACTTCGTGAAATCACTTCTTTAAAAAAAAAGGCGATTTGAAATGCATTTCACTACTGAAAATCTAGTCATTAAAAACAAACAGTTTGAGAAATTCTAACAAATGATGTGAGACAAAAATAGTCACGAGGAAACGCAGGCCCATCATGTCATATTGACATGGTTTATAAAAGAGCAGTAAATGTAATAAATGATGTTTATAGGAAAAGTAACTTTTTCTTGTGCGCTGGAGCAAAACTGGCGGTGAGTGCGTTGTCTGACACTTTACAGCTGGGCTGTTGTGTCTGCTCCTGTCGGACCGACAAACTGGTCTTCCATGTGGTTTACTTTTAGAAGCAGCTGTGCCTTCCTATTCAATCCCCGTTCATTCAACTGGACTTCTGGGAGGGGGAGGGGGTAGGGGCAGAACAGGGGTTTGATCACCTGTGGTTAAGGAATGCTGGCTGTAGGCAGTCAACTATGAGTCGCTGCACATTATCTGAGTCCGCCCAAGTACTTTGTCTTCGGTACAGAGAAAACTAAAACTGCAGGGCGTCAATATGAGAAACATTATCTTGTAAGGAATTTGTCAAGAAATTAACATGTAAACGAACGGTTAAAACCTTGGAATGTAATCAGTATAGAATGAATGCACAATGACAATAAGTATATGTATAAATGAAATAAACTATAAATCACACTTCTATATTATATGTTGTAAAGAGTTATAAAAGTTATGGTAGTTATCTAAGCTGAAAGGTTATCGAAAGAAAGCTGCTGTAAGAGTTTGTTGGCTACACTGGTAAGTCTGTCTTCATAGTTTTGAAGCAGCAGAAGACAGACAAAGATCAAGATGACACCTGTCATGTTATGTGGCGGCAACCCTGTCACGAACGGCTCCTGTGAAAGCACATTCTGCTTCGACTTTCCAGGTAATTCCAGTTCTCTCTCGAACATCGAATGAAAAAGCAGCCAGTGTATCCCTGACAGATCTTGCTGTGCTGTTACTTGTCCTTTTGATGTTGATGTTAGTGAAATCTTTTCTCAGCTTCTTGACAACTTCGGCCACGTCGTCGGTGACTGTGTGAATTATCTCGTTCTTCTTGTCCAGAATTCTCACGGTTATTCGCCCCGTCAGAAGTGCCCTGCAGGTGAAGTTCCCTAAGAAAATCGTTATAAAAGATATATATATATATATATATATATATTAGTATTTAACTAGTTTAAGACGATATATACATATTTTTTAAAATGTAGTACACATTGTAGAACTTAGATCTATCAGTGATATAATTAAAAGTAATTTGCATATCTCAATGATGTACTTAAAATGTAATTTGCATTTTTACATCTAAGCGTCAATTTCAATTCAGAACTAAGCACAAACGCAATAGCTTCCATCTTTTTCTTCCAATCCTCTACTCTGTTTCTTCCCACAGAAATAGACCTGATCCTTGTACATACATCATCCCTCTAGAATGATTGTTTTACTACACAATTTGTTACAAAGTCTTTTTTTTCTGAAGTCTTTTTTCACTGCACTGCAGACATCATTTGCCTTTGGCATACATGTTTATTTTCTTCTGTACATTATCATTGTCAGTGATATTGTAGTTGTGTTCCCTTTTCTGGATTTGTGGTCTGAAACAGACCTCGTTGAAATAGGGCTTGTCTTTCTTGTGTGACAAGACGGATTTAGTCTGAATAATGTTTACTGGTCTCTGTTTATTTATTTATTTTCTTTCTTCAAATAACATGCTGTTGTGAAGCGATGGAGACATGGGATTTACTATGCTAAACTGATCATCAGAACTATCGTGAAGCTATGGAGACATGAGATTTACTATGTTAAACTGATCATCAGAACTATCGTGAAGCTATGGAGACATGAGATTTACTATGTTAAACTGATCATCAGAACTATCGTGAAGCTATGGAGACATGAGATTTACTATGATAAACTGATCATCAGAGCTACTGTGAAACGACGGAGACATGGGATTTACCATGATAAACTAATCATCGGAAGTGAACAGGATTTAAAAAAAATATATAGTGATGGCATCATGGCATCTGAATACCAACATCTCAATCGGAGAAACACAAGTTCGAATTATGTAAGAATCCAGGTTCTCTGGTGCCGTGGCGACTGCTTTGGGTAAACATCAATACATCTTGACAAAATTATATATAAAACACAATAAAAAACTAGTACATACGCTAGTAATTGATTTATTATCAGCTATCAATATAACATAATATAAATTCAAGTTTTATTCTATGACAGAACACAGCAGTCGTATTTACCGCTAAGCAACGTTTTAATTGTCTCTAACAATCGTCTTTACCGCTAAGCAACGTTTTAATTGTCTCTAACAATCGTCTTTACCGCTAAGAAACGTTTTAATTGTCTCTAACAATCGTCTTTACCGCTAAGAAACGTTTTAATTGTCTCTAACAATCGTCTTTACAGCTAAGAAACGTTTTAATTGTCTCTAACAATCGTCTTTACCGCTAAGCAACGTTTTAATTGTCTCTAACAATCGTCTTTACCGCTAAGAAACGTTTTAATTGTCTCTAACAATCGTCTTTACAGCTAAGAAACGTTTTAATTGTCTCTAACAATCGTCTTTACCGCTAAGAAACGTTTTAACTGTCTCTAACAATCGTCTTTACAGCTAAGAAACGTTTTAATTGTCTCTAACAATCGTCTTTACAGCTAAGAAACGTTTTAATTGTCTCTAACAATCGTCTTTACCGCTAAGAAACGTTTTAACTGTCTCTAACAATCGTCTTTACCGATAAGAAACGTTTTAATTGTCTTTTCCTTAATTACTGAACAGTGGATCGTTCCCTTTTCTCCCCCTTCCCACCCCCCCCCCCCCCCATTTTTAAGCAGATATACATTTTTCAAATTGCTGATAAACATTTCTTTATGCCAAAATAACTTAAAACCCGCACACGAAAGCTACTGCCAGTTACTATAGATTTGTACAGACGATAAATGTGTAACAAACATTATCATGTGCATTTACCTCTGGATCTGTCTTCCTCATGGGTGGTAATAATTGTCCCTAGATGCCCCGTTGGAACAGAAGTTTCCAGTCTAAGAGTGTCATCAATTTCCCGTTCCATTTTGAAATCTTTGTTGAGGTCCAAATCAAAACTTTCACCAAAAAGCCCTCTTTCTTCTCCTGAAAGATTTAGAACATCTTTAAGAGAGAGCTGTGGTCGAAGTCCCAGACCAGAAGTATTGCCTTCTTTCCACATCAGCGAGAACATTGCCTTTCTCTTCGTGGTGTAAGTTCTTGTCGTTTTTATCTCCGCTTTTGTATTCGTGTAATCCACAGACACCGGCGGGTCAATGAAGACTTCTTTCATTGGGTACAGTTCTGGTTCCAACAGATGAAGCCTGGCATGCGCCCATTCCACTTCAAGACGCGAGTTTTCAAAGTCACGACTGGTTCCAGTGGTCAAAAACCTCTTGACCCGTACATTTTTTAAAGGCCCTCTAAGAGACTTCAAATGCGAAACCCAGGCATGCATATGTAGCATTGTGTCGAACTCCAGCTGATTGCTACTTTGATATAATGCACTTGCTGCCATTCTTGAAAGCTCGGACGACTAACAGTCGAGAACGTAAGCCAGTACTTCTTCAGCTTAGAAATCGGTGTACGGTATTTATACCATTTTATGACGAAATCGATACTCAAACTCACCGAAACCGATCCCGAAACTCAAACCGAAAAACCCGTGCTAGGAAAGAGGGCACGCATGACTAGACATGATTCAATTCTGTTTTGTTTTTTTTTTTCAACCTCTTTTTCAACGCCTCTTTTAACCCCAACATAAAACTTTTGTTTCTTGTTCTTTTCGTTATTACATTAAAAACATTCTTTTCAGTTTATAATATTAAAATAAAACCAACCCGCCTCAAGTTGCAGAAAACGCCTGATACTAAAAATAGACTTTTTTGCTTATCATGTGGGTATATTTAAATATGACACACTTTGACTGACTGTTCTAAATAAAGATCTTTCTACATGCTTGCTTCAGGTAAGAATATGAATATATATATATATATATATATATAGTTTTGCATGTCTTTTATTATTTTATTTTTATCATTACACCCCTCCCCCCGTATTTTCTCAAACGTGTATATTCAGTGAGCTGTAGGTTTTCAACTTAAAGAGTCCGCAGACCCTTGGGATCTTTTGTGTGGGTGGTGGGGGAGGGGGAACAGGGACGGAACAGCTAGTCAGAATAACTAATGTTTTTAATTTTATACCAAGTAGCAGAGAGCGTAGGTAGGGAATTTAATTATCATTGGCTTCAGGTTTCCGGTACTTCATCTTCTGTAAAGGAATACAAATATTGTTTTTATGGGGGAAATCCCCTCCGCTCAACACCTCAGTTCTAAAAATAAGATCGTCAAGGGTATTTCCCACAAGAAGAAAGTGACTTTAAAAAAATCACAGTGGTGCCCATAAACAATGGAAATTAACAGAAAGCACAGGAAGACAATGAAGAGAATGTAAAGACTTAACATAGATAATTTAGAGTATTTGTCTGTAGCTTCCACTAAAGTAAAAGCGATTTGCGCGGAAAATGTATTTCTACACGCGTGTAGAGGGCACGTTTTGTGTCACTGTGACCCCGTGCAAGTGTAGATCTGTGACGCTTTTAATACTGGAATAATTTGATGTTGGTATGAAGTAAATACACGGGATCTTTCTTTCTTTCTTTCTTTTCCTATCTTTCTGTCCTTTCTTTCTTTCTTTCTTTCATTCTTTTTTTCTTTCTTTCTTTTGTGTTCTTGCGCTCTAATATCTGGTAGTGCTCCAGAAATTCGGGACTGAATTTTATCTATTAAATTACACATTAACAGCTGAGTATACTCTAACTCTAGTGTGCTTCACATTGCTGGAAGCGATTCTGTAATTCTAGAGAAAGGGTGACTGCAGCGTGACAACTGCAGGGGTCTCCATGATTTGACTGCAGCGTGACAACTGCGGGGGTCTCCATGATTTGACTGCAGCGTGACAACTGCGGGGGTCTCCATGATTTGACTGCAGCGTGACAACTGCGGGGGTCTCCATGATTTGACTGCAGCGTGACAACTGCGGAGGTCTCCATGATTTGACTGCGGCGTGACAGCTGCGGGGGTCTCCATGATTTGACTGCGGCGTGACAGCTGCGGGGGTCTCCATGATTTGACTGCAGCGTGACAACTGCGGGGGTCTCCATGATTTGACTGCAGCGTGACAACTGCGGGGGTCTCCATGATTTGACTGCGGCGTGACAGCTGCTGGTTTGCATGGCTCGGCAGCAGCACGAGAATTGTCCGTCTCAGTGGTTTGACATGGACGTGACAGTTGTGGGTCTTCACCATTTGACTCCGTCGTAACAATTGTCGGTCTTCACGGTTTAACTGGCATCCACTTTTTTACTGGGGCGTGACAAGTGCTGGCATCCACTTTTTTACTGGGACATGACAAGTGCTGGCTTCCACTTTTTTACTGGGGCGTGACAAGTGCTGGCATCCACTTTTTTACTGGGGCATGACAAGTGCTGGCATCCACTTTTTTTTTTTATTGCGGCGTGACGGTTGCCGGTCACCAGGCTCACTGACTTTGCATGATACTCTAGTTCTCTATTAGATGCAGTTGAATTCAAGTGCCATGGCGTAGGCGATCATTTCTCTCCACAGTTCCCTGTCTTTAGACTTGATTATGAGATCCGCCGGTGACTTTCTTCCTAGCCACACTGACAGCCCATCCAGTAACTTCTCTCTGTCTTTCACTATCTCTTCTTCCTTCAGTTTTTTTCCACTTGCCACAGTGTGTTCTAATTTTCATCCTCTCAGGAAATGTCCTATAAATCTCGCTTGTCTGCCTCTGATCTTTGCTGTAATTTGCTTTTTAACTCCAGCCTCTTTTAAGACTTCTTCATTGGTTTTCTTGGCTGTCCATGATACCTTCAACATCCTTCTTATAAACCACATCTCCATGGCCTCCGTTTCTCACTGTACTCTCTTATTCATAGACCATGATTCACACCCATAAAACAGAACTGGCTCGATGTAACATTTAAGTACTCGGAATCTTGTTTTCATTGATAAGGATCTGTCGCACAAGATGTTTCTCATTTTCTGGAATGCTGACTTGGCCTGAGCACGTCTCAGATGCACATCTCCAAATTTATGCATTGACATTCTTCCCCCTCCCCTCCCCCCCCCCAAAGAAGTTCTTTCTCATGTTACACAGCTGTACCCTTCTATAACCTATATTTCCTCCTTTCTTAATATTGGCCATCGTCTTGTATGTTTTGGCATAAATGAAGCGACAGCCGTGTTGCTCAATAAAGCTGCTCATATCTTTCAAACATTAATTTAGCCGTTAATAAAGTTCGAGTTGATTTTAATTCTTAGACCACCGAACAACGCCAGCCTGCCTTCTTCTTCTTCTGCCTTCGAGGTTGTTGGTCACATCAAATCCTAATCCATGTCGACGTGGCAAAGCCCACAGTCATCTCCAGATTCTGATAGAAGCCCCAAAGCTTTTGCCCCCCAAGCTTGTGTCCTCTGGCCGTGTCTCACGCCTCAGGTCCGCATGGTTTGGTCGCCAGCCTACATAGGAACATGTTTTTAAAAAGTAGTATTCATTACACCCATTATATTTAACCGGGATATGACGCGTTCTTATTTTTACCTTTACCTTACTTTACTGTATCAATGCTCTACTACCGCGAAGTGTCTAGGAAAGATGCTGTTGGCGTTTTGGGGCTAAATGGGTGACCCCAGCGACGGTCATGTCATAATTACCGAGTGCCACTGATACCACCTATCCGTCTCTTTCTGGGTCTTCATTTTGATCTGTGTCCTGTAGTTCTTTAGCTGAAGGCTCTCGCGGCTGGCCGAGAGTGTGTCATTCTCATGATATGGCCGAACCACTTGATTCTTTGCTTCTCTGTGTGTCGTAGACATGATGTAGTTCATAGCACCTGTTTTATGGTGTCATTTCTTAGCTTGTCAGACATGGAGACGTTTGCTCATTTCCTAAGACATCTCATTTTACATGCGATTATTTTATTTTGTTGTTTCTTGGTAAGTGCTTATGTCTGGCACTGATAGCACAACGTTTTTTTTAAAAAATGTTATTAGTGTTCTCTTAGTTTCAAGTGGTATGTTGGACTGCGTAAGCTGGGGGGATATCTGGTAATCAACAGCATTGTCTTCTAACATCAGTTTCTTTTCCAAGCTTCTCATCTTCTGTAAACATGCATCCAAGATACTTGAATTCTTTTAATTTTTGTATTTCGCTGTCTTCAGACTTTACATTCAATGGGCCAGGCATTCTGCTAACGTTCATGGTCTCGTTTTGGCCTTTACCGGCCGTTAAAGATCCCAAACTCTCACGTGTGAAGCAGAATCGCGGCCGGAGCAGTTTAAATGGTTCACGGTGACCCAATGATAAAATGGTTTAGGTACTGTCGGGTTTTGTGACCTATATCCCCCATTACTACTCGGAGGATTGACCTTGTTTACGTTAGTGGGTCTACTCTTCTTTGGGGCCTGCGTCCGCTGTGGTCGAGACAAGTGTTTCCCAAACTGTTCACACCCAAGGACAACTTTCCCCACATTTAAGTTGCGGATCAGCATTTCTCATATCGTGACGCCACAAACCTGCAACTGTCTTTACCACTTCTATATCGCAGCCACGGACCGCGTGTGGGTTAATCTTCTTTATAAATCGGAAAACTAGTACTTGAGATCCTACAGGATTGTGCCTTTGTGATGTACAAATAATAATAATAAGCAAAAAGATTTTTAAAAAGACAGGGTATTTGGATAGCGGTGATAAAAGAATGCTCACTTGAGCAGAAATGAGATATCTTTTTGCCTTCTGAAAGGCACACGATGATGATATCTGCAGTACGGACGTTTTCTTGTCTCCAATAACTATTTTAAGATCATTACATATGCTCCACCGACCCTGAAACGTAAATGAAGGGAATTCCTTCTGCCGGCACTTTCAAGTTGAATCAGTAGATGTAACGCTAGAACAATCTGACCGGGTATTCCCGCAAACTCCGTGGTACGAAGAGCAGGATTTCGTTTTGCTTACAGCTGTCATAAAAATAGACACTGCTTATACTCCACTGCGGAGAAACTCAAAATTGCAACAACAGACACGTCATGCCGTAGCGGTTTCGTTATTAGTACCCCTATTTTCCTTGACCTGTTTGCACGTGTCTGGATGGTATATCCCCCCACCCCCTTTTCTTTTCCAAGTTCAGACCGATTCGGGTACCCATTCCTATCACTGGGTTACCTCCAACATGGCTCGAACTATCAACCTCGCTACGACAGACGAATGTACTAACCGCTACGCAACTCAGATGCCGTACGAAGAACTTAAAAGACTAATTAAACTATCAACATGCTTAGTATTGATTTATTATACAGAAAAATACTCAGGGCTCGCAACTATGGGCACCTCACGTCAAAATAACGTCCCTTATAGAGATATATAGTGTCTGCAAATTTAGATCTACGCATGAAAGAATCAACCTGTAAAATTACATTTAGAAGCTTGATGTGTCCAGTGTTTTTTGTCATCTTTCAAATATCACCACCACCACCACCACCACCACAAAAAAAATTAGTTTCCTCTTCAGAGTTGTTTACCCATGGCTTGACTAGAAGAGGAAGTAAACTTTTTTTTTGTGTGTATGTGGTTGGTTGAGATTTGGTTTGCTCTCATTTGGTACCCCAGTAACAGGCCTAGCCTGGCTAACAGGGCAGGGATTGTCATAATTCCCACGGTGGTGGAGTCTGCTAAAGAAGTACTGCACACCCTCCCTGCTTTTTAGCTGCTCTCAGGGACTGAAAAGCCACCACAGCCTGCTCCCAAGCTGAAATGACGTTGTGCCTCAACATCTTCATAGCTTTGGCTGCAAAGAACACCAGCTCACAGTTCCAGGTAGACTGAGGAAGAAGATGAGACAGAGGATGAACACATACAAAAACACAACATAATGTATCAACCTCACAAAAAAAAACATGCTACATATGCCTCCCTCCCTTTTCTTTTTTGTGTTAATTTTTGCTTTCAACAACACTGTTAAACAGCTGACATAATGCTTATGGTTACAACTCTCACAGTTAAAAATTAACATACAGCAAAAATGCATGCTTATTTCAAAAACAAAAAAAAACACTTTTACTTGTATAGTTAGTGCTGTATGAAACTACATAACCAGTCACATTATTATGAAACTACATAACCATTCACACTATTATGAAACTACATAACCAGTCACACTATTATGAAACTACATAACCAGTCACATTATTATGAAACTACATAACCATTCACACTATTATGAAACTACATAACCAGTCACACTATTATGAAACTACATAACCAGTCACACTATATGAAACTACACAACCAGTCACACTATTACAAAACCACATAACCAGTCACACTATTTCAACTTTACACAACACTATCACACATTCAAGTCAGCACACAAAAATTATTTATTAAAAGATTTTGTATGTTTATGAATATACCTTTTTTCTTTTAAAATCATATACAGGCTATTAACAAGTATAGCAAAGATTTATGTATGTAACACATATCCAGGGCCAGTGGTTAAGTTATTTTGTGTCCTAGACAAGTCTAATGACATATGACCATGCCACCATCCTATTTTCCCCCACAAACAGACTTGATCCATACTTCCACCAAGAGCAAGTATCCCTCAACATTGTTCTGCTACTGAACTGTACTTATGACCCATCCTAGAAGGATCTCTACTAAAAGTTAACTTCCAGTGTCTAGATAACTCCCACACTCTCTCATCAACAATGACAGACTTCCTACTTTCTTCTTCCTCCGTTCACCTCACCCACCTCTCCCCCTTTGTCTGTCAGACCTAAACTAAAACTACTGAATGTATTACTCAGCAGCCTAACTAAACTTTATCAACCACCAGATCTGCCATACACATCCATATCAATGGAAACAAGATTCCGAGTACTTAGATGTTACATCGAGCCAATTCTGTTTTATGGGTGTGAAGCATGGTCTCTGAATAAGACAGTACGGCGAGAAATGGAGGTCATGGAGATGTGGTTTATAAGAAGGATGTTGAAGGTACCATGGACAGACAAGAAAACCAATGATGAAGTCTTCAGAGAGGCTGGAGTTAAAAAGCAAATTATAGCAAAGATCAGAGGCAGACAAGCGAGATTTATAGGGCATTTTCTGAGAAGATGAAAATTGGAACACATTGTGGCAATTGGAAAAATTGAGGGAAGAAGAGACAGAGGAAGACAGAGAGAGAAGTTAATGGATGGGCTGTCAGTGTGGTTAGGAAGAAAGTCACTGGCGGAGCTTATAATCAACACAAAAGACAGAGAATTGTGGAGAGGAATGATCGCCTATGCCATGAGGCGTGGCACTTAGAATTAGATTTGCTACTGTAATACTGGACATAATCTTTCACATTCACTTCTATAACTATCCCTCTGCTCATCACTAAAGCAAAACCTTTATCACAATACATCATCAGGTGCCATGCCAACTGGCATTGGCTATTATGCTCTCAAGAGTACACGATACTTCATGCAGGTCTTCAGCTCAGTTGGTGATCTCCTCTCACACCATCCCGTCAGACTGTCCAGTATCATTTCTCTTGGTCTTCCTCTTGATCTTCTTCCTTCTATTTTTCCTGCTGTTATAATATTTTCAATGCCCCCTCTTCTCATTGCATGTCCTATGAAAGTACATTGTCTATCTCGTATCTTTTTGACAAGTTTTTTTGTCTCTCCAGCTCTTCTCATACATTCTTCATTAGTTATTTTTGCTGTCCAGGGAATATGCAACATTCTTCTAATAAACCACATTTTTGTTGCTTCCAATGATTTTTATACAGACCTGCCTACTGTCCATGATTCACTTCCATATAACAAGATAGGTTCAATACAGCATTTTAGGACTCCTTTTCTAAGATTCATTGATAAGGATATGTTGGATAATATGTTTCTCATTCTCTGAAATGCAGTCTTTGCTTGGCCTTTTTTGTTCCTAATTTCTGTTCTGCATTTCTCATCTGAAGTTATTACTGCTCCAAGGTATTTGAATTTCTGCATCTGCTTTAGAAAAATTCCATTTAACTTTTATATTGCATGCTGGTGGATTCTGTTTCTTAGATATAACCATAGTCTCTGTCTTTTTGATGTTCAAAGTAAGGCCTTTCTATTCACTTTCTGTGGCCACTTTATCCAAGAGATTTTGCAGGTCTTGTTGTTTCTCAACTATCAATACTGTGTCATCAGCATACCGAAGGTTGTTAATATTGTATCCTCCAATTTTTATGCCTGGTTCTGTGATGATGGTTCTTAGAATATTCTTGTTGTACAGAGAAAAAAGGTTTGGAGATAGTACACATCCTTGTCGCACCCCTTGTTTTATAGATTGATATTTTCCAGTTCTATTTTCAACTCGAATTGCTGCTTTTTGCTGCCAGTATAGATGTTTTACAATCCTCAGGTCTTTGCCATCTATACTGATGTCTTCAAGCATTTTAATAATTTCATTATGTTTTACCTTGTCGAATGCTTTGGTGTAATCAATGAAGCATAAGTAGAGATCTTTCTGTACTTCTAAAGCTCTTTCTGTTAGTGTTCGTAAAGCATAAATGGCATTGTGTGTTCCCTTTCCTTCAACAAATCCAAACTGTTCATCTGCTATTTCCATTTTTATCTTTTTCCTTGTTCTCATAATGATTCTCAGAAGTAGCTTCGTTATGTGACATGAGAGGCTGATAGTCCAGTGGTCATCACATTCCTTTGCACCTGGTTTCTTTGGTAGTGCTATAAACATGGATTTAATCAGGTCGCTGGGAATATAACCACTGTTGTAAATGTCAATCAGTAACTTGGTTATTATTTTCATTCCTGTCTCCTCTAGTGCCTATATTTCTTCTATTGTTATATTATCCCATTATATCTCAATACAAAAAAACAAAAAAAACTAAACTGACGACAACTAACAAAACAAATATGGCAAATGAAATACATATCAATGAGGAGAAACTTGAAATGGTGGAGAGTTTTGATTATCTTGGATCAATACTAATAATGGAGATACAATGAGAGAAGCTAAAACAACTAAAGAAGCTGTGGAGAGTGACAGACAGACCTACAGAAATTTTTAAAGGTAAGAATCTTTCCCATTGCAACATATGCCTGTGAGACATGGACACTTAATTAAATGGCTGAGAAACACATAAGTGCCTTTGAATGTAAATGCTACAGAAGAGTCCTTCAAATATAATGGACACAAAAGTGAACAAATATATCCATACTATAAGGGTCTAATACTGAAGAAAGTTGGTTAGTAAAGAAGATTACTCAGAGACAGAGTTGGAAAGGTACATATTAGGAAAAAGAAAGATGGGAAGACCAATGCAAAAAAAAGGCAACAAAACACTGTTGATGATTTTCGAATGGATGCATCAGCAGCAGGGCATTGTGTTTACCACCAATAGGCCTTCAAGCGAGCTGTTAGGAAAGTAAAGTACTGCAAGGACACGCTGATGAATGAATCCGTTTGCTGAAATATAGTCTGCCTTCTGGGAAATCTGTCCTTCTATGGTATCATATCTATCAATTCACAGTTCATGCAATCACTGATTAAACCTGTTCACAGTTCAGGCAATTACTGATTAAACCTGTTCACAGTTCAGGCAATCACTGATTAAACCTGTTCACAGTTCATGTAGTCACTGATTAAACCTGTTCACATTTCAGGCAATCACTATTACACCTGTTCACAGTTCATGTAGTCACTGATTAAACCTGTTCACAGTTCGGCAAATCACTGATTAAACCTGTTCACAGTTCATGTAGTCACTGATTAAACCTGTTCACAGTTCAGCAAATCACTGATTAAACCTGTTCACAGTTCATGTAGTCACTGATTAAACCTGTTCACAGTTCGGCAAATCACTGATTAAACCTGTTCACAGTTCAGGGAGTCACACATGCCAGGCATTTTCAGCTTTTTCAGTTTTATTTTGTTTAATTTTCTCTAGAAAAAAAAAAAAAGAAACTGAAGTGTTGTTGCTGTATTTGTAAGGCTGGTGATGAAATTTTGTGGCATAGGTGAAAGTAATTAATCTGCAGAAAAATCTGCCCCTGAAAGGTCAAAATTGTGCCCCTCTGAGGTCTACACCCTAAGTGGTGGCCTACTTGGTCTAATGGTAGCACCAGTCCTGAACGTATGAATAACTATTTATTAGTTGGGAGGAGGGGGGAGGTGGATGGAGTTTGTGGCATTTTGACTGTCAGCTACCCAAAGCTGACATGCTAACATCAGGGCTGGCAAATCACAGCTTACAAAGACCCTGTTCCACCTCTCTGCTGGTACCTGCAGTAACAGGCTTAGTCTGGCTAACGAAGCAGGGATAGCATAGTAGTGGAGTCTGCTAAGGAAGAAGTGCATACACCCTGATTTTTTTAGCTGCACTCAGCGACTGAAAAAAATAGCCACCAAAACCCGCTCCCAAGCCAGCATGAGCTGTGCCTCAATATCTTCACAGCAGCTTCAGCAGAAAAGAACACCTGCTCACAGTTTCAAGGAGATAAGACAAAACAAAACAAAACAAGACAATAGAGATAAGACAAAACAAAACAAGACAATCTATGTACAGGTGCAAATGGTATTAGTGAATGTATCCATACATTTATAGATGAACCTATCTCACAGCCCACCCCCGTATGGTACCCGAGATCTGCAAAGAATAGGACAACTGTACCCTACCACGCACGATCGTAAAAGGCAACTAAGGAGGGTTCGGCATAGGGCCAGCAACCCTATCTGGTAAAAAAACCATCAGACTGCTACAGAAACAGAAGCCAGGGAAAAAACAAATGCAGGTGGAAGGAGAAATGCTTATCAGGAAACTGAGCCCATGAAGGTTGTGGATGAAAGCCAGTCACTGTAAGTCCCCAGCCCGACTGCAGACCTCCTGGAACCTAAACACAAGATGCAAATAGGCAGCTGGAATGTAAGAACACTAAACCAGACTGGAAAACTAGCACAAACCTTCAAGGAAATGCACAGATACAAACTAGACATACTAGGAATACAAGAAGCAAGATGGACAGGACAAGGCAGAAGGAAATTAACAACACAGCACACAGAAGATACAATAATATGGTCAGGTAAAGAAGATTATCTTGAAGGAAGAGTAGCACTGATTATAACAAAAGAAGCATCAAGAGCATTGCTGAAATGGACCCCTTTAAATGAAAGATTATTATATGCACGCTTCTATTCAAGATTCACAAAGCTGCCTATTATAGTTTGTTATGCACCAACAGAAGCAGCTGATGAGGAATTAAAAAAAAGATTTTTACAACAGCCTCCAAGCTACAGTAGAAACAATACCCAAGCATGATATGCTACTCATCTTAGGCAACTTCAATGCAAAAGTAGGTGAGGGATATGAAGATAGAAGAAGAATCATGAGAAGAAAAGGAATTGGAGAAATAAATGAAAATGTAGAAAGACTGCAATTTCTGTGAAGAAAACGATGACCATTGGAGGGACAATTTTCCAACATAAAAACATCCATAAAATGACTTCGAGGTCCCCAGATAAAACCACAGAAAACCAAATTGATCACATACTAATAAACAACAAGTGGAAATGGTCACTACAAGATGTGAGAGCAAGGAAAGGAGCAGATGTAGGAAGTGATCACACCTTTGTAGCAAAAATAAAACTAAAATTAAGGAAAGCCAAAATCGGAGAACACAGAAAGACACGTTTTGATACAAGAAAACTGAAAGACCAGCAAACAAGGAATGAATTCTCAATATTACTTAAGAACCCCTTCAGTGTCCTACAAGACGAAGCAGAAATGTCCATACTAGAGTTTAATAAAACACTACAGGAAACAGCAAAAGAAGTGCTGGGATATCGGAAACGGAGAAAAGAGGAATGGATAAGCAAGACCACATGGGAAAAGATAGAGCAAAGAAAGGAAATCAAGAAAAAATTACTGAACACCAAATCACAAAGGCTAAAAGAACAAGTTTTAAGTAATTATGCACACAAAAAAAACAAAGAAGTGAAGGAATCATGCCGTCAAGATAAACGTCAATACTATGACAACTTAGCAGAAGCAGCAGAGAAAGCAGCATATGCAAATGACATGAAAACCATAAACAAAATCACAAAGCAGATGACAAGTAACTTCAGCACAAGATGTGAGAGTGCAGTAAGGACACATAAGGGACAACTGGTCAGTGGAGAAAGAGAAAAAATTGAAAGATGGAGGGAACACTTTAACACCCTACTAAACAGAACACAAGCAGCACAAACAATAGACATACCTGAAGCAAAAACAGAACTAAACATCAATACAGGACCAATAACAATAAGTGAAGTAAAGGAGGCAATAAAGAAGCTAAAATCAGACAGGGCACCAGGTGAAGATGAAGTGAGTGCTGAGATGTTGAAAGCAGAAGAAACAGAAACACCAAAACAACTCTGCCGGATACTACAACAAATTTGGGATCTAGAAAAAAGCTCCAGAGGAGTGGAAAACTGGGCTTATAGTAAAACTACCAAAGAAGGGTGACCTCAGAGACTGCGGGAACTGGAGAGGCATTATCCTACTGCCACTCACCACCAAAGTATTTTGCAAAATAATCATCAACAGAATTATTCCAGCACTTGAGGGAAAACGTCGGAAAGAGCAGGCAGGATTTAGGAAAGAAAGATCATGCATAGATGACATATTTGTACTTAGACAAATATTAGAACAGGCAAATGAGTGGCATAGCTCAACATATGCATTGTTTATAGATTTTAGAAAGCCTTTGACAGTGTCAACAGAGATGCACTGTGGAAAATCCTAAGATGGCATGGCCTCCCCCATAAGATAGTGAATGTAATCAAAGCCCTATACGAGGGTTTTCAGTGCAAAGTGATCTGTGGTGAACTTACCTCCAGCAGCTTTAGGGTACAAACAGGAGTGAAGCAGGGATGTGTTCTATCACCAACATTATTTATCTTGGCAGTAGACTGGTTAATGAAGGAGTCAACATCAGACAAACGCAGAGGATTACAACGGACCCTTGACACAGTGCTGGAGAACCTTGACTTTGCGGACTACATTTGTCTACTATCAAACAGTCACAAAGATATGCAAGATAAAATAAACAAGCTAACTCAGAATGCAAATAACATAGGACTAAAGATCAACGTAGGAAAGACAAAGTTAATGAAGCAAAATGTGAACAAGAGAAATGTACTCAGTAGATAGCAAGTTAGTGGAGGAGGTCAACGAATTTGTATATTTTGGAAGTAGAGTAGTAGAAAATGGAGAGACCACAGAGGACATCAACAGCAGACTTACTAGAGCAAACCAGGCTTTTGCAATGCTGCAGACTATATGGAAAAAAAACAAACTAAGCATGAATACGAAAATCAGGATATTTAAGAGCAATGTTCTAAATGTACTACTCTATGGAAGTGAATGCTGGAAAATCAGCAAAACCATAGGAAACAATCTTTCCAGATTAAACGTTTACGAAGAATTAGAAAAATATTTTGGCCAAACACAATAAGAAATAACATCTTGTTGGCAGAAATGCAGATGAAGCCACTGACAGCAATTATTGAGGAAAGACGCTGGCGATGGTTGGGACATGTGCTCCGAATGACTGACAACTCACTACCAAAAATAGCACTAAGATGGACACCACAGGGGAACAGAAGTAAGGGTAGACCAAAAGAGACATAGAGAAGAACAACAGAGAGGATGCTGAGCAATAGAGGGTTGACCTGGGCAAGAGCAGAAAAAAAGGCAAAGGACAGGCATTTGTGGAAAACCCTTGCAGAAGCCCCATGTGCCCTGGACACTTAAGGTTCAGAGAGAGAGAGATGTCTCACAGCCCAACATTTTTGCATACAACAGAATAACTGGATAGAATATCTCTAAATCATGGTCTATAGATAATGTGGAACAATAAGATTACCTTAGGAAATGAAACAATCTACTGACACTTGTCAAGCATTACTAAAGGGACCCTACAAGATTTAACTCCATTCTGTCTAGTCAAAATGAATTCCAGAATGTTGAGAGAGAGTTTGGGGGGGGGGGGGGGGGGAGGCAGCACTGGTTAAATTATATCCTGTGTTGTCTTTACTTCAGCGCTTCATACATCACTTTTGATACAAAGCTTACAAAAGACCTCAGTTAATAAGACTATGCCTTGGAAAAACAAGCCAAATCATTGGATGCATCAACAAGACAAACAGGATTGGCTTTAAAGTGAAAATGAAACAAAAAAAATGAAACAAAAAGGAAAAAAACATTAACAACAATAATACTGAATCTGAATATATGGGTGGTATAAATCATATGTTTCTGAGTATATTAAAAAAAAAAGCACATCTAGAGCATTAAAATATACTAACAAGAAACTTTTCAAGTCAATGATGCAAAATACAACAAAATAGACAAGTCATCTTAACAAAAAACAGTCTAGTGCAATAATTCCATTTTCTATATCTTATAAAGCTATAAAGTAGACCTCATGAGAAAGCTATAAATTTTAATTTCAACCATAATCTCAAATCTGGAATAATGGGGCAACAAACAAATAAATGAGAGCTAATATCTTCTGCTAGTTTAGTACACAACAACAACAACAAAAAATGTAAAAAAAAGCTTTGACTATATTTGTCTAGAAAAATAAACTGAATAAAAAATCTCAAGTACGAAGCACATACTGCGCTATCAAAAACAAAAATAGTTCTGGATGTCACTACTGCTACATAGATGTTTTACAAAAAATATTTGTTCTGGACATTCATTTCCAAGAAAAAAAAAGGGAAAAGAAAATCTGTAATGTGCTTCATTAATTTCATGTGCCAAAGGTCATGGAAAATACGGCCCTAACATCGTATACCCCAATATGCCTGAATGGCGTGGAAATAGGAATTTTACCTTTTTTTTTTTTTAAAATTTAAAAAAGGCTCTGGAATCCACCCAGTCTCTAAAAATGGGTATCAAAGAAATCTGGGAAGATAAATGTGGCCAAGCATGGTACTGACTGCATCAGACTTTCATGTGCCGAAGGTTGCTGAAAGGAATAACCCTGTATCCCCAGGATGCCTTGATGGAAACGAGGATTTTACTTTTACCTTTGTAAATTTAGGACCCATGCTAAGTACTGTGAACATTACTGATATATGAATGTTTTATACCAGGGGTGCCCAAAAAGCAGACAACGGGGCATTCTTTTGTGGCTGCATGGTTATTACAAAGATTTGTAATTCAGTTTATTAAATAATGGTCCGAGACAGGCAGCTACAGAAATTGAAGTGGATATTTCTGCTCTGGTTTAATGCGTATCGGCCCCAGTTTTCACACTGAACACTGATACTGTCAAGAGAGTCTGATTTTTACTGTATGTTTTTCAATGCATCAACAAGGGAGCATATATTTTTGGTAAAATATTTTTGAATTTGAGTTTTTTAAACAATTGGTCACAATTTTTGTTTGTTTGTACAAGTGTAATTTGAAAAATAACTAATATAAACTGAGCCACATCTGGCCTAATGTCAGACATTCAGGTTAAACTACATTAGTAAAGGGGACTGGCTAGTGTAGTGGTTGTCTAGCAACCGAATGGTCGAGGGTTTGAATCTTCAGCTGAGAGGGATTTTTTTTTTTAACTGACCAATACGGCTGGGTTCACCCAGCCTCGGAAAATTGGTACCAGAGAAATCTGGGAAGGTAAAGCGGCCAGGTGTGATACTGACCACATCACACTTTCATGTGCCGAAGGTCATGGAAAATATGGGCCTAACACTGTACTCCCCAATATGCCTTAATGGCACGGAAACGGGAATTTTACCTTTTTTTACATTAGTAAAACATCTGAAAAGAAACCTAGTTAAAAATTATCACTTAACCTCTGCCCTCATAACTGTCACATACTCTTATTTTTAATTACTCAACCCCTGGATGCAAATGTAGCTCTTGGGCTCTCTGAAGTTAGACACCCCTGCTGTATTCAGTTACCAGACAGGGGTTAGGGACACTCACTGCCCCTGTCAGAACTCTGTAGCCAGTTTTCTCTCATTCTGAGGTTATTTTTTTTTTGTATATTCATATAGCCAGGCAGGCCAAATGTACCAGTTCTTGAAGCAGCTGTAGAACACAGAAATCTGGTTACAAGATGCCCAGAGTGTAAAAATTAATTTGCAAAACGAATTAAATATTCAGGGTAACACTGTGAGTTGTCAAACACAGTGTACATAGTTGGCGACTTAACATGGTCTACACAGCTGTCATACATCCTATGCACTTTATCAT
Source organism: Achatina immaculata (assembly GCA_009760885.1). Lineage (NCBI taxonomy): Eukaryota > Metazoa > Mollusca > Gastropoda > Stylommatophora > Achatinidae > Lissachatina > Lissachatina immaculata. The sequence goes on from CM019718.1 coordinate 10,343,300, forward strand.
GGTACGCCGGCCGTGTCAATTTCTTAGAACCTTGTTGGGACCACCCGCAGATGACACGTGCTAAAAACACCATTCCTGATGTGCCTGCATATTTCTCAGAGTATCTGGCGGACGTGCTGAAGTATATACCTGTGAATGAAGAAAAAAGAATACTTTTGAATTTACATGGGTGGAACGTAAGTACTTTAATATGATGTGCTTTGTTCATTTTATAGTAACATTTTAGGCACCCTTCTAGCACAACTTACTTGAACTGGTATCATTTTTTTTTTTACTTCTAGTTTCAAGAAACTAATGACCTACAACTGTCCAAGTCTTATTCTTCATATAAATTTAATGACTATATCTGCTGTTCTGTCACCTCACCCCCTCCCACCCCAAGATGTATAGTATACATCCAGTATACTATACCTATACAGTATAGAACTGCTTAGCTTAGCTTCTTGGGTCACTACAGTCCAGTCACTTACAGGTTAATATTACCAGTTTTTGTTCTGTACAGTGGTTATATTTGTACCAGTATACAAATCTGTTAGATCTAGATTTGGGAACAAAACATGCAAACATAAACCTAGGACAATTAATAAAAAAATATGAATGGAGAAATTTTCAAAGAAGTTTGTAGAACATATAAAAGTAATTTAAAACCACAATTAAATGATAGCCAAAATTCTCTGTATATATTATGAAAAGACAGAAAACAAGCTGAATTCTTTCCAGACTAAACGTTTACGAAGAATTAGAAAAATATTTTGGCCAAACACCATAAGAAATAACATCTTGTTGGCAGAAATGCAGGTGAAGCCACTGACAGCAATTATTGAGGAAAGACGCTGGCGATGGTTGGGACATGTGCTCCGAATGACTGACAACTCACTACCAAAAAAAGCACTAAGATGGACACCGCAGGGGAACAGAAGTAAGGGTAGACCAAAAGAGACATGGAGAAGAACAACAGAAAGGATGTTGAGCAATAGAGGGCTCACCTGGGCAAGAGCAGAAAAAAAAAAAGCAAAGGACAGGCATTTGTGGAAAACCCTTGCAGAAGCCCCATGTGCCCTGGGCACTTAAGGTTCAGAGAGAGAGAGATTATGAAAAGACAGACGGTTTGAGAACCTCATAATCATTGGAAAATTCATTGGAAATGTCATGTGGACAACAGATTAGAAACACATTTAAATGACAATATCAATCAATCTCTCAGGGAATGTGAACTTCAAACCAGACACGAAAAAGGAAAAAAAAACAACAACCCAGCAAAACCTTTACAATCTGCAATAAAAGAGTCATATCCTTAAAGAAAGCACTTCAGCCAGTGCAAAACATCTGCAACAAAACCAATACAAACAAGCCAACCTTTCCCTAAAATAGCCCCATTGCTTGTGGGTACCCTGATGTCAAAGCCCTCTGCACAGATGCTAACAATGTTCTTCTGGTGTGTCCCATGAAACAAAAATTTTTCCTTCAGTTCTGAGGCTCCAATCTCTTCTTCCACATGTTTCCGCTTTCTGAAAACAGTATTCAGTGATTACAGATACATTCAATGAAGTAAATTTTAAAACTGAAAACAGTATTCAGTGATTACAGATACATTCAATGAAGTAAATTTTAAAACTGAAAACAGTATTCAGTGATTACAGATACATTCAATGAAATAAATTTTAAAAAAGATCTCATCCAGCATCACTGTGGATCTTCCGACACAGCAGTACATGCAGATGGCTCAGTGACTCAGAAGAGCAGAAGTGGCTGGGGTTTTGTTGCTTACTGAAATAGAAGAGTCATGACACAGGGTCTGGGAACCTTTGAAATCACCACTTCAAGCATGCGATGGCAGCAATGGAATGGTTAGTTGCTCATGATGTGGTTAATGGTGTCATTGTGATGGATTCACAGAGTATGCTTTGTAAAGGTGAGAAGAATTTGCTTCTAAAAGATTGGGTTCATCAGTTAAGCCGGTCAGCTGTGACAAGCCTAATGTGGCTTTACCATCCAGGGCATATGGGAGTACATGGCAATGATGTGGCAGATATGCTTGTTGGACAGGCAAAAATAAATGGCAGACTGACAATGGACAAGGGGAACATAGCTAAGGCTGTATTGGACAGACTGCGGGAGAATGAGAAGCGGGAATGGAAGAAAAATGTAGTTCTGAAAAGATTGCTGGAGTTAGGACAAATTAAAGGTGCTGCAGAAAATCTGAACTCTGCGACAGAAAACACATTGTAAACAACCAACATTTGACAGGAACTATTAGCAAACATATTCTTCAATGGATGCTGTGCCATGTGGTCGAGCATATATTGGGTTGTCCCAAAAGCAGTGAAGCAGGAGTCTGAATTCTGATCTTTGAACTTTGAAATTCTAAAACTGAAAACAGTATGCAGTGATTAAAGATACGAGGAGTGATTGATAAGTTCTCAGCATAAGGTACAAATACTTGAAATGCACAGTTGATATTAAGTGCATTTGTAGATCAGGTTAATATAAGATTAAATACCAAGTTTCAAGAAATTAACTGCAACCAATTTTTTTTTACAGGTTACTGAAGTGGTAAGGGGTGGCAGAAAATGAGAAAATGGATAAAATTTCTCATCGAGTAGTCATTCACCACCTCTTATCATCGAAGGAGATCCATGAGGATATGGTGAAGACTCTAGGGGAGAGTGCCCCTTCTTACAGCACAGTGAAGAAATGGGCAACTCAATTCAAACATGGACAGGAGAGTCTGGAAGATGATCCTTGTCCAGGAAGACCAAGAACGGTAACCACCAATGAAACCACCGGCAGAATCCATGACATGATAATGAAGGATTGACGACTAACTCAGCGGTACTTTGCTACTGAGTTGGGCATCTCCCATGAACGTGTTCATTCCACTATTCACAATGATCTTCAAGTGACAAATTTCTCTGCCCGATGGGTCTCGAAACTTCTTGGAGCTGATCACAACTGACAACAACTCAACATGTCAGGAGACAATCTTGGCCATTTTCTGCAGATCCTGAAAAGTTTCTTCAGCAATTTATGACTATGGATGAGACTTGGGTTCATCATTTTCAACCAGAAACAGTCAAAGCAGTGGAAACATCCCCACCTTCAAAGAAAGCAAGGGTGGTTCTGTCTGCAGGCAAAATGATGGCTTCCATCTTTTGGGATTCAGAAGGTGTGCTACTGGTAGACTATCTTCAAAAGGGCAGTATGGTCACCGGGTCCTATTACACTAATCTTGTGAAGCAAATGCGTGTCAAACTGAAGGAAAAGCGTCGAAGGAAATTAACAAGAGTAGTCATCTTTCATCAAGACAATGCTCCAGTTCACAAATCGGTGGTGGCAATGGCTGCCATTCATGAATGCGGCTTCCAACTTCTTGAACATCCTCCTTGTTCCCCAGATTTGGCCCCTTCAGACTATTACTTGTTTACCAAACTCAAAAAGGAGCTCAGTGGTCATAAATTTGCTTCAGATGATGATATCATTCATGCTGTAGACCACTTTCTACTGGCACAAAATGCTGACTTTTACAAAGAAGGGATCGGTACACTCCATCATTTCTGGACTAAGAGCATAAACTTGCAAGGGAATTATGTTGAGAAATAACCCAAAAAAGTTGTCCACAAATAATCCGTTGTACTTTATGCTGAGAACTTATCAATCACCCCTCATACAATCACTGAAGTAAATTTAAAAAACAAAGCAAAACGGTCATTGGCAGTATAACTTATTGCTTAATTCTATCAATGCAAACTGAAAGACCAGCCCCACATAAGGGAAAAATTAATCTTTCACAATTCAGTTTTAATTTCTGACCAATTTTACACCAGAAAAATTAATTTAAACATCTAAATCCTGAACAGAAATATTTAACTAGTAAAAAAAAAAATAAAGAATATAAAATTATTCACCTAATGGATTAATGGATATCAGAGTGAATGATGAACGTGATCAATCAATCAAAAATTCAAAATCTATTAATAGCCTGATAAAGGGCGAACCACAGTCTAATATAAGTTTGTTAAACAGAGACCATGATTGTATTTTTTGAAACAGGTAGAATTTTACCCGTCTTTCACCATGCATGCAGTACTTTCCGAAATACCATTTTTCTGGTTTGTTTTTTTTTCCAGTACAATATTTGGTACTTTATATTTTTTTTTCTAATGTAAAATTAAACACACTTTACAAACATCAGTGGGGGTACTTTATATATATATATTTTTCGCCTAATGTAAAATTAAACACACACTTTACAAACATCAGTGGGGGTACTTCATATATATATTTTTTGCCTAATGTAAAATTAAACACACTTTACAAACATCAATGAGGGTGCTTTATATATATTTTTTGTATAATGTAAAATGAAACACACTTTACAAACATCGGTGGGAATTTAATGTTCATATGATATTTTTTAAAATCTTATTTGCATCAAGATTTAATATTAAAAAATGCTTGCATGCTGAACCAGAGTCAAAACTGGCTGGTTCTCCTCCATGCAAATCATTGGCCTACAGATTGCCTCCAAAAGTTGTTTTTTTTTTTCTCCTTTTTTTTAATCAGTAATTTACTGGCAACTGCTACTCACAAAACGTATTTCTCCCATAGTTTCCGATTCTGTATTCGAAATATCTGGCTGATCTGACATTTTGCTGACGTCTCCGCATAAAAGGCGGCCACAGTAGATCCTTCATTACTAGTCAATGGTATATCTACTTGTACAAAGTTCTGCAAAAAAAAAAAAATATATATATGTGTGTGTGTAAGCAGTATCTTAGAATTCAGTAATAACTCTGACTTCAGTAACAGATCTGACTTCAGTAATAGTTTCAATAAGAGCTAGGACTTCACTTTCCAGTCATACTTCAATGGGCAAAGTCGCAGCACTCAAGTTGAATGAGACACTGGTAAGTGACCCATAGCTGACTGCCTGTGACCTTGCACCAGGGGTGGAGAATGACAGTCAACTAGGACTCTGTTTTACCTCCCTGGAATCAGACGTCTGGCATGTGAATAGGAAATGAAATGAGAAAGGGAACCCAGTTCTAAAACTGTGCCAAGCTGCCAAAGTCAGATGAATCAAGTCAAAAGGTGCATGACAGAGACACAATATAACCAACACCCTTTTGGGGGTAAATATCAAAGAAGTTACACCTCATAACAAGCATTCTTCCTTCCCTAGCTTGTGCTGGGTGGTTTGTGATAACTAGAGACTAGAGATACATGCACATAAACATCACTGCTTGATTTACATTTTTTGAATCCTGCAGCATTCACAGCAATATCTTTCACTATACAGTTTCATTTTGTAAGAATTCTTCCATTTCTTTCTGCAGTCAAAATACAAATTCAACCCAAAATTTGAAGATTAGAAAAATTAGGGGAAAAAAAAAACAAAAACAAACAGAAAAATTTGATAAATCCCCCTACCATATTCTGCTTCATCTTCTTTGTTCACTTCTACCACCAAGACCGCCCCATGATCCTACCGAATTTACTCCTGTGGTCCTTGATAGGTCCCGTGGTCCCCAAAAGGACCACACGAGAGGACCACAAGAGGTTCAGAGTATTGCAGGGCTTGAGCCTGTACTCTCTGTGGGTCACAGAAGTGAGATTGCATGACAATGTGGTTTTCGTTGCACGAGTTTAATCTCACTGGAAAACCTCTACGTGTTTTGGATATCAATATATCTCCGTTGGATGAGAGGTGGTTGCCCATTCAGTCCAGCATTGGACCTTCTCACTGGAAAACCTCAGCGTGATTAGGATATGCATACATCCCCATTGGGTGAGAGGTGGTTGACTATCTAGACTGCACTGGTCCAGTGTCTCCAACTTCAGTAGTTTGTGGTCATGGCCGCTACCCTTTCTAGTTGTGACCAGGATGGAGCTTTTGTCCAGGACGACAAATCCTCGCTACTAGTGAGTTTCACCCCTGGGTTAAGCCGGTTTAGGTGTATTATCCCAGCATAGACGTGTTTAGGACATGACCGACCTCTAGAGCGGAGGTACTGTGTCATGAGTAGTTATCAAGTTTCACCCCTGGTTTAAGCCAGTTTAGGCATATTTCACCGGTATGGGTGTATATCAGACGTGGCCAGCCTCTAGAGCGGAGGTACTGTGTCATGAGTAGTTATCAAGTTTCACCCCTGGTTTAAGCCAGTTTAGGCATATTTCACCGGTATGGGTGTATATCAGACGTGGCCAGCCTCTAGAGTAGAGGCGCCATGGTATGAGCAGCTCTCACCGCGAGGCTACTGGACATACTGATTAAACTTCACTTTATCCTTTCCATTACCTTTTCACAGTGGCACCACCCAGCAACCCTAATTGCATTTTCTTCATTGGCCAGGAGGAGTTTTGCTCCATGCGCGGCAGCCGAAGAATCTCGCCAGCAATGTCTTAGTTTAACACCTGGGTTAAGCTGGTTTAGGCAATCTGCCCCAGTATGGGTGTATATAGAACGTGGCCGGCCTCTAGAACAGAGGTGCCGTGATTTGAATAGTCCTGACCTTGTGACTACTGGTCATTTCACTTAATCCTTCACTTTTTCCACGACGGTGCAGCGAAGCAACCCTAACTGCATTTTTCTTCATTGGCCGGGAGGATTTTCATCCCACTCACGGCAGCTGAAGAATCTCATCAGCAGCGGGTTTTAAATCAGAGTTTTCCTTCCCCTAGATCAGCTACCAAACATGACTCTCAACTACCCAAATCGTCTGGTTTTCAGACGCTACGTATTTGCCTTCGCCCCTTCTCCTGTCAGTTTGAACAGCTCTGCCACGAGAAGGCCAGGAGCTGGACTTGGACTGTCAGAAGCTATTTGAAACGCACGCCTTGGAGACATTTAATTGGAGCGGAGAGCGTATCCTCCACCTCACCTCCAGCTATAACAGTCCTTAGAACCACATGTTCTGCTGACCTGATTAAACGGTCTGATCTTTATGTCCCAGTTGGCAGGCAACTTCGAAACTTCTTTCAAACATTCTGATCCCACAAACCCCAGGAGTGAACAGCCTTGATGCTCCCTATTGTTTGTCCACTCTCCTTTGCAATAACGGCAGCAGTTCTGAAACACAAAAAAAAAAAAAAAAGACTGAAACATCTATACAAGAGGAAGATGAAATCAAACCTGATAGCATAAGAAATCAAACTGACAATAAATAACAAACAAATCAGAATCTGTGACTGTGGGTTATTAAAAATCAATTTGTCATGTGACAAAACAAAATGCTCTTTTAGACATAAAAAATTTGACATTTAAAAATTTTAATACACCTTTTTTATTTTTTGCACTGAGTGTTGTTTTTAAAATCTATGTGGAGAAGACTTAAGACTGCTACACCATGACACTTGTGAGAATGTTACGTAGTTTTATATACAAGCAACAATATAATGGTTAATAATATGCATAGAGAAAAAGAACCACTGGGCCAATGTGGCTATGTTACAAATGGCAGTATAATTCATAATATAACGAAACAATTAACACATAGATTAGCAAAACAAAAAAATAAAAAAACACTTTTGTTAATGAAGCAAAATCAAACATAGAAACTAACATGGACATATTTACTTTTGATCTTTCTTTCTAAAAATCTACAAATTGAGGTCTTTTATAAAATTCAGTTTTTCGAAAAGGGAGACGCTGTCTCAATCAGATCTTTACTCTAAGAATAATACTTGAAGAACATATTGAAAAGCAGAAACCATTAATACTGAACTTCATAGACTTTAAAAAGGCATTTGATAGCATACACAGAGATTCACTGTGGAAAATTTTAAGTCTGTATGGAATACCATTTAAAATTGTCAGCATCATTAAGGACTTCTACAATGGATATGTTTGTGCAGTCAAAACAGAAGAAGGGATGACTGAATGGTTTCAGAGTGAAACAGGCATGAAACAAGGATGTATACTGTCTTCTTTGCTTTTTGGAATTACAACAGACTTCATAATGAAAAAATGCTGCATATAGGTATTGACTGGGTACATAGGACCCAACTAGAAGATCTTGGTTTTGCTGATGACATAACTCTTATGAGTAACAATGTGAATTCCATGCATGAAAAAACAGATATCCTGTCTTCACTGGCTAGCAAAATAGGACTTGAAATTAACAAGGACAAAACAAAAATAATGAAACTTCCCATTAATCAAAATAGAAAAATACACGTAGAAGGGACAGATATCGAAGAAGTCAATCAATTTGCATATCTTGGCAGCTACATAGACCAGGATGGTGACACTAGAAAGGAAGTTAGAATTGCAAAAGCAGCATCGATCTTCAAGAATCTTGAGAACATATGGAATTCAAAAGTTATAAGAACAAAAACCAAGTTAAGACTATTCAATTCAAATATAATATCCACCCTTATTTATGCATGGGAAAGCTGGAAAACAACTAAAGAAATAGAAAAGAAATTAGACTCTTTTGAAAACAAATGCCCAAGGAAAATACTCTGCATCAAGTGGAACAAATTCAAGAACAATGCACAGATAAGACAGATGACTGAACAACAACCAGTCTCATGGGTGATCAGGAAAAGGAGATGGACATATGTTGGTCACATGATGAGAAGAAACAGCCAGAGAATCACAAAGCAAGCTTTAAAGTGGAACACAACAGGCCAAATAAAAAGAGGCAGACCGCATGAAGCTTTGAAGAGGTCACTGTTAAGAGAAGCCAAATTAATAGGCATAAAATCCCTTGATGAGGTTGAAAGGCTCGCCGAAGACAGGAAAAATTGGCGAACTACCTTGTGAGACCTATGTAACGTTTAATGGCATGGGAAGGATATAAGATAAAATCCAGATTTTACACTAGCAGTCAGCAACTTCATTAAATATTTATAGAACTTTCAGGTACAGCTCTAGAAAAGATCACATAATAAATGACGGACATGTGATAAAACAAAGAAAATGCTACAAAGATCATTTCATCACAAAGCATGACTAAAAGTAAGTCTTTTCTATGACACACACACACACAAAATTACATCTGCCCAAAGTTCATGAAGTTTAATCAAGTAATTTGGCTCTGTATGGCAAAAATACTTTATGGGACGGAAGTCTTCTTTATATTAGAGATTGAAACTGCTCTGAAACAAATCAGAGGACTCAGTTGAAGAGATTATCTAGTCAAAACTCCACTGATGATCTTTGGTCTGCAACATGTATACAGTTTAGTCTGGACTGGTATTTGTTCTGGCCATCCTTCACCCCTTAAGTAAAAGGTAAAAAGGTAAAAATCCCGTTTCCATGCCATTAAGGCATATTGGGGAATACAGTGTTAGGCCTGTATTTTCCACGACCTTCAGCACACAAAAGTGTGATGTGGTCAGTATCACGCCTGGCCGCATTTACCTTCCAAGATTTCTCTGGTAGCCATTTTTAGAGGCTGGGTCAACTCCGGGGCCTTTTTTGGTGTGTACCAGATAAAAAAAATCCCACTTCTGGGACTGAACTCAGCACCACCGAATTAGTAAACCGAGCACATAACCACTCAGCTAACCAGGCTCCTCAAGTAACTTTATCAAACATAATAAAAAATCTCAACACATCACTCACTCAACCCATCTCTCCTTCCCATACATTTCTCACTCATCAAATAACTTCTCTCTCCAACAGAAAAAAAAAATCCTTACACTATTGCAAGTAGGACAATGAAACTTTAAAATAAACTCATCCATAAGACCTGGACAGGAACAGCGAGGACATCTGTAGAGGAAGCAAAATAAAACTTTAAAAATACAAAGACAAGGTCAGGCTTCAAGTAAATATTAACAACAGCTCAGATATAGAAGAGTTTGTAGCAAATTAGATCCCCATGAAAAGGTTGCAAACTAGAGATAGAAGGGTTTGTAGCAAATTAGACTCCCATGAAAAGGTCGCAAATTATACATAAAATCCCATGAAAAGGTTGCAAACTAGAGATAAAAGGGCTTGTAGCAAATTAGATTCCCATGAAAAAGTTGCAAACTAGAGACTCATTACCACTGGACTCCAGTCGACCTGAATTTAAAAAAAAAAAAACGAGCATCAGAAACATGTGTTTAAGAAAGCTAACTCTAAAACCAAAGACTGTCTATTGGTGAATGATGTCCCCTTTAAGTACTCTGTACATACAACTGTCAGAACATTCAAGTTATGGCTCATAAGTTTTAGGTTGCCTTGGAAGTTTAACCAGCAGCTCTACTTAAACAGCTGTCACTGGCATTTCTGAGGCTTTCCACACCTCCTCTGCTTCTCTTTTTTTCTCTCATGAAAATACTACCATGACAGCCATGATAACACACTTAGGCTCTCTCTCTCCATGAACCTTAACTGTCCAAAGTACATGGGTCTTCCGCAAGAGTTTTCCCACAAATGCCTGTCCTTTGCCTTTTTTTCTGCTCTTGCCGAAGTGAGCCCTATATTGTTCAACATCCTCTCTGTTGTTCTTTTCCATGTCTCCTTTGGTCTACTCTAACTCCTGTTCCCCTGTGGTGTCCATTTCAGGGATATTCTTGGTAATGAGTCATCAGTCATCTAGAGCATGTGTCTTAACCATTACCAACATCTTTCCACAAACACATAAGTGACTTCATTTGCATTTCTGCCAACGAGATATTGTTTCTTATGGTGTTTGGCCAAAATATTCTTCTAGCTCTTCATAAACATTTAATCTGGGAAGAATTCAGCTTGTTTACACTTAGGTTCATTGATCACAGAAATGTACACTTTTAACAGCACTTACATAACAAGTCCCAGCATTTTCTTGATGGCTTTAGCTGATGCTTTGTGTTCCTTCAAGCGAAGGTTGTCCCTCAAGAGATCCACAACAAAACTGGACAGCAGGGATGCTAGGGAATCTAATGATATCAGGATACATGAATTGGCATGGGGTATAAAAATGTCATGAAATCTTGTTATAAAACACTGGATTAGAACACGAAGCCAAATTATCATGGAATATGACAAAAAGCAGTGATCATATTAATCAGCAATTACCCGTGAATTACTGATTAAAAAAGAAAGATAAAAACTGAAACTTTTGGAGGTTGTTGGTTACTGCAACCAATTTATATTACCAAAAACCTAGTAAAAAGCAATCAGTTGAATCCAATTGATTATGTTCAATTTGCATAAAGGATAATCATCTAGTTTTGAGCATTTGTAAAGATTAAATCTCTCCACAAAAAATAATTTTAAAAAATTAACAGGAACATTTACTTCCTGCTGATCTTTGTAAAGTTTTTTTTTAACACTAGAATAAAAAAAAAAGTATACAGTATGTTGTATTGAGAATACTAGTATTTCAGAAAGCACTTCATGTAAGGTAAAAGACATGTATAACCGTACCGGTTTCAAAACATTCTAGTGCGATCACTGCTAAATGACATTTTAATCAGCATACAATGTGTGCAGTTATTTCACATAAAATTTCCATTACAGTCAGTGGGGAAAAAAACAAAGCAACTGAATGAAAACAGACCAGTAAGGAACTGTTATAAAGTTATCTGAATTCTGTACCAACAAGGCAATGGTTATAAATCAAAAGCACTTAGGATACTGCACTTACATATGCTTTTTTTTTCTCTCTCTAATGACTGTTAGACTTCCTAAAGAAAGTGCTCTGTTATTTTACCAGTGCTGCATGGACAGTGGTAGTTTCCACTTCTGTTTTACTAAATACTGGCTTACCAATTACTCTTTTTCTTCCTTTTCTGTATTAAGTTTCATATGCTCAGCCACCTAGACATTCTGATACCAATATATAGTTAGAAAATATGATTTCTTTTTTTCTACTTAGCTATACTTCCTTGAATTGGACACCTCAAGGAAAAAGGAAAAAGAAAAAAAAGGGTTAGGCCATTAGGAACATGGAGATGCACAATACGGGAAGAACTAAAGGAAGCGAGAAAGACATGGTCTTAGGTATCTTGACTTGCGTAAGATAGGACTGGCTGCAGAAACCTTTGTTGATGCCTTTTGCTCCATTGGGAGTACAGAGGACTGATGAAGATAACTTAGCTGAAAATAAGCAGAATTTTTCTGATTCCCTGTATGTTTTATATGCCACTTTTTCTCACACTCGTGTTTGACAGCTAACATGATGCTGAATATGCTTCAATCATGGAAGCAGAAATGACTGAATATATATCAAACCGCTTCTCAGATTGAACACTATGGGTTCAGCAGCACTGGTCAGATGATGCTTCCATTCATCAGGGTCCTTTCCAGCACCCATGTAATATGTATACCACCATGACAGCCTCTTTCAAAGGAGGTTGGAGCACTTGTAGACACATCAAAAGTGCAAGGATGATAACATTTTCTCATTTAAGTATGTTTCCAACATAGATTTTTACAGCTTTTTGCTATGGATTTTCATCATTTCTTAAAATTTTGCACTCTGATCATATCTGATTTATCACAGCACCTTTGCAGTTATAAGATAACTTACCTCTCTTCTGAACTAATCAAAATTAGATGCGGGGGTGTTTTGACACTGCTTTTAATCTACAATCTCTTGTCTGGACAAGGCATCAACAGTATCTGTATTCTTCAGTAATGTAAATTTTATGTGGTTACTTGCCAAAACTTGCTTTTAGATCACTTATTTTTTTCACTTCTTTAGCTTTTCAGCTCAAACTATACCTGACTCTGCTTTGCAGTTGTAAACTGTGTCTTTTTTTCTTTAAAACGCCCTTAGCCACAGCTGCTAAAGATATGGATATTGACTTGTGGCCACAGAAATTTCTTTGAAATTTATAAACTTATAAAGACTTTTCTGCTACTTTCTACATAGCCTGCTGCTGAGCTATCTACATATGCACAAGTCCACAATGCTCTGAGGAAGTTCTTCTCCCCAGGTTTCATTAAACTTTTAAAAATCAAAAGACACAAAAAGGAAACAAAAAGAGATGTACATACCTACTGTAATGGCAGCCTTGCAATGCTCTGCTGGACATGACAGATACATCTGGCAAGAATTATGAGGGGAGGGGGGAGAGAACAGAAATACTTAGATCACTACTACCATGGCCTTGTAGTGGGGAGGGGGGGGGGGGTAAAATGCAGTACTAACATGATATAAAGCCCCAGAAGTATGCCTCATTAGGAACATACAGGAGATTTAGCGCTGACCATCTCAGATAAAACCTCACATACGAGACTAAGTTTCCTGTGAACATTCTGGAATACACTGAAAACCAATATACAGTGATCTCTGACATCACTTATTTTCCATACAGAAAGTCTTAATTGTCTGAGGCAGTCCTATAAGTAAAGTTGATTTACCTATTTTTGTATTTTTATTTATTGCTTTTTCTTTTTTTTTTTGCATTCACCTACTACGGATTCTGGTAAAATTCATTATTCAGGGAAATGATTTTCACGATATCTTATTTGCTCCCATTCCTCAACAATAATGTGAGCAGTAAAAACGCTGTGTGCCTCACCATGCAGGCAGATACTCTCCATCCTCAAAAGCTGTCTTACACCGTACTTGTGTTATCAAGTATCCATTTTCACAGCTTGATTGATTGGATGTGTCAGTAGCAGGTCACAAAACCACAACCTTCTACATGTGAGGACAGGTCACTATCACACTCATGCCTCTCACAATCATATCTGAGATGAGTACAGCAGCTGGGTTAAAACCCTCTTGTTTTACATTTTAAAAGCTGGGTCAATAAATTTCAGCTATTCCCACACACTGAGCTCTGTTTGGCACAAATGTTATATTTTACACATTAAAAGACAACTACTTCTTTTATCACTTTCTCATCCCACAGACTGATTCTAAGAAATTACAGTATGACATTCAGCAGCTTCCATTAACAGATGAAACTTGCTTCCATAACATTCCATGAAATAAAAAAGAACTATATATACATAAAGCTTTCCAAACTGCATATAGCTTCCAAGACACAATTCAAATCTGCCAATGTTTTAAAGCTCTCTCTCTCTCTCTCACACATATTTAAAAAAAGCTTCTCTTACTCAGCCCTACCAACTCATGTAAAACTTACAAGTAATATTCGTTCTTATAACTTTAAACTTTGTCAACATTTATTTGATATGGACTATATGCCTCCGTAAGCAAAGTCTAAAGTAGTTTAAAGTATGACTTGATTGTTGTAATTTTTAACAGCTTTTCTATAAATTTTAGTTTTGAATGAATGTAAGAATGCAAGTTTATTTCATGCTGTTGCATAAATCAGAGTGTAGAGTGTATGGACAAGAGATAAGTTTATTATTTACTTATGTAATCATTTAATTGTGTTTTCATGATTATTAATGCTCATTAATAAATTCTGAATGACTGTGACTGAGTGAAAGCTGTATGATGAAGGGAAGAACGTTAGATAGGCCTGTGTGCCCAATTCCTAACCCTCTGAAAATAAAGTATGTTCGTTCGTTCTCTCTGGTCCATGCCAGTCAGGTTTTGGTCATCACTGACTTCCTCAACCATTTATCCTTTGCTCCTTCTACATGTATAAAATGCTGGACCATGCTCTGTGCCACTATTTTAGTCCGTCAAGTATCATGTTTCTTTGTCTTCCTCTGTCCCTTTATCCCTCCAGTTTTCCTGTTGTCACTAGGTGTTCCGGTCTGCCTCTTCTCAAAACATGTCCTACAAATCTGGACTTTTGTGTTCTGAATTTTGCCACAATTTCTCTCTTTTGGCCAACCTGACTTAGAATCTCTTGTTCTCTTTGCTGTCCACGGCAGTCTCACTCTTCTCAGGAACCACATTTCCGCTGCTTCCGGTAGATTTTGAGTGCTCTTGGTTAATGTCCATGCTTGGCATCCATATAACGAAAACAGACTCGGTGTAACACTGAATAACAAGGCTGAACAAACTACAAAAAGGACAACCAAGTTTTTTCATTATGGCATGAACTACCGACAGCTGCTAGCTCACAGCAACAGGGAGATCCTCATCACCACCATATAAAAAGTATCACAGTCACAAGTAATCCAAATTCACACACACCAGAACATGCAATTCTTGGCATGGTTTCCCGCCACAACAGACAACCTCTAAAATTTACCTTCTCTGAAGCCATAACCTGGCGAACCTCCTCCTCTATACAATTTTTACAAATAAAGTGGAAATTCTTGCACTGTATCGACCTCAGATTTGGGATGGAAGTATCACAGACCTTGCACATCACTATTGCAGCATCTGATGAGGTGAAACATGAACAGCACATTCAGTTTAACCTCTTTTAACAGAACATGGAGCCAGCACTGACAAAAAATGTATTTAATTCAAGCCAATTACTGCAGCAAAACTAAAGAATTAGTTAAATATTTTTTTTTAAAACTATATGATCATAGCAAGCTTTATCTATTTACCAAAACAAAAACAAAAACAAAAAAAAACTCATCCTATATTCAAGTCTCAATTCTTCTATGGATGTTAAAAATGTATATTAAAAAAAAAAAGTTCAGTGATCTTCACTGCTCTGTCCCCATTAACGTCATAAAGTGATTTGTATAAGAAACCTTAAACCAACCATATGATTTCCCATCCACTCTCATCGTTGCCTGGACTAATTTTATAATAACCATTAAAAAATCCAAGATCATGAACTTGAGAGAAAAAACAAAGCTAAGAAATAAAACCAGTTTTTAAAATTTCCAGAACTGATTTCAATTAGAGGAATAAGGTAACTACATGTCTGGAGGTTATAACAAGCGAAGGCTTTAACAAGAGGAATAAGGTAACTCTGAGATTTTAACATGAGGAATAAAGTATCTATGTGTCTGAGGTTTTAACATAAGGAAAAGGTAACTCTGAGGTTTTAGAAAGTGAAATAAGGTGACTACAATTTCAAGGTTTTAACAAATGAAATAAGTTGACTACATTTCCAAGGTTTTAACAAGTGAAATAAGGTGACTACAATTCCAAGGTTTTAACAAGTGAAATAAGGTGACTATCAAGGTTTTAACAAGTGAAATAAGTTGACTATATTTCCAAGGTTTTAACAAGTGAAATAAGGTGACTACAATTCCAAGGTTTTAACAAGTGAAATAAGGTGACTATCAAGGTTTTAACAAGTGAAATAAGTTGACTATATTTCCAAGGTTTTAACAAGTGAAAAAAATGACTACATTTCCAAGATTTTAATAAGTGAAATAAGGTGATTAAAATACCAAGGTTTTAACAAGTGAAATAAGGTGATTACAATTCCAAGGTTTTAACAAGTGAAATAAGTTGACTACATTTCCATGTTTTTAACAAGTGAAAAAAAGTAACTACATGTCTGAAATTTTAACAAGAGGAATAAAGTAACTACATGTCCACATTCAAAGCAGTCTATATCTGGCCATAAAAGGACAAGCAAGAGCAAGGGCATTGAAAAGCCTTTCAGAAACAGCAGAAAAGGCCTCATGGTGGCTGTAGAGCAAGCGAAACAAGCATTGAGAACTTAAATAACTTTGTTTGTCACAACAAATATTGGTCCTCCTTAGCTAAATCACTAAGATGCACTTCGCAGAGTGTCAGGCGTTTAATAGGGTCAAACACTTATCTGGAGGAGGGGTGGGCCCCTCTGGGTCATGAATCCCTAGAGGTCTTGTGAGTTTTTTTTCCCCTCATCTTGGAACTGAACCCGCGATTTTCCAACTGGCTCTGCACTGTGAAGTGCATCTTAGTGATTTAGCTAAGAAGGACCAGTACTGGTTGTGACAAATGAAAAAGTACCCCCCCCCCCCACCCTCCTTTTAGAGTGTCAGGAGTTTAATGGGGCCAAAACATTTATCTGGGAGAGGGGGGGTACTTCCTCTGATGATCTGTTGTTCCACTCTCTACAGTAGAGAGCTTCCTGCATAGAACTCATACCATGATTCTTCTCAGGTTTCTTTGTCTGTGCAGATAACCAAGGTGTTGAGCTGCTGTTGTCCATATCTACATCAAACTCCGCCAAGGGTTTTCTCATCTCTGCTGTATCAGACTCAACCTTTAGAGACAAAATAATTGTTTTCTTTCAACACCTCAAAACACAAAATCTAACTTTAATCATGGGCTTATGAGCAGAAAAAAAAAACAAAACTGATCCATGTTCTCTCAAAAATCTGTACTTTATAGACGGCCTGATGACGGATGCATCAGCAGCAGGCCATCTTGCTCACAACCGAGAGGCCTACAGGAGTGCTGTTTGGGAGGTAAAGTTCCGCAAGGGACATGCAGATGAATGAATGAATGAATGAGACGGCCTGATGGCCAGAAGCAAACCTGACTGGACCAGAATGATGGCACAGCTGCCAGGGTCATCAAACTTCACCTGGCCAAGACTCTGTCCCACTGCTCCGCCGCCATCTCTGGTAACAGGTTCAGCATGATCAAGAGGGTCGTGGTTGCTATGGTCCCCATAGTAGTGGAATCTGTTGAGAGGTAGGGAACTTTTTCCCTGCTTGTCACCTTCACTCCATGCCTGTGATTCACTCACCACAGCCTGCTTCCCAGAGATCGTGCTAGGAGTTTTTAAAATTGGTACAGCTGTACCTGTCTTTTACCCTGCCTGAAGTACTTTCTGAAATACCAATTTTCTCAACACAACATCTGCCACTTAATCTTTTAAATGTAAAATTAAACACACATTACAAGCATCAGCAGTAAGTAAATACTCATCTTTTTTTTTTTCTTTACCTTGTCTGTGATTTAATCTTTACAAAATACTCACATGTGGAACCAAAGTCAAAACTGGCAGATTCTTTTCCCTACAAACTGAACATCATCAGTCCAGTGGCCTGACTGTCCTCCAAATGATCGCACTGACTGCTTTCTACCAGTTTTTTTTATAATATAAGCCGGTCACAGTAACCAACAACCTCCAAAAGTTTTTTAATCAGTAATTTACCAGCAATTATGGTCAACACAATCACTGCACTATACTATATAAGCAAACATTTAGGCAAACGAACCCTCACCAGACAGGGCTTCTTTGAATATGATCCACTTGTGGTGGGAGTCGAATGAGATCTCTTTCTGTTGCATTTCAACACATGGGCCAAGTCATCTGCAACATCATTGACTTCTTCACTGGAGTAATTATCATTTGATTTATGACTGGCATAGGAACTGAGGAAGCTTTTCATGTGCCTTTTACCAGCAAAGGGCATGGGACCATCTCTGAAACTGTGGAAAGAGTCTGGAAACTCAATAGCTGAAGGTATGGTAACTGATGCCGATAATGATGAGTCCTGAACTGTTGGCAAAGATGAATGTCCTTCTGTTGCCTGAAGAGCACTTTGTGATGTGGTGCAGAACTAATACGACGTGATCTAGAACTCAAAACACTGCTGTGTACATTATTATTTTCAGTATTTATACCAGGTAAAACTCTTTGCTGCTGCTCATCACTGTTAAGTGGAGGATTTTGTGAAGTCATATTTTTTTCATTTTTTGGCACACCATCTAGGTTTGTACTAAATCTAGGAGATGAACTTTCAACATTCAAGGATAGACCTAAGCCTGTTACGTCTTTACCACCTTGGGACAACTGTTCTGTAAATGATGAAAATGGTCGAGCTGTGGTGGTCCATACTTTATTACTCTCTGGCAATGGAATTTGTGTTGCATGGTTCCCATGATGTCCTTCCATAGAAATATCCAAAACGCCATCAGAAGTTGCTGATTTAGCACCATGAGATAATGATAATGCTGAGGTTGATGATGCTGGATTATGTGCTGAATATCCAGTCTCACAATGAGTTAGGCCTGTAACAGAGCACTCTCTAGATTTCTGATGGTTTATCAACCTTCCCAAACCTCCGTCAGCTTCAGACACGGATTCATGACCCGAGTCAGCTGGAATGAAGGTACATGAGGATGGTGAGTAAGAACCTGTGTTGATGAGCGGTTATCTGAACATGTGTCTGAAACAAACATGGTAGGAGTTGAAGCTTCAATAAAATCTGTCTCCCTTCTGCCACCTGGAGATGAACTGTCACAGATACCGGTTATAAATGATGAATGCAGTGGACCATTACCAGCAGAAAGAGAATTAGAACTGGAGCCATCCATGGCTGTATGTTCCTTTACAATCCCACTATTCCCAACAGGACTCAGGTCGTCTGTGTAACCCAAGGATAAGTCAATATGATCATACGCATCAGAAATAGGGGATAATGGTACACTACAATCAACACTGCCTTGTGTGGTTGCCTGATTATCATTACAGTCATCCGTTGTACTACAGCCTTTAACTCTGCCACCACCAAAAACATCAACGCCATCACAGGATATATCAACTTCTTTATCACAACCTATCCTGTATGACTGCTTGTCTTGACATCTGACTGTATCATTAGTTTCATTACTTCTGTTCTTGGACACCATGTTGTCCTCAAAGTCTTTGTCCTGCTCAGGTGGCCTGCTCACCAAATGCTCATAATCCATGGGCAGTGACGAGCATGAACCTCCATGGCATTTTTGAAACTGCTGATCTGAGAAAAAGGTGGCAAAACTGTCAGGATCCTGGATGCTGCATGCTGGAGATGATCCTGCAGCAGTAGCAACAGCAACATCATTTTTCATGTTGTTGCTCATGTCCTTCTACCTGCCTGCACAGCTTACATTATCCACATTGCACTGGGGAAATGTTCTAAAGAAAACTGTCAACATCTCTGAAACAAATGATTTTAAAAATATATAAATTATTGTTTTTCTTATTGGAAAAGAATAAAAAATTTCAAACGCATGGATAAATGGATAAGGAACATCTGATAAATTTATCCATGATACAACATTCCATGGATGGCCAGAAATGGAAATAAAGAATTTCACAGAGAAGCTGCACAATTATAAAAAAAAAAATAATTAAAAATCATAAATGAGTGTTGTAGTTATTAGTGTGAGTGTTGTTGTAGTCAGTGTGAGTGTTGTAACAGTGTCTCATGTGGAGGTTTATGGTTTAAGTCCAGGGGGGAGGCACCCCAGTAACCCACCTGTAAAAACAGGTACATAAAAGAAAATATGGTCAGGCATGATGCTGACCACATCACCATCTTTGTGTGCTGCTAGGTCAAGATATGGACACTAACACATATCCCTAAGTGACTCTTTGTATCAGAGGACTTTTTTTTGGCAAAGAAAGTAAAAAAACAAAACAAAACAAATAAGTGCATAAAAGCAGTTACTAAATTATAAATGATGCCAAGTGTTTTCATGTTTACACAAAATGCAGTTCAAATATAACACACAAAAAACAAAGCACCTGTTTCACTGTAATTACCAAGCTAAACCTTACATCATGTGGTTTTAGAAACATTCATAAATCACTTCTTTATTGAAACACATAGTAAATTAACATATAAACAAAGACATTTGTAAGTGGTGTTTTTTTTTCTTTTTTTCAACAACAGACAAACCTACAAAAGCATCAGTTATTTAGTGACGTGAAAGCAGCTTTAGAAGTTGCTGAAATATTTTACATGAACACTATCTCAGCAGTTTTAGAAGTTGCTAAAATATTCTATATAAGCACTATCTCAGTTTCCAAAGAAATCAACAAAATATAAGTTGTTAGTTTCAGTTTCTACGGAGCAAGGGCGTATCCATTGTCATTACGCATCATTTGATAACTCTGGATTTATTTAGTAATTTTTACTGAGAAAATGGGGGTGAGGTGGGCAAGTTACATTTTTGCACATTCATAAAATAAATGCTAAGACCATGTTACTCAAGTGCTTAGAAACTTAAGTTTCAGTTTCGCAGTGTTCGTTACCATGGAATAGTATGTGTATTCATACATGAACGTTACAACACATCGGTGTGATAGGAAGGGTTTTAGAATGTATTCGCGATTTAATATGCCTTGGAATATATTAATTTCTTACAGAGAATGTTTGTATCTTTCAATGTTTGTTATCTAGGAAGTAAGCCAGACGCTAAGAAAAATAAAGCAGACATATTAATCTAAAATGTTTGTTCTAAACCTCTTTGAGGCAAAACATATTGTGTTGTATTTTTCTAGCTTTATATACCATATTGGCGAACTACTTTGCGAGCCCTATGTGACATTTAATGGCACAGGAAGGATATAAGATATAAGATATACCCTAGTGTGCACAAATAAAATTCGATTACCGACTACGATTATGATAACCTGGAAGTATTTGTTCAGTATCTATTTTTATACACACTTGGAATAAGGAAGTGGCGTAGTAGCTTCTAAAGTGCTTTGTCTACGGTTTGTCGAACCTCACAGTGCTGTCCTCTGTCACTCTACTGTAGTGGTTAGTGCATGAATTTCCTCAAGAAATCAAATGGGATTTCTCCTCTTTCCGTGCCGCAGGAAGAAACGCGGACGTTCAGTTGGATGCCGAAATAAAACCGCGGGTCTTGATATGTATAGGGGGTATAGTTGTAAAATGGAATGGAAAACAGTATTTCCATGTACTTCCGTGTACTTATTATGTTTCAAAGTATAACTAAATGTACGAAAATTTCATAAATGCAGAGGGGTTTTTTACGAAAAAAAAAGTAATGTGATGTTTTTAGACAATGACTGTGCCCAGCTCACCATCGGCTAGGTCTAGATCTGCAGTATTTACCAACTGAGATGTCTAGATCTACTTGTCGATCTCGTATTGTGATTCTATGTGCATTCTCGCTAAATTAATGTCCGAAATAACCTCCTAGCTACTTCTCCAGTCGTCTAATATGTCTATATCTACTTGGGATACATTCAAGAGCAGTGGAGTGGTCACAGGCCATGTCCATACCCCTATCTACATCATCAAAAATTGAAAATTTTCCATGTTTCTCTTCCTTTTTCTCGCTCGGCATTGCTCGTAACTAAGCACTCTTTCACCATTTTGAAAAGTGTCGCTGGAAACGGGGACGAAATATGTACAATCTAAATGTTACACCGGTTGTTTTATCCAAACAAACCAAAAGTCGCTATATCGACCCTACGTACAAATCGGGAAACCGGAAAGTTCGCTACAGCGACCCAAGGGCGGAAAGAGCTTAAAAAGGAAAATAAATAGCAACGGGAACAGGTGCTGGCCTCCGACTTCACAATGTTGTGGTTTACAACACAAAAGCAACGTTCCACCCCTAGCAAATACTATACATATGGATTTCAACAGTAGAAACGGTTCTAAGGACTGTTATATTAAATGTCTTCAAGGCATGCGTCTCAAATAGCCTCTGACAGTTCACTTCCAGCTCCTGGCCTTCTCGTGGCAGAGGTGTTCAAACTGACAGGAGAAGGGGCGAAGGCGAATATCTTGCACCTGAAAACTAGACGTTTTCGGGTAGATGAGAGTCACGTTCGGTAGCTGATCTACCGCTGCTGGCGAGATTCTTCAGCTGCCGTGCGTGGAGTGAAACTCCTCCCGGCCAATGAAGAAAAATGCAGTTAGGGTTGCTGCGCAGCACCGTCGTGGAAAAGGTGAAGGATTAAGTGAAGTGACCAGCAGTCTCGAGGTCAGGACTATTCAAATCACGGCACCTCTTCTCTAGAGGCCGGCCACGTCCTATACTCACCTATACTGGGGCAGATTGCCTAAACCGGCTTAACCCAGGTGTTAAACTAAGACATTGCTGGCGAGATTCCTCGGCTGCCGCGCGTGGAGCGAAACTCCTCCCGGCCAAAGAAGAAAATGCGACTAGGGTTGCCGGGCGACGCCACTGTGAAAAGGTAATGGAAAGGATAAAGTGAAGTTTAATCAGTATGTCCAGTAGTCTCGCGGCGAGAGCTACTCATACTGCGACACCTCTGCTCTGGAAGTCGGCCACGTCCGATATACACCCATACCGGTGAAATATACCTAAACCGGCCTAACCCAGGGGTGACATTTGATGACTACTCATGACATGGTACTTCCGTTCTAGAGGTGGGTCACGTCCTAAACACGCCCATTCTGGGATAATACGCCTAAATGGGCTTAACCCAGAGGTGAAACTCACTAGCGGCGAGGATTCGTCCTTCTGGACAAAAGCTCCGTTGTGGTCACAACTAAAAATGGTAGCGGCCACGACCACAAACTGCTGAAATCGGAGACACTGGACCAGGATGTATGCGTATCCTAATCACGCTGAAATTTTCCAGTGAGAAAGTCCAACGCTGGACTGGATGGGCAACCACTTCTCACCCAGCGGGGATATAATGATTTCCAAAACACGTCGAGGTTTTCCTATGAGAAAGTTCAACTCTAGATTAAACTGGTGCAACGAAAACCACGGTGTCCTGCAATCCCGGATCTGAGACCCACCGAGAATACAGGTTCAAACCCTGCTATACTCTGAACCTCTTGTGGTCCTCTCGTGGATCTCATGTGGTCCTTTCGGGGACCCACAGGGGGACCATGGGACCTATCGAGGACCACAGGAGTAAATTCAGTAGGATCACGGGGGCGGTCTTGGTGGTAGAAGCGAATGTAGAAGAAGAAGAAGAAACAGTAGAAACTCGTATTGTTGTTATTGTTATTGCTACCTCCTCGGGACTACGAGCACTATGCTCTTTGCAGCCAATGCAATGAAGATGGTGAGGCACAACATCATGTCAGATTGAGAGTGGGTTACGTTCCCCAAGCGACGGTTCTTTAGCAAACTCCAAGGCTGTGTGGTTATAGAGAACCCCGCCCCAATAGCCAGACTGGGCCTGTTACTATGGGTACCGAAGGTGATATGGAACAGGGTCTTCGTCACAAATGGTTCGTCAAACTTAACGTACGTATGATGGCAATGGGTCGTTGACCACCAAATCTATCAGTTCCTTCACACCCCCCTCTCCACCGCCCCCCGACCGCGCTGCCATCGTTTGTCTTACTGTAGGAAGTCCGCGTAAGGATGGGATTTTAACAAGCGCAGTGGTATCTGGATATCAAACATATTTCCTCTTTGTTGATCCTGGAAGGTTTGATATACTGCACGTTTGCTATAGTCTACGTGTAGGAACTACTCCACAGGCAGAAAAGGCAGCTGTCATCATCATCATCATCAGGTGCCGTGCCGACTGGCGTTGGCTATTATGCTTCTCCAGAGTACACGATCCTTCACGCAGGCCATCAGCTCAGTTGGTGATCTCCTCTCACACCATTCCGTCAGACTGTCCAGTATCATTTCTCTTGGTCTTCCTCTTGATCTTCTTCCTTCTATTTTTCCTGTTGTTATAATAATTTCAATGCCCCTTCTTCTAATTCCGTGTCCTATGAAAGTACATTGTCTCTCTCTTATCTTTTTGACGAGGTTTTTTGTCTCTCCAGCTCTTCTCATACATTCTTCATTAGTTATTTTTGCTGTCCAGGGGATTCGCAACATTCTTCTAATAAACGACATTTCTGCTGCTTTCAATGATTTTTGTGCAGATGTCTATTGTCCACGATTCACTTCCATATAACAAGATGAGTTCAATATAACATTTTAGGACTCGTTTTCTAACATTCATTATAAAGATGTGTTGGTTAATATGTTTCTCATTCTCTGAAATGCAGTCTTTGCTTGGCCTATTCTGTTCCTAATTTCTGTTCTGCATTTCCCATCTGAAGTTATTACTGCTCCAAGTTATTTGAATTTCTGCACCTGCTTTAGAATAGTTCCGTTTAATGTAATACTGCATGCTGGTGGATTCTGTTTCTTAGATATAACCATAGTCTTTGTCTTTTTGATGTTCAAAGTAAGGCCTTTCTGTTCACTTTCTTTGGCCACTTTATCCAAGAGATTTTGCAGGTCTTGTTGGTTCTCAGCTATCAGTACTGTGTCGTCAGCATACCGAAGGTTGTTAATATTGTATCCTCCAATTTTTATGCCTGGTTCTGTGATGATCGTTCTTAGAATATTCTCGCTGTACAGAGAAAAAAGGTCTGGAGATAGTACACATCCGTGTCGCACCCCTTGTTTTATAGGTTGATATTTTCCAGTTCTATTTTCAACTCGAATTGCTGCTTCTTGCTGCCAGTATAGATGTTTTACAATCCTCAGGTCTTTGCCGTCTATATTGATGTCTTCAAGTATTTTAATAATATCATTATGTTTTACCTTGTCGAATGCCTTGGTGTAATCATTGAAGCATAAGTAGAGATCTTTCTGTACTTCTAAAGCTCTTTCTGTTAATGTTCGTAGCTGTCACAGTGAACAAAATATGGGACAAGCAAGCAAGAAGACAAATAATTTGAATTATCAGATTTTGTTTGCTTCTTCATCATCATCATCTTCTTCTTCTTCTTCTTCTTCAATAACGTTGATAAATAGTAGACATGAGACATAATTTTCATCTATCTTGGTTTTGTCACGTTATTGTTATCAACAAGCGCAAACTAATATAATCTTGAGGAGTTTTTTTTTTTTGTTATGTTATTGTAAACGCAGACTAATCACAAAACAAAACCTTCCGCTCAAAAAAATTGGCAAAGCCAAGCGAACGAGAAATTTTCTCACACATGGAAAGGAGACGATCCATATTGTTTGAACTTTCACCTGGAACGTTCGCACGTTCTCAATGTTTAACTTGACGTTTCAGATTTCCCTCAATAGTGAAATACATGCAAAAGAAGAATGATTAATAACACATGAAAATAGCTGAACATATGTAAGATTTCCCATAGGCCCTCCCCCAAAACTGTCCCTAGACGAGGACGCAGCTAGAAGAGAGAGAGGAGCCGGCCAAGACCCTATCTCACCTTCCAGTTGGCGCGTCTGGTAATCGCCTGTTGTGGTTGTTCAACATGGTTAACTGACGGGGGCTACTTATTTCAATGATGACTGCGCGGAGAAGACTGCTTTTCTGGCTCCTTTACGATACGTAAAGCTGTAACCCACTCCCTATCCGATACGATAAATGTATTTCAAGTTGGCCGTGACATCGGTTACAGAGATCTGGAGTTCGCGTAACAGAGAAGTGATAAGAATACTAAGCTACAGATTTAGGGTCGTGTGCAAAGGCATGTACTGTACTTTGTGGAGACCGGTCAAATGAGGCACACACTCTTATGTCTGGAAGCACCGGACCGTCCGAGATGCAGCTCAGTTAGATATCCAGACATCTAAACTAGATATAAAGGTAAACCGGATATGAAAATAAACAGGACCATGAAATGAACTGGATATAATAGCGTTGAGCAAGGACTCGGACATACTGGGAACGGCTATCACATAAGTGGAAGTATACACTGAGCCATCAACTGTGAACGACCGAAGGGAAACTCCAGAATCTGCCAGGGTAGAGAAAAGGTACACGAAAGATTAACAGTATAAGAAATGTTAGTCCAGCCACCAGATTCTCAACGAGGAGACATAGATAGCCGGCTTCAACGGGAAGTATTCCACGCTTAAAGAAGGAATTTTTTTCCCTCCAAAGGACGATTTGAGGAAGAATTTTAAAAAATACCTTAAATGAATGTGTGAGGAGTGATTGATAAGTTCTCGGCATAAGTTACAAATACTTGAAACACATAGTTGATATTAGGCACATTTATAGATCAGGTTAATGTATGATTAAACACCAAGTTTCAAGAAATTAACTGCAACCAATTTTTTTTTTTTTTTTACAGGCTACTGAAGTGGTAACGGTTGACAGAAATTGAGAAAATGGATAAAATTTCTCATCAAGCAGTCATTCACTATCTCTGCATCAAGGGCTTATCCTCGAAGGAGATCCATGAGGATATGGTGGAGACTCTAGGGGAGAGTGCCTCTTCTTACAGCACAGTGAAGAAATGGGCAGCTCGATTCAAACATGGAAGGGAGAGTCTGGAAGATGATCCCCGTCCAGGAAGACCAAGAACGGTAACCATCGATGAAACCACCGGCAGAATCCATGACATGATAATGGAGGATCGACGACTAACTGAACGGTACATTGCTACTGAGTTGGGCATCTCCCATGAACGTGTTCATTCCATTATTCACAATGATCTTCAAATAACAAAGGTCTCTGCTCGATGGGTCCCGAAACTTCTTGGAGCTGATCACAAACGACAGCGTCTCAACATATCAAGAGACAATCTTGGCCATTTTTCTGCAGATCCTGAAAAGTTTCTTCAGCAATTTGTGACTATGGATGAGACTTGGGTTCATCATTTTCAATCAGAAACCAAAGAACAGTCAAAACAGTGGAAACATTCACACCTTCAAAGAAAGCAAGGGTGGTTCTGTCTGCAGGCAAAGTGATGGCATCCATCTTTTGGGATTAAGAAGGTGTGCTATTGGCAGACTATCTTCAAAAGGGTAGAACGGTCACCGGGGCCTATTACGCTAATCTTGTGAAGCAACTGCAGGTCAGATTTAAGGAAAAGCATGTAGGGAAACTGTCGACGAGAGGAGTCACCTTTCATCAAGACAATGCTCCAGTTCACAGGTCGGTGGTGGCAATGGCTGCAGCTTCCAGCTTCTTGAACATCCTCCTCATTCCCCAGATTTGACCCCTTCCGACTATTACCTGTTTACCAAACTCAAAAAGGAGCTCAGCGGTAGCAAATTTGCTTCAGGTGATGACATCATTCATGGTGTAGACCACTTTCTACTGGCACAAGATGCTGACTTTTACAAAGAAGGGATCCGTATGCTCAAGGATTGCTGGACTAAGTGCACAAGGGGACTATGTAGGAGAAAAAAGCCCACAAAAAGTTGTCCACAAATAATCCGTTGTACCTTATGCCGAGAACTTATCAGTCACCCCTCGTATAACGGTGAAAATCTTTCTTGACGATGATTTAATATGCAGGGAAGGATTCGGGGGCAGTCTGGCTTGAAAAGGGAGGATTGGGACCCGGGACTTTGAGAATTTAATGCCTTCTGATGATTTTAGCGTTGTAGGAAGTGGCCAAGAGATTTTGCTGAGGCTGAAGCTGGGACTCTGTGCTGCTGGTAGGATCTGTGGCCATGCTCCGTCGGGGGCACGGGTTCGAGTTACACAATTTTTTTTTTTTTCAGATTTCTGCTAAAGTGGTTGCCTCAGAGAAGGGTCTCATAGTCGTCAGAGTTTAGAACCATAGTAGGTCAAGACCCTGTCCCGGTTCTCTGTTTACGTTCCTAGTACAGGCGCAGCTGGGCTAACAAATTCTAGGCTAGTCGTTGTCCCTCATGGTGGTAGTGGAGCCTGAGAAGTCCAATCCTTATCTTCAGCCTAACCGCGCTGTCATTTCTCTCTCTCTCTCTCTCTGTCTCTGTCTCTCTCTGTCTCTCTCTCTCTCTCTCGTCAAAGTGTTTTGTCTGCTATTTTTCGAATGCTAACCATACAACTCTGCGTTACACCACTGTTCCTTTGCGAAAGCCTCATTGTTTCTCATTTGAAAAGTCTGTACCTGAAAAGGCAGTCACTGTAAAGACAAGCTCAAGGTAACGTTATTATGCCATAGAGCCCTAACCATAGTGTTAGTGTCCATATTACCCTGGACTCGTCGGTATTATCACTGACTTGTCGGCGCCCGAGAGTGTGGTGTGGTGTGGTGTGGTCTGGCGTGGCGTGGCGTGGTGTGGTGTGGTCTGGCGTGGCGTGGTGTGGTGTGGTGTGGTCTGGCGTGGCGTGGCGTGGCGTGGTGTGGTGTGGTCTGGCGTGGCGTGGTGTGGTGTGGTGTGGTGTGGTCTGGCGTGGCGTGGCGTGGCGTGGTGTGGTGTGGCGTGGCGTGGTGTGGTGTGGTGTGGTGTGGTTTGACGTGGTGTGGTGTGGTGTGGTGTGGTTAGCATCACGGCTTGGTAGCCTTTCCCTTTCTCACCTGGCGGGAACATCCAGGTACTCACTTCCACGGCTGGGAGCGGCTGGGGCGCCAACCCGGCCGGATTTATCACCCTTGTCCAGCGCCATCTCAACACGGTGCTGACGTTCCATCACATTCAGCGGGTTGGTTGCTGAGAATGTTAGACTGGCACCTCCAGCGACAAGTCGAGCAGGAACAGAAAAATGCTACCTCTTTTACTGCTGCTACAAACTAGAGCATCTACTGTCACCACTACTTCAACTATCACTGCAGCAATATCAAGATCAACTATTATTGTTGTTGTTGCTACTTTTACTACTACTACTACTACTACTATTACTACTACTGCTACTACTACTACTACTACTACTACTACTACTACTACTACTATTACTGTTGCTGCTGCTACTACTTCTGCTACTACTATTACTACTACTACTGCTACTACTTCTGCTACTACTATTACTACTACTACTACAAATACTACTACTATCTCTACTGCTGCTGTGACTACTACTACTACTACTACTACTACTACTACTACTACTACTACTGCTACTAGTACTATTACTATTACTACTACTACAAATACTACTACAATCTCTACTGCTGTGACTACTACTACTATTACTACTACTACTACTACTTACTACTACTACTACTACTACTACTACTACTACTTACTACTACTACCTCTGTTGCTGCTGTGACTTCAGCTACTACTACTATACTACTACTACTACTACTACTACTACTACTATTGCTAGTACTAATACTATTACTCCTACTACTACTATTGCTAGTACTAATACTATTACTACTACTATTACTGCTACTACAGCTGTCGCTGCTGCTGTAACTACTACTACTATTACTACCACCACCTTAACTACTACTACTACCACCACCACCACAACAACAACAACAAAAACTACTACTACTACTTCTACTACTACTACTACTACTACTACTACTACTACTACTACTATTACAAATATGTAAGAACGATTGTTATTTCCATCAACACAAAACGGAGATCAAAAAGAAAAGTTGGATCAGTTTTTGTTAAGTAAAGCATGGGATCCATAGTGGTAAATCCATGTAGATAACCTTTTCAGAAGAAATGTCAGCCGATAATGACGAGTGCTACCTTCTTCTTTCAACTTTGAAGTGCCCAGCCATCTAGAAACTGGTCACCTTCAAGAATCCTATCATATGAGACGTTCTTCATGTGTTTTCTATCCATGATAAGTGATCTCAAGTTTGGACTCGTAAAAGAGTCAAAATAACAATGTATCACCAAGAGGTAGAAGGCAAAACCCCCTGTTTCCATGCCTTTAAGACATATTGGGGATACGGTGTTAGGCCTGTATTTCCATGACTTTCGGAGTATGAAAGACTGATGTGGGTCAGTATCACGCCTGGCCGCATTTACCTTCCCAGATTTCTCTGGTACCCATTTTTAGAGGCTGGGTGGACCCCAGGACCTTTTTGCTGTGATAGTACCAGAAAAAAAAATCCCCACTACAAGGACTTGAACCCAATACCACCGAATTAGTAGACCGAGCACGTAACCACTCAGTCAACTAGACCCCATTATGTCACCAACAGAAGTAATAAATAGAGAATATAAGTAAAAGGTAAGGTAAATTTCCCGTTTCCATGCCATTAAGGCATATTGGGGAATAAGGTGTTAGGCCCGTATTTTCCGTGACATTCGGCACATGAAAATATGATGTGGGTCAGTATCACGCCTGGTCGCTTTACTTTCCCATATTTCTCTGGTACCTATTTTTAGAGGCTGGGTCAGCCCCAGATATAGAGGATATAAGTAGCAAGCAAAATAGCATCAGTTATAAAGATAGCAATTTGCAGAAAGTTGCAATAATAATAAATAGCGTAAGTTGTAAAGAAAACGATTTGCAGAAAGTTACAGAAATAATAAACACGGAACAAAAGAGTGGGGAAAAAAATCAATCTGTTCAATGAACAATAATGATTATACAGTAAGAAGAATTTGGGAAGATTAATAGTAGTCCACAGATTCCAAAATTGAAAGCGATAATAAAGCCAAGTGATAGAAAAAGGTGTACAGAAGACCTGCAGAAAGAGAAATCATATAATTTGCCACTCAGACCAAAACTTTAGATATGAGCAACTGTCTGAGAAGACGCAAAAAAATGAGCGACAGAAATACACATTCTCGTATGTACTGCGTGCAAATGATACCCTGTCAATGTTTCTCTATGCTCAGTCGCCGGCTGATATATTTAACATTCGCCTCTTTTGTTTTGTAACAAAACTTAGAGGTTTGTTATGTTCGGTAACACAAAGGGGAATACATAGGTCTTGATGCCGAGAACGCCATAAACAATAACGCATTCACATTTTAGCTTTTCGCTGGAGAATTTGCTCGGTGGACACGTAGATCTGGGCTGAGTCCAGCAGGAAAGATGACTTTTCGTTCTCAGATTACAGATCGAATTCCCTTCAGTCGTGATCAGAGCTCAGAGGCGGAATGCAGCCTTCGTAATTTAGAGGGGGGAGATACTAGATTTCTGGAAATATTTCTGTACTGTGAGAGAATCCCCACCTCCAACTTTTAACGCTCTCCATCATCATCATGTGCCGTGCCGATTGGCGTTGGCTATTATGCTTCTCCAGAGTACGCGATCATTTATGCAGGCCATCAGCTCAGTTGGTGATCTCCTCTCACACCATCCCGTCAGACTGTCCAGTATCATTTCTCTTGGTCTTCATCTTGATCTTCTTCCTTCTATTTTTCCTGTTGTTATAATATTTTCAATGCCCCCTCTTCTCATTGCATGTCCTATGAAAGTACATTGTCTCTCTCTTATCTTTTTGACAAGGTTTTTTGTCTCTCCAGCTCTTCTCATACATTCTTCATTAGTTATTTTTGCTGTCCAGGGGATTCGCAACATTCTTCTAATAAACCACATTTCTGCTGCTTCCAATGATTTTTGTGCAGACTTGCTATTGTCCAAGATTCACTTCCATATAACAAGATAGGTTCAATATAGCATTTTATGACTCGTTTTCTAACATTCATTGATAAGGATATGTTAGATAATATGTTTCTCATTCTCTGAAATGCAGTCTTTGCTTGGCCTATTCTGTTTTTAATTTCTGTTCTGCATTTCCCATCTGAAGTTATTACTGCTCCAAGGTATTTGAATTTCTGCACCTGCTTTAGAATAGTTCCGTTTAATTTAATACTGCATGCTGGTGGATTCTGTATCTTAGATATAACCATAGTCTCTGTCTTTTTGATGTTCAAAGTAAGGCCTTTCTCCAGCGCGTCCTTATTTGGACCCAATACTTCGTTGCGGAAGGATACAAATAAACACAATATAACTCCACATGGCGAGTCCTGGACTATATCTTAAGTAAATGCACACAGCGTATTCATTCGCGTCTTCCAGTTAAAAAGCATTCGTACAAGTTAATGATAACAATGCTTGGCAAGATAGAAACTGACGGTAGCACAGCTTGCCAAGACACCAGTTAATAATGATGCCAGCGTTTGCTATGACTAAACCCTTAACCTTCCTGGTCAAAGATTTCCACGAAGAAACGTTCTATTTCCTTTGCTGGAATTTTCTTAGCATAATCTGCTCCTATTTCATTAGTAATCTCAGTACATGCATGAAAAAATAGTTAATTCAGGTTATTTTCCATCTATTTGTTAAACTGTTTGTCGTATTTCGTATGGCTACCATTATGCAGAAAAAAGTGATCCAAGAACTGAGAATCAAACATAGAATGGGTGCCATCAGTCTCTGTGCACTGAAGCAGGTAATGATAGCTAAGTCGGTGAACTTACAGATTTGCCAGTAGTGCACTGACAATCACCAACAATTGAAATGTATGTATTAAAAATAATAAATGGCATATAAATGAAATAACATTAACAAATTAAGAAATAGCCCTTTGCTGTTTGCTTTATACCCTACTTAATCGACTCCTTAGCGGCCACAGAGAAAAGAATTATTATTCTGTGGTAAAGATAAACTACAAGACCATTTAATGGAGGGTACGATTCGTTGGAAACTAGAACGACAGAAGACAAGCAGGCCTATGAAATCACTGATACGCTAAACACCATACTCAATGAAGCAACCGTCCTCGCCAAACATCGAAACGTTTCCATATGGGCTGTCAAGAATGTAACGTTCTGTGAAGAACAAGCCTCTGAGGTGAATTATGTCTGCTTTATTTAAAGAAAAAACTGATTGCTAAATGTTACAAGTAGGTGCTCTTAGCCTTTGATGAGCATTAGTCAACCAACTGAACTGAGGAACTATTGCCAGTGTCCACTCCGAGTCTTCCAACTGGTCAGTCGTTAATCTGGTTCTGGTTCAAAACGATGGCTGTATTCCAAAATCTCAACCACCCTGCTTTCACCTCATCATATGCGTGTCAGTGCTCTACATTTCAGCCAACTTTTTCATTACAGAATAGTTTCCATGCTCTACCAGAGTAAATTTTGATGAGAAATTTTGGTACAGTAGCGCTAGAAGGACGTTACTCTATAATTTAAAAATATAGATTGGATTAGAAATGGGCTACATTTCTTTTATTTTAGTCTTTGCCTAAATATTGCTAGGAGCATTAACTCAAATAGTTGGAATGAATGAGTTAATTCATTTTCACTATGCGAAGATCTTGTACGCTCTCTCTCTCTCTATTTTTAAATTAAACACTTTATCGACAAAGACACAAGAAAAATATACTACATATCACACATACAAACACACTTAGATTACTGTTCCACAATCTGGGATGGATGCTCAGTCTCAAACACAAAAAGGCTCCATTCACTTCACAAGCGAGCATTAAATCTTATTTGTGACAAACACCCAGTACAGACTGTTGATCAACACAAACAACTCAAAATTCTACCACTCAAAAATAGAATCATTTTTAACAAAGTTAAGTTTGTTCACAGAATTCTGTCGCACAATGCTCCGCCTTACTTGTGGTCACTGTTTACGTATAACACTAAACATAACCAGCGTTTAAAAAACTGTCTTCTTCCTAAACCCAGGATTGATCTGTATAAGAAAAGCCGTGCATACTCTGCAGTACAGCTCTGGAACACCCTCCCCTACAATTTAAAATCCATTGGTAATACTTCATCCTTTAACTCAAACCTGTTTCATTATTTACTTGCTTGTAATTATATGCCTCCATAAAATAGCCAGCACTCTCTCAACACATGGCTCGTAAACCATCAAGTACTTCAATGACATAGTTAGAAAAGCAACTTGTTAGATATTGTTAGAAATTATTTTAATGTTTGTTAAAAAAACATATGTTAGAAGATCTGTATTTACAATGTATTTTTATTTATGTATATGTCTGCGTGTGTATGTGTGCATGAGTGCTATTTTATTAGGTTAATTACTTCTCCTCTTTTACCTTGAATGTAGTAGTTAAATCTTACACTCTTTTGATATGTTTTTCCTAATTTAATTTGTATTTTTGTACTAAATCAAGTGTGTGGGAAGAATGAAAGATGGAGTTATAAAGGGCAGAATGTAAGACGGGCCTGCGTGCCCAATTCTTTACCCTTTAAAAATAAAGATTATTCATTCATTCATTCATTCATTCTCTCTCTCTCTCTCTCTCTCTCTACCCCTCTCCAGTATCTCATCCACCTTCCATTTCCTTTTCCGCATATAAGACTAATATCAACTTGAGACCCACGATCTACTTGAAGTGCCATCAGCTTTAGTTTCCAAATTCTCTAGGCCCCATCATACCTCTAAAGCTGGATCCGCCTCTGACATCCACTTCATCTAAGACATCTGCAGAGCGCATACAACTGTGTGATCATAACCGTTCAGAGCATTTACCTGATCGCCGCCATATTCTCTGAGTGTGCCTCTTCAGTGATAATTAGCTATCAAATATTTCCAAGTTATAATACATTATAAATTCACATTTTAAACTTAAGGAATACTCAGCTAGTTATTGCTAGGAAGTTTTTCTGCATTTTTAAAACACATTTTTATTAGTAATTATCATCATAATTATTATCGTTCATTTGGGAATTTTGTAATATTTTCTCATTTAGTTTTGTTAGGAAAAAAAAAAACAATGAAAAGGCGTCATATTAAAAGAACAAATTTTATTTCGCTTAATCAAGTGCAGGCTGATTTGATTCAACGATAACATCAGGTTCTTGTGCCATGTTCGCAGCTCTAATGTGAAATGATAACAGGAGATTGTCAAATAAAGATTGGATTCAGATTATGGAGTAAGAGAGCTTTCATTTGTAGTTGGTTCAGTTTAGTCTCTTTTTTCATATTCTTTTCTATAATTACATTCCAACTGTAAGACACATAGATGATATTGTACGAAAATATAAATGTAATAAATAAGCCTATAAGGTTTTATTTTATTTTATTAAGAATATTTCAAATTCTAAACTACAACGTGAGCTAAATATGTATTTCTCTCTCTCTCTCTCTCTCTCTCTAAAGTGCCCAAGGCACATGGGGCTTCCGCAAAGGTTTTCCACAAATGCCTGTCCTTTGCCTTTTTCCCGCTCTTGCTCAGGTGAGCCCTCTTTTGCTCAACATCCTCTCTCTGTTGTTCTTCTCCATGTCTATTTTGGTCTACCCTTACTTCTGTTCCCCTGTGGTGTCTATTTTAGTGCTATTTTTTGGCAGTGAGTCGTCATTCATTCGGATCACATGTCAAAACCATCGCCAGCGTCTTTTCTCACTAATTGCTGTCAATGACTTCATCTGCATTTCTGTCAACAAGATGTTATTTCTTATAGTGTTTGGCCAAAATATTCTTCTAATTCTTCGTAAACATTTAGTCAGGTAAAAGCCTGGTTTGCTCTAGTAGGTCTGTTATTGATGTCCTCTGTGGTGTCTCCATCTTCTACTACTCTACTACCAAGATATATAAATTCATTGACCTCCTCCACTAACCTGTTATCTACTCTCAGCACATTTCTGTTGTTCACATTTTGCATCATTAACTTATTCATTCATTTCATTCATTTATTTGCATGTCCCTTGTGGAACTTTGCCTCCCTGACAGCACTTCTGTAGGCCTCTCGGTTGTGAGCAAGATGGCCTGCTGCTGATGCATCCATTTGCAGATCATCAACGATGTCTTGCAGCCATCTTCGTTTTGGTCTTTCTCTCTTTCTTTTTCCCATTATGTACGCTTCCAAGACGGTCTTCTCTAGTTTATCATGACGTTTAATGTGTCCAAAATATTTAAATTTTCTCTCTTTAATTCTCTTTACTAGCCAGCCTTCTTCAATATTAAGTTCTTGTAGTATAGATATATTTGTTCTTTTTTGTGTCCATGATATTTGAAGAACTCTTCTGTAGCATTTACATTCAAAAGCATTTACGTGTTTCTCAGCTGTTTTGTTAAGTGTCCAGGTCTCACAGGCATATGTTGCGATGGGAAAGATGTATGCCCTTAACTTAAATTCATTAATTAACTTATGAAGTTAATGAGTAAATTTAGTAATGAGCTAAATATAAATATCCAAATTTCGATAGCGATATGGCAGGTGTGTTTCTTATTAAAATGTTTGTGTGGTCTTGGGGTTTTGGACATGCCGGTATAAGATTTTCATTATTTTGAGTCACGTTAAGCCTCTCTTAAGAAAAATGGGTTGAAAAAAAAAAGAATCTAACGTAGTATGACGTCCCCTTTCAAGTTAATTTCCAATATTTACAGTCTACATTGATGTTTATTGTATTTGTTTATTATATTTAAGTTATGAACTGGCGTTGTTTTACTTTGTTATATATTTTTTGCTGCCTTTTTTTCCCCTTAGCCTTTTAGTGTTTGTTAAAATATGCAAGAAAAAAATAATCAAAATAACAATAGATATTATCTAAAGAAAACACAGAATGTTTAAATAATTACTCGTATCGTTAGCTTGATAGCATCTAAATTACAGAGATATATTCGCGACAGTTTTTAGTTTGCTACAAAAGATATTTACTGAAAATAACAGCATTTATTCCAGTACCGTGTTACGAAGTTTTTACTCGCCTGAAAGAAAACGTGTTGGGGTTTTCCAAAAGGAAAACAAACAAACAAACAAACACACAAACAAACAAACAAACAGCAAACAAACAAACGAACAAAGGCGTAAGGTTGTTTTATAATTGTGAATAGAAAACTTAAGGGTATATGCAAAGTTAAAGACAGTTTCGGAGGAACTTATCAGCGAGAGGTACAAAACACCTGCATCTATAGGCCACATTCGCGACTGATGGCTACAGACTGTAATGCATATTTGCTTCATATAGAGTAACACTGCGGTGAGTGCTTTTACCATAAATTTTTCGCTGTATTTCAAAGTGTCTATATGGGAGCAGAATTAGCCACTGAATGGCCTTATTGTGAAGTTAAAAGCGTTACTTTCTAATGAAATTTGTTAGGTTTCTTAATGGTTCCCAGCAACCTCAACAGAGGGGCAGCGGATGTTCTCTTTGCTGTGCCCCCCCCCCACCCCCAACTCACGATAGAGGTCTCTGCCCTGGTTGGTGCTCCTCTGCAAAAAGTAAGGAGGCGTGCTATGCATTAACTGCATAATAACTATATTGGACAGTATGAACTGACATTACTCGTAAACACGTTTTTTCTAGAAAATAACTTGTCTATATTATCCAAACAACGCCATCAAATAAGGAAAGAAAGACAGTTTTATTTTATTGTTATCTATTTGTTTCGCTGAACTAGTTATATACTTTTGAAACGCCCTGTAATTTATCCATAAATATTGGAGTCACGAGACTTGTGCCCAGATGTGACAGTGCTCTATGGAAGTTCAAGGACAGGGGGATAGCAATATGTAAGAATGAATAGAAATAAGTAATAAAATCACTGCTAAATTCGGTTATCATCTATCTTTCTCAAATTATGACCCAAAAATCAGATATATTTGCATAAAAGTTAAATTTCCTTTTATGTGTTTAGTCCTTTCATATCTTTTCTTGTTGACTCTGAATAAACCTGTCTGCTGAAATTATGGTTGCCTATGATTTTTTTTTCTCTATAAATCTTTCTTATCGTTTAGTTTGTAATCGACCCGGACTTAAAGTACAAAGAGAAGAAAAAAAAACTGGATCTCAAGGTCTGAACTTTTCCCCCGATGTCTTTGGGGGCAGTCCTATCTGTCACTGTTTCAAAAATAAAGATCTCAGTTTTCCCCTTAATGTTTTAGAGACTTATAGATCTCTCAAAAGGGAATATCTAAGTATATTAAGTCAGTCCTTTTTTGTCTCAAAAGAAAAACCTCCAAAGATCTCTGTTTTCTTTTTTCAAGTTTTTGAGACAGCCTTAAGTTTTGAAGCAGATCAATGTTAGTACCTAGCATCATCTCTCTGATCAACCTCTATCATGAATGATTTTAGAAAACTGGCTTTGCATAACTGAGCACAGTAAGAAAGAGCAACCTTTTTGTTGCAAAGTTCAGTCTCTTTGTTTGTGCGTCTTCTGTCTTCATTCTGGTGCTCTTCTCCGCTCCAAATGAGCTGCACGGTTACTTAAAATAACAGTGCACGTGGCTCGGTTTTTGTCCAGTTCTTCTTGGTTTTTCAGGCTGATAAAAAAATCTGTCAAGAATGGCTTACAAATATCCTTACATCTCAATTGTTTGGTTTATCTGGTACAATTGTTCTTAACCTTTTTTTGGCCATAGACCCTCTTTCTCGCCTGTGAACAGCCGGTGGACCCTCTTTCTGGCCTAATAGCTGCTAGTGGACCCTCTTTCTGGCATGAGAATAGGTAGTGTACCCTCTTTCTGGCACGAGAACAGGTGGTAGACTCTCTTTTTGGCATGAGAACAGCTGTGGACCTTCTTTCTGGCCTGAGAACAGGTGGTAGACTCTCTTTTTGGCATGAGAACAGCTGTGGACCCTTCATTAAAAATAAAGCTGAAATTTATTGATGCAAAAAAAACTTTTTAAAATTAATTCATTCATTCATTTGCAAGTCCCTTGCGGAACTTTACCTCCCTAACAGCTAT
Source organism: Achatina immaculata (assembly GCA_009760885.1). Lineage (NCBI taxonomy): Eukaryota > Metazoa > Mollusca > Gastropoda > Stylommatophora > Achatinidae > Lissachatina > Lissachatina immaculata. The sequence goes on from CM019718.1 coordinate 10,381,984, forward strand.
CTTGAAGTCCTCTCAGTTGTAAGCAAGATGGCCTGCTGCTGATACATCCAACTGCAAATCATCAACAATGTCTTGTTGCCATCCTCGCCTTGGTCATCCTCTCTTTCTTTTTATCATTACGTATCCTTCCAAGACTGTCTTCTCCAGACTCTCTGATGTTTAATGTATGTCCGAAATACTTAGGTTTTCTTTGTTCAGTTTTATTTACTAACCAACCTTTTTCAATATTAAATTCTTGTTGTATGGATATATTTGTTCTTTTGTGTGTCCATGATTTTGTTTTTTAACTGAGTCAATCAATTTGCTGCTGTGTGGAACCCATGGAGTCCTATGGACCCCAGGTTAAGAACCACTGGTCTTGTGGTCTTTTTCCCTCCAGAAGTTTTTACCTCTTACAAATTTTCAGAGAGTCTGGAACCCATCTGCCTTCCTTCGTTTGCAGAGAAATTTATTTGAGTGGGATAAGTTGTGAAAATAAGTTGAGAGTCTGTCATCTCAGCACATGTGATGGAGGTCAGTGCTAAGGTCACAGACCCTTGCCTTGAGTTTCACGTTCAGCGGCACGTGCAGGACTGAAACCAGGAGCTGGACATTCTGGTCCGTCAATCACACAGTTTGATAAAACCGCATGGTGCTGAACTCAACGACAAGGGTAAGATTTTATCATTTTTATTTATTTCTTTTGAAAATCGACAATGAAGTCACATTTATTTCTACTCTACATACAGATAAATTCATGTCATGTCAGTCAATGGTTTGTTACACAGAACAATGACTGAAACATGTATTTGTTATATTCCTTTGAGTTTCGCTGTACTTCGTTCAGCTGCTTATTATTTCTTCATGATTCTGCTTTATTTCTTCAACATCAGCTTTCTTTTTTCCCCCATAGTTTATGCTTTATTTCCTTCAAATTCTGCTTTATTTCGTCAATGTCAGCTTTTTATTTCCATTGCTTCTGCTTTATTTCTTTAAAATTCTGCTGCATTTCTTCAATATCAGCTTTGTTTTAAAAAGGTCTGCTTTATTTCTCTAATTTTTACTTCATTTTCCCTATCTTTGCTTTAAGCGAGCAGGGAGCAGAAACAACCAAATCGACACCGAAGCGGGTTCTTCGATTAAACCTCTTGAAGTTTGTCTCGGCCTCATCTTTTCTATCACTAGTCAGCGTTCTCATCTGTGCTACGGAGTACATGAACGACCCTGACACCATATTTCACGTGAGGAGATCCAAGCGCTTATGGACACGACTAAGATGTAACAATGATAAAGGGTTAATATTTTCCACGTCTGAGTATGTTGTTTCGCCACGCCGCCTAGAGTCTCGCTTTTTCGACCTTGCTTTTAGCATCGCAAGCTCGTTTCTACCACAAGACTGGGAAATACTGCTTGGGACCGTAAGTCGATTTTGTCGTAAGTCGGTTCTTAAAGGAAGCAGGCCAGACAATATGTGCAGGTCAATATAATAACATGTTACAAACTGAACAGACTTGTTTATCGTCACTTTTAAAATACAAACAGATTACAAATTATCACAAGCAGTTTAAGCAGAAATTAATCACAAAACATGGATCACAACACATCAAACAAAGAATCATGCTGTGCAATGTTCCCTCTAAGGGTTTGCAGTCTGTGTGCAAAATATTCAGCCTCGTGTGCAACAAAATAATGTGTGTGCAAATGTGCGTAGTAACTATATATATATATATATATATATATATATATATATATCTTATTTTATATATCTTATATCCTTCCCGTGCCGTTAAACGTCACATAGGGCTTGCAAAGTAGTTCGCCAATTTTTCCTGTCTTCGGCGAGTCTTTCAACCTCATCAAAGGATTTTATGCCTATTAATTTGGCCTCTCTTAATAATGTCCTCTTCAGAGTTTCACGCGGTCTGCCTCTTTTTCTTCGGTCTGTTGTGTTCCACTTGATAGCTTGTTTTGGGATTCTCTGATTATTTCTTCTCATCAAGTGACCAACATATGTCCATCTCCTTTTCCTGATTACCCATGAGACTGGTTGTTGTTCAGTCATCTGCTTATCTCCGCATTGTTCTTGAATTCATTCCACTTGATGCCGAGTATTTTCCTTAATATATATATATATATATATATATATATATAATATATATATATATATATATATACACGCACTGTAAGGGTCTGTACATTTAATAACAGGATAGACCTGCTGTACTTTTCAGCAGTAGAAATTCATCTGCCCATTTATCTTAATGACCCTCTTATTCTCTGTGTGGACACTTGCCTTGTCATGATTCTGCTACAGTACTACCGAAACTACGAGATAAAAGACCAGCTGAACCATCCGATTCGAAAGTAATTTCTCAACAAGAAAGAAACAGTAAAGAAAAAACATGTATCATCATTGTATTTTTCTTTATCCCAGTTGCACGGAGTAGCATCTGGAAACTGGAAAATAAAAGTAGGAGTTTTTTTGTTTTGGTGTGCGGCTTCAAAAATTTTGTGCACGGTATGATTTTTTTTCTGTGCGCAGCTGCGCAGCTTAGAGGGAACAGTGATGCTGTGATAACTTTTCAGTGACACACAAAAACCTACATATGCATGCTGTGTACACATCCACGTGTACACATTCTGTACTCACCAAATGAGTGCATTTAAAAAGGCCATGAGGCCGTAGATTGTAATGTTAAAGTAATAGAACACAGTAGATTGTAATGTTAAAGTAATAGAACACAGTAGATTGTAATGTTAAAGTAATAGAACACAGTAGATTGTAATGTTAAAGTAATAGAACACAGTAGATTGTAATGTTAAAGTAATAGAACACAGTAGATTGTAATGTTAAAGTAATAGAACACAGTAGATTGTAATGTTAACGTAATAGAGCACAGTAGATTGTAATGTTAACGTAATAGAGCACAGTAGATTGTAATGTTAAAGTAATAGAACACAGTAGATTGTAATGTTAAAGTAATAGAACACAGTAGACTGTAGTATTTAAGTAATATAACATAGTAATGTACGGTTAAAACTCGAAAAAAATAGACAAAATCAAAGACAAGTGAGAGAAAGAAAAATGACAACAGAATTACCCGAGACTCGAATAATGGACTCCTTGCTGGAGGCGCAAGATGGCCGAATGGATGGTGCTCTGTTTCTTGTGGCTAGGCGGATGTTCGTCTTAATTAAGTCTATGGTTTGAGTCCCAGGTAGTTCTCTTGCCATTTTTTTTTTTCACGTCTAAAAGTTATTTGTCTACTATTGTGTTGAAAGTAAACCATACAACACCGAGCTAAGTCGCTGTATCAGACGTTTAGAAGTATCGACAATTCTGTATGTAGTCAGTCAGTGGCTCAGTCCAGCCAGTGCACAGAGATCTTCCTGCTTTTTATTAGGGACCCAGAGAGAGAGAGAGAGAGAGAGAGAGAGAGGGAGAGATATGAGGAGGAGGAGGAGGGGAGGGGAGAAGGAGGAAGAGGAAGGTAGGGAGAATAGTACAACACCAACTACGAACTCAAAAAAAAACCCAAAAAACAACTCATATCCGAGACTATACACAGATCACTAGCGGTTTTAAAAAAATGTATAAAATATTTCCAAACATCCTGTATATTTTGTGTTGTTACGTGTGTTTTATAAATCATATGTTTTCTCTGGCAGAGTAACCAGTATCATCTCTCCAGCACGCAAGTTCTAACACAGACTTCAATAAATAACACGTGACCCTTGGTGCGTGACCTTATAGCCACGGCGTGGGAACACATTTTTTATCTTGCAGCACAATGAACAAGCCGATAAAAAAAAAAGATTGTTAAAACACAGCATCAGTTTTCAAGGCAGGTTTTATCATTTAAAAATCCAGTAAAGCAGCTTCTTTTCAGCTTCTTGCTCAAGACGTTCTAGGCACACATGCCGACCCTTCATGACACACCAGTGTGCCGCGGCATATCGGTCGGCACTCGATGACTCGGAGCTTCCTGAATATCTGTTCTTAGCTACGAGAGCCCCTTATATAATAAACCATTGGCGAAGAATAAAGCCATTTTCTGAAACTTTAATTAACACTTTCCAACAACGCTCAGTTATAACTTTCATGCATCTCAATCACAACTTATTTATGTACGTATTTCTAGCGTCACAGGTTCATATCAAAGCGGAAGGAAAAAAAAAGGATCACGCTCGGCTGTTCAGGTATCTGCGACAGGTGTAACAGCAGTTGGTGTACACCGCTGGATTCAGGCGACACTCGTCGACGCTGAAGTAGCTGAGGATATTGGAGCAGTTCAGCCTCCCGTAATGAGTCGTGCTGAAGATCACCGGCCTGTCACCGTACTGGCAGTCTGGAATTAAGGGGTTAATTGTATATTTTCACATATCTCGACAGAAATTAGTGTCACGTCATTATATCCAGCAACATCTAATTATCACATATCTTGGATAGGAGATAGGATGATAGACTAATGTAACAGTTACAAGAAGCAGTCATTTGAAAATCTGATCAAGACGCACCCTCGCCTGCGTTTGACAGTTTTGATAAAAGTTTGTTGCTAAATCCCATGCTGGCCAAAAGGATACAAAGTGGACAGTTCCCAGTGGAAGTCAAGCTTTGCCTAGATAATCTGCTTCTTAATTTAAACAATAAACGTCTACTTTAACACACGTGTAAAGATACGTTAAATGTATCTATTGATGAATGCTTAAATGACGTTTCTCAGTTTTTCTTTCTAGTGGAGCTTATCTTCCATTGGCGAAGTGGTTAGTGCACTGGTCTCTCATGGCGAAGGTCGGGGGTTCGTTTCCGGCCGGAGGCACCCCAGTCACCCAGCTGTAGAAATGGGTACCCGACATCTTCACTTGGGGAAGGAAAGGCGGCCAGGCGTGATATTGACCATATCACCCTCTAGTGTGCTGACAGGTCAAGGAAAATATGGGCACTAACACCATATCCCTATGTGCCTTTAAGGCATGACAGGATTACCTTTACCTTTTACCTTTTTTTTTATCTTCCATTATGCATTAAAACGTTTCATGTAGTCTTCCTGCGAGCAGTACTATGTTTGGAAAAGGTTATTTATATCTTTTAATCTTGATTGCTAAGGACTTTCTGGTATAACTAGGAAACAACGAGGCTTTCGTACGGTAAAGTAAGAGAACACAGTTTTGTAGGATTAGACTTCGAAAACACCGTAGACAAAGCACTTTAGTGAAACGTGAGAGAAAGAAAAATCACAAGAGAATTACCTGGAATTCGAACCATGGACTCCGATAGGACGAGCAGCCTATCTGTCCACGAGAGAAAAGCGTACTAACGAACAAGTCCGTAGTTCGAATCCCAGGTAATTCTCTTGTGGTTTTTCTTTATCTCACGTCTCATTAAAGTGCTTTGTCTACGATTTTTTCGAGGTCTAATCCACCAAAACTGTGTTCTCTTACTTTCTGGTATAAAATACCTCTGGACTTAACGCGGAAAATCCGTGGACAAAGCATAACTCTCCAGTGCGATTGATGGCAACAAATTCTCTTCACTTCTCACAGTCAGCAACTAGCTCTTCTACGACTCACCAGCCGTACTGTAGGCTGGCAGTCGCGGTTTCTAAAGCTCTTCCCTACCCCCATAAGATATACTGTAACATCTTTATTATAATTTTTGTTTTCAGCGCAACACCAGCTTCAAGGAGCTCATTTTGTTTCCTGCTGGACTCTCGATGGTGCTAGAGAGTAGGTGCCCCATCCTGGAATCCTCATTCACACTAGGAGACCGGAGCACACTTAGAATGTGTCCAAAGTGTAGCATTAATAATCCTTCAACATTTTTAGAGTTTTAATGCATGTAATGAGTGGGCTAGCATAGCAAACTGTCATAGGCGGGAAGAGAAATCTAACAACAAAATACTTAACATAGAATCGTAGAACCTTCTAAAACTAAATAAGGCAAGGCAACAGGAAGTAGTTATTAATAGTAGTTTGGAATACGTTATACAAAATCTTGACGGAGAGATAGCAACAAGTGGACTATGAAAAAGAAAAGCATTATTACTGTCTTGGAGAGAAAGAGAAGGGTAGAGAAGACAAAGAAGGTGGAGGGATGAGAGGGCAGGGGAAAGAATGACACAGAGAAAGGACATGGATACAAAGGGCGGTAGACACACCGGTAAGAAAAGAACAAAGACCATACAAGGAAAACAGATTCGCTTGATGAAGCCTAGTTAAATACCAGTCATAATAAGTTAGAGGGTTATTGAAAATAACATGTTCTCAATAGGCAGTCAAGCAGAACAACAATATAAAAAGAGCTAACGTCACGGATAACACTCTATTTATATTTTAAAAATGAAAGAGAATCAGTACAGAAAGATTATACATAGTAGCTGAACAATAACTTGGGTTCTTTCAGGAGAATAGTAAGATCAGATTCTGACACTAAAAGTGTACGAAGGTTCTTAGTTTAATAATACCAAGTAGCGGAGGAAAGTAGGGAGGCTGCGGTAAACTGTCATAGCTTCAGGGGTCCACGATCTGAACAAGGTAAAAAAAAAAAAGCAGTAAGAAGTGATAGGTTTTCTAACATTTCTTGATTGTACGATCTTACCGCTTGGGAGATCATCTGGAAGCCACTGCCTGAGCCTTTCACAAGCCTGACAACAGAGGCGTCGCCGCTGGGGGGAGTAGCAGTTGATTCGGACATTGCTGGTACGGTCGTCAAATAACTGACAGAAGTTCTGGTCGTAGTCTCCCCACGGACAGCCTTGGCCAGATGAAAGTTACGTATAAATGGATAAAGAGGAACATATGAAGTTAGCCAGTTACACTACCAGTCTATTTTTGTGTGTGTGTTTTTTTAAATTCGAATTTGTTAGTCCTTTCAGTGTTATTAGTACTGTATATGCATTTTCTAGACTATATCTTGAATAGATCGTCGAGCAGAAGAAGACTGATGATTCTATTACTTGATAAGCTTACTTCTACTGCACGATAAGCCTACTTCTATTACACGATAAGTCTACTTCTACTGCACGATAAGTCTACTTCTATTACACGATAAGCCTACTTCTACTGCACGATAAGCCTACTTCTACTGCACGATAAGCCTACTTCTATTGCTTATCCTACAGTGAAATGGCCTAAGTGTAAACAGATTTAATGGGAAAAAAAGTTTTCTATGACTGGTAAGCTTGCCTGATAAGTCCCTTTATCAAGACAGGAAAATACCTAATTAATACGTTACAATGTGTGATTACATATCAGTAATCTCCACGACAATAAAACAACGGTTCTTAACTCTCTTTTTTTTTGTTGTCTCTTATCCTCTTTACACTCTGAGAACTGCTGCATGTCCCTCATTACAAATAAATCAACACAGAGAACCAAGATTGTGTTAAAGATTTTTTTTTAAAATCGAACCAGTCCATTTACTGGTCTGTGGACAATCAAAAATCCTTCAGTGGCTCTCTGGAGGTCCACAGAACCCCCAACCCCCACCCCTCTGTCTGTGTGCAAAATGTTCAGCTCGCGTGCAAAAAATATTATGTGTGCAAATGTGCATAGTAACTATATATATATATATATATATAAAACATGTTCTCAATAGGCAGTCAAGCAGAACAACAATATAAGAAGAGCTAACGTCACGGATAACACTCTATTTGTATTTTAAAAATGAAAGAGAATCAGTACAGAAAGATTATACACAGTAGCTGAACAATAACTTGGGTTATTTCAGGAGAACAGTAAGATCAGATTCTGACACTAAAAGTGTACGAAGGTTCTTAATTTAATACCAAGTAGCAGAGGAAAGTAGGGAGGCTGCGGTAAACTGTCATAGCTTCAGGGGTCCACGATCTGAACAAGGTAAAAAAAAACAGTTTTCATGACCCAGAGGGGCCTCATGACCCAGAAGGGCCCACCCCCTTAGAGTGTCAGGAGTTTAATAGGGCCGAAACACTTGTTTGAGGGGGGGGGTACTTCCTCTGATGATCTGAAGGAGTTGTGTTGTTGTTTCGCTCTATACGGTAGAGAGTTTCCTGCTTATATAAGACTTTGTTCTCATTAACTAATAAAACTTCAAAGTGTTATTGTATATAGTTTTTGTTGTTGTTGTTGTAATGCTATCTTTTCTTTTGTGATTGTTAGTTCTTGCAAAAATATCTTGTGCGACTATATGTAACGTCTTGGGATATATACTTCTTGCCGCGACGAAAGGGCATGTTGCAAGTTTTGCCTTCCACTGTAGAGTTAGCTGTGCGCCTGTAGGTAGAGTTAGCTATGCACCTGTAGGTAGAGGCACTGAAGATTAGGAGCACAGCCTCGGCTGTATCATTTTCCCAGATCGTGGTTCTTTGAGCTACCTCCACAGCGACTATTCCATTTTTCTGTTGGCTTTGTTAAGTTTCTAGACCTGATTTCTGAAGACCTTATTCCAAAATCGTCTTCAATGTTTCTTATTTTATTGATAATCAGATATCTTCGCTCCTTGTTGGAATCCTTTGACAACCACTGAATGTCACCACAGCCAAGTCCTACTACTGTTAGTTTTCTGTTGTTGCTGCACTAGAAAGTCTACCCCAACTTCCCAGTGTACTTTCTATATTCGCCCAGTTTTCAGTGTTTACATCCCTTTTTATGTGCCACGCCATCAGGAAAGATTCTTTGATATAGATAACGAAGGATGTTGAAAACTGCACTTTTCCCTGCAGTACAGTGTTACGTCGGATAACTCTGCCAGGACTTCAATCACTTTTTAGAAATAAATTTGTTTATCTCCCTTCAGTTGTTACCACTGTAATTTATGTTTGTATATTGTCCAGTTAGGGATGTAGACAAATGGCGATATTGAAGCAAGAAATATTCACTTTTGTCAGTCTTTCGTTGTCTTCTTGACTGTCTCAGTGCCAGTCCTTGTTTTTTAAGAAGCATTTTCTCTGCTGTACGTCTTCATGTCTCTTGTAAGAATAGGAAAAATAGAGGGAAGAAGAGTCAGGAAAGGACCCAGAGAAATGATACTGGATGGTATGAGGAGATGGTGCGAGATGAGATCACCAACTGAACTGACGGCCTGCATGAAGGATTGGGTACTGTGGAGGAAAATAATAGCCAACGCTAGTCGACACGGCACCTGATGATGATAGGCGCTTGCTTTGGAAGGGATATATAAACATACAATCGTGCATGTAAAACTGTTTACCTGGGTTGCTAGCGTTCCTTGTCTGGCTGCATGTCTCACAACAGACTCTCTGGTTGTCGGGTCTGTAACACAAACCTGGATTCTGCCTCACGTGTTCACACCTGACAGTCATATCCCCGTATTCACAGCCTGGAGGGGCGTCTGCGGAAGATGAACGGAACTGAGTAATCAACACAGACTGATGAAGGTAGCGAGAAAATGAGAAAAATATGGAAGACAAGGAAGTTGGCAGTACTTTAAAGAATGCTGATCATGCCCAAACGACAAGAGCGAAGGAAATGTCAGGAAAGAAATGCTGGGAATCTAATCTTCTACAACAGTAAAACAAGCAACTACCTAACCGCCAAGAGAGCAACGTACTAACCACTTGCACCACAAAGTACACCAAGCGTGTCGTGTAGTTTCACTAGCAGTTCCACGCTGTGGGATGTGTGTGATGCCGGTATTACCACCAAAATAGCTGATTAGAATGGGGCGCAGAACTGACATTTAAAGGGTATAACTTTATAAATTAGCCTTGGACACGGGGCAAAAATAGCTTGGCATAAGCCCTGGGTTCTCGTTCACGTGAGAACATGTAGATAACATCAGACGTGAACGATAAGAGTGATGCTGGTAATAGTTGACGATGACATGGCTAGGGTTAACAGTGTGACACAGACTGTAGAGATCTGGATATGTGCAGCAGCAAGTATTGCTTGTTGACTGCAAGAATTTTTGTATGTTGATGGTAGATGTGATGATGTGTTGGTAGTAGGGGGTGATGGTATGCTGGTTGTGGGGATGATGGATGTTGGTAGTGGGGGGGAGGGTGATGGTATGTTGGTTGTGGGGATGATGGATGTTGGTAGTTGGGGGGAGGGGGGTGATGGTATGTTGGTGATGGAGGTGATGGTATGCTGGTTGTGGAGACGATGGTATGTTGGTTGTGGGGATGATGGTATGTTGGTTGTGGGGATGATGGTATATTGGTAGTGGGGGTTGATGGTATGTTGGTAATGGAGGTGATGGTATGTTGGTAGCGGGGATGATGGTATATTGGTAATGGAGGTGATGGTATGTTGGTTGTGGGGGTGATGGTATATTGGTTGTGGGGATGATGGATGTTGGTAGTTGTGGGGATGGTATGTTGGTAATGGAGGTGATGGTATGTTGGTTGTGGGGATGATGACATGTTGGTAGTGGTGGGGATGGCATGTTGGTAGTGGGGGTGATGGTATGATGACCCTATTAGTAGTAGGTGTGATGACATGTTGGTAGTTCTGGTTATGACATATTGGTAGTGAAGATGGAGACATGATGTTAGTCTAAGTGATGACATGTTAGACGTGGTTATGATGACATGTTGGCAGGGAGGATGGCAGCATTTTTATAGCGACAATAATGATGAATAGGTAAAGCGAATTATGGCACAGTAGCTAGCAGTAAGGAAGATGACTTTGGCGTTAATGATTGTTGAGTGCAGGATGTAACAGAAGATCGTACTGTCTCTTCTCAGCCTCTGGCATGTCTCGCAGCAGATCTGCCTGTTCCTGAGGCTGTAGCAGTCGGAGGGGCTGATAGATGAGCACTGCTCCGCGTGGTCGCCGTACTCACATCCTGAAGAAGAGAAGGAGCAGAAAAGGTCTCCATGTTTTCCCTGTGTATGTGATGTGAGACATCAATGGGTTGACATATTTAGGTTTATTTTTTACCACTTACACGACCACCACCACCACCACCACCACCACCACCACCACCACCACTTGCACCACTACCACCACTTGCATCACCACCACTTGCATCACCACCACCGCCTCCACCACCACTTGCACCACCACCACCATCACCACCATCACCACTTGCATCATCACCACCACTTGCATCACCACCACCACCGCCACAACCACCACTTGCACCGCCACCACCACCACTTGCACCACCACAACTTGCACCGTCACCAATTGCACCACCACCACCACTTGCACCGCCACCACCACCACTTGCACCACCACCACTTGCACCACTACCACTACCACCACCACCACCACTTGCACCACTACCACCACCACTTGCATAACCACCACCACTTGCACCACCACCACCACTTGCACCACCACCACCACCACTTGCACCACTACCACCATCACTTGCACCACCACCACTTGCACCACTACCACCACTTGCACCACCACCACCACTTGCACTACCACCACCACTTGCAAAACCACCACTTGCACCACTACCACCACCACCACCACTTGCACCACCACCACCACTTGCACCACTACCACCACCACTTGCACCACTACCACCACCACCACCACTACCACCACTTGCACACCACCACCACTTGCACCACTACCACCACCACCACTATCACCACTACCACCACCGCTTGCACCGCCACCACCACTTGCACCACTACCACCACCACTTGCACCGCCACCACCACTTGCACCACTACCACCACCACTTGCACCACCACCACCACTTGCACCGCCACCACCACCACCACTTGCACCGTCACCACCACCATCACCACTTGCACTGCAACCACCACTTACACCACCACCACCACTTGCACCACCACCACCACTTGCACCACTACTTGCACCACCACCACAATTATCATCATGATCATCATTATCATCATCATGGTCAGTACCATTGTGATCGTTTTTTGTTGGCTAAAACCTGAAGACTAAATTAGACAGACAGACAGACAGACAGACAGACAGACAGATAGATAGATAGATAGATAGATAGATAGATAGATAGATAGATAGATAGATAGATAGATAGATAGATAGATAGATAGATAGATAGATTCGCTTTGCGAAAGAGTTCCTTTCCAATTGCTGCGAGGGAAAACTAAATGAACTAAGCCAATTTAATAGAAGTTGAATATACAGTACTTCACTGCCAATAAAGAGTCATGTTATAAAACGTAACTTTAAAACTAGTAAACTTATTATTTGAATTTAGACTTTCAAATAAGTACTTTTACGTTACATAAGTACTGTATACCCTAAAAAAATATTCTCATATGTACAATAAAGAAACCATTCTATTTCAATGGACCAATCTTTGGAAAAATGGATTGTCGTAAAGCGAGAAATCGCAAAGCGGGGAAATACCTAACTGTACTTGCAGATTGTTAGTATACGTATAGTTAGTTCTTCTTGTATATTCCAAAAATAAACCAAAAGTCTTCATTCAATTTAAGATAGCGTCATGCTTAGTAGTCGGACGGTCATAGTCTATTTCATCTGGGACTTGTGAAAATACGCAGTTCCTGAGTATTTTCTCTGCATCTTCAGCGCTTAATCTATTTATCTGTCTTACCTGTTCGTGATGGTTGTTTCCTAGGCCTGCACGCTTCACAGCACTCCTTTGACGTGTACTCGTGTGAGTAGCAGAGCGAAGCTCCAAACTGCTGGATCGCCTCTTGGCAGCTTTGGCCGTTTATGCGAAGTTCCACGCCAGTATCCGGACAAGTCTGGAACGAGCAATACTTTACAGTACTGAAATATCGATACCACCCTCTAGTAGTTCATGGTGTTATCGTTCCGTTGTAATCAGAGACATATCGAGTATTATGTTTTAAATATTTGGCTGAGTATTGAGTTTTCTTGTCTTTAGTTTCTTGTCTTACTATAAGAAATAACATCTTATTAGCAGAAATGCAGATGAAACCACTGGCAACAATTATTGAGGAAAGACGCTGGCAATGGTTGGGACATGTGCTCCGAATGACTGACAACTCACTACCAAAAATAGCACTAAGATGGACACCACAGGGGAGCAGAAGTAAGGGTAGACCAAAAGAGACATGGAGAAGAACAACAGAAAGGATGTTGAGCAATAGAGGGTTCACCTGGGCAAGAGCAGAAAAAAAGGCAAAGGACAGGCATTTGTGGAAAACCCTTGCGGAAGCCCCATGTGCCCTGGGCACTTAAGGTTCAGAGAGAGAGAGAGAGAGAGTTTCTTGTCTTATTGATGTAACCGATCTGAAATTGTGCCAACAGATGTTTAGCAGTCTTCGAAGGCACTTATTTTCAAAAGCATCTAGTCTCTTTTCCATTTCTCGGGATGTTTCCCAACTCTCGCAACCAAGAAGACCCAAAAAGACACACTAAGAAGAATTATCACCAAAGAGTGTTCAACAAGGCTCATTAGAAACACCGAAGATCTAAAGCAAGTAGCAAGGAATCGCCAGACATGGAGCGCCTTGTCCTCCGACCTATGAGCCGCCTTTGGCCCAAGAGGATCAACTGACTAACTAGCTAACTAAGTTTTCTGGATGGTTGAATATTTACAGTTGAAAAGTAGACCCGGAATTCTTGATGCAAGAGCTTACATAATCCCGGTGACAATGTACAGATGCAAAAGGTAGACATGTAACAAATCACTAAAAAAAAAAGGAGAATAACAACACTGAAAATGAAATGTTACCAAAGGGCACTTAGAATAACAAGGACAGAAAGAAAATAAAATAAAGAGATATTGACGGGATTAGGTGTCGTAGAAAACTGGTCTGTAAGTACCATCAAAGTTAAAAAAAGAAGAGATAATTCGGCCACATCAACAGATATAACAGTCTGCAGTGGTTGACAGCAGAAGACATAATGCCCGGCAAAAGGAGAAAAGGGAGCGACCTCACCGCAGATGAACTCAGGACATGACAGAAAGTTTGAATATGTCACCGTGACATGTTGGTAGTCTGCTCAGGACGGTTTTGCAATCAGGGAGGCTGTGAGAGGGGCAACTTTCTGAATATGACACGTTATATGGCATCATATATACATATACAAGGTTTCTCCGGTAAGTAATGAGACTGATTCCATAAAATTCGATTTGTTCAAGATATACTTATATATACTTAAAATTCCTCGAAATAACACCATTGAGCATCAATACACCGTTGCCAGCGGTTCTGCCACGTGTCGTAGCTCGCCTGCAAGTCTTGAACAGGGATCTCCTTTGAAGCACTCGCCACGGCAGCTTGCACGTCATTAACAGTCCCAAAATGGTGACTTGTCAAGCTTGATTTGAGCCGGGGGAAAAAAAGAAGTCAGCCGGGTCCAAGTCCGGGCTGTAGGGAGGTTGGCACAGCGTTGCTACGGTTTGTTTCGTCAGAAACTCTCTCACTAGCAGCGACGCATGGCTCGGAGCACTGTCGTGATGAAGAACCCAGGTGTTGGCGATCTCCAGGGGGACGCGCGCCACTGTGTTCTTCAGCCATTTAAACACTTCCACGTAAAATGCTGCGTTGACCATTTGTCCAGGTGGTACGAACTCTTCATAGACAACACTTTTAAAGTAAAAAAAAGATAATGAGCATCAATTTCATCTTCGATCTGCACATTGTTCATCCTCGATGCTTTATCTTCCTTCGTTGAACGTCTTGTGCGACCGAAACACTTGTGCTTTTGATAAAGTATCCTTCACGTAGAATTTTTGTATCATAGTAAGCGTCACGAGCGATGATTTTTCAAGTTTAACACAAAGCTTTATCGATACTCCTCTGCATTTTGACGGTCGTTACGCGACGCTTAAACAGCTGTCCACTTCGCAAGCAATCCGCACTCTGTAAAAGCTCAGAGTTAAATGACGAGATATCGACCCTTTATCTAACATCCCCCACTAACCTTCGATCCCGGAGAATCCCCCGTCTCTGGCCCTGCTGAGTGGCTGAATAAAATAAGTCTCATTACTTACCGGACATACCTTATGTAAACACTAAATGCAAAAATATTTTTTCCATTGACAGTCTTGGACTTTTATAGATGTTTGCTAAGACAAAATTAATAACAGTCGCACTGTAACAGTTTTGAAGTGATCCATACTTTAAAGTTCAAACATGCCTGAATATCATATTTGTTCAAATCCAGTGTTCAAAAACTACATACGCAAGTACTGAAATGTTTTACTCCGACACATTTTCAAAGTATTAATATTACTAGTGAAATTGTACAATTATTCAATGGAAACAGAGTTCCTACTACATATTCAGTACATCTCTATTGTTTAACAACGCTTCTGTGTATAATATATTGTTTCGTTTGGCCTCCATTAGCCCAAAAACAAAAATGTTCTCTGTAAGATGAGACGAGATTTTTTTTTGGTACTCCAATGTTCTGTTCCCCCCCCCCCCCCCCCCCCCAATACAGCTGCAGCCGAGTGTGCTATGTTTCTCCTCTTGCACACTTATATTATCCTGACTGAGAGATAGGGATCGCTAACACCGGTGTCAGGTGCCAGTTCATACACCAGAAGCAGGTAAAACTCGCCACGGCCAGATCAGAACAATCAGATGAAACATGCCAGAAGCACCAACACTGAGATGAGGTAGTTTTGCTTAATTTTCTTAGGCGTAATCTGGTTGTATCGTCTTCAAACTCCAAACACGACGATCTTGTCAGTCTAAGCCATCTATGTGTTGGAATGCAAAATTTTCCAAGGAAATGGAGTGGACTAAGGTAGCGAGCTCCAAGATTTGGAGTGGACACAAAAAGAGAGCTCTCCCACCAGAAGGCGACAGCCAACCCTATCTCGAAATCCATGCTGATTCGGCTATCAGGGGCACTAACTGACAATGCTTGCTCGCCAGAAGGCCTGGCGTTGTCTTTGTAACATGTATTTTCGCTCTCTGTTAGCTGTGATAAACAATCATCTTCGCTCTCTGTTACCTGTAATAAGCAGTTATCTTCGCTCTCATCAAGGGAAAGAAACATAAAAAAATTTTAGACGTGAGGGAAAGAAAAAACCCACATGGGATTTGAACCACGGACTCCGGTAGTACGAGCAACAGTCTAGCCACGATCTAATAAACAATCATCTTCGCCCTCTCTTACCTGTAATAAACAGTTATCTTCGCTCTCCGTTACTTCTAATAAACAATCATTTTCGCTCTCTTTTGGCTCTACTAAACATAAACAGTCATGTTCGCTCTCTATTACCTATAATAAACTGTCATCTTCAGTCCCTGTTAGCTCTAATAAACAGTTATCCTCGCTCTCTGTTAGCTCTAATAAACAGTCATGTTCGCTCTCTGTTACTTGTAATAAACAGTTATCTTCTCTCTCTGTTACCTGTAATAAACAGTCATGTTCGCTCTCTGTTAGTCCTGTGTACATAGAAAAAACCCTCCGGATCCACAATGATATATCCCGAGCATCAACTGTTACAGCTGGGACGCCTTCACCAGGACATAAACAATAATCGCTAACCGTTACCCACACAGAAGGTCCGGTATATATGAAAGCAAACTTACCGAGTAACTATCCTGCTGGTCGTAGTTATAGAAAGAAGATTCTTGGTACGGGTACCACTGATGCTGACCTTGAGAGACGTACTCGTAATGAGTTCTGAGACCTGGGTACGTTACCCTTTGCGATGAAAACTGAGAGTCAACCTGGCCTGGTTGTCGGCTGTACACCTGAGCGGAACCGGGGCGCTGGATGTACGTCGATCGAGGACCTTGTTGATAAGTAGGACCTGGACGTTGGTTTGATATAATGTGAGAGCCTGGCTGATACGTCGAACGCCGGTTCGGTATAATGTGAGTACCCTGTTGGTACCCTGAACCTTGCTGATATCCCGAACCCTGTGCCTGATTTGTTGTAGTACGTGAACCTTGCTGATATCCCGAACCTTGCTGATATGTGGGATATGATCTTTGACCAGGATGCAGACCAGAATGGGTTCTTGAGGCTGAACTAAGAACGGTTTGCTGATGTTGAGGTTGAACCCTCTGCTGCTGCTGCTGTTGGCTGACGAATCTTTGCTGATTGCTCGATCTCGTTCTGGGCACGGATTCAGCGTTAGTTCTGTCGGATGATGATGACACTCGCTGCTGATGAGCACTCGAGGGCTGGCTGGATGTTAAGTTGGATCGTGAACTTTGATCACTGTCTGTCACGAATGACTGATGTTGGCTGGCTCGGAGCTGTTCATTGTAATGCCGACGTCTATCCTCTTCCACTCTTCTCCTTTCCTCCTCAAGTCTCCTCCTCTCTTCAATGAGCCTTTGCCTTTCTTCTTCGTGTCTCCGCCTCATCTCCTGCCTCCTCTTTAACTCCTCCTCTTGTTCCGCGGCCGTCATGAAAGTTGACTCTTGATTTGGTTGGTCATTCAGCATGCTGTCCAGATCAAATGGTTCTGCCCTCTGCTCAGACTGATCTTTATAAGATGATTGTTCATTGGAAACTGGATCCTGCGGCCAATCAGTTGTAAGTCTGATGACGTTGTCGCTAGCCAGTATGGAAGTCTTCTTTGCGCCTATTTCAGGTATGCTACTAGAATACCGCTGGCTATCTTGCCGCTTGGGGTAATTCTTCATTTGGTTGAGTCCTTAAAAGCAACGAAAAATAAATGTGAAATTTTATCTTGATGAGAGATTTTCTTAGAGACATTCTAGAAGGAAGTTACTCTATGATTTTAAAATATCGGTTAGTTCATAATTGTTTTAGACGTACCTAAATGAGCATCTATCGCTCTTCAGAAAGTAAAACAACTAAAGAATCTTTGGAGAGGAGCAGACAGAACCACAAAAATAAGATTTTAAGGGCATGCATCTTTCCCATAGCAACATATGCCTGTGAGACCTGGACACTTAACAAAACAGCTGAGAAACACATACATGCCTTTGAATGTAAATGCTACAGAAGAGTTCTTCAAATATCGTGGACACAAAAAAACGAACAAATATATCCATACTACAAGAAATTAATATTGAAGAAGGCTGGCTAGTAAAGAAGATTAAAGAGAAAAAAACTTAAATATTTTGGACACATTAAACGTCATGATAATCCAGAGAAGACCGACATGGAAGGGTACATAATGGGAAAAAGAAAGAGAGGAAGACCAAGGCGAAGATGGCTGCAATATATCGTTGATGATCTGCAAATGGATGCAACAACGGCAGGTCATCTTGCTCACAACCGAAAGGCCTACAGGAGTGCTGTTTGGGAGGCAAAGTTCCGCAAGAGACATGCAAATGAATGAATGAACCTAAATGAGCATTGATTTACACAAACGTGTAAGATCTACCAACTCTGCCAGTGTTGTTTTGGAGTGAAAGAGGTAAGAATAGAATAGGTAAACACTCGCGCAGTTCAAATGACAGGAGATATTCAAAGATACATTGTCTTCACAGATACCGTTAACAATGGAAACATTGCTTCTCTTGGCATCATGGGCGACTTTGCTTGCACGTGACAAGATTTCTTTCTTTGGTGACCACTCGTTCCTAACAAGGGAGTACTCGTTGGAAAGTTGCCTTTGTTGACTGGTGAAGTGTCTTTTGTGTAACGTTGTTGAATCTGGATTGGAATGTGCGTTCTGAAAAGAAGAGGAATGAGTAGGAGGACAAGATTTGGCATATAAAGCGTTAGCCAGAAGTAGAAATAGTTAATTATTGTTTCAATTGTTATCTTTGCTTTCTTCATCACAACTAACACTGTTTGGTACTTCTTCACCTTGAAGAGTTCTGCCATAAGGAGATCCCACTCTACCTGGTCTCGGGTTTTTTTTTCGCTCCTACATAATCTACTAGTCTAGTAATCAAATGGTCGAGGATTCGAATCCCCAGCTGAACGGGAATTTTTTTTTCCCGACCAGTACCGTCCCGAGGTCGACCCAGCCGAGTAAAATGGGTACCAGAGAAAATCTGGGAAGGAAAGGCAGCGAGGAAAGGAACTGGCCACCCTACCTCATACTCTGATGGCCCACCATAATGAGGTCTCTAACGCTTCACTTCCTACGGCATTTGCTATGGGACTACTCTCTGGATGATCTACGAGCAATGCCTTATTCATATAGCTCTCTATACGATTTTGGTTTTTGCTTCTCACTTCAAAGATCTATGGCATGATGTGTGATATATATAAATCAATAATTTATGGAACAGATACACACTCTTACAAGCAGGAAACAACGCGGCTTTCTCACAGTAAAGTAAAAGAACATCAGGAGAAAGAAACAACGCGGCTTTCTCACAGTAAAGTAATAGAACATCAGGAGAAAGAAACATCGGGGCTTTCTCACAGTAAAGTAATAGAACATCAGGAGAAAGAAACATCGGGGCTTTCTCACAGTAAAGTAATAGAACATCGGGGGAAAGAAATATAAACAAATAATTTTTAGACACTAGGGAAAGAAAAAAAACACCACCTGGGATTTGAACCACGGACTCCGGTAGTACGAGAAACCGTCTAGCCACGAGAAAATAGTGCACTAATTAACTTAGCTATAGCGCACCCTCCCTCCCCCTTTAGCTATAGCGCACCCTCCCTCCCCCCTTTAGCTATAGCGCACCCTCCTTCCCCCTTTAGCTATAGCGCACCCTCCCTCCCCCCTTTAGCTATAGCGCACCCTCCCTCCCCCTTTAGCTATAGCGCACCCTCCCTCCCCCTTTAGCTATAGCGCACCCTCCTTCCCCCTTTAGCTATAGCGCACCCTCCTTCTCCCTTTAGCTATAGCGCACCCTCCCTCCCCCCTTTAGCTATAGCGCACCCTCCTTCCCCCTTTAGCTATAGCGCACCCTCCCCCCTTCCCCCCAAAAGGGCGTTTGATACTGAAAGCATCAATGCTTGTCCGGTTGAGGATCATAGTTGAACCTTTATGTAGAAATTGTTAGTTTATTTGTAGTTGTTGTTGTTGTTGTTGCTGCTGCTGTTGTTATTGTTGTTGTTGTTGTTGTCCAGTGTGCACTAGACATTTGCAGGAAACTATGTGCGTATGTTTGTATCTAAAAAATTTGGTACCTGCGGGAGACTGAATCTAAGCGATTAGAAGTTCTATGTCATGACCTCGTTCCCTTTCCAGGTGTCACTATTTTTGGCCAGACACAGGCACTGATGTCAAACATCATTTTTTTTTAATGCCGGGGGGGGGGGGGAGATCGTAGCTAAGCTGATTAATGCACTGTTCTCTCGTGGCAAGAGAGACTGTGGGTAAAGTTCTAGGTAATTCTCTTGTCTCTTTTGTTTTCGTTCCCTCGCTATAAAGGTGCTGTATCTACGATTTTTTTCCCAAGTCTAACCGTACAATGCTACCTTCTATGGCAATGAACACCCAGCCAGTTCTATTATCTCTTCTATTTTCCGTATTAGTTCTTTTCCTTTTTGCTTGTTTTCGCTGAAGCTTTTCACCAGAGACTTTATCACGTAGTCTTATTTGTAATATACTGTCAAAAAAAAAAAAAGAAAAAAGAAGGAAACCCATAATTTATGTAAGCCTCATTTTTTATATGTTATGATGCAACTTTTTTCCCAGGCATCTAAAACCAAACCAAAAATTGTCACCAAGATATCAGGTCCATGATTTAGCGTGGATTTTGCTATTCTCGTGTATAGTCAGAACGCAGTAGCTGCCCTTGCTAATCACGCATTTTTTTTTACCATAACTCACGTTGCGTTCATGGAGAAGTCGTGATTTTTGTGGTGAGCACAACTCACTTTCCATGCAAATGAACCCATATAAAAGGATGAGGTCACACACACAATTCAGTTAATTTTCAAGCAGACAATTATGGCGCGTCCATCCCAAAATTTACGAAACATTGCTATTGGTCGCCTGCAAGCAGGTGAAAGTCAAAGTCAGGTTGCCAGGCATTTAAACGTGCAGCAGAGTACCATCAGTCGACTTTGGCACCGTTTCCAAGCCACTGGCTCAGCTGAAGACTGGTACCGCAGTGGACGACCCAGGGTGACAACAGCAGCTGATGATCGCTTTATTCTGGTTCATCACCTCAGAAACAGGTTTACAACAGCTTCCTCAAGTGCCCAGTCATTGCTTGCAGGACGTCGTGTGTCTGATCAAACTTTCCGGAATAGACTGGACGAAGCTGGACTGGTGGCACGACGACCTCACCGAGGTCCTGTCTTAACGAGACGCCATCACCAAAATCGACTCGTTTGAGCTAACCAGCATCGGCCTTGGACAACTGCCAATCAATGTAGACGTGTCTGGTTCAGTAACGAATCTTCCTTTTTGTTGCATGATATGCGGAGAAGGGTCTACCGTAGGCCAAACGAACGTTTTGCCCAAAATTGCCTTGATGAAGCTCCGCCGCACGGTGGTGGAGGTGTAATGGTATGGGGAATGATCAATTTCAACGGAAGGAGTCCATTGGTGCAGACTGAAGGAGGCTTGAATGCACAACGATATGTCAATGATATTCTTTGACCCCATGTCCTTCCATTTTTGTCTGCCCAAAGGTCTGTGTTTCAATATGACAACGCCAGACCCCATTCTGCACAGTTCACCACACAGTTCCTGACTGCCAACAACATTCTCACCCTTCTCTGGCCATCCCTATCTCCAGACATGAATCCGATCGAGCACCTATGGGATGAGCTGCAAAGACGTGTTTGTCGCCGAAATGTTTTTCTAGCCAATCGTCCTTTATCTTGGCAGGCACTCCAGGAAGAGTGGGCAGCCATCCCACAGGCGCACATCAAACATCTGATCGCATCTATGCCCAGGAGATGCCAGTCGCTGATCGAAGCAAGCGGAGGCCACACACCATGAGAACCCATGGGACTAAGAAATTCTCGTCACACAGATGCAAGAAACTGTCAAGTGAGTGTTTAAACCATTAGGTATCATTGTGTGCAATTTGAAAATTTTATTCATTCAATTTTAAAAGGTATAGAATATCAAAGCTATGGCAAAAATTGGGTCATCAGTAGTTATGCTTTTCTTTTTTGGACAGTATATATTCAACATGGCTGAGATCATCTATTTCTTGTTCTACAGAAAAGCCCCATTATCGATCGTCTTCTTGGAAAAAGATTTCTCATTGTCCATCAAGTGATTACACCTGTTCTGTCCTGATTTACATTTCTTTTTGTGCCTTCTTTTTTTCGTATTGCTGACCACATCACTCTTTCGTCTGCATGGACAGGTCAACAGAAATGTAGACACTAACATCAAGTCGTCTATGTCATGAGAGGGGCAAAGCTCTTCTCTCCCTTGTCTGTGTCTTGAGACGGTCAAAGCTCTTCTCTTCCTTGTCTGTGTCTTGAGAGGGCCAAAGCTCTTTTCTCCCTTGTCTGTGTCTTGAGAGAGCCAAAGCTCTTTTCTCCCTTGTCTGTGTCTTGAGAGGGCCAAAGCTCTTCTCTTCCTTGTCTTTGTCTTGAGACGGTCAAAGCTCTTCTCTTCCTTGTCTGTGTCTTGAGACCGCCAAAGCTCTTCTCTTCCTTGTCTTTGTCTTGAGAGGGCCAAAGCTCTTCTCTTCCTTGTCTGTGTCTTGAGAGGGCTAAAGCTCTTCTCTCCCTTGTCTATGTCATGAGACGGCCAAAGCTCTTCTTTTCCTTGTCTTTGTCTTGAGAGGGCCAAAGCTCTTCTCTTCCTTGTCTGTGTCTTGAGAGGACTAAAGCTCTTCTCTCCCTTGTCTATGTCATGAGAGGGCCAAAGCTCTTCTCTTCCTTGTCTCTGTCATGAGAGGGCCAACGCTCTTCTCTCCCTTGTCTATGTCATGAGAGGGCCAAAGCTCTTCCCTCTCTTGTCTATGTCATGAGAGGGCTAAAGCTCTTCTCTCCCTTGTGAACTTTGTCGCGTTCACGTGCGACATTATAATATTCTAATGGGGGTGAAGACGATAAAGTAACCAGCGACCCATAGCTGATATGCCAGCGTCAGGGTCAGCGACCCATAGCTGATATGTCAGCGTCAGGGTTAGCGACCCATAGCTGATATGCCAGCGTCAGGGTTAGCGACTCATAGCTGACCAAGACCCTGTCCCACCTCTCCGTGGTACCTACAAGTAACAGGCATAGCCTGGCTAACGGGGCAGGGATCGTCATTGTCCCCATGGTGGTGGAGTCTGCTAAAGAAGCATTGCATCCCCTCACCCGCTTTCCCGCTTTTTAGCTGTACTCTGGGACTGAAAAAGTAGCCGCCATAACCCGCTCCTACGCCGATACGATGCTTTTCCTCGACATCTCTACGGCATCGGCTGAAAAGAACAACAGCTCACAGTTACAGGGAGTTCCCCAGCTATTGCGCGCCTGGCTGAGTATCTGGGATTCCTCTGTCTTGCTGGGCTCCATTCAATATCTGTCTGATTGGTGTTGTAGATGTACTTGCCACCCCCCTCCCCACAACACCAACGGGTTCACTAATTCAGTCCTTTGATACGTTTCTTTAGTTCTTTAATTGTAATTGTCTTTACCTTTACTTCCCTACTGGTATGTGTCCTTGCCTTTACTTCCTTATTGGTAAGTGTCTTTTACCTGTACTTTCTTACTGGTAAGTGTCTTTACCTGTAATTCCATATTGGTAAGTGTATTTACATCCAGCTCCTTGTTGGTAAGTGTCTTTTACCTGCAATTCTCATTGGTGAATGTCTTTTACATTTAGCTCCTTATTGGTTTAGAAAAAAAGGTGTCTTTAGCTTGTTATATAAAAGTGTCTCTGTCTACGTCCATTAATGTCTTGAATCCCCTGTGCCCACATATTTGACTGCGTGTCACGGCCAACGAATCATCATCCTCTGTTAACCATGTCATTAGTCTTTTCTCTACATTTTAATTCCGTTCTCTACATTCTAACTCCGTTCTCTACATTCTAGTTCCATTTTCTACATTCTAATTCTGTTCTCTGTATTCTAATTCTGTTCTCTACATTCTAATTTCGCTCTCTCAGCAGAATTCCTCATTCTTCCAACCCACAACTCTTCCTTTAATAAAAAAACTCAGCCTTCTCCTTATTCACATGTTCTCCCCGGCTGATAAGCCTGACATAGAGCAGCACAACAAAATAAGCTCCCCCCTCCCCTCCTCGTAAAACAAACAAGATTATAAATGACAACAGCTGCAATAACTTACATCGCTGTTTGTTTGGCCAGCCATCAAACGCTGGAAAGCTGGAAATCTGCCTGCAGGATTTAAAAATGCATACATATTAACCTAAAATAGAAGGATATTATTCCAGCGCTGTTTCCAGAGGAAATATTGTAGCAAAATAAACGAAGACACTATGCGGTAGAGTTTTATCATTTAAATATAACAGTACTGACACTTTTTTTGTGTGTCTAAGGAGACGGTTCTGCAGCAGCCAGACGCCATCTGCGTTTTCTCAAGCACCATCTTGCTCAGCAGCTCATCTCATGACGGGCCCTACCAGTGCTGGATCTGCATAGCCGGCCAAAGAAACAGCCGGGCAATATTTGTGCTGCGAGGTCAAGTTTCCCTGCCTTTGCGTCTTCTAATTTCAAGTTTGGGCCCTTCACTTCCTGCTCAAATGAAGCTGCGTCCTTGCGCAGAGTCCTTCTCCACGTGGCTCGGTCTTTCACAAGTTCTTCCCAGACCTCATGGCTGAGAGAGAAACATTTCGGACTGATGACTTACAGATATCTTTATATTCTCAGGTTAGGTCTTCCAAATTGACTTCCTCCAACCCTAAGCTGATATACAAAACCTGATAGGGGCTACGGCTGACATCCATTCTTGTTACATGTCCCAACCATCTTAGTCTTCTGTTGGTTAGTATTGTCATCGCTGCTGGGATTCAAATATAGCATCTTGGAGTAAATTACACTGAATTATACATGTGTTTTCCAGATTTAATCACAGTTGGTATTTGACTACATTTTTTTTCCAAGATTTACTTACTTAACAACTAATGTTAAGTTCATTTAGGGGAAAGGTGCTGGAATACGCTCCGTGAAATATACACATAGACATATAGACAGACAGACAGACAGATAAACAGAGATATAGACAGACAGACTGGCAGATAAATAGATAGGCATACATAAAGATATGCAGATAAATAGACAGGCAGGCAGACAGGCAGGCAGACAAGTACATAGAAAGTTATACCACATATTACAACAGCAATCTACTGGTAAAGACTTACACTAAAGCCTGCATGTGCAGTCCGACTAATTTACTGTAGCTTCGCATAAATGTTAACATATTTCAAACACTTTGAATAAGCTTCCAACTTTTAACCAATATCAGTGATTATCTGACTGTTTCAAGGCAGAAATACATTTCGTGTAGCTAAGAAAATAACTGCATCTACGCTATAAACTATTTTTGTTCGTGTCTAGAGTGAGTCGTGCAAGCTGGTATGAAAAGAGAAAGTTACGCCCAAACTCTGAAATATAGTTCTCTGTTTTTGTTTTGTTTTGTTTTTGCTGTTATTTAGAAGGATTATATCTGATTTTGAGAAATTCTGACAATGTGGTTTGCACAGAAAGGTATCAGAAAATTTAGCTCTGCTTACATCTTTGGTTGTACGCTAGAAGATAGTGATGCCGACATTGCATCTTTGGTTGTACATTATAAGATAGTGATGCCGACATTGCATCTTTGGTTGTACATTATAAGATAGTGATGCCGACATTGCATCTTTGGTTGTACGCTATAAGATAGTAATACCGATGTTACATCTTTGCTTGTACATCAGAAGATACGATGTTACATCTTTAGTTGTACACAGTAATACTGACGTTACATCTTTGGTTGTTCGCTAGAAGATAGTAATACCGATGGTACATCTGTGCTTGTATATCAGAAGATTCGACGTTACATCTTTGGTTGTGCACTAGAAGATAGTAATACCGATGGTACATCTGTGCTTGTATATCAGAAGATTCGATGTTACATCTTTGGTTGTGCACTAGAAGATAGTAATACCGATGGTACATCTGTGCTTGTATATCAGAAGATTCGATGTTACATCTTTGGTTGTGCACTAGAAGATAGTAATACCGATGACAGAACTTAGGCGAGGTCTGCGAACTGATTTTGACATGACGTTATGTCTTGTATTCTGTATAAACTGACAGCTATTACAGTGAGTTAAAAATTCGTTATGTTTTTCAATATACTAATTTCGGTCTTATATGTTGCTCTGGGATTGTAAAAGTCATCTGTTCTGAAAACGTGCATATCCATTTTCAATCAATGAATCGCGAGATTAATGATCAACAGAAGGAAATTTATAGGATACAGTAGTATCCTTCGCTGTGCCTTGTATTGCACCAAATATAATCGTATGTGCTACTATTACAATATTTGTGTATTCATTAATGATATGGTTGTTGTACCAACAAGCTAAACAACCTTTACATGGTATATTCACACTGTAAACACTATATCACATTCAGGAACATCACAATATCTAACACACAATAATTGGTGTATAAGTATGTAACTATACATGAAGCACTGCAGTAAAGCTGTGATACCAGAATGTATAAAATAGGAAAAAGTAGGGGCAGCTTTATTACTTAACGACTACAAAATTGTGACGTTTCGGCGTGAGCCTTAATCATACAAAAACATACAGGACGAAGAAATAGAGAGAGGAGATAAAGTATAGATTCATATGAATACTATTTTTTAAAAAATTTAAAAGAGTACTTAGCTGTAAATTGTAAGGTGTGACTTGTCCGGCGGTGTGTGTCAGGAATGGATTTAGTAGAACGTGGAGACTATTTAAATATAGACCTGTGACATGTGGTCGGTGGGTTGTAACTAGGGGTGGTGGATGGGGAACCGGGGAGGGGAGAGAGAGTGATACAATATTGACCTAGCTAGGAGAAGTTGAAACAGATGATTGAGGAAGAGGGGTTGCAAAGTGATGCTGTGAGGAAGTTTGAAAAGTAAGAAGGGGTGGACTTAGTGGAGAGGTACTATAATGATTGAAGAGAATGTTACGTGTAGCTAAACAGCGAGTTTAACCCATGTGGTTCCAGCGTCCCATAATTTTGAATGCAGCGGTTCTCAAGTGCCAGGCGGCTTGTGTCATCTGCGTGACATTGTTTGATGGCTGTTACCAGAAAATCAGATTTGCCTCTGTGGTTGGGGCCATTGAAATGATTTGTGACTGGTTTCGAAGCATGCTGGGCGATGTCATACAGATGTTTTTGCATGCGGTCCCCTAATCTGAGGCCAGTCTCACCAATATATGTTATCCTGCATCTTTTGCAGACGATGACATATATCACGTTACGGGGCTCGCATGTGAATCCCTCATGAAGAGTGAGGATAGTTTTTAGAAAGGTGATTGTTTTCGTTTCCCAGACTACCGGGCAGGTAACGCAGCGGGGGCGGTTACATTTTCTGGTGCCAACATATGTAAGGCTCTGCTTCAAGCGGCTGTGGACGACGATGTCCTTAAGGTTTGGCTTAAGTTTTGCCAACTAACTAAGAATTCCGGCGGGTGAACTTCGCCATATGGAATTTACCTTGCAAACATACAAAAGCCAAACATATATGTAGTCCTAAAAAGTTCCTTCAGAACTCACACACTTAACATCAAGAAATCAAATACCCTGTTCCATTCCTTGTCCTAAAAAAAGGACAGGCAGCCTAGCAACAAAAGCAGTCAAACCATAGTTCCAACTTTCAAGTACGAACGCAGACAAAATTCAGACCGACGTTTCTCCTTGCTCGTCTCACCCAGTCTCCGATTTTCTTCCCCGACCAATCAGGGGCAATCACGTGACATATCAGTAATCTGATTGGTCAAGTGAACCAAGGAGACGTTAGTAGAGCAAAACCTGCTCATGATTTAACCACAGTTCCATCCCTTATAATGGCATTATTGGAAGAAAGACCGAATGCCTCTGCCGCTGCCCGTGAAAATTTGCGGTGTGGAAGGGGAAGGAACAGTTTATGACAGCGCTGCAGTGAAGTTGTTCCAAAGGTTGAGATCTGGGGACACCGACATCAAAAACAAACCCAGGTCGGGACGCCTCTCAACCACCAACGATGAAGCCCTGTGCCAGGCTGTTGAAGACAATCCCAGTGCCGGTACTCGGCGCTTGTCAGCCCAGCTGGGCGCTTCTCACAGCACCATAGTCCGGCATTTGCTTCAGTAGCAGGCAGCCTCGACGCAAGCGCTGAAACGACTGTCGCCAACTATTGGCAAACTCACACGACACAAGGTTTCTCAGATAGGGCTGAAAAGTGGATTTTCTTGCGGTACCCAAACACAGGGACCCAGTGGCTCCAGCCAGGCCAGGTAGCAAAAACGGATGTCCGACGAGGCTGGTTTGAAAAGAAGGTTATGCTTATCATCTGGTGGAACTTCGAGGGCCTCCTTCACCGAGATTTGATTCCATTTGGTGGCTCCAAGGACGGGAACCTGTATGCTGAGCGACTGAAGCGGCTGCACGATGTTCTGCGCACCCGATACCCAGCACTCGAGCGGGGGGGGGGGGGTGCTCCTCTAGCACGACAACGCGCCAGCCAACACTTCCAAGATGGTCCAAGGACAACCAATTTAATTGAAGGGAATCGAGGTCCTTCCCCATCCACCGTACAGTCCCGATCGTGCACCCTCTGACTACCATCTATTCCTCGCGATGGCACACTTCCTTCAGGAGCGGGAATTCGGTCCAATCGAAGAAGTTGAAGCTGATGTGAGAGATTTCTTAGTCTGAGAGACTTCC
The DNA here is from genome assembly GCA_009760885.1 of Achatina immaculata. Classification (NCBI taxonomy): domain Eukaryota; kingdom Metazoa; phylum Mollusca; class Gastropoda; order Stylommatophora; family Achatinidae; genus Lissachatina; species Lissachatina immaculata. The sequence goes on from CM019718.1 coordinate 10,410,555, forward strand.
GAGTGGTACTACGAAGGACTCCTAGCATTGGCTGAGCGATGGCAGAAGTCCATCGAAGGTTATGGCCCGTGTTTTGAAGTTACATTACAATCCACTCGGAACGCAGCTAAGTATATATTACGTTTCTTAGTTTTATGCGACAATGAAACACTACAAAAACCGCGGCAAACTTTTGACTTAGCCCAGTATATGGCTGTAAAATCTGGGCGGTTAATCAGTAGATGATAAAGAAACTAGAAGCAATAGAAATTCAGCTGCCTGAACACAAGAGGATGATGTGGCCAGCATTACGCCTGGCCTGGGCTTTCTTGTCTCTAGCTCCAGACGGAGTAGGGCACCTGCTTCTAAAGCTGGATAAATTGGACACCTTCGGTACGGTAAAGCTTTTACATTAAAAGGACTCTAGTACACCATCCTTTCCCCCCATTCAAGGACTCTAGTACGCCATCCTTTCCCCCCATTCAAGGACTCTAGTACACCATCCTTTCCCCCCATTCAAGGACTCTAGTACACCATCCTTTCCCCCCATTCAAGGACTCTAGTACACCATCCTTTCCCCCCATTCAAGGACTCTAGTACACCATCCTTTCCCCCCATTCAAGGACTCTAGTACACCATCCTGCCCCCAATTAAAGGACTCTAGTACACCATCTTCCCCCCCCCCATTACAAGGACTCTAGTACACCATCCTCCCCCCCATTAAAAGGACTCTAGTACACCATCTTCCCCCCCCCCATTACAAGGACTCTAGTACACCATCCTCCCCCCCCATTCAAGGACTCTAGTACACCATCCTCCCCCCCCCCCATTCAAGGACTCAGTGCACCATCCTCCCCCCCCATTCAAGGACTCTAGTACACATCCTTCCCCCCCCCCATTCAAGGACTCTAGTACACCATCCTCCCCCCACCCCCATTTAAGGACTCTTATCATCCTTCCCCCCATTCCCCAGACTCCACCTCTTTTGTCTGATACTTGATACAAATGGTTGACCTGCACAAACTTTTCGGAACTACTCCGTTTATTTAAAGTAAGAGACAACAGTTTTGTAGGGTTAGACATTCGAAAAAATCGTAAACAAAGCACTTTAGCAAGACGTGAGAGAAAGAAAATTCACAAGAGAATTACCTGGGATTCGAATCACGGACTCCGGTAGGACGAGCAGCCGCCTAGCCACGAGAGAACAGCGTACTAGCGATCTGCGCTATCTCGCACCTCCAGAAAAATGGAGTTTGAAAGCGAAGTCAGTTTATTTAGTCTCCGACATCAGTACGGAGTTTGGGAAAGTGGGGGTGGAGGGGGAAGGAAGATAACAGAAAAATTTGACCAAAAAAGAAAAAAAAAGAGAAATTTCTTCCCACTTAAGCGAAGCAGCTGGACGCCAGAGAGGCAGGACGCTGGAAAGCCGGGGCGGAGGGGGATCAGCCGGAAAAGGCTGGGTTTATATTTCCTTTTATTTTTATTGAGATGACCTTGACATCTCCGGCCTCCAGGATGTTGTCGTGCTTTGAAGATCTTCATGCACGATTTCTGTGTGTACGAAGCTTGTACACGTGGGTAGTGGGCGTGCATGAGCGTTCGTTAAGTGAAACGACCACAGTTTTCTTGTTTGTCATGTACAAAAAAATCTTCATTCTAAATCTTTCGTTACATAAATCTTCCGTACTCTATATCTCACTATAATCTGTAACCATGGCTACAGTTGACAAGTTTTATATTCGACTCGGAGAGGAGAACATTCTAGACTTTCTTATGTGATAATTATAGAAATACAAGTTACAGAGAGAAAAAAGAAAAGTAACGGCAGGAAATGAAACACGGATCATAAGTTAGGGAGTGTCTGAAGGTTCGCAGGACAGGTAGTAGTTGAGGTCCATAAATCAGGACGCAGTCTGTTGGTTCATACATCAAGAAGTAATCTACAGGTTCAAAAAATCAAGGAGTAGTCTATAGGTACATAAATCAGGACGTAGTCTATAGGTTCACAGATCAGGACGTAGTCTATAGGTACATAAATCAGGACGTAGTCTATAGATACATAAATCAGGGAGTAGTCTATAGGTTCATAAATCAGGACGTAATCTATAGGTTCACAAGTCAGGGAGTAGTCTATAGGTACATAAAATTCAGGACGTAATCTATAGGTTCAGAAGTTGTGAAGCAACCTTCACATTGAAGCCTGATAGAAATAGTAAAGTGTAGATTCAGAAATAGAAAGCAACCAGTGAATCGACAGGAAGAAAAAAAAACAATAACTAGCTTGAGGATAACCATTTATTCACAAAGCAGAGAAAGTAATAGATGGAATTTGAAAAAAAAAATTATTTAATATAAAGAGGTAGAAAGCTATAAGATTACTGATCGTTTCATCCTGATCTCATTTTAAAACAAAGCCTCTGCTCTGTTTGGAACCCGTCCACAGATACCTTCATGAGATATTTCTCCATCTATTAAGATGATAGGTCAGGTAATACTACATGTACTAGGAGTAGGGCAGCAAGGTCGTTTGAGAGGTGGGGGGGGGGGGGGCAAGATTAAGAGAAGAGAGGAAATACCAGGTAGAAGCCTCAATTCCAAGCAAAATAAATTTCTTCTTCTTCATCGTAAGCTTTTGTATTCTATATCTGCAGTTGTGCCTCTTGGATAAACCGGGTTGTTTGGGGAGGGAGGGGGGTTAATCTCTATAAAGAACTGTAAAGCAATGTTTACTAAGAGTTTACATATGTCCAGTGCCAACGTACTGATGCGAAACGTGGATACTTAACAAATCACTAGATAAGAGAATAACTGCATTTGAAATGAAATGTTATAGAAAGGCACTTTCGTGGATAGAAAGAAAAGAAATCAAATAAAGAGATATTGATGGGATTAGGTGTCGTAGAAAACTGGCTTGTAAACAGGATCAAGTTAGAAAAATGAGATACTTGGGCCACATCAAGGGAGGTAATGGTTTGGAGATGCTGATAGCAGAAGGCATCGTCCTCAGATAAAAAAGGAAATGGACGACCTCGCTGCAGGTAGACTCAGGATATCACGGAAAGTCTGAATATGGCCTTCTGAGATGTTAGCCAACCTGCTCACGACCGCAGTGCATCCAGGGAGACAGTGAGGAGCACAACGTTCTGGGAAGGACACGTCACATACAGAACCATGGAGTTTGGCTTCTTCTATAATTTCATTCAACTGAGAAAGGATTCATTCTTACTTCCCTCTCACGTTATAGAGCCCTACGGGAAACAGTGTTAATGCCCATATTTCCATTTACTTATCGGTACACGATGATAGATGCATAAACAGCAGCAGGGCATCTTGCTTACAGCCGAGAGGCCTACAGGAGAGCTGTTCGGGAGGCAAAGTTCCGCAAGGGACGTACAAATGACTGACTGACTGATTGTCAGCACACGACAGGCTGATATGGTCAACCTTCCCACGTTGATCTCCCTAGGTAGAAAGAGAGGTGTGGCCTTTACTACAGCTGAGTGGCAGGTGGCGCCTCCAGCAGGACTTGAACCATCAGCTCTCGTCGTGGAGGTCAAGCACTCTAACCACAAAGCCACCCAGACGCCTTATTCTTCATGTGCTTAAAAAAAAAAGCTGAGACTAAGAACAGGCGCAGTAAAGCTAATCAGGTCATTGGAACAAATGACACTTTTACTGAAAGACAAATACACCACAACTGAAACAAAATGATCAGCGTACAACACAGTTTTCCTCCCAACTCTATGCTGTTTGTGTCTAACATGGACAGTAACAGCCAAACATCGAAAGGAAGTGATCACAGCAGAAATGAGATGTTTAAGGAGAATACTAAAAGTGACAAGAAGACACCAAATGAGAAATGACACCATCAGGAGTAGCACCAGTATTATACCATATCCGGAAACTGCAAGACAGTTGTTTGGCAACATTACACGACTACCACCAAAAAGAAACATTCACATCAAGATCTGCAGGTAACAGAGGAAGAGGCCGCATACGCAAGAGATAGAAGGAGGAAGTTGCAGAAACCTTAAATTTCCCATTATATAAGCATACTGTCGAGAGCAATCAAGACGTCACTTCTGAAAAGTATATGACGAAGGTGTCAAGACAAGACAAGATTTTTAAAAGTGATAAAATTTTCCAGGAAAGAAACCGCTTTTAAACTCTCAAATATCCGAATATCTTAACTAACATTAGTCAACGTTGTTTTAAATCCCATCACTTTTGTTAAAAAAAATATGTAATTTGACCTCATCACCCCCCATTTTAGAACGTGACCTACTTCCCAGATCCATGATGTCAGTTATGGCTGTAAAGTAAAAGAAAAGGTAAAGGTAATCCTGTCATGCCTTAGAGACACATAGGGATACGGTGCTAGTGCCCATATGGCTGTAAGCTGTTTCTTTATCACCACTGCATTTCCCTAGTCTAAATTTCCTGTTAATTGGAAAGTTCGTTTTATTGCATGTATATATCATATGCTCTTATTAGTCATATGTCTGCTGTAAATGCGCTGCTGGAATACTTAAATTCCCCTACATGTTTCAGACCCGTTTCGTTTCTTCTGTCTCGACAGGTCTTTCTTTGTGATGTTTCGTATGATTCCAGTAGTGATAATGATCTCCCCCCCCCCCCTTTTTTTTCAGCCACGAGAAGTAGAATGGAGTGGAGATAGACCAAGAAAAATGGAGGACTGTGTGGGTGATAGTGTAACATCATATGAGGTGATTTTTAAAAAAAATCTATCTCGTTGCATTTGCATGCCGTAGCAGGGGTTGTGAAGTGTTCATGCCTTCACATTTCTAGGCCGCTAAAGAATTTGAGGTACGAATGCCAGCACCTGTCCGCATTGCCTTCGTTTTCCTAGGGAAACCCTCAGCAACCCGTTTCTTGAGGGTGGGTTGGCAACGATGCCGATCGATCCGAAAAAAAATATTATGCGCAAGTGCGAAGTATAATACAGCGAGTGCATTAACCACTGCACTACCGCTATGAGGAGAAAACGAGGCTCAAAGTTAAAAGAGAAGAGACGCGAGCGAAAAGAGACAGGACCTTGCAGTACATAAATAATTCATTTCAGGGGGTAGCAACTCTGAAGTCAGAACATTCTTATTTCTTCTCCGCCGCCGATTCCAGTAACTAGTGCAGAGCGTGTTACTTATTATCCCTGTCGCGGGTTGATGAGAGTTAGTCGCTCTCATCAACAAAGGGAGCATACTATTCTTCACTCGCCATATCTCACCCCCCCCCCACCCCCGATTCCTTCATTCTGGGTATCTAGGGGGCTATTGTTCCATCCTAGCTCTACATCCCCGGAAAAAAAAATTGCCCGTAACTTCCTTCCTGGCAATACAAGCATTGCCTAATTTTTTCTGCAGTTGATGAACAAACCCATCATTTATTAATAAACAAACTCATCATTTATTGAATCAGTCATAAAAGAACAATTAGACTTTTAAAATGTTAGGATCAGCTCTATTAATTAGCAGAGCACGCAGTTGTAACGTTTCAGCTTAAGCTATCTTCATACAAAAACATAAAGATAAAAAGGTAAAGGCAAAGGTAAAGGTAGAGGCACACGTGGATATGGTGTTAGTGCCCATATTTTCCTTGACCTGACAGAACACTAGATGGTAATGTGGTCAGAATCACGCCTCGCTGTCTTTCCTTCCCCAGCTTCAGATGAAGTCGGGTGCCCACTTCTACAGCTGAGTGACTGGGGCGCCTCCGACCGGAAACGAACCCCCGACCTTCGTCATGATAGACTAGTGCACTAACCACTGCGCCACTCAGGCGCCCATATACAGGAAAAAAAGACAGGAAAAGGAGAGAAAGTCTAAATTTACATGCTTGGTATAAGAACAGAGGGGGGGGGGGAGTGATGTGGTAGTTAACTTATCTCTTTACTTGTATGAAGTTGCGGGGGGAGAGTCTTCCTTGAAAGAAACTGTTCAGTCGTTCAGTCAGAACAGCGCTCCTCAAATTTTACAACAGCTAACATCTTTTTACACATTACACCCTGCCCGTGTCATTAAACGTCATATAGGGCCGGCATTGTAGCTTTGACGTGTTTATTTTGTTTTCGTCGAGTTTCTCAACCTCCTCGATGAAACTGATACCGCTAACATCTGCTTCCTACAACATCGTCTTCAAGAACGAAAAGCTCCTGTATTATCTCCCCCCCCCCCCACCCCCCAACCCCAGCTTATCTCGTCTCTACGAAAATATTTTTGTGACGCTATACGGCCCACTCAGGCAGATGAGCTAACTGGACCCCAGACCCCCCCCCCCCCCCTACAAGAGAAGCTCTGTAGCGATGCTGAGAACCTTAGGCGGCCGGCCACATTTGAAAGAGAGTTTGGTGTCAGTACATGAGCGAACGACGAAGAAGAAGACGAGATAGTCCCAGTTTTGACAAGAACTCATTTCACCGGATGTCACTATGAAGGAATAGATGACATTTGTCTGTAACTCTAATTTATAAACTATGAAGGAATAGATGACATATGTCTGTAACTCTAATTTATAAACAATGAAGGAATAGATTATATATGTCTGTAACTCTAATTTATAAACTATGAAGGAATAGATGACATATGTCTGTAACTCTAATTTATAAACTATGAAGGAATATATGACATTTGTCTGTAACTCTAATTTATAAAATATGAAGGAATAGATGACATATGTCTGTAATTCTAATTTATAAACTATGAAGGAATAGACGACATATATCTGTAGCTCTAATTTATAAACTATGAAGGAATAGATGACATATGTCTGTAATTCTAATTTATAAACTATGAAGGAATAAATGACAAATGTTTGTAGCTTTAATGGCTATGAAGGAATAAATGGCAAATGTGTGTAACTCAAAATTATGGATTATGAAGGAATAAATGGCAAATGTTTGTAACTCTAATTTATGGGCTACGAAGGAATACATGACAAATGTCAGTAACTCTAATTTACGAGAATTGAAATTCCTGTTTTACAGATTACCACTCCGAAAGAGAAAACGCCTTACCTTGTTTTGAAATGGCGTTCGTAACTCCACACACAACAAGGAGCAGAACACAGCCAGCTACTTGTTTCATCTTGTAGTAAACAAACCTCCCTCGATTAAAAAGCTTGAAGAAAGTGAGAAATCTCCTGCTGGAAATTTAAATTAAAAGATTTTCCTGGAAGGAGAGGGAAAAAAAAAACACTCAAAAAAAGCTCACGCAAAACGGCTAAGTACTGCTTTATAAAGACGCAGATATGTAGCACTGTTTGCTTTCGTTGTTGGCATTGTACCTCCCTTTAACTGTGGCTCTCATGCTCTCTTGCGCAGGAGTTCTAACTCTCAGACAATTGGTTAAGGATTCTGGCAGAAACGTTTGTTCATACTCCTGGCCTCACACAGAATTTATGAGGGCGCATGTTCCATGATACCTTCCTTTCCCTGCGCACATGCAGTCCATTTTAAGGAAGCAGGAGGGGGGTAAGAGTCTGGAAACATCAGAGTCGGGGTGCAAAAAATAGAACAAGGTGGGCTTTGGAGAGGTTAAGTCTGCATGCAAAAAATAGAACAAGGTGGGCTTTAGAGAGGTTAAGTCTGCATGCAAAAAATAGAATAAGGTGGGCTTTAGAGAGGTTAAGTCTGCATGCAAAAAAATAGAACAAGGTGGGCTTTAGAGAGGTTAAGTCTGCATGCAAAAAAATAGAACAAGGTGGGCTTTAGAGAGGTTAAGTCTGCATGCAAAAAAATAGAACAAGGTGGGCTTTAGAGAGGTTAAGTCTGCATGCAAAAAAATAGAACAAGGTGGGCTTTAGAAAGGTAAGTCTGCATGCATCCATCATCATCATAGACCTGGTCGTAGTCGATCTCAAACTCGTTGTCTTTTTTTTTCTATTTATCCTTTTTTTCTATTTATCCTTTTTTGTTTCTGTTTATCCCTTTTCTAGTGCATCAATCCAAGCTGCTTCCTTCTCTTAACCCTTTTGAAATAAAGATCAATCAATCAATCATCCCTAGATATTTTCTAACCTCGTTTCCACCCTCCCCCCTCCCCACATTATGGCTATCAGTGATTTCATCCCCAAGCTGTTAAAAATGACGAGAAAAGAAATGAAAATATGATTTTTGCTGAAGTTAGCTACATTCCCAACTCCCCCTTCCCCCCTCCTACTATGAGTCAAATGCTAGGAACAAGCTGTAGAGATGCAACAAACCCAGACATTTACATTTCGGCAAGAAGGGTTCGTCAGACAACGACAAAACAATAGTAAAACAGGAAGGAAAATAATAGCCAAATGATCTTGTAATTAAGTAGAGATAAGATGAATGATACCTTTTCAGTATCATTCCTTCATATGTTCCATATTTTTTACAGCTATTGCAGGTCTGATGATACTCTTTTCGTTTACACTTATTACGAAAGAAAAATAAACTATGGTATCATTATGCAAAAAAAAAAATCCAAGACTACACAACAATTTTATAATAAACATAGCCGTTATATTTTTAGTCGGAATTTATTTTAAATTGTAGCTATAAATTTGAATCTCCTAATTTAAACAGATTTTAAAAAAGCATAAAAACTTACAGACACATTTTATTTGTGGATCGTTTTATTTTTAAGCAACAGCTATTTTAAACCTGACGGAAGGAAGTGAGTAATTATTTAAACATTACTTCTTTTAATGTATTCAAGATGGGAACCGCCTTTGCATATAAAGCAATGATTATCACCATGACCTGCTAGGAAATAGTTGTGCAACACTTATGTTAACTCGCCCATTAGCAGCAAGAAGGAATATTTTACTTTTTTTTCCTGGAAAGAAACTTTTATCGCTTGGCCTCTGTGATATACTTCCAAGAAAATCTCCAAGCCCATCTCTCCCCCTAAAACAGATATTCCAGAAAACAAGCTGGACAAAAAGTAACGAGTAAAACCGGAAGTGTACAGAAAAATTCAAAGTGCAAAACGAAACAGAAGAAAAGTACATAGCGAAACAAATATTTAAATCCGTGGAACTCTGTATACATCAAACAAGATCATCTAGTACTAAAAGTTGAATAAGTTTATTATTATTATTATTATTATTAAGAGAAAGTGAACAATTTAGAAAGGAAAAAAAGGTGAGCGTAGAAGAAAAATGTTAAACAGCAGACTATAAAAACACTTACAGGTGAAGCCCTGATGTAATCTTTGTTTTGTTTTTATCCTTTTTTTTGACAAACCCAGTTGTTCAAGGTGAAGGTCGCCACTGTTGGCAGAAAAAAATAGCTTGTACTTGCCAAGATGGAGTATGTATCTCGTCCGATTATGTGAGTACTGCCCAACCGCAATTGTTGTGTCAGGAGGAATTTACCTGTTTACTTGTTTCTTTGCTTGACTACTTACCTATCTACCTATATACCTAACCTACCTACATACCTGACCTACCTATCTGCCCACTTGCCTACCCACCTACCTACCCCATACCTACCCACCTGCCTAATTATCTAATTACCTATATATCTACCTACCTATTTCTCACCCATTGCCTACCTATCTATTTATCTCCTATCTACCTACCTACCAACCTACCTACATAACTTACCTACTTACCTAAATACCTAACTACCTAGCTATATATCTACCTATCTACCTACCTCCTTAACTACCTATTTTTCATCTACTACGAACCTATCTAACTGCCTGCCTGCTTGTACCTACCTACCTACCTACTCACCCACCCACCCACACACCCACGCACCTTTCTACCTACCTACCTACCTACCTACCTACCTACCTACCTACCCACCCACCCACACACCCACGCACCTTTCTACCTACCTACCTACCTACCTACCTACCTACCTACCTACCTAAACTACCTACCTACCTACCTACCTACTTTTTTATCTACCTACCTACCTACTTACCTTCTTGTTTATCGCCTGTCTACCTACCTTATTGCCCATCTCCTCAGTTATCGCCTATCTACCTAACTACCTACTTACCTACATAACTACTTATCTATAAACCTACCTACATATTACCTATCTACCACCTGCCTGCCTACCTACTTACCCACTTAGCCAATTATGTATCTACAACGCATCTTTGTACGTATCCATCTACCTGCCCATCCATCTCTCTGTCTGTCACAGACACCATTAAAAGTTCATTTATTATTATTATTATTTACTTCATTCGTACCAGTAAAATAGCTCAGAAAGAGCTGACCAAGGAAAGGTTTGGTTGGAAGAAAGATAATTGAAAGCAAGGGGAAAATACTCCATGTAACAAAATATTTTAAAATTCCTTCAGGTTTCCCTGTTTTTACTCTTCCCATCTTATCCTGTTGAGTTACTGCGCTTTCTGTCAATTCCTTTGCCTGTAAATCCTAACGCTTTCCCCTGTATAATGATTTATAGACGTTAGCAACCAACTATTCCACATCTGTGGGCGTCAAGTTCTAGTCGTTGGAACATGATTTGGAAAGTCAGTTTTGTATTTCCGGTCACCGCTTGGTTTAAACGGGGGAAAAAGTCTACGTACCGGCTTTTAAAATATTGTTAAATCAGTATCTTTCGTGGTAAATTTAGCGTTTATAACCAAAATGAGCTTTCGTATTTCTGTTTATCTTTGCTGTCAACAAAAATGGCGTAAGTGTTTAGCACAATAAAGGGATAGTGCTAATTTTCTGCGCTGAAAGGATTGGATGGGTTTTGCGCTACGTATCTTCTCGAATTTTCTGGTTTGTTTTTGTTTGTTTTGTTTTTCCTTTTAGTTTTCGGTTGTTGATTAGGTTCCACCGGTAAGAAAGTAATTCGTTTAAGTACAAGAGTTAAATGGCAATAATGAATTCTTTGACAAACATTTAGCAAGAAAGAATTCTACCCGAAAACATGGACGCGCGTTCATTAGCCTAATCCATCCATCCATCCATCCATCCATCCATCCATCCATCCATGACCAGAAAGCATTCATTCATTCATTCATTTGCATGTCCCTTGCGGAACTTTGCCTTCCTAACAGCACTCCTGTTGGCCTCTCGGTTGTGAGCAAGATGGCCTGCTGCTGATGCATCCATTTGCAGATCGTCAACAATATCTTGCAGCCATCTTCGCCTTGGTCTTCCTCTCTTTCATTTTCAAATTATGTGTCCTTCCAAGATGGTTTTCTTTAGATTATTATGACGTTTAATGTTCCCAAAATACTTAAGTTTTCTCTGTTTAATCCTCTTTACTAGCCAACCTTCTTCAATATTAAGTTCTTGTAGTATGGATATATTTGTTCTTTTTTGTGTCCATGACATTTGAAGAGCTCTTCTGTAGCATTTACATTCAAAGGCATGTATGTGTTTCTCAGCTGTTTTGTTAAGTGTCCAGGTCTCACAGGCATATATTGCTATGGGAAAGATGCATGTCCTTAAAAATCTTATTTTTATAGTTCTGTCTGTTGCTCTCCACAGATTCTTTAGTTGTTTTACTTTCTGAAGAGCGATAGAAGTCCTCCTTTTAATTTCCCTCACTGTATCTCCATTATTAGTTAGTAGTGATCCAAGATATTCAAAACTCTCTACTTCTTCCAGTTTTTCCTCATTGATACATGTTTCAGCTGCCTTGACCAGAAAGCAATTAACGTCAAATATCCCTTCTTTTCGTCTGTCACGGCAGCAACCAACAAAACGTCTCGGCTCATCATGAACCACAAACCACTGGTGTCCCAGATGGTGTCCCAGCTGTGTTGCATGCAATCCATTTTCGCCGTCACCAGTTCTTCATCAGTTTTATCTTCTTATTTGTCCTCTCTCTCTCTCTCTCTTTCTTCTTCGGTTATCTCATTCATTCATTCCTTTGCATGTCCCTTGCGGAACTTTGCCTCCCAAACAGCACTCCTGTAGGCCTCTCAGTTGTGAGCAAGATGGCCTGCTGCTGCTGCATCCATTTCCAGATCATCAACGATGTCTTGCAGCCATCTTCGTTTCGGTCTTCCTCTGTTTCTTTCGGTTATCTACAGGAGCGATTATCAAACTGTGGTTCGAGAACCACATGTTGTCCTTGCATTTCATCAGATGGTATGAGGCTGTATTACATTTAAAATTGGGCGGAAGGCGCAGTCCGATCCATGGCTGACATGCTAGCAACAGGATTGGCGAAACATAGCTGACCACGACCCTGTCCCACCTCTCTTTTGATACCCCCTAGTAACAGGCCCAGCCTGGCTAACCATGGCAGGGATCGCTATACTCCCCATTGTGGTAGAGACTACTAAAGAAGTACTGCACACCTCTGCTTGTTTGCTACTCTCAGGGACTAAAAAAAAAGCTACCATGACCTGCTCTCATCCGGCACGATGCTGTTCTTCAACATCTCCACAGCATCGGCTGCCAAGAATACCAGCTCGCGGTTTCCAGAGATTTTGAAGAAGAAGAGGAAGAAGAACAATTATATTTAAGATAGTGGTCCGCAACTTACATCTAGTTGGAAAAGTTTTCCATGTTTGTAGAAATTGTGAAAACCACTGATCTCCAGCGTAGCTGTTCTAAGAATAGTAGGTATCTCTTCAGTGTGCCCTACCAATCCATTTCCTGTTTCTTCTTGCCTTGATTTATTGCATACAAACACACAAGTAAGCTACACACTATACAAGTTTAGACACCCCACCATATGCACCAATGCCCCAAAAGATATGCAGATGCCCTTATTATACTATATCTGTGTATCGTGGTGTCTGCATGCAAGGTATGAAGTGTTAGTGCCTTCACATTCCTAGACCACTGCAGCGTTTAAGGTAGGGATGCCAGCACCTGTCCTCACTGAATTTGTTTTCTTATGGAAACCTTAGATACCCATTTTTTGGAAAGTAGGGTTGGCCCCTGTGCCGATCGGTCCGATAAATCTCCGACCTAGTGCAAAAATTATCCAGGGACCTCTTGGTTACCAGGCGAGTACTCAATCCACTACACCACCACGACATCTATACTTCACCTGTTTTCCGTGTTTTGATGTTATTTTTGTATGTGGTCATTGAAAAAAAAGGCTTTTGTCGAAGTATTGGATTGTTGTATGTTCTTCATTTATATGGGCTATCTCGCTTTCTGTCATTCTTGTTTCTACCCCCTTTCCTTATTCTTTCTATTTTTTGTTTGTTCTTTGTTTGTAAAACCGAACCTTACACCTCCATCTACTTTCATAGAAAAGCAAGAACTATTTGTACATCAGAAACATAAGAAGGCATGTTGAAATATACGATATTATATGCTCATATTGCCACCACATGTTACCCATGTTTTCGTTTTTATTATCTTAACGCAGCCAGCAACAAGACACATACCAAAATTATGGAATGTCGTTCTTGCACACTCTTCCATGTGGAAATGAAAGTTTTAAGGAAAAGGGTATATTTTCAGGAACGGCCTATTGTTTAAACTTGAAAATGGTGGGACAGTTTTCCATGAGCAATAGAAAAAAGATATATGTCTGATTTATCGTTTGTCAGATAACTACAACAAACAGTTAAAAGGAGAGAGAGAGAGAGAGGGAGAGAGAGAGGGAGAGAAAGAGAAGGAGAGGAGGAAAGAGAGTGAGAGAGTGAGAGAGAGAGGGAGGGAGAGAGAGGGAGAGAGAGGGGGAGAGAGAGAGGGGGAGAGAGAGTGATAGAGAGAGGGAGAGAGAGGGGGAGAAAGAGTGAGAGAGAGTGAGAGAGAGAGGGAGAGAGTGAGAGAGAGTGAGAGAGAGAGGGAGAGAGAGTGTGTGTGTGTGTGACAGAGAGAGAGGGGGAGAGAAACTTTTAAAAAACCGTTTTTCTCTATTTATGCCATGTGTTACATTTATTTTATTTTCCATGTAACAAATTATTTGAATTTCTTGACTGGGGGGAGCGGTTTTACTTGTACTATCTAGTGTTTTAGTCCGTGATTTAGATTAGCGGTTCGACGATCTAGTGGTAGGTATTGACCTGGCTGTGGGTAGGGTTTGGAGTACTTAGTATTAAATTTCTATTACTTAGTTTCTCTCTTTCTTCTCTCTCACTCTCTTTAATCTGCCTAGTAAGGGCTTTTGCGGTCATCTTAATGTACGCCAGTACGATACCCATTCTTTATTCTTTTCTCCTGTTGGTTTAATTTTAATGTACGTTAGTACGATAATTTGTGGAGAGGAGCAGACAGAACCACAAAAATAAGATTTTTAAGGGCATGCATTTTTCCTATTGCAACATATGCCTGTGAGACCTGGCCACTTAACAAAACAGCTGAGAAACACATAAATGCCTTTGAATGTAAATGCTACAGAAGAGTTCTCCAAATATCGTGGATACAAAAAATAACAAATATATCTATACTACAAGAGCTTAATATTGAAGAAGGCTGGCTAGTAAAGAGGATTAAAGAGAGAAAACTTAAATATTTTGGACATATTAAACGTCATGATAATTTAGAGAAGACCGTATTGGAAGGATACATAATGAGAAAAAGAAAAAGAGGAAGGCCAAAACGAAGATGGCTGCAAGACATCGTTGACGATCTGCAGATGGATGCAGCAGCAGCAGGCCATCTTGCTCACAACCGAGAGGCCTACAGGAGTGCTGTTAGGGAGGCAAAGTTCCATAAGGGACATGCAAATGAATGAATGAATGAATGAATAGTACGATAAAACATATATAATTAATACTTATTCATCTGAGGCTGTCCTCATCTTGTACACCTTCCATAATTAATACTTCTCTCATAGTCAATACTTCTCCTCTCTGCTCCATCTCGCCATCCCATATTTCCAGTCAACCCAGGCTTTTCGTGTCCCTTAACCAGTTCCCACTCTCATCATTCTCTCCCTAGTAAATAAGGTTTACGTGGTTTACACACACACACACACACACACACACACATGCTATCATCTTTAATATGGAATGATCTGAATACAATGAAATCACTCAGTGATTCAAGAAGTAACATTATTACCAGCGTGCAAAGAACATGGTTAAAAATGCATCATACCAACAACAAACATAGCAGTGCAATATAGAATCCAAACTGCTAAACTATTTACACATGTTAAACGTGCCAGCGTTAAACATTTCTCCAACCAAATCTGGTACACTCTTTTCTATGTCTGGTTTCCACTCAATACTCCAATAAGGGCACGTGTCTCATTAAATATGTTTATGTCTCGTAGCAGTGGGTCAGTGTTCAGTGCACTACTTCCACACCCTTTTTTGTATAGCCGGTTTGCCCAAGTCATATTCAAGAGTATGTGTTTATTTAAGTCTCACACCTTGTTTTGTATAGCAGGTACCCCCATTCTTTTGTTATAATTCGGTTCTGCACTCTTTTTGTCACCTCCAAGAGTATATATTTATGTATGTCTCACACCTGCTTTGTATGGCCAATTTTTCCTCTTTTTTTTTGCCACATTCGGTTTTTATTCTTTAGTAATGTTAGAAAACGAGTCCTAAAATGCTATATTGAACCTATCTTGTTATATGGAAGTGAATCATGGACAATAGGCAAGTATGCACAAAAATCATTGGAAGCGGCAGAAATGTGGTTTATTAGAAAAATGTTGCGAATCCCCTGGACAGCAAAAATAACTAATGAAGAATGTATGAGAAGAGCTGGAGAGACAAAAAACCTTGTCAGAAAGATAAGAGAGAGACAATGTACTTTCATAGGACATGCAATGAGAAGAGGGGGCATTGAAAATATTATAACAACAGGAAAAATAGAAGGAAGAAGATCAAGAGGAAGACCAAGAGAAATGATACTGGACAGTCTGACGGGATGGTGTGAGAGGAGATCACCAACTGAACTGATGGCCTGCATGAAGGATCGGGTACTCTGGAGAAGCATAATAGCCAACGCCAGTCGGCACGGCACCTGATGATGATGATGAATGTCCGGGGTTATATATAGTATAGGTTCACATTAATGCACACATTGACATTCATGTGTATAATTGTACACTTATCTATTTTGTGCTTTGTAAACTATTCTCTCAACTTTGCGTCTTCTGTATTATTCGTAATCTTGTACACATCTTCTCGACTTTGTCTTCTTCTGTGTAGCTAATATTACTATACATATTCTCTCGACTTTAAGTCTATTCTATTTATTTATTTATTTATGCTACTTTTGCTCAATTCTCTCGACTTCACGTCTTCTTCATTTATCTGTACTTAATGTACTCTAGTATCACTAGGCTGCATATTACGCGTATAACAAAAGATAAGAAATACCGAATAATTCTGTATAAACAAACAGAAACTATGACACATGCACTCGCTACAAATGTCTACTCACGTGAGCCGATGGGTCAAGTGAGATCACAGCTCTTTGCAATCATAATTATTTTTTTAACAACTCAACTAGAGTGAGGACTGCTCCACGCACGAAAACATTCCGTCATATACTAAAGAACTCCCCCACAATGAACAGCCGCGAGTTAAATTCCGGTGTGGACCATGACTCCAAGTAACTTATTCTGTTGAGCCTTATATTCTACGCACCCCCTGGAATTTTCCTTTCCTACAGCGAAACTAAATCTGCCATTTCGTGGACACTAAAACTTTTTCCAATCTTGTACAAAGAAGCGACCACAGTCTTTGCCTTCCTAGATTTCTCTGGTGCCCATTTTTAGAGGCTGGGTGGACCCTAGGGCCTGTTTGGTATGATGGTACCACAAAAAACATCCCCCCTGCTGGGACAAGAATCCGGTACCACCTGATCAGTAGACGGAGCTCTCGACGACTCAGCCAACCAGGCCGAGGTACTAAGAATAAAAAAAGAAGAAAAAAAAAACGTTCCCATTCATCAGGCATGAGAGGTAATTACTAATACATTTTCTAACGCAGTGGTTTTCAAACTTTTCGAGTTGTTGCCTATTTATTTGTCTCCAAAGCCACGTCCTTAAGGTCCTTCAAAACTTTTTTTCCCTTAGTTGGTCTTGATGTCACCTGTCCATACTTTCACTCCCACCGATCCTGGATCTTCCCATCTCCTCCAAGGGATGGTGTCGCCCAGTGTGAGAACTGCTGTTGTAAAGCGTGGTTTATACTGTTGATAAAGCACCAAACCAGAGTAAGATAAAATGAGAGTGCAGTCTACTTTCCAAAGATTTACAGCCATAGCTCGCGGATGCTTTCAGCTCGCGGGTGCTTAAACTCATTATCTGCATGAAACTACGTTGGAACTAAAAAAAGGGGGGGGGGGAAATTCTGTTACCACATATTGTGCTTCTCCATTTTGTTACAAAAAACTTCTCATTTTTTTCCAATTGAAAATTAAAATATGTTAACGTTTAAATTTTTTTTTTTTTTGGGGGGGGGGAGGGGGGCATTCTTTCATTTCACCACCATCCGCGTCTTCCTGTCTCTTAAAAAAAATATTCTGAAAATCTTGCAGCGCACATGACATCAACAATTAATGCCAGCCGTAAGATTGTTTACGCTAAAAGTAGCCATGTTACGTGGGGGTGTGGAGGGGGTTGGGGAGTTTGTTTTGTTGAATGTTTTTTGTGTGTGTGTTCCCGTCTTCCATGTAACTGCGTTCATATGAATTTTTTCCCAACTGTTCCTTCATTAAAGTTATTTATTTCATAAAGCATAGATTTTGTTATATACCTTTCTTTTTTTAAAAGTTTCTTTCTATCATTTTCTATACGTGTAGTCCATACGTGAGGCTGGAAAGACCGATATGGCCCATATGCAGCAAATATGGTTTCTTGAGTTAGACTGTAGACGCCTTTTTTTTCCTATACAGGCAGAGTCGAGTATCATTCCCTAAGTTAAGTCCATTATCTTTCAGTGGCGTGTTTTTTTTTTAATTCTGAATCTTTCAAACATAATTATTAAAAATTATTCATTAACTATCTCTTACAGGCTATTCAGCGAGGCCAGTACTGGCAGAATCGATGCGCTCTCTACAGATCAGAATTGAATCTACACCAACGGCATCAAATTTTCAAACCGACTCAGTTGAGTACTGGGTACTCGGCAAGCCATGCTGAGGAAAACATTGCGTAAGAATAAGAAAAATATCTGCCCGCATGCGATACTTTGGACTAATCTGCACACACGACTATCAGGGTAAAAAAAAAGAAGGTAAATATGATCCTGTCATGCCTTAGAGGCACATAGGGATATGGTGTTAGTGTCCATATTCAGCGGCTGAAATACAAAATAAATTAGAAACTACAGCTTAAATGCACAGCGTATGAGACTTTGCTAGGGAGAAAAAGACCCTTTCAAAGTGCTGTGTTCAGTGATATCTCATTAAAATATTACTTACTGATCTGTCTCTGAGGAGGGGAGCGCGATCGTGATGTGATACTTGCAAATAAACCCATAATTAGTGCAATGTCTTTGTTTTTACTCTCGGTCTGAAGGTTAATTGTGAGCTTATATAGAGTTTCTTTGCTTTTATTCTGAGTCTGACGGTAAGCTTATATAGAGTTTCTTTGCTTTTATTCTGATTCTGACGTTGAGCTTATATAGAGTTTCTTTGCTTTTATTCTGAGTCTGACAGTGAGTTTATATGGATTTTCTTTGCTTTTATTCTGATTCTGACGGTGAGCTTATATGGAGTTTCTTCGCTTTTATTCTGAGTATGAAGATTTCCGATGAGCGTGTATAGTATTCCCATGTTTCATCTCGTACTTGAAATACCACATTCACCAAAGCCAGTCAGATTAAGAATGAAAACAGCAGCGGCTGTTTCATGTGAATACTTTATAATTCACGTGTCAATTTGTCTTCACCTCATGTCTTAGAGTTATGTCTGAATTATTAGGAAGCATCATAAATAACATTCTTGCACTTATTAATACATCTTTAAACAAAGAAAGACAGACAAAATGACTGATACATCTGAGTTTAATATTCTGTACCTGAGATCTATTCCAGGTCAACCGTCGTGACAATTTTATTGATCCCACAAGCCCCAATTCCTCGGGCAATCTTGAAATAGCCGCTTTCGCCAAATCTGTATCCCCAGGAATTTTTCACTTTCCAGTACTCTGCACCTCTTTCCTGGCCATAACCCACCAGCACGACAGCGTGGTTGATTCTGCTGGACTGGCAGTTGCCTGTTAATTGTTTATGAAGTTTAAACACATACTATCTTCAAAGAGGTGAAATAAAATGTGGTCTTTTACTGTAAATTATAACACGTTTACGGAACACCACCTGGACACTTAGGAAAACAGCTGAGAAACACATAAATGTCTTTGAATGTAAATGCTACAGAAGAGTTCTCCAAATATCGTGGACCCAAAAAAGAACAAATACTTAATATTGAAGAAGGCTGGCTAGTAACGAGAATTAAAGAGATAAAACTTAAATATTTTTGACATATTAAACGTCATGATAATTTAGAGAAGACCGTATTGGAAGGATACATAATGGGAAAAAGAAAAAGAGGAAGATCAAAACGAAGATGGCTGCAAGACATCGTTGACGATCTGCAAATGGATGCAGCAGCAGCAGCAGCAGCAGGCCATCTTGCTCACAACCGAGATGGCTACAGGAGTACTGTTAGGGAGGCAAAGTTCCATAAGGGACATACAAATGAATGAATGAATTAATTAAGGAACACCGCACTACACATTTGATACAAAATACTGCAATATTCCAAATACTAAACTGGGGGGGGGGGGGGAGGGAGTTAAGTCAGTTTAACAAATATACGCAAGAACATTCCTATACGTAATAAAATAAAAAAATCGTCTTTTTCTGCTATGGATGAAGATCGACAATCCCCTTTTTTTTAAAATCAAAATCTTTAAGATCTCTTTCTTTCGACTTCATTTTGTTGCTTTTGCTTGAAATATCAGATTAAATGAATCCTGCTTCCTAATCGGCTTTCCCTTTGTAAGAAAATGTTTAATGTTATAGTCGTAGCTATTTGTATGGAGAGCCACATTTCCATTGCTGTTTTTTTTTCTTCTTCTTAAGTTTTCCTCACGGTTTCTCAGGAGGAAAAGTGTAAATTTGTTACTATTATTCTCATAGTTACTCTTACTGAAAGTAGTTCTCACGTTTTACACAAAACAGCACACGTAAAGTACGACGACAGTGCGCTGTGTTGTAAAAAAATTCACTTAATTTCCTCATTCATTCAAAGGTGATTAATCTTCAGCCAAAAAAAAGCAACAAACCGTAAATCAGACCGGAAACAGGTAAAGCACGAAGCACCTGGTGAAGAGTGTCGTAGCAGAACCAAGCAACAACAACAAAAAAAAAACTGCTTGTGGAAACTGCATCAAGCGCTTATTAACGACAAAGGATAAACGAGAGTGGCTTTTGATGGTTTCTGCCTCACCTGTAGCGGAAAAGGTCTCTTTGATGATGAAGCCAGGCAAGGTGTAAAATATGCACTCACCTGGCGGAACACTCGTGGAGAGTAATTATTGCTGAACCAGAAGAGGAGAGGCAGGAGGAAGTGTAAAAGGTACACTCGTTTGATAATTTGAAGGACTGTGTGGTTGTTTCGCTCTCTGCATAGCTTTGCTCTATGTGTTCAATCTTTTTTTGTTCTTTTACTTGTATGTTCGCATAAGGTTGAAACTTTACATTTAGTCTAAAAACGTCTAGTTGTCTAGCCATGGAGACTGTCTCAGTTAGCGTGGTGTTTACAACATCAGGGATATCCTGAGTCCGTATTCTTTACGACTGTTCTTTCTCGTTTCCAATGCCATTTGTGTGTGTGTGTGTGTGTGTGTGTTTAATTTTTCAAAGGAGAGATAATTTTCTTTTCATCCGGGAGCCAGTTGTTATGCTTGTCCAGTTAATATAAGATACTTAATTCCATAAACAGATAAGATCACCCTTTACAATTCCACAAACAAACAACATCTCTCTACTACATTTCTATGAAGAGATAATATCACCCTGCTACAATTACATAAACAAATAACACCTGCCCGTTACAATTCAGATAACATCTGTCTGCTGCAATTTTTCTTCTAAATAAAGCTAAAAGAACAACTGCTAGAAAATAGCTTCAGTATAAACTTCCCCATTATTAGAAAATAGAAAGTTTATATTGTTAGTTTTATATAACCTGAACATTTATATTAAACAAAACACTGTTAATTGTTCCAGTTAAAATACAAATTAGGAAATGTATGTTCAATATCTCCAGTCCAATTAGGAATAAAATGAACCGGGCTTTGCTAGTGTTGTCGTGATATGCAAATGTAGGTATAAATATTCATGACTTTACTATGAGGAAGTGAACCTTAGACATTTTACGACTTTATTGAGACAAAAGTAAAATAAAACTGACATTTTACAACATAAGTGAGACAAAAGTGAAATGATATTTTACGACATTAAAAGTGAAATGTTGACATTTTGTGACATTGTTTAGACAAAAGTGAAATGTTGACATTTTGCGGTATTAATTAAACAAAAGTAAAATGTGGCATAAAATCCTTTGATGAGGTTGAAAGACTCGCAGAAGACAGGAAAAATTGGCGAACTACTTTGCGAGCCCTATGTGACGTTTAACGGCACGGGAAAGGATATAAGATATAAGAAGAAAATGTGGAAAGTTTACGACATTAGTGAAATGAAAGTGAAATGTTGACAACTTTACGACATTAGTGACACACAAGCCTGGAAAGTCAAGTGATGCACAAAAGGTCGTGGGTTTTGGAAGACAGAGCTTTAAACTACCTGGGGTTAGTATCCCTCCTTGATATAACTGCAGATCTACAGCATCCAGAGCAGTAGACAAAGGCCCATCTGTCAGCAAATGATTGACAATCTCTGCCTCGTTTTGGGACACGTATGACCAGGATTTCACCTTCATTCCGGGCACAAACTTGGATTTGTCAAACTTAGCGTCACAGCTGTCACTGACGCGGCATTTTTTAATTGGATATGAGCCACAGATTTTTGAGGAGTAACCCTGAGTGACTCCAAAGAAACAAATACAATTTATTAGCTGACGCTGAAGAGACCTTCTTCTTGCAAGCGTTTATTCTCTATATATGTGTTTCTGCAGCATAAATATATAGGGCTATCTTGTGTAGTTCTTGTATATAACAGTAGAACTTCGGTTCGTGTTCCTGTTTATAACAGTAGAACTTAGTTTCATGTTCTTGTATATAACAGCAGAACTTAGTTTCATGTTCCTGCATGTAACAGTAGAACTTAGTTTCATGTTCATGCATATATCAACAAAAATTTTAGTTTCATGTTCATGCATATATCAACAAAACTTAGTTTCATGTTCCTGTATATAACAGCAGAACTTAGTTTAATCTTCCTGTATATAACAGTAGAACTTAATTTCATGTTCTTGCATATAACAGTAGAACTTAGTTTCATGTTCGTGTATATAACAGTAGAACTTAATTTCATGTTCCTGCATATAACAGTAGAACTTAGTTTCATGTTCCTGTATATAACAGTAGAACTTAGTTTCATGTTCCTGCATATAACAGCAGAACTTAGTTTCATGGGTGGTTTCACTAGGCCAGTAATTGCATCTCAATCTTTCATAGCTGGTGCAGTTTTGGAAGAATGTGTTCTACAATTTAAAGTGCCTGGACACAAGCATAAAAGGGGGAGTGTAACTAGTGGAAGGATGGACTGAGCTTCATTTGCTTCAGTATAATAGTTGCTTGTTGTAGCGAGAGAAGCTACTTTCATGCTGTCTATGAGACGTTCTTTTGGTTATCACAAACTACTCTTGAAAGATTCAAACACCGAACAATCTCTGCCAGCCTTTAAGTTCTCGCCGAATAGTAGCGGAGTAATGGCAATTATAGCGAATTAGACTGACGAGCAAAGGTTCAAAGATTCAAAATTCAGACTCCGACTTCACTACATTCCTGACAATACCCACCCCCCACCCCCTCTCCTCTCCCAGTATATGCTCCACCGCATGCCGCAGCATCCATCCAAGAGTATGTTTGCTAATAGTTCCTATCAAATATTGGTTGTTTACAATGCGTTTTCTGCAACATGGTTCAGATTCCCTGCCAGCACCTTTAATTTGTCCTAGCTCCAGTACTCTCTTCACAGCTAGGTTGTTCTTCCATTCCCGCTCTGCATTTTTCCGCAGTCTGTCTAATACAGCTTTAGCAATGTCCACCTTGTCGATTGTCACTCTGCCGTTTATTTTAGCCTGTCCAGCAGGCCTATCTGCCAAATCATTGCCATGTACTCACGAATGCCCTGAATTAAAGTATATATATATATATATTACCCTCACTTGAATAACATCTACTGTTCTAAGATTATCACTCACGTAACTACTTTCACCCGAATAGCATATAATATTCTAAGATTATCACTCATTTCACCACCTTTGGAGGGCACGGCCTGGCCTCACCAGACCCGACCTTGTAAGGGTAGTCTCTTTCGGCCGCTATTCCACCCACGTCTTTCACGTACCGGTACACCGCGGTCTGAAGGCCACCGTTAACCCCGCAGGCTACGTTATCCGAACCTTAAAGAGAATGTATATTAGTGCTGTACTTGATCTTAAGATGTCCTTTGAGCGATAAACGTGTTAAGAAAATTAATGTTTTATACTCTACCAAGTAGCAAATGATTACGTTAAATTAACATATATATATATATATATATATATATATATATATATAATGCAATTGGCGAACTACTTTGCGAGCCCTATGTGACGTTTAACGGCACGGGAAAGATATAAGATATAAGATAAGATATGATTATTAAACCACAAATCAAAAAAAAAGAAAAGGGAGGGAGGGTCCGAAGTTGAGCAGAGAAAAGCTAAGAATTAATGAAGAAATTAGGTAAAAGACGGAAAGAAAATTAACAGAGAAAGTCTGTTAAATGAAAATGCTGAAAAGCGAAAGTTAGCGTGTTAAAATTTATTCATCACTTGAAAACAAACTTTTTTTAAACAAAAATTACCTAATCACTGAAAATAGCCGTCACATTAACTCTTTTTAAAACTTCTGTTACATTAACTATTACTGAAAGTAACTCTTTTCATTAACTCATAACTGAAAATAGTCCTTTCACGAACTCATCACTGAAAGTAGTCTTTTCACGAACTCATCGCTGAAAATAACAGTTACAGTAATTCATCACTTGAAATAGCCGTTACGTTAAAACATAACAAAAAAACTCTAATATTAACTTATTACTGAAAACAACTTATGCATTAACCACTGAAAACAGCAGTTACACAAAGCCACCACTGAGGTAAGCTGCTACATTAAATAACCACTTAAAGCAACACTTACATTAACTCACCACTGAAGACAGCCAAGCAATCAGCTACTTGTTCCACTGACAAACTGACAAGCCCATTTCCTTTTCGAGCCCACCTTGACTCAATAACAGCCAATGCAGCGAAGATGTAACAAGTACCAAACCGCCCCTGCTGTTTGACTGACGTTATCACTCCTTGTTCTGTCCAATCAAAGCTAGCAGGAGGCGGTGCAATGTTACCGGTATTCTGAAGTTTGATTTTATTGGCATCCAGGTTTTGAAAAAATGGATTCCTCATCTTTAGTATAAAAAAAAGAATGGACTATCAGATTAGACTGATTGAAAGAAAGAAAGAAAGAATAAATGAATGAATGAATGAATGAATGAATGCAAAAAATAACTGAAAAAAATAAAGGCCCCCGGGTCGACCCTGCCTCTATAAATGGGTAGCAGAGAAATCTGATAAAGAAAAGCGGCCAGGTATGATACTGACCACATCACACTTTCATGTGCCGAAGGTCCTGGAAATATAGAGCTTAACACCGTATCCCCAATATGCCTTAGTGACATGGAAATGGGAATTTTACTTTTGTCTTTATAGAAATAAGTATTGTATTACATCTTACATACATCTCGTACCGCTAAACGTCACATACGGCCCGCACGATAGTTCGCCTAGATAGTTCGCCTAGATTTCCCGTTTTCGGGGAGTTTTTCAATCTTATCAAAGAATGTTATGCCCACTGAAATGGCCTCTCTTATCAATGTCCTCTATAGAGTTTCATGTGATCGACCTCTTTTTCTTCGGTCTGTTGTATTCCACTTGAGAGCTTGTTTGGGGATATTCTGATTGTTCCTTCTCATCACATGACCGACATATGTCCATCTTCTTTTTCTGATCACCCATGAGACAGGTTGTTGTTTGCTCATCTGTCTGATCTCTGCGTTGTTCTTGAATTCGTTACACTTTATAACGAGTATTTTCCTTAGGCATTTGTTTTCATATGCAGGAAACTCTCTACTGTAGAGAGCGGAACAACAACACAACTCCTTCAGATCATCAGAGGAAGTACCCCCCCCCCCTTAGACAAGTGTTTCGGACCTATTAAACTCCTGATACTCTAAGGGAGCCCACCCCTCTGGGTCATGACTCCCAGAGGTCTTGTGAGTTGTTTTTTTTTTTCTTCCCGGTCCCGGGATTGAACCCGTGATCTTCCAGTTGGCACTGCACATTTGAAGTGCGTCTTTAGCGATTTAGCTTCGGAGGACTGGTATTGGTTGTGGCAAATGAAATTACTTATGTTCCCAATGCTTGTTTCGCATACTCCACATCCAGCATGAGGCCTTTTCTGCTGTTTCTGAAAGGCTTCTCGATGCCCTTGCTCTTGCTTGTCCCTTTATGCCCAGTTGCTTACATAGGTCATATGCTGATGTTGCTACGAATCCTCTTGCTCTCACTTCTACAGCTATCACTTTTGCCCTGATTCCTGCCCCCTGCCTCAGTTGATTGACCAGATCATTGTACTTCTCAAATTTGAATAAATGCTGCTCCTCTATTCTAGTTTCGTACAGGACCGTAAGATCGATCATTATTAATTCCTGTTTTTTTGTGGAGTACACTACAATGTTCGATCGCATTCTTGTGTTCTTGATGGCAGTCAGCTATTCTTTTCTTCCTGGAAGGTCCGCTATCACATCCCAGCCATTTGTACCATCTAGCAGTGAAGGTAAGGGAATGTCCCTGATTTCAATATCTGATGTCGTACCAGCGCCTATGAAGTATTTAGGTGGGACCTCAACTCTTTTGCTGTTATTTGCTTTATCTTTTGCCCTGTCTACGATGGCTACTAGTTCCTGCAGCACTCTGTTGTGCCGCCAGGTGTACCGTCCTTGCCCTAAAGACATTCTACATGCTGCCAGCACATGTTCCAATGTTTGCCTTTCGTTACAGAGAGGGCACTTTGTATCTTCTGATACACCCCATTTGTATAGGTTTGAGCCTGTAGGCAGAAGGTCATAAATAGCTCTGATGATGAAGCTGAGCCTCAAGGGTGCCATTTTCCAGATGTCATTCCATGTTAGTGATCTCTGCAGGACTTCCTCCCATGTTGTCCATTGCTCTTGTTGTGATTGTTGGACTGCCTTCTGGACCCGCTTGTCATCCTTTGAATTCCTTACTTCACTGATGATCATATCCCTTCTTTCCTTACAGGAGGCCTTTGACCACCATTTGATTTCGCCTTGACCAAATCCCCTTCTGTTGGTCTGGGTGTACCCTATTACTTCTTTCAGCTCCTGCGTTTCCCTGGTTGTGGTCACTTCCTCACCTACTTTCCATTTTCATCCAGTTTTAAGTGTTGGCTGCACTTCTCGTACCACTGGATCTGTAGATTCTTGTAGCATCATTGCAAGTCTTGTTTTTCCTACCATGTATTCTTCAACCACAGATTTGAATGGCAGTTGCAGTTTGCTCTTCTTGCAGTACAGCGCTACATCAGTTAATCCTGGTGGTACGCCCAGCCACTTTCTTATGGCTTTATTTATCTTTCTTTCGACAAAAGAATCTAAAAAGAATCTAAAAAGAATCTAATTTCAAAAGAGTCTAATTTCTTGTCTATTTCATTAGTTGTTTTCCAGCTTTCACATGCATAAATGAGAGTGGATATTACATTTGAAGTGAATAATCTTAACTTGGTTTTTGTGTTTATAACTTTTGAATGCCATATGTTCTCGAGATTCATGAAGGTCAATGGTGCTTCTGCAAATTTAAACTCTATCTTCCTTTCTGGTGTCACCATTGTGGTCTATGTAGCTGCCGAGATATGTAAAATGGTTTACTTCTTCAACAGCTGTTCCTTCTACGTATATTTGTCCTTCGTGGTTAATGAGAAGTTTCATTATTTTTGTTTTATCCTTGTTAATTTCAATTTCTATTTTATTAGCCATTGAAGACATGGCATCTGTTTATATTTGCATTGATAAGATTTTTTTGATTTTTTACATTGTTACTGAGTTATGTCATCAGCAAAATCAAGATCTTCCAGTTGGGTCTCATGAATGCAGTCAATGCCCGTTTTACCTTTGCAGCATTTTTTCATTATGAAGTCTACGGCAATTCCAAAAAGCAAGGGAGATAATATACATATTTGTTTCACGCCTGTTTCAGTCTGAAACCATTCACTCATTCCTTCTTCTGTGTTGACTGCACAAACATATCCATTGTAAGGGTCTCTAATGATATTGACAGTTTTAGATGGTATTCCATATACTCCACAATGAATCTCTGTGTATGCTATTAAATGCCTTTTTAAAGTCTATGAAATTCAGGATTAACGGTCTTTGCTTTTCAGTATGTTCTTCAAGTATTATTCTTAGAGTATATATCTGATGGAGACATTTTCTCTCTTTTCGAAATCCTGCTTATTCTTCTCTCATTGCATCATCCACTATATCTTGAATTCTATTCAGAATAACTTTGCAAAGTACTGTAACGCATAGAAATTTTGCGAACGATAGCCCACACGGTGTAGAAAAATGTTAACCGACTTGTATCAACCTGAGACGTCTCAAGTGAATGATTTGATTAACATTCTCAAAACTTTCAAATCATTGTTCTATTTCAAAGGTTTAGAATTTTTAAAGGGAACATGGCACGAACATGGGAACTCAGCGTGAAGCACGGAGGGCGTTCACAAAATTTCTATGCATTACAGTACTTGTTTCTACAAAGATAAAGGTAAAATTCGCGTTTCCGTGTCATTAAGGCATATTGGGAATACGGTGTTTGGGTCTATATTTCCAGGACCTTCAGCACATGAAAGTGTGATGTGGTCAGTATCATGTCTGGCAGCTTTACTTTATCAGATTTCTCTGCTACCCATTTTTAGAGGCAGGCTCGACCCCGGTGCCTTTTTCTTCTAGGTAAAAACAATCAAATGGTCGAAAAAAAAATACGAGGGGAAGTCACTAAATAACTCGCAAATTGAAATATTTTATCAGTGGCAGTTATCAGGTAGTATTTAAATATATCCTTAGATAGTACCATCATCCAACTTTATAATAGTTGTATGTAGGTGGCGCTGGGAGTTATGTGCGCATGCACAAAGCAATAACAAAATGGCTACCCAATTGTTAGTGTGTACCAAAGAAGAACAGAGAAATGTAGTGCGATTTTGTGGGCTAGAGGAAATTCAGCTGAGGACATTCAGAAGAAAATGATTACAGTTTATACTGAAAGGTGTTTATCACGTAAAGCGGGCTATAACTGGGTAAAAGAATTTTCTCAGGGACGCACAGAAATTGTTGGCAAAGTCCGACTTGGCCGTCCTGTTCAGAATGCAACAGAAGCGACTGTGCAACGTGTGACTGAGATTATCAGAGCTGATAGACGAGTAACGATAGACATTGTAGCAAGTGCAGTCGGATGTTCACACGGCTTAGGCTACAGAATAATGCATGAGCAATTGAATTTTCGGAAAGTTTGCTCACGTTGGGTACCCAGAGATCTGAATGATGAACACAAAATGAACCTATTTGGTTTGTCATTGCAGCATCTCTGTCATTACGCATATGAAAGTGAAGACATGCTCCAAGGATTATTACTGGAGAAGAATCTTGGGTGTACCACTACCAACCCGAATCAAAACGTGTCTCAGTGCAATGGAAACACCCGTCATCGCCATGCGCAAACAAATTCAAGATTACGCCTTCTGCGGGGAAGGTTATGCTGACAGTGTTCTGGGATTATCAAGAAGTGTTGTTAACCAAGTTCCAGAAGTATGGTGACAGCGTGAATTCTGTATCGTACTGTGAAGTTCTGTCGATGCTACGGGATGCAATTCAAAGAAAACGTCCTGGTCTGCTGATTAGAGGTGTGCTTCTTCTTCATGACAATGCCAACCACATACGGCTCGGTTAACCCAAGAGAAAATTAGCCAGTTGGGTTGGGAAGCTCTTGAACATCTACCCTATTGTCCTGACTTAGCTCCAAGTGATTTTCACCTGTTTGGTCCATTGGAAAACCACCTTGGCGGGAGAAGATTCTCGAGTGACGAAGAGGTGGAAACAGAAGTAAGAAAAATGGTTCAGAAATCGGACTCCCGCTTTTTACGCCATGGGTATTGCATCACTGATTACACGATGGGACAAATGTATCAATGTTGGTGGCGATTACGTTGAGAAATAGGGAAATAATGTAGGTTCGAAAATTAAAAGTTTTCAAATTAATGACCATTTAGTTTTTTTTGTAACAGGCATTTGCGAGTTACTTAGTGACTTCTCCTCGTTAAACTAAGAGGAAAAAAACACAATAAAAGAACAATAATAAATAAGAAATGATGTCATTAATGTGCTATTTCACAGCCGTGCAGTTTACACTGTCAACGTTTGTCGTCAAATAGTCCGACAGGAACTCCCCAGGTGTGAGATCAGCGAACTGTGTCCAGCCAAATGTTGCTCGACCTCCGTGCTTTACGTTGAGTTCCCATGCTCGTGCCATGTTCTCTTTAAAAATTATAAACCTGTGAAATAGAAGAATGATTTGAAAGTTTTGAGAATGTTAATAAAATCATTCATTTGAGACGTCTCAGGACGATACAAGTCGGTTATCATTTTTCTACATGGTGTGGGCAGTCGGTCGCAAAAAATTTTATGCATTACAGTACTTATTTCCATAAAGATAAAAGTGAAATTCTCGTTTCCATGCCATTAAGGCATATTGGGGAATACATTGTTAGGCCTTATATTTCCAAGACCTTCGGCACATGAAAGTGTGATGTGGTCAGTGTCACGCCTGGCCGCTTTACTTTCTCAGATTTCTCTGGTACCCATTTTTAGAGGCTGGATCCCCCGGTGGCCTTTATTTGGTGTGTACCAGAAAACAATCCCACTGCTGTGAATGAACACGGTAGCACCGGCTTAGTAAACCGAGAGCTAACCACTCATCTAACCACTCATCTAACCACTCATCTAACCAGACTATTTCTATACATTTTTATAAATTAAATAATTTCGTTTAACGTTTCTGCTGTAATTTGTTGCTTTTGCCGTTTTCCTCTTTCATTTCATCAGCCCAAAGAGATACTTGTCCCCGAGTTTCTGTCTGTTGTAAGGAGGAGCACCACGATAAAGCTTAATAATGTCTAGGTCGACTCTGATTGGCCAGTCCCGTTGCTATGCCATCACTCTTTGCTATTGGTTAAGGAGATAGGACAAGAAATAGAAAAAAAAACACAGGAAAACATTTTGAGATGCAGTCTAAGAAGTAAAAGCAAATAGATAAACTAAGGAACGGGCGATCTGATAGTTCTGACACAGCGTTACTGTGTCAAGAAGTATAAGAATTAGGTCAAACTGTAATAATACTTAAAAAGCAATATTTTAAAACAGTTATTTCATAACATGACCTTCATCCAATACCTAGTCGAGGCCAGGGACACAAAGCTAATTGGAGAACACTAATGACGGGCGTCGCTCATGGCAAATGAAAGGAGGCGGGATCGCGAAGATAATTGACCCTCCCCCCCCCCCCCCCCCCAGAACAACACTGACAGCCTGAGCACCACACTCATGATGACAGACATCCTCTCTCGATAACGAGAATTCTTCATATTGGCTATCAAGGGGGCAACATGGACGTGCCACTTGTACGAAGACAAGGCAAACTAATAAGTATAAAATTTACCTCTTTCAAAGGTCAGTAATGTGTCCCTTTGAGGTCTTCGTCGGCCGTGACTGCCTAGTTCAACCTAATGACAGCTCCGGCTGTACTCCCATCCCCGTTCACACACACACAGAAATATAAACTTGAACTGACACAACCGATTTAAAGACAAGTGAAAGTAGATCTGGTAAAGAGCTTTCAGACCCTAGCTAAAAAAAAAGGAATGTTTAATAAAACGCTTAAAAGTTAAATGGTAAGATAATAGAAGAGTTAACCACCTGGTCCAAGCTGTGATCAGACTGTCGTAGGTCTTATTGAAATCTGACATCCAGTGGTGAAATATGCCATAGGTTTCATTCATAGCAGCCATTCGCATGAAATCGCTCTCCTCTCTAAGACGGAACATAACATGGAAATACATATCTCCCTGTATAAACTCTGACGCCTGAAACTAGACGGAACTTCCATATTTCAAGAAAATGACACAAGCATAACATGAAAGACTGTCACGTTGCAGGAGATCGGTGATATACGTCATATTTTTTAGCAACAGTAACTACAACAAATGTCGGATACCGTCTGCGTCTGTATACGAAGGCAGACATTTAAAACATCAATAGATGCGTCGTCAGTCAGTCAGTCAGTCATTTGCACGTCCCTTTGCGGAATTATGTCTCCTTAACAGCACTCCTGTAGGCCTCTCGGTTGTAAGCAAGATGCCCTTCTGCTGATGCATCCATTTGTAGATTATCAACAATGTCTTGCAGCCATCTTCGCATTGGTCTTTCTCTCTTTCTTTTTTCCCATTATGTACCCTTCCAAGACAGTCTTCTCTAAATTATCATGACGTTTAATGTGTTCAAAATATTTAAGTTTGCTCTATTTAATTCTCTTTACTAGCCAACATTCTGCAGTATTAAGTTCTTGTAGTATGGATATATTTGTTCGCCGTGCAGGGAATAATTTTAAACTTGATTTCCCGCATATTCATATAATTTAAGTTGTACAGGTGAAAAAAAAAAGATAACAATATTGTTCACATGACACATTCAAGAATAATCTGAGGAGCCTTTTTTTCCAGATACAGGTAAAAAAAAGATTTGAAAAGCCTTATTTTTTTTTCTGACACAGGTAAGAAAGATTTGAAAAGCCTTTTTTTCAGACACAGGTAAGAAAGATTTGAAAAGCCTTTTTTTTCAGACACAGGTAAGAAAGATTTGAAAAGCCTTTTTTTCTGACACAGGTAAAAAAGATTTGAAAAGCCTTTTTTTTCAGACACAGGTAAAAAGATTTGAAAAGCCTTATTTTTTTCAGACACAGGTAATAAAGATTTGAAAAGCCTTATTTTTTTCTGACACAGGTAAGAAAGATTTGAAAAGCCTTATTTTTTCTGACACAGGTAAGAAAGATTTGAAAAGCCTTTTGTCAGACATATATGAAAGATTTTTAAAGTTTTTTTTTTCTGACATAGTTAAGAAACATTTTGAAAGTCTTACTTTTTTTCTTACACAGATAAGAAGGATTTGAAAAGCCTTTTTTCAGACAGATATGAAAGATTTTAAGTCTTATTTTTTCTTACAAAGATAAGAACGATTTGAAAAGCCTTGTTCTAAAGACTATTTTCTATGTGATAGACAGCCTTTAAAATAGGTCTGTTTGTTACTTATGATTTATACAAAACATTTCCAGAATCTCCGAGTTTAAGCCACTGGCATTTATTATTTTAACTTTGCTTGAAGAGTCAACAATGACTTAATTTTTGTTATATACTCAAATAGTAGAATACTTGTATATCCTGTGTTAACTTAACCACAGTCCTGATGTGATGTTACTAATGAAACATCTGTTACGAACATACACAATGGCCGTTACATCAGCCGTAACAGCTATTTCATGCTAGTAACAAAGAAATTGCAGATTCAGCAAACACTGAACTATACCTCGCCGTACTCTGAGAACATAAACTCAAAATCAGCGCTGCTTGGTACAGCTCAGCTCGAAACATTATGTTCACGATATGATTTTCTACGTTCCTTCTCTCCAGTCACCTACGCCTTCCGTCTGATAAGAAACACTGTTATGAATAATAATATCCTTTCGCATAAAATGCACATAAGAAACAGGTGGATGTAATTTATGTAAGAATGTGTTCGACGCAGGCAAGATGAAGAAATCCCGATTGGTCTCCAGAGTTATGAAAGGTATATTTGTTTATGGAGTTTTTTACCGTCAGATCATGTGACTAATTTAGTTCGAGCACAATAACTTTACTGAAGTCCTAAGAATTATTAGGTTATATGGAGGGAAACAAAAAGCTTTTCGTGAAGCGTAATCGTTGCAGACCGATGTTATTGTGTTGTTTCTTGTTGAAATTGTGATCGGTGTGGTCTTTGCGGTGAAGCAGAATTCTCTGGAATTCTATCTTCTGCTCTTCTATGTGTAGAATGTAAACTGTAGATGTAAGCTTACTGCTTACAGTTACTCATCTCTCTGTCAATTTCACTATTGTCCATTGTACCAATGTTCTTTCTTAGTTTACTGTTAGCTTTTATCTCATTTTAATCCACGACTGTTCTATGTTGTTATGCGTCTGTTTTGTTATTCACTTCGCAGACTTGCTTGCTCCCATGTACGTTCATCCTCTCTCAGTGGCAATAGTAATACAGAAACAGCAAATTTATAATTTGAAGTGACTTTAATGATGCTCGGGGTGACGATGAGTCGATGAGCGATATCACGAGGACGACAAGGCATCGACAAACTCCGGGAACACAAAACTGGACGTAATTTACATTTATACGACATAACATATGTTCCCGGCAGACGTTTATCGCCATCAGAACATTCTACCACACACTGTTCTACAACTCTTTCTTTAAAGATTACATTTCTAACAACCTAAATCTAAGTCTTGTCCAGACTAAACACAGAACACACCTGTCCTCGTGCAACCTGGGACAAAGCAGATGGACTCTGCTCACAAACAGCTGATTAATTTAGAAGATAACTCATTTTATACAAATTTTCTAATTCTCAGATGAGTTATCTAACTAACATCCTAACATTCAATATAATGTTATAGCGGCTTATGCCCTGAAGATGGTGAAGCAAAGACGCCTCGTAGTATTAGGAGATTGTTAAGGTGTCTCGATGGAAGATCAGGAGTGTATAGAAAAGAAGCAAGATTGTCTGCTGGCTCCACTGTCACGGAGTCCACGTGGAGCCCTGCACTGATTAGTCAGTTTCTTGGGAAACCAGTGTAGAGGTGGGACAGGGTCTTGACCAGATGTGGGTCCCTGGCCCTGTTAACTGGCCCCGTGACACTAACACAGCCATCATTGCTCCCACCTGGACCAATTAAAAAAAGATTTATGAAGCATATAATCTGAATAATGGCCATGTTTTATTTAAAAATCTGTGCGTGTTGTATAAGTCAAATCACACATAAATTATACAGACCAAATTACGCTGCATATACATCCTATTAGAAATTTTTTCTTTTTGCATTCTGTGGACAAATACAAGAACATACAAATACAAAGTTAAGAATGTTATACACTCTGCCCTCATTTACAGACGTAAACACTGTTTGTTTTTCCACGGCATAGAAGACGCACTTTTTTTTTCCAAAACAAAATTCTCCAAAAAATCTACCTGCGTCTTATACTCGGATATTATTGTTTGGGTAGGCATTGGGACAGAGGTTACCAATACTAGACTAGCACCTAACCATGTTTAATACACTAGTCCCCTGACGACACTAGAATACTATATATATATATATATATGCAAATGATTGAACTATGAAGAAACCAACTACCAACGAGCGTACGAAGAAATTTTATTTTCAAAGGATGAAAAATTTGGCTCCAAGGCCAATCTGACATCCAACACTTTACAATGATGAGAGATGACTCTGCCGTCAACCTCGAAATTATGCGGTATGAATGTTCAGCGGAAACTGTAAATATTTACAGTATAAGCCCTCGGTAAAGTGTGTAAATGCGCAGCACATGTATACCGCAGGTTTTTTTTTAGTATATGGATAAATACTAGATTAGTGGTCTAGTTGTTACTTGTCTACAGTCACCTGTTTTTAAGAGATAAACTGAATGGAAAACGTGGGGTTTTCCTTTTTCTGTCCTTACACATCACCCACCCCTTTCCCCCAAAATATCATCATCATCAGGTGCCTTGCCGACTGGCTTTGCCTATTATGTTTTTTCTAAAGTACCCGATCTTTCATGCAGGCCATCAGCTCAGTTGGTGACCTCCTCTCACACCATCTCGTCAGACCCCCCCCCCCCCCCCCCCCCCAGTATTATTTCTCTGGGTTTTCCCATGTGTAAGAAATATTTAAATTTTAAAATGGCCATAACTGTTTGTGATTTATATATAAGATGTAATATTTTTTTTATCTTTATAGGTTAATGAAAGGTTTAAGGTTACACATATTTACATTCACATCTACACCAATGAAAGAAAACAGACCCAGTCAATAATGCTTCTTCACATAATCATATCGACTTATATTAAGGTAAATCATTTGTTTACATGGTTAACAAAATCAACAAATAATTCACCAATTTATATGTTGGTCATCAGCTAATATTGCTTTCAACATATTCACAAAAAAGATTTACCTACATATTTAAGTTCGATTCAGATTGTAACAAATGTAACTAATTGGCAAGAATATATTCAAATGCATAAAATCAGTAATATGTTAAGTGCACATAAAAACACACTTCCACGTTACACACACACACACACAAAAGATATCAAAATCTTACATAGAGCTATTACATCTGAACTGAGGTATGATTATTCATTACCATACATAACACAATCGCTAACAAAATATTTAACTTAGTGGATCGGGATTGATCGAGGGAGCCTATAGTACAGCTTGCAATCATCCACATCACATAATAACAACCCATACTAACCTAAGACATATTGGTTCTCATCCGACGAATAAAATTTCTCATTCGTTCTTGAACAATAACATGGCTCCCCCGATCGCTGGCCTCATACCTGCTCAGCTTACAAAATCCCGACCGATTAATATTCTATCATCTTTTCTTTATATACCTGGCCAGAGACGGGGCTCCCAGAATTACACACTTCCGGTATTAGCCTGTTTCTGACCATTGTTCCTATGCTCAAGGTTTTCAACAAACCCAGGTAATTATGAGCCTATCTATTCCCTACATCTGCCTCTTCTTCACTCTATCCTTTTCTGTTGTTGCAATATTTTCAATGCCTTCTCATTTCGTGTCCGATGAAAGTATATTGCCTCTGTCGTATTCTTTTGATAATATATATATATATATATATATATATATATATATATATATATTTGGGTCTCTCCAGCTCTTCTCCTACATTCTTCATTAGTTGTGCTTTCCAAAACATTCCCTACCAAATTATATATAAACTAGGAAAAAAGTAAGAACAGCTTTATTACTTAACGAGCACACAGTTGTGACGTTTCAGTGTGAACCTTAATCATACAAAAACACACAGGACGAAGAAATAGAGAGAGAAGATAAAATGTAAACTCACATGGATGCTACGTCAAAAATAGGAATAGAAAAAAAAACATAGAATAAAATAACATGAATGGAGCACTTAGCTGTGAATTGTAAGAAGCTGTGACGTGTAAGAAGCTGTTACTTGTAAGAAACTATGAATTGTAAGAGGTTGTGTCCAGAAGTGCGCCAAATCATAGGTGCGTCTTATACGCCAGTGCGTCTTGTATATTACGTAATACGTTA
The DNA here is from genome assembly GCA_009760885.1 of Achatina immaculata. Taxonomy (NCBI): domain Eukaryota; kingdom Metazoa; phylum Mollusca; class Gastropoda; order Stylommatophora; family Achatinidae; genus Lissachatina; species Lissachatina immaculata. The sequence goes on from CM019718.1 coordinate 10,447,160, forward strand.
ACACTTTTCTTGACTTGAAGAACTTTATTAGTTCGGTTTTCATGAATACCTGGTGATTTTTTTTAAAGTATTGCATCAAGAGAACTTAACTCTGTAATCACATAATCTTATTATTTTGTGTAACGGTTATGTTCCTTCTGTTTAATGACACGGCGCTGTTCATTACAAAGAATACCTTCCAGACTGCGATTATTTTATATTCCCAAAATTAAAGTTACCATTGACATCCTGATGACATCCAAAAGGGCCATAACTTCGAGTTTAAACGCCATACCAACAAAAGAACTGCAGAAGTCGTTTCAGTGTTTGTTAGATCGTGCCACTCGCTGTATCAATGCACCCGGGGCTTACTTTGAATAAAATACAGGTTATATCTTCAACTTATGTTTATTTTATTTTATTTTTATGTAATTAGTCTCATTACTTAATTGTCGGACCTTATATATATATATATATATATATATATATATATATATATATATATATATATATTACTAATGCAGAATGTACGAGAAGAGCTGGAGAGGAAAAAGTCTTGCCCCAAAAATGAGAGAGAGACAGTGTAGTTTCATAGGACATGCAATAAGAAGAGGGGGAATTGAAAATATTATAACAACAGGAAAAATAGAGGGAAGAAGAACCAGGGGAAGACCAAGAGAAATGATACTGGACAGTCTGACGGGATGGTGTGAGAGGAGATCACCAACTGAGCTAATGGCCTGCATGAAGGATCGGGTACTCTGGAGAAACATAATAGCTAACACCAGTCGGCATGGCACCTGACGATGATGATAACATAACTGTAATAATATAAGTAATAAAGCTATTCTAAAATGATATTTTTTTTCTGATCTGTCTATTTATGCTAAATAAAATTTGTGGCGGATTTCCCATAGTTTATAAAAATGGGAAAAAAATGAAGCAAAATTTCTGCCACAATTGAACAGGATGTTTAAAAATCTAATCTAACTGGCTGGTTCAAATCTTCCTATCACGAGGTAATACTTCTCACATAGTCTGAGGAAGCTAAGATTTAATGTGACAGTTATCGGTGAATGATGGAAAACCACTCTTATCACGAATTATATCCCACTTTTTATTGGTGCGTGTAGTAACGGGCATTGAAAATATTACAACAACAGGAAAAATAGAAGGAAGAAGATCAAGAGGAAGACCAAGAGAAATGATACTGGACAGTCTGACGGGATGGTGTGAGAGGAGATCACCAACTGAACTGATGGCCTGCATGAAGGATCGGGTACTCTGGAGAAGCATAATAGCCAACGCCAGTCGGCACGGCACATGATGATGATGATGATGTGTAGTAACGGGTTGGTGTGCTATCATGTGGTCCTAGTCTGCGGTGGCTCGATGGATTCCTCATAATGGTTACATGTGAGGTTTCCTATGGATATAATCTTCGAAACAAGCCCTGGCAATCCACTTTAACACTCGACATACATGGTTCCTGTGCTTCAAGATCATTAAGATATATCATCCACAGAGATCAAGAGAGATTAGTGGAAGAGATTAGTAGTAAAGAAAGAGATTAGTAGTAAAAGAAGAGAAAGATGGTGATTAAAAATGAAGAAGAAGAAGAAGAAGAAGATGATGATGATGATGATGATGATGAAATGACGAAGAAGAAGAAATGACAGAAATCTCACATAAGCAGAAGAAATGACACACATGTCACATACGCAGTATCAGAATATATCGAAGTAGTCAACTAAAACCACTAACCATCACTAACATAAGCCCGCCAGGTTTCACATCTGACTGGCCCCTTATTTATCTTCCAAGATAAACCTAAATATGGAAGCACATAAAGACTATATAAAACTGCATCCACCTGTATGGCATTAAATTTTAAATACAGTTGTAACTTTCTGACACAGAACAGGCCATGTGGAGGAGAAGAAAGAAAGAACCAGAATTCCCCGCAACAGCCCACATGAAGTCATCAGACGCGGTGGTCTTTAGATGTAATTAGTTGACGCAAAGAATCAGACGCAGTGGTTTCTAGATGTAATTAGCTGACGCACAGAATCAGGCACGCCCCCTAAATATAGAGTTACACAGAAATAGCCCGTAGGCACATGTGGGACACGTAGTTCCTTTCAGCTATCATCAAGCGCTTGGAATAGATTCCCGCTTCATTAAGAAAATATGAGGGAGTTGGGTTCTTTATGGGTGAACATTGTTTGTCAGAGATCTCTTTTTTTTTTCTTCCTTCCTTTCTTTTGTTCACAGCATGTGAAGGGAAGATTTCATGCTTTCATTACATCTTTGCTTTGGGTTGGAGAAATAAAGAGAGCAGGGCACTAAATTAGACTGTAGTGACTATAAATCTCCTGACGATAAACGTAAGGATTAAACGGAAATGTTTTGTCTGTTTTATAGTCTCATATAAATGTTGGCCTAGTTGGTTGAGAGGGGTAGGCGATCCATCTACTAATCCAGTGGTACTGGGTTCAAGTCTCTGGAGTGGACATTTTTTTTTTTTTTTTGTTTGGGTACCACCACACCATAAAGGACTCGAGGTCCACCCAGCCTCTGAAAATGGGTACCAGAGAAATCTGGGAAGGTAAATTTCGACCAGGCGTGATACTGACCACACTACACTTTCATGTGCTTAAGGCCGTGGACATAAGGGCCTAACACCGTATTCCCAATATACCTTAATGACATGGAAAAGGTGATTTCTGGAGAGGGGGAGAGCGCTCAGATAAAAATCTATACGTGCTGATGCTTCCATTAGCGTTGTTATTTACTGTTAACAAAACAATTAAAACCAAATCACTTCATTAAAATTAACATGTAAGGTGTCCGTCTATCAACAGCCATTAACCAAAATATTTTTGATTAAGAGGAATAACTTTGCATATATTTTGAAACAAGAATAATCCCCGGTTATCGCCCCTGATCATGGCCGCTGCTCCAATCAAAAATAAAAAAAAAAAACCTTTTCCCCAGCCAATAAGACATGACGTTCATCAAAACATGCTGCTCAAATATCAACTTTTTTCAGCCCGCCAGAAAGCTGTGCGTTCAATAGTTTCTTACCCTTTTTCAGCCCACCACAAAAAAGCTGTGCGTTCAACAGTTTCTTACAGTTTTTTGGAACGCCCTGTTTAGATGAGTGGTTAGGTGCTTAGCTGACTAATCCGGTGGCTCAAGTCCCTGTAGGGAAGTTTTTTTTCAGGCACCACCACACCAAAAAGGCCCCGGGACATGCCCAGTCTCTAAAAATTGGTACCAGAGAAATCAGGGGAAGGTAAATGCGATCAGGTGTGATACTGACCACATCACACTTTCATATGCCGAAGGTGTGATTAATAATATGCGAATATCTGAGATTATGAATTTTATATCCGGAGATAAACAGTTTAGGTTGGAGAGGGCCCCTACAAAATTTAACCTAGGGGCCTGTGTGGTAACTAATCTATTGTTTCCGGGGCCTGTGTGATAGCTAATTTATCTTTGGCTCTGATTTTTTTAAAAATCCTGAATTTAAAAGATATAATTCATGTATTGGTACACGATAAAGGAGTATATCTACTGTAGTCTGAACTCTTATGTCTGTCACACTGGCATTTGATGTATAATTTCCTGCTCTATAATTATGCTTTGCTGTATTAGCTGCAACATATAATACTGTGGAAATGTTATATTCACACACTGGTTACTACTTCTGATTTTCTAAAGATATACGGTCTTCTCTTCTGTTTCTAGTTAATACTAACTTTACTTCACTTACAGTCGAGGTTTTACTCTTACAACTACAGTCGAGCTCAGTCTCTTTCTAGGTCTATTTAACTACTCGCTTCACAGACTTGCTTTCCCACGAACAGCCATGCTCTCCGTGCAAATAGCAGCATGGTCATCATCATCATCATCATGTGCCGTGCCGACTGGGGTTGGCTATTATGCTTCTCCAGAGTATCCGATCCTTCATGCAGGCCATCAGCTCAGTTGGTGATCTCCTCTCACACCATCCCGTCAGACTGTCCAGTATCATTTCTCTTGGTCTTCCTCTTGATCTTCTTCCTTCTATTTTTCCTGTTGTTATAATATTTTCAATGCCCCCTCTTCTCATTGCATGTCCTATGAAAGTACATTGTCTCTCTCTTATCTTTTTGACAAGGTTTTTTTTTGTCTCTCCAGCTCTTCTCATACATTCTTCATTAGTTATTTTTGCTGTCCAGGGGATTCGCAACATTCTTCTAATAAACCACATTTCTGCTGCTTCCAATGGTTTTTGTGCAGACTTGCCTATTGTCCATGATTTACTTCCATATAACAAGATAGGTTCAATATAGCATTTTAGGACTCGTTTTCTAACATTCATTGATAAGGATGTGTTGGTTAATATGTTTCTCATTCTCTGAAATGCAGTATTTGCTTGGCCTATTCTGTTCCTAATTTCTGTTCTGCATTTCCCATCTGAAGTTATTACTGCTCCAAGGTATTTGAATTTCTGCACCTGCTTTAGAATAGTTCTGTTTAATTTAATACTGCATGCTGGTGGATTCTGTTTCTTAGATATAACAGCAGCATGGTAGCAACAATATTAAGTTATGAAGACTTTATTGGTACACGGAGTGACGATGACGATGAACGATGTGACAGGTTTAACAGTGGCATTAAACAATCCAAGAAGACATTGCAGGAGGAAATTCCAACTCAAGACAACATAGAAATAGTTCCAAGCGACTACTAACGTCCACAGACTTTGCCGCCAACGGAAGTTCTACTACATTTCTATTCTACTAATCTGTCACACTACACAACTACATACTTTCACAGACAATCTAACCTACCAACTGCCCTATCCGAAACTCAAACTTCAACTATTCTTCTTCTTCTTCTTCGTTCGCACTGTCTGTCTATATCTGCAGTCCTGTCTCTTGGATAAATTTCACTGTTTTTTGTAATTCATGTATGGAACCGTAGAGCTTATCTTCTTTAGTGGTTTCACTGGGCCAGTAATTATTTCTCAGTGTCTCGTAGTTGATGCAGTTCTGGAGGATATGTTCCACGGTTTGGGGCACCTGGGCACATGTACATAGATTAGTAGTACCAACCTTAAACTTTGTATACATATGACTTCGGAGTCGGCTGTGTCTTGTTCGGAGACGGAAGATGGTGACTTGTTCCTTTCTGTTTAGCATGTGATAGTCATCATGTGGTGGTGTTTGTGGCTTCCTGTAGGTTTTTATCATGCTTTTCTTCTGATTATAGGTGACTGATATGTCTGGTTGCTCCATTTCAGTGCCCTCTTTGGCCAGATGGTCAGCTTTCTCATTGCCTGGTATCCCACAGTGGGAGGGAATCCACTGCAAAGTGACTCCATGTTGTAAGCCAATTTTTGACAAGGCATCCTTAAGGTCTGGTAGTTTGTTGCATTGAAGAGCCTCCATTACTGATCTTGCATCTGTGAGAATTACTACAGGACATGTATCAATTCTGGAGTCTGATAGTTTTTCAACTGCAGCAATAATTGCCCTAACTTCTGCATCAAAGTTGTTGCAGTATTTACCAGTGGGTATGGAAATCTTGTCAATGGTGTTGTTTGGATATTCAATATATGCTCCTGCCCCACCATTTTTTATGGCATTATGTGCAGATCCATCTGTATACACACGTATCCAGGTGTCACATGGATATTTGTCATCTAGAACACTAAGTGTGGCTATTGATCTTACAAGACTGCTCTGCATCTCACCATTCTGCACATCTTTCACTTCAGTCTGAATAGTTATTTGTGTATAATCTGCTTCTTTCCATGGTGTATGCTCTGGTACAGATGATAATGGAGTGACTACAGTTGGAAGGTCAGGTATCAGCTTACGCATACGCTTGGCCTGATGAATGAAGCTGCTTCTTTTAAGCCGTCCTAATGCCAAGTTATTGAATCTCTCCTTCAGGGGATGGCTTACAGAGCTAAGGAATTTTTCTCCCATGGTCATGACCTTTGTGTCTCTACGTTCCTTTAGCGGTTGAACACCAACTATTTTCTGCATTTCTACTATTGGTGTGGACCTCATGGCACCTGTGATAATCCGTAGTGACTGATTTTGAACCTTGTCTAGATTATGCAGCGTAGTGTTTGATGCTGTGCACCAAGATGTTGAGCCATATTCTAAATGTGGTAGAATACTTTGCTGATATACGTTCTTGAGGATTCTTTCACTAGCTCCCCATGTAGTCCCACTCAATTTTCTTAATATGGCTAGTTTTCTTCTGGCTTTTGCTTCTGCACTGTTGATGTGTTGCTTCCAAGTCAGTTTTGAGTCAAGAGTCACTCCTAAGTAAGTGGGTTGGTTGTCCATCCTTAAGGGTATTTCATTTACAAAGATCTTACCTGCTTTCTGTTTAGATGAGAGGGTGAACAGAGTGGTACTCGATTTCTCTGTGTTGATACTTACACACCATTTGTTTGTCCATGATGTCAAGATGTCTGCTGCTCTTTGGAGTCTTTGTGTAGCAACTGTCGCATATTCATCTGTACACCACATGACCAGATCATCTGCATACAGTGCTGCTTTGATTCCATAGGGAAGTTCCTTGACCAGGTCATTAATGAATACAAGGAATAGTGTAGGCGAAAGGACTCCTCCTTGTGGTACACCGTGTCGCAGAAGTACTTTCTGGCTTTTGTGTCCATCCATTACTACTCTAGCTCTTCTATTGTGTAAATAGGACTTTATCCAGTTGTACAGTCTTCCATTCACACTGCAGTTTCTTAGTTTCCACAACAGACCTTTTTTCCATACTTATCAAAGGCTTTCTTCAGGTCTATCCACGCTGCTAGTACAAGGTTTTTCTCTTGGAATGCATCCTCAATCTCTTGAGAGAGATAGGTCACTTGATCTTCCGTACTGTAGTACTGCCTAAATCCTGCTTGTTGTGGAACGAGAAGGTTTTCACTTTCTAGGTACCATTTTAGCCTCAGGTCAATGATGCGTTCCATCGTTTTGCATAGGCAGCTAGTGAGACTGATTGGCCTGTAGCTGGAGGCAGTATCACTGTTTTTCCCTGGTTTTAGCAGTGGTACCATGCTTGCTTCCTTCCAGATTTGAGGTAACTTACCTGTGCTCCAGCACATATTGAAAATATCCAACAGCTTTCCCATTGCTGCCATTCCCAGGTTCTTGATCATTTCATTGGACACTCCATCTGGTCCTGGTGATTTCCTTGGTTTCAGTTTACTAACTGCTAGGTCTAACTCACTGCGTGTGATTGGTGCATCCATGACCTCCACTTTTCTGACTTGTTCCTCCTCTTTCTGTGGCTCGATGCGCACTGTACGCTCCTTCTCTGGATGGATATCAATGTTGCAGTCCTGTGCAAACATGCGAGCAAAGTGATCTGCTACCTGCTTACCTGTAAGAGTTTTCTCATCCTCTATTAGTGTAATCTTTGTACTTCTTCCAGTACTCTCATCATTTAACTGTTTGATTAGTTTCCACAGTTTCCTTCCATCCTTTTCAAAGTTTAGGGACTCTGTTTTCTCTCTCCAACTTTCCCGTCTGGCTTGCAGCTTTGCTCTCTGAAATTTGGCCTTAGAATGTTGGTAATTATTGTGGTGTTCTTGGCATGGTCTATTTTCTGCTTCTAAATCATCTGGTTTCTGTCTCACGACTTTTCTTTCTCATAAGTTATACGTGAAGCAAACCCAGCACGAGATATGCAAGAGTCTGACTTAGAGTGGAATAAATCTAAGCACAAAGCTATTGATTTCTATGGGACCTAACCCTTTCTATCCCAACTTTCAAATTCTATTATGAATTGTCTACCTTCCATTCCATAAATCTATATCCTATCACAACGATACTTCAGAAATTACAGTATAATTCATGTATTGGATGGGTTCTAAGGACTGTTATATCCGGAGGTGGGGTGGGGATATGCTCTCCACTCCAATTAAATGTCTCCAAGGCGTGCGTCTCAAACAGCCTCTGACAGTCAAGTCCAGCTCCTGGCCTTCTCGTGGCGGAACTGTTCAAACTGACAGGAGAAGGGGCAAAGGTGGTAGAAGCGAAAGAAGAAGAAGAAGAGGAAGAAAATGTATTGGATGCACGATACTTCAGAAAATACAGCATAATTCATGTAAATTAGATGTATGATACATCAGAAAGTGCAAACACTCTCCTCCTCCTCTCCCCCCCCCCCGCACACAAACACACGCAGAGAAACACACACTAACAAACACACACGGATGTGTGACAAGAAAACCACCTAGAGAAGCACTATATTATAATTTTTTTAAACTATGATTATAACCAATGTTCCCTCTAAGCTGCGCGGCAGCATAGCCGTGCACGAAAGTTTATGTGCCGAGCAAAGAAAAATAAAATAAAATTTCCTTTTGCTAAGTGGATATGGTGTTAGTGCTCATATTTTCCTTGACCTGTAGGCACACTCAAATGTAACGTGGTCAGCATCAAGTTTGGCCGCCTTTCCTTCCCCAACTCCAGAGGAAGTCGGATACCCACTTCTACAGCTGGGTGACTGCGGCGCCTCCGATCGGATTCGAACTCCCGACCTCGCCATGAGAGACTAGTTCACTAGCCACTTGGCCACTTCAGACGTCATCCTTGCTACTCTGCACTGTAATAACACTGAGGGAAAAAAAACACATGATAATTATGTGGATTTGTTTTCCCAATGTTTTTTCTCTCTGAGAACTGGACTTTGTATTTTGACATTGCGACACATATTTACACACAAAATGTTTTGTGAGAAAATGTTTGTACACGAACTGAAAGTTTTGCACGCTTAGAGTGGACATTGATTATAACAGCATCATATCTGGAGTACATAGCTTCACAAAGGGAAACGGAAATCTTATAATCTGGGTCAGATGGATGCCCCTTGCTACTCACGTTTAACTCAAATCCTGTTAACTATATTTGACCCCAAAGAAGTCCTATATTATTTTTGGACAGGAGAGATTTCTGCACAATATAGTTTTATACACGATATTTATAACAGGGAGTCTCTCCAAGTATGTAGATATTGTTTAGCTTCTCTCAACATTTTGTGTCAGGTACTCATTTTAATAATAGAGAAATGCAGAGAATTTAATATGGATATATCTCTTATAGACTATTCAAAAGCATTTGATTGTAGACAACGCCAGGAACTTTTGGAAATAATAGGAAAAAAATGGATTTCCAACACATGTGATACAGTTAATATCATTGGTGTATTAGACCAATAGGTAGTGAGAATAAATGGTGAAACAATTACTTGTTTTGACATAAAACAAAGGGTCCATCAGTGACGGGCTGTCGCCTTAATTATTTAACTTCTATGCTGAAAATATAACGAGGAATGTTAGAGAAGATGTAGACAAAGAATATTACGATGACACAAAAATTGGAGGTTATGAAATATCAGAGATTAGATATGCTGATAACACAGTATTACTGTCCACAACACAAAAAGAAATGGAAAAAACTAATTATGTCAGTCCGTAAGAACAGCGAAGAGCAAAACCTCTATCTTAATGCGATGTAAACTAAACTGATGATAACTGACAAAACAAATAAGGCAGCTGAAATATGTATCAGTGAGGAACAACTGGAAGAAATGGAGAGTTCTGAATATCTTGAATCACTACTAACTAATAATAAAGATAGAATGATGGGAATTAAAAGGAGGACATTTATCGCTCTTCAAAAAGTAAAACAACTATAAAGAATCTGTGGAGAGGAACAGACAGAACTAGAAAAATAAGATTTTTAAGGGTATGCATTTTTCCCCTCGCAACATATGCCTGTGAGATCTGGACACTTTACAAAACAGCTGAGAAACAAGTAAATGCCCTCGAATGTAAATGTTACAGAAGAGTTCTTCATATATCTTGTCTTGTCTCCTTCCTCGTATACCTTTCGGTGTTGAGGGGACAAATAGACGTTTTGATGGGGCTCGATGATTTGCTTCATATAATGGGATATTTAATGCTTCTATAATTTCCTCCCTCCATCTCCTACGTGGGCGGCCTCTTCCTCTGTTACCTACAAGTCTTAGTGTGAAGGTTTTCTGTGACATACTGTCTTGTGGTAACCGTGTAACATGGCCAAACCACTTGACTTGCTATTTCTGGATATAGTGTAATACTGGTGTTACTCCAGCCTTTGCCCTGATGGCGTCATTTCTTATTTGGTCTCTTCTTGCCTCAATTAGCATTCTCTTTAAACGTCTCATTTCTGTCGTGATGATTTTTCTTTTGCTCTTGGCTGTTAGTGTCCATGTTTGACATTGATTGCACAGAGTTGGGAGGAAAGTTGTGTTGTGCAGTTGCTCTTTTTGTTTCAGTTGTGATGCATTTGTTTTCCAGTAAAGGATTCATTTGTCCAATAACCTGATTTGCTTTATTGCATCTGTTTTCGATCTCAGCATCAACTGTACCTCAGGATGATATTGTGCTACCTAAGTATTTGAAATGTTTCACCTGTTTCAAGGGGTGGTTGTCTTCTCTCGCTGTGGTCATGGCTTCCATTTTTTTTTCAGCACTGATATTCATGTTGTGGCTTTGACATGACCTTGCTAAATTATCCATGTTGTGCTGTAGGTCTTTTTCTTATGTGGCTATAAGTGCTTGACCGTTAGCAAAAAAAAAAGGAATTCATTTATTGTCCACCTATTGTGTATATTTTTGGGAAGATGTCGTGGGTTTATCTGCATTCTTTTCTGGGGTTGGGCTGTTGGGCAGTTTTGTAGTGGGATTTTTACTATGTAGATTCTTTGTAGAAGTTGTCAAAGTATGTTATGAATCATGCTTAGGCCTAGTCAACATTCCAGAAAATGAGAAACGTCTTGTGCAACAGACCCATATCAATGGAAACAAGTTTCCGAGTGCTTCACATTTATAAAACAAAATTAATGTGAAGCATTTTCCATGAATAAGTGTGTACAGAGAGAAATGGAGGCCATGGAAATGTGGTTCATAAGAAGGCCAACGAAGAAGTTTTAAGAGAGGCTGAAGTTAAAAAACAAATTACAGCAAAGATCAAAGGCGGACAAGCGAGATTTGTAGGACGTTTTCAGAGAAGAAGAAAATTGGAACACACTGCGGCAACTAGAACAACTGAGGAAAGAAGAGACAGAGGAAGACATAGAGAGAAGTTTTACTGTATGAGCTGTCAGGTGTGGCTATGAAGAAAGTCACCGGCGGATCTCATAATCAAGTCTAAAACAGAGAATTGTAGAGAGAAATGATCGCCTACGCCACGCGGCACGGCACTTGATTGATTGATGTTGTGAATAGTAAGGAGATAGTACCCAGCCTTACCTCACTCTAGATTTTATGATGAATAGTTCAGAGTATCCTGCATTTGTTCTAACTGTACACTGACTGCTTTCGTACAGGTTTTTGCATAGGTTGATCAGATGTGTACTAACTCCATAATGCTGTAGGATTTTTCATAGTTTATATCTACTCTATCAAATGCTTTTTCTTGATCTACGTAAGCTACGTGCAGTATCTGATGGTGTTCAATTGATTTTTCTGTTAGTTGTCTCGGGGAAAAAGATGGCATTTGTACAACTTTTTTTTTTCTAAATTCCATCTGAACTTCATTTAACTGGTTCAATCGCTGGTTGCAGTCTATTTTCAAATACCGTGGACACACATACACAAATCATATATATATATATATATATATACATATCCCATACTACAAGAACTTAATATTAAAGAATGTTGGCCAGTAAAGATTAAACAGGGAAAACTTACAGTATTTTGGACACATTAAAGGTCATGAGAATTTTGAGAAGACTGTCTTGGAAGGGTCATAATGGGAAAAGGAAAGAGAGCAAGACCAATTTGAAAATGGGTGCAGGACATAGTTGACGATCTGCAGATGGCTGCATCAGCAGCAGGGCATCTTGCTTACAACTGAGAGGCCTATAGGAGAGCTGTTAGGAGGTAAAGTTCCGCAAGGGACATGCAAATGGCCGAATGACTGACTCATTTTTACAGCTGAGTCGAATGCACCCCACCTCCTCCTCCAATATCGTATACTGCGTAATCTAGTGGTAGATGAGTGTATTTTTGACTCATATTGTACGTAGTATAGTCAGCATAGTCTATAGTATCGTATAGTCAGCATACGTCAACATCCAAACAAACGAACACTTCACTTTGACTTTGACCGTGACTCACGAACGACCTCTACATTGAAGAACGTGTCCAAGCATGAGTTCGACTCCAAAATCTCACATACAGATTCCATGTTTAACCACTTTCTCAGCACTTATACAGACAAAGACCTTTCATACTTCAGTGATTCCATACTGTAACTGTTCTTCCTCATAAGATCACACCAGGGACCCCTCTCATGACCAGATTTAATAACAACCCAGTCACGTGACCACTGTCCGCACCGTCATCTGCTTGAACAAGTCTTGTAGTATGACCTTACAGCCACGACACACCTGGCACTGGTATAGGACGACGGGCTGGAATTGATCCAAAGCCTTGATACGGATAAAATCGATCTTATAGAGTTGTCCAACTAGAAAAAAATGAATCGCTATTTAGAAAAAAAGTTTTGAAACCATTACATTTACAGATTAAAAAAAAAAACAACTTTTTTACATTTCCATTTAGTAAAATACGCAAACATTTACATTTAAACTTAAGTCTTCTTTAATTAGACAATTAAGACAGTAAAATAAATATACACTTTGACTAATTGCTATGCACATAAAAAAGTACAATACAGCAGTAGAACAGATCCCACGATGGGAGTTTGTTCGGAAGAAAAGGAACTATTTATGAACCACACCGCGGCATATTAAAAAAGAAGAAACAAATCAGGCAGACATTACTTTCCAGCCATAACATTGCGTTTAAAAAAAATGATACGTGACACGGTGTGACTAATTTCTGTAACATTTTGGGAAGTTCCAGTCTGTTTCTAAATATAGCCATGTCTGTCTCTTTGTCTGCTGTCTTGGTTTGACTCTTTGTGTGTGTGTGTGTGTGTGTGTGTGTGTGTGTGTGTGTGTGGTGCGTGAGTATGTGTGGTGTGTTTACTGATTTTTTTTGCGCCTGAATGTTTTTGTGTTCTAACTTGTGAACGCGTTGTACCAGTCCGTTATTGTTCGAAAAGGCTTTAATGCATAATTAGCTCTCACACACAAACGTTACAGAACTAGGACGCAGTTCTAGACTGCATGGTTTATGGTACATATTTATTTCGTGTTAATATTTGTCCTCGTAAATTTTGGGAGACAAATTTGCTCTTTTCTACTACTTTTTTTTTTTTTAAAGAACGTTCTGTGCTCGATTGAGACTGGCGTGTTAGTGCCTCACTCAGTTATGGCTGGCCACTATCGACCGCCCCTGGCGACGCATGGCAACATCCCTCGATTCTCTCACTCAGCGCTGGGTCCACGCTGACTACCCGATTCCGCCCCTGCCTCGCCCGATATCAGTGATTCACCCCACACACACGATTCCAGAATGATTCCGAAGCGTGTGCCAGTTTGGCGTTTCCAAGCCGTGTTGTTGTTGTTTTTTTTTTAAACGCTTGTTTCACTTATGGCAATCCTGAATTCCTTTTAGGATAAATCATTTTATTTCCATATGCTCATCTTTAAAACATATAGTGTCCCGTATGGTGAAATATGTTTATACAATATAACCGTACGTTAGATGTTAAGTTCAAGTATGCTTCTTGTAAAGTGAATTATATATTTTTAATTACTCCTCTTTGTTTCATGTTATAAAAATATTTTGCGGGTAGTAAATTTTGGGACCTTAAAGAAAGAAATAAGAAAAAAAGGAACATAAGCTAAGAAACAGAGGCTAGCAAATTCGAATGAAGTTAAATTTTTTTTTTACTTTTAAATGGCACAAAGACGCGAAACAGTGGCAGGTGTAGCAGCCGGTCAGATTGTCTGCTGCGTGCACGGAATACAGTGCTCACGCGCCTGGCCTCTGGCACGGCACACATACAGTGAACAGAAACTCACAGCAATGTGTATGAGAGTTTTGTTCGCGTGCCAACCAGCCTATCTTGGTTTGTTACATATAAATATATATATATATTCCCCCCTAATTCTCAAGTCGTTTTAGAGTACTCCAAATGGATGTAACGAAAAACTGTTTGGAATAAGATATTGGCTGGTAAACATGGGTGTTGTTGCACAGAATTTGCGATTATGTTTTATCTGATACTGTAATTCAAAGATCATGTGAATTCTATCGGAAATGTGTGATTTCATAACGCTAGTTAGAACAATGAGTAACATTTATTACTTGGCGCAAAAATTGTCTTTGTAATATGTAGGACTGCACTGCTTCTCTTTCGCCGGCCAATGAGCAGTCACAACAGAGGTAGGTAAGTGTAACTTAACCTTGCGCTGCCAGGAAACATCTTTGTTTACTACGGTTACAGACAAATTCTGTGACAGTGTCTACCGAAGGTTTAAATCTACTTTAGGCGAAAAAAATGGCCTCTTCCGCTCTCACATTTTATTCTTTCCGCACGAAACAATGGTTCTTTTTTCAGCAAGCAACGCAAATATAGATTTAGCATTGCTTTTTGTTCCCTTTATTGTCGTTATTATAGTTTAGGATTTTCACGGCAAAGGATATAATAATAATAATAATAATAATAATAATAGTAATAATAATAATACCCCCGCTTTTGTTTCTCTCCACGGGCAAGGCAGATGTTGCAAAGTAATGAGGCACAGCTGGCGGGTCTTGCCTCCGTTCCTTTTCCTAAGTTAGCCTAACTAACCAAGACAGCCATCATCATCATCATCATCTTCTTCTTCTTCCAAGCCACGCTGGCGAAGCTTCCACACTGTTTTAAAGCCTACCGCATTTTGTAGGCTTCACTAAACTTGAAAAAAGTGTTAAATAAAATTAATCAGCTGTAAAAAATCATAAAAATCTTTGTGAATGAGGCTCATAAATACCTATTTTTTTTTTTTTTGAAAAAAAGAAGAGAAAAGCAATGAATTTTAGTAAAAATCAATAAAGAAAGAATTGAAGTTCCCTATGATTCATTTTCAATTAAAACAAACATGACGTAGAGAATCACAATATGCAGCAAATATTATGGCAAGTTTGCATCAAAGCTCACTTTCATATAGGTATATCTATCTTCCAGTTTATGTCAAAGTGACCTTGACTTTTGTATTTCCTGTGTAGGGCATAGAGACACATAGCGGATGTGTTTGTGCCCGTTGTTTTTTAAAAATTTATTGACGCGTTTAATGTCAAAGAGGCACCCAGGGGATTTGGTGTTTGTGGACTTTGTGTGTTCATGCACCCAGGGGATTTGGTGTTTGTGGACTATGTGTCCAATTTAGTCCTTTGCTGGTCGTCAAACTGGAGGATGATCTGGTCGGTATCAAGTCCGCTAGCCTTTCCGTCGTCATCAGCAAAATACAAGAATCAGAATAGGTCTATCTTGGCCCCTGGAGCAACCAATGGAGATCTGCTAAACGTGGCTGCACTGAGAAATGAAAGTATAACTAGATGGACGCGGTAGGATAAGGCAGTGTTTGTTTAAGACCGCTCCTTCTGTGATCTTTTCCTGTTTTGGATTCCGTATACTATAGACCTTTGCTGAATTGCCTAATGATGATGATAAAGTTTGTCTAGTGATGAGGATAAGGTTGTCGAATGATGATGGTGATAGAACGATGTTCTTGCAGACAGTGATGCTGTTAATGTTGTTGTATGATGTTGTTCTTGCCAGCAGTCACAATGATAGTTGCCATGCTGATTATGTTCTTGATAGCTGTCCTGGAGATAATATTATCCTTTAAAGCTGTTATGGAGATAATATTGTTCTTATTAGCTGTCATGAACGCAATTTTGTTATTGATAGCTGCTATGGAGATAATGCAGCTCTTGACATCCGCCATTTTGTTCTTGATAAATATCATCCTGATAATTCTGTTCGTGATAGCTACCAAGTTGTTCTTGATAGATGTCATTTTGCTTGATGGTAAAGTGGTAATAGCAAAGTTGTCACCATTGCACTTGATAATAGTAAAGGCGACATCATTGCATTTAGTGATAGTAAAGGAGACATCACTGCACTTGGTAATAGTAAAGGTGAAAACTTTGCACTTGGAAAACTGCCGCGTTTATAACAAGCTACAGTGACTTTCTCAGTGACTAGAAAACTACATGCAAAATAAAACTGATCACTGGGAATATGAAGCATATAAATAAACTCCACCATAAGTGGCCCATATTCATCCCTGCCTCTTTTGTCGGACTTTTTTTTTGCACGTTGTAGCCTGTTTACACTGAGCAAGATGAATGAGGTGGAAGTCTTTTCTGCCTGTAGTTAGGTAGTGTTTGTTGACAGAGCGAATCATATGCTTCCGTTACGATGTACAGAAACAGTAGGAAACATGACGTAGAGATTCATCAAGGAAAACATAAAGCAGAGAGAGAAAGAGAGATTCACCAAGGAACAGTAGGAAAACATAAGGCAGAGATTCACAAAGAAATAGTAGAAATACATAACGCAGAGATTCATCAAGGACCATAGGAAAAATATAACATGGAGATTCGGCAAGGTTACAGTAGGAAAACATAACACGGAGATTCACAAAGGAAACAGTAGGAAAACATAACGTAGCGATTCACAAACAAAACAAAAAAACACAGCAGGGCAGAAAACATAACATGGAGATTCACCAAGGAACAGTAGGGAAACGTAACATGGAGATTCACCAAGGAACAGAAGGGAAACGTAACATGGAGATTCACCAAGGAACAGTAGGAAAATATAACATAGTGAGATTCATCATTTCAACAGTAGCTAATGTATAATCATCGGCCAGAGACAGCGGTATAAATAACAGGCTGGCATCAATATATGGATCCAGCATACAGACGACAAGAATTTAATACAAAATGCAGGAGACTGGATCTTTCGTTGGCCAAGTAGAACATGTTTCTTTACACCAGTGCTATAGGAAATGTTTTTTTTTCTAAAATAGCTCTTGCTGTTCCAGTCGATGAATCAGAGTCTAAAGCAGATTTGGGCGGAATCGAAGTCGTTAGAAATGTTCTACGTTACATAGCCAGAGCTGGAAAGATAAAAATGAAAAATAGAACGACTAGTAGGAATATACTGTTTATGAATTAACCCGAAATCATACATGCGGTAAGAATCGAACTGTATAAAAGCAGAGGAGTCCAGGTCGACGGTGTAGTGTCTGATGTGCCAATACTACTGATCTGTTTTCTACTTCATGTCTGTTTTTTTTTTACTTCAGGTCTGTTTTCTATTTCACGTATGTTTTCTACTTTCATGTCTGTTTTCTACTTCATGCCTGTTTTCTCCTTCAGATCTGTTTTCTACTTCACGTCTGTCTGATTTTTACTTCAAGTGTAAAAACGAAGACGGCTGTTATTTTCATACCGTGTCTGTTTTTTTCCTTTCCATTTTGTTCTCATTTCTTTTTGTTTACGACCTCTGAAATATGTAGGGCAGTGGATTTAAATGGAAAATGAAAATCTATGTTTGGTGACATGTGCATCCCGTAGGGCCGCGAAGTGTCCGTGCCTCCACATTTCTAGGCCACTGCAGCATATAAGGTAGGGATGACAGCACCTGTCCTCGCTGCCTTTGTTTTCCTAGGTAAATCCCAGGTACCCGCTTTTTTCAGGTTGTGTTAACCCTGGTGCCGGTCGGGCCGAAAATAAAATTCCACCCGAGTGCGAAATCCTTCGAGAGACCTTCAGATCGGCAGGCTATGGCACTAACCACTACACCATCGCGGCAGTGAGAAAGTGTTATTATTTTTAAGTGACGAGAGCAGTTTATAATCAGGATGAAGTGTTATGCCTGTAATATGACACTTATCGAACTTATATATGGATCTGGGCAAATATTTGTAGTATAAGACGTGTGCTCTGTTAATATCACATAAGCACGCTATCAGTGTTGAATAATGGCGTTTAGAGAGAACCAATACATATAAGGAGAATCTTCTAAGTTTAGATGCCCTGTGTAGACGAAATCAATATCTAATATTTCATTATAACATGATCTGTGCGTCGGTATCCTACGCCATGTCAGACCCGGGCCTAATATGTGTAGTTCCATCACGCCATTCATGTCTCTTTCGTCAGCCACCAACCATCGATTAGTTCCCTTGTGCGAAGCCATCCTGTCAAACCCCATCGGTCTTTTCGTTGTTGTCCCTCATTCTCCCCGTCCCCCACTAGCCCTGGATGGTCTCTGCTGCTCTTGGTGCCCCGGCTAGAGCTCGTTGTGAAATTAGAATTCTCATTGTCATGGCGTCATCATTCGAATGCTTGCCAGTTGAGTTAATAATAGATCGAGATCGTACGAGCTCTCCAGTGCAAGAAAAGGCGTGCTGATCGAAATATGGACGTGCGAGGTACCCTGTGTAAGCCACTGAAAAGAAACGAGGGAACTCCAAGAACACGTCGTTGTTTGATCCTCGGATGATTGAAATCAGGATGTTAAACATGTCGGGTTTTTTTTCTATTAATATTAAGATTTTAGACAGATTTAAATCTCCCCCTTAGTAACTATTCCTGTCATGTTCCATTTAGGACATTCTGAAGGGTTTCCATTTTAAGCCACGCTCTCAGTAACTTGATTATGTTCTCTGTGTATTACGTGTTCTTATATATGTTCTGAGTAGTGAGTACTTCTCTGTGTTACGCGTTCTTATATGTGTTTTGAGTAATGAGTACTTCTCTGTGTTACGTGTTCTTATATGTGTTTTGAGTAGTGAGTACTTCTCTGTGTTACGTGTTCTTATATGTGTTTTGAGTAATGAGTACTTCTCTGTGTTACGTGTTCTTATATGTGTTTTGAGTAATGAGTACTTCTCTGTGTTAAGTGTTCTTATATACGTTTTGATAGTGAGTACTTCCCTGTGTATTACATGTTCTCATTTACGTTTCGATGGTGAGGACGTCTCTGTGTTACGTGTTCTTATATATGTTTTGAAAAGTGAGTACTTCTCTGTGTTACGTGTTTTTATTTACGTTTTGATAGTGAGTACTTCTCTGTGTATTACATGTTCTCATATACGTTTTAATAGTGAGTACTTCTTTGTGTTACGTGTTCTTGTATACGTTTTGAGTAGTAAGTACTTCTCTGTGTTACATGTTCTCATATACGTTTTAATAGTGAGTACTTCTCTGTGTTACGTGTTTTTATTTACGTTTTGTTAGTGAGTACTTCTCTGTGTTACGTGTTTTTATTTACGTTTTGTTAGTGAATACTTCTCTGTGTTACGTTTTCTTATATATGTTTTGAGTAGTGAGTACTTCTCTGTGTTACATGTTTTTATATACGTTTTGATATTGAGTACTTCTCTGTGCTACGTGTTCTTATATATGTTTTGAGCAGTGAGTTCGTCAATGTGTTACGTTTTCTTATATACATTTTGATAGTGAGTACTTCTCTGTGTATTACATGTTCTCATATACGTTTTAATAGTGAGTACTTCTTTGTGTTACGTGTTCTTGTATACTTTTTGAGTAGTAAGTACTTCTCTGTGTTACATGTTCTCATATACGTTTTGATAGTAAGGACTTATCTGTGTTACATGTTCTCATATACGTTTTCATAGTGAGGACATCTCTGTATTATGTGTTATTATATACGTTTTGAGTAGTGGGTACTTCTCTGTGTTACGTTTTCTTATATACGTTTTGATAGTGAGTACTTCTATGTGTTACATGTTCTCATATACGTTTTGATTGTGAGTGCTTCTGTGTGTTACATGTTCTCATATACGTTTTGATAGTGAGTGCTTCTGTGTGTTACATGTTCTCATATACGTTTTCTTAGTGAGTACTTCTCTGTGTTCCTTTTTTAGTTCATAACAGAGTGGCGAAACTCTAATATAAGAGTGCATAAGTAGTTTTTTTTTTCCTTTTTGCTAGTAACTTTATGTCTTTGTTTTAACCTGAGCTAATTCTGCACCCTTGGCCTCCATAGTGTGGTTCACGAACCCCTGCAAGTTCTTGAAGGGCCATGTAGGGCCATGTGGGGGTCCCCATAGTAAAATAAGACTATTTAGAAAAAAACTAGAAATGTGTGAAGATTTTCAATATACAAGTACTAAGTGGCTGGGAAAGTTTTAGAAAGCCTGTGGCGAATTCTCACTGCCTAAAGGGATCCGTGACTTGAAAACAAATTTTTGAACCACTTTTCCTCACACTGCATGAAATGTTTTGTCCTGTAGCACAACTATTAGACGGTAATTTGCTTTGCTTCAAAATACAAACCTTTCTCATCTTTTATATTTCTTTATTTCTGATATCCACGAAAAGGTGTGCGCTTTTTGGATTCTCTTAAACTCATTTTTTCCGCGAGAAGCAAGATATTTCTGTTAAAGTCTCCAGACAGACATTTGTAGTGTGGGTGAACTCTGAAGTCCTGTTGATGTGTCAAAATGGTAAAAGAAAACCGACAGCAGCAGGAAAGGCAATTTTCAGACCGGCCATATTGTAAGTGTTGCCCAGTAAAACTAGTTGTTACGTTGCGTCCGGTTCTTCTGAGATATCGCCTTGGTCTCCGATCTAACGAATACCGTACCAAAGTGATATTGTGATATACTAGACCGTGTGACACAGTGCAACCCGACACTCAGTTGTTGTGTGTTTTGGGCTACACATGAGCCCCCACCCTTCAGCCAAAATGTCTCACGTACCGCACAAGGATGATCTCCACGTGGGACCTTACAGACTGGAGAAAACGCTCGGCAAAGGACAAACTGGTAAGTAACGCATAATCAATGTTTCCTTTGTTCGTTCTGTGTTTTAGGTTTTGTTTGTACAAACGATTGCATATATGAAGATTCTTGGTAGTCTTTCTGTTAGTTAGGATGTGGGAGTTTGCTTGAGGTAGCTAAAATGTGTAAGGTCTATGAATACTGACTCTGTTGAGCATCTATCTGTCTGTCTGTCTGTTTGTCTGTCTGCCTGTTTGTCTGTTTGTCTCTCTGCCTCAAAGGACAAACTCTGTCTCTCATAGCTTGAAATTATCATATTACTTTAAATGGAGTAACTTTAATATTAACAAAAATACACTTTAAAGATTCACTTCAATCTTCTAAAAAGAGATTAAGAGGGCTACAATACCCTCACGTATTTTGTCACTTTCGGTATACAAGTTCTAGCAGTGCTCTCGATTAACAGCATGAGAACCACTGACGTGTTAAATCTTCCTTTTACATTTTACTAGATTGTGTTTCTTCCGCCTACGTGTAATTCTAAAATTCTTTCTATTATCCAGACTTTCTCGTTGTCCAATAATCTCTGAACATAAACTATACTCTGTGTTATGGTCTCTCTCTCTCTCCCTCTCTTTCTTTCGCCTACGTGTAATTCTGTAATTCTTTCTATTATCCAAACTCTCTCGTTGTCCAGTAATCTCTTAACATAAACTGTTATGTTCTCTCTCTCCCTCTCTCTTTCTTTCGCCTGGTTAAAGAAAGTTTTCCAGTTTCTTGCAGAGCGAGGGCAGAATGCATCAGTCAATAACCTCCCCTGATTGTGGATTGAGAACAGCGCATGAATCACGCTCACGTGTCTTCTATTTAATAACTTTGCAGGTCTCTTTCCTCCTCCACCCCTCTCTCTCTCTCTCTCTCTCTTTTTCTCTCTCCCACTCTTTCCACAAATCTTTACGCCTCCTCCATCCTCCATCTCTATTTCTCACTCCTTCTGACCGATCTTTTCCTCTAACCCAGAAGAATTAGTTTTTGTTGTGTGTTGAAGCATTGCGGTCGATATAGATGAAGAAATAATACTGCTTTTCCCTCGTGTCTTATGCACAGAGATATGTTCATATTTTCTTTCCTCCTGACCTACATTGACTCAGATATTTTACTTGTAAATGCTAGAAATCAGTGGTCCCCAAACTTTTCTCTTACTGCCGCCATCTTGACTCCTACGTCACATCCCTAGCGCCCGTCAGAACTTATTCTCCTTTATTTGGTTCTGAAGTCCCCTGTGCTTCTCTTTTCGCTAGTCGTCCCTTGGATCTTCCCAGTGGCTCCCACTTTAGGAACCGTTGCTCTCAGTGCAGACATACACTGTCATCTGTCAATGGTTTTTGAACATAGCAAATTTAGATTCTAATGAGCTCAAGGTGAAGATGTTGTCCATTATAGCGGTCAGAGACACACAGCTGATATGCTTGCTTCAGGGTTGGCGAACCATGCCTGGAATGCTTACTTCAGGGTTGGCGAACCATGGCTGGCATGCTTACTTCAAGGTTGGCGAACCATGTCTGGTATGCTTACTTCAAGGTTGGCGAACCATGTCTGGTATGCTTACTTCAAGGTTGGCGAACCATGTCTGGTATGCTTACTTCAAGGTTGGCGAACCATGTCTGGTATGCTTACTTCAAGGTTGGCGAACCATGTCTGGTATGCTTACTTCAAGGTTGGCGAACCATGTCTGGTATGCTTACTTCAAGGTTGGTGAACCATGTCTGGCATGCTTACTTCAGGGTTGGCGAATCATAGCTGAACGAAACCCTACCCCACCTCTCCCTTAGTGGCCCAAGTACCAGGCCTATCTAGGCTAACGGAGCAGGGATCGTTGTTGTCCCAGTGGCGGTGGAGTCTGCTAAAGAAGCACTGTACACCCCCCGCCCCCAATTAGTCCCTGTGTTTTTTTGTTTTTTTTGGGGCTCCTATCCGAATTTTGGGTATATCCTTTAACACGTGTATATACAGAAGAGCAGAAAAGAAAAGAAAGCAAAACAAAGAAGTACTAAAATCAGTTGAAATAGAAAAGAGAAATAATGAATAATTTAAGAAACAGTTAACATATTTCGATCATAACAAGAGGCATATTAATGAAAGCTGCTTAAGGGAGCAGTTAAAGAAAAAAAAAAGCAAAAGACAACAACGAAATATGTAGACGAACAACGGAAGGCAGTAGCCTGTATTCATATTCGCCGGGTGCACTATTAAAACAAGGCCAATGCAGTCCTTGAGGAGACAGCCCAGGATGATAATTCATAGGCTTTAAAGAAGACAATTCATCGCTGGACTGAACGTAATGTTATATTTTCCACCCTCCATTCACCGCAGCCGTGTGTGAAGTGCGGTCTGGTGTACTTCACCATGGAGGGAAACACCACCCATCTTTAGATGCCGGTTTCCCTAACACCTGCATGTCAAGTACACAGTCTACAGCTCGGTCAATTGCAGCAAGACAATTCTGGTGAAGTGCTCGTACACAGCTCGTACGGTCTGGGATTTGCCACACATGACAACTGCTAAGAGTCATATTTTTCTCACCAGCTTAACTCTGAAAGCATCCCTGACGTTTAAAGTGGCGAGACACAAAGTCCCCAACAAGCAGTGTGACAATATTGATTTTCTGCACGTCTTCACCGTTTGTCTCATTCGTTTAAATTGAAATGTCAAACGTTGAGTCACAAAAGACGCGGCCCAATAATCTCGGACAAGTGGCCGAAGCGTAACTTTGGACTAGTTTGCGAGGCGCATGTGTAAAACTTTCCATTCGTGGCAAGGCAGACTATTCACGGTTATACACGTGAGAAAAGATGCTAATAGTGAATGAAATACGAGCAACAAACAAGCGATGGAAATAATCACCGATAAGGAAGTGAGTGAATGATAATATAATCATTCACACTACCTTGAATAAGTCTGGATAATGATTATCGGAACTAAATTGGGACCAAGGTGGTTCGGGTAATTAAATACAGTGATTCGGTTAATTATTAATTATGATTAAACAGCTTGCATGAACGTTCTCATTTCGTTACTACAGGTAGGCCTCAAATTAGTTACTGAATGCAAGAGTTTTACCACTGTATTTTGAAATGTGATTTATTACGCAAAATAAGTGATTTTTTTGTTTATTAAAACCGTTTGTAAATATAAGTAATTAAAATATTTTGAATATATGTAATTAAAATATTTTGAATATATGTAATTAAAATATTTTGAATATATGTAATTAAAATATTTTGAATATATGTAATTAAAATACTTTGAATAACAATACGTATTTATCACATGCATTGATTTATGCATTTTATATACGTAGTTCCAGTTGTCAGATTTCTTTTCATATCGCTGGCGCAATCATGAAACCACTAAGACACACTATTAAAATCAATACACAGTATTAAAATAGTGTAAACTGTTTGTCAAGGATAGAATAAGTAATGTTTACTCGGAGCTGGGGTTTGGTGCTTTAAACTTATATATGTGATTATCAGATGTTTCCTTTCCATTATTAAGTACAATCGTACATGGGACTCCCATACTGCATCCCTCCAAAATATACCAACCCAGGTTCTAGCCTTTTCATCTGTGCCCAGCTTGCTACCTTATGAAGTTTACCTCTCTCTTTCTCTCTCTCTTTCTCTGAACCTTAAGTGCCCAGGGCACATGGGGCTTCCGCAAGGGTTTTTCACAAATGCCTCTCCTTTGCCTTTTTTTCTGCTTTTGCCCAGGTGAGTCCTCTATTGCTCAACATCCTTTCTTTTGTTCTTCTCCTTGTCTCTTTTGTTCTACCCTTACTTCTGTTACCCTTTGGTGTCCATCTTAGTGCTATTTTTATAAAGTGTACCTAATATGAAGAAATTAGACACATTAACACATCACATTTTCACATACATAAGTAACAACTCGTGAACTGCATAATGATCAAGGTAAATAATAATCAGTTTTAATCACAAAACAAGAAAACATACCACACACGACATACGACAACCGAGGACCACGAAAACTGTATGCATCACGAACAAAGAACATACAACCAGAAAAGGTGAAGCACGTCATGAAATCAAATCACATGATAAAAAATATTTGTCACTATATGTGATCATATTAATCACACATCTGCTTCAAAACTGGTTCTTCTTCATACATAATGCCTAACTATACCGTCTTTTGTAACAGCACTATGTTCGACAGTTCTTCTTAACACAAAACTGCATCAATAACTCATCTCAGCAATATATATTATGTTCGTACTAACTCACTAACATCATATTCAATTTGCACAGTGCTAATGAGCAGATTTAGTTCGTAGCTATTGCTAAGGCATTTTCGGAGCGGCCGACCGGAAAGGTCAAAGTAACACCTCGTGATTTTGAGGCACGTGACTGGGTTGTGTGTGTTGTCCAGGTAGAATGTATAGTTGACCAGTCATTCGTCAGTTGTTTGTGGGGAAGTATGGCCAGGATTATAGTGAGGGAGCATGTTCACGTTTCCTTTCTGGTCGGCCGCTCGAAAACGACAAAGTCTTCACAATAGCTACAAACTAAATCTGGTCATTAGCACTGCGCCCACGATATCACCAAATTATTATTCTGAAATGAAATATCCCAATTTATGAAATACGTCACATGTGAATGAAAAATTGTGACATTATGTATGTATGACAGATGAACACTGGCAAAAGTATAAGTGCCCATAACTTCAATGAACGTTCACATGAATACTTCTGACTACATAATGATGCGTACTTAATGCATAGCACAACAAATGGCAGTGTCAGTGCAAATGCAGTCAATCAAATATATCAAATTTGGCAAATGAAATCAATAGCAATGGTTTTAATGTTACACTTATCTTAATTACTTCTAGATAACACTGAACACATTTAACAGTTCACCACGAACTGTGACTTCGTTACAGAAACAACGAGCAATACTTCTTCTAACTAGTACATAAACCAATACTAGACATACAGCAACTTACACAACTTTGAGGATGCCACAGAAGGCGATCATCGCAGAAAATGATACAATCAAATGTGCATTGATCGACAAGTCAACAACGATAACATGCTCCCTCACTATAATCCTGGGCGTACCGCCCTACAAAAAAAAAAACAAAAAAAAAAACGGACAAATGACTGGTCAACTACACATTCTAACTGGACAATGCACAAGTCAGTCACGTTGCCCCAAAATCACGAGGTGTTGCTTTGACCTTTTTGGTCGGCCGCTCCGAAAACGACAAATATATAACTATATACAAATATATAAGGACAATATATATATATATATATATCTGAACCTTAAGTGCCCAGGGCACATAGGGCTTCCGCAAGGGTTTTCCACAAATGCCTGTCCTTTGCCTTTTTCTGCTCTTGCCCAGGTGAGTCCTCTGTTGCTGAACATCCTCTCAATTGTTCTTCTCCATGTCTCTTTTGGTATACCCTTACTTCTGTTCCCCTGTGGTGTCCATCTTAGTGCTATTTTTGGTAGTGAGTTCTCAGTCATTCGGTGCACATGTCCCAACCATTGCCAGCGTCTTTCCTCAATAATTGTTGTCAGTGGCTTCATCTGCATCTCTGCCAACAAGATATTATTTCTTATGGTGTTTGGTCAAAATATTTTTCTAATTCTTCGTAAACATTTAGTCTGGAAAGAATTCAACTTGTTTTCTATTGTTTTGTTGATTTTCCAGCATTCACTTCCATAGAGTAGAACACTTAGAGCATTACTCTTAAATATCCTGATTTTCGTCTTCATTCTTAGTTTTTTTTATTTCCATATAGTCTGCAGCACTGCAAAAGCCTGGTTTGCTCTAGTAAGTCTGCTGTTGATGTCCTCTGTGCTGTCTCCATTTTCTACTACTCTACTGCCAAGATATACAAATTCGTTGACCTCCTCCACTAACTTGCTATCTGAGTACATTTCTGTTGTTCACATTTTGCTTCCGTAACTTTGCCTTTCCTACGTTGATCTTTAGTCCATGTTGTTTGCATTCTGAATTAGCTTGTTTATTTTATCTTGCATATCTTTGTGACTGCTTGATAGTAGACAAATGTCGTCCACAAAGTCAAGGTCCTCCAGCACTGTGTCAAGAGTCCATTGTAATCCTCTGCGTTTTTCTGATGTTGACTCCTTCATTAACCAGTCTACTGCCAAAATAAATAATGTTGGTGATAGTACACATCCCTGTTTCACTCCTGTTTGTACCCCAAAGCTGCTGGAGGTATGTTCTCCACAGATCACTTTGCACTGAAAACCCTCGTATAGGGCTTTGATTACATTCACTATCTTATGCGGGAAGACCATGCCATCTTAGGATTTTCCACAGTGCATCTCTGTTGACACTGTCAAAGGCTTTCTCAAAATCTATAAACTGTGCGTAAGTTGTGCTATGCCACTCATTTGCCTGTTCTAATATTTGTCCTTGTACAAATATGTGGTCTATGCATGATCTTTCTTTCCTAAATCCTGCTTGCTCTTTCCGAAGTTTTCCCTCAAGTGCTGGTACAACTCTGTTGATGATTATTCTGCAAAATACTTTACTGGTGAGTGGCAGTAGCGTAATGCCTCTCCAGTTCCCGCAATCTCTGAGGTCACCTTTCTTTGGTAGTTTTACTATAAGGCCAGTTTTCCACTCCTCTGAAGCTTTGTCTAGATCTTAGATTTGTTGTAATATCCGGCAAAGTTGTTTTGGTGTTTCTGTTTCTTCTGCTTTCAACATCTCAGCAGTTACTTCATCATCACTTGGTGCCCTGTCTAATTTTATCTTCTTTATCGCCTCCTTTACTTCATTTATTATTATTGGTCCTGTATTGATGTTTAGTTCCATTTTTGCTTCAGGTATGTCTATTTTTTTGTGCGTCTTCACAAAAGCTACGATCTATATCTGAAATAACGAATGATTAGAAGAAAAAATAAAACAAAACAAAACAAAAACGCCCACGATATCTGCACTGCCACCCAACAGACTGAGCCACAGCTCAAAGAGTGTTGAGAACTTTCGTGACATTAGTATTCCAAGATTTTTTGACTGAAAACTTTAAGTTTTTGTTCTTTGCTCATAGCTACATTATTATTATTATTATTATTATTATCATTATAATGCGCAGCAGTGGTTCGAATAATTTTCAGTTCGAATGACTGTCGTTCGGATAACTGACGTTCGGATAACTGACGTTCGGATAACTGACGTTCGGATAACCGTTCTACTGTACATAACCCTAAAATGAACATCAATGCAAATGTGGACACAAATTTCAGCTTATTCTCATTGGAGATTTTTTAGAAAAGTGAAAACTTCTTAAAGCCATCTCTGGAGGAATAATGGCGGCCTGGCTGGCTGAGTGGTTAGCCGCCCGGTCTCCTAATCCGGAGATACCAGATTCTAGCCCCAACAGTGGGATTTTGTTTTGTGTCTTTCTAGTATCACCACATCAGAAAGGTTCCAGAGTCCACCCAGTCTCCGGGTACCAGAGAATTCTGGGAAAGTAAATGAGGCCACACCATGATACTGACCACGTCACACTTTCATGTACCGATGGGCCTGGAAGCACGGTATCCTCACTATGATCTTAATGGCATGGAAACGGAAGATTTTATCTTTGGCTCTAGAGTTATAGTAATATACAGGAAACTGTATTGGAGAAAAAATGCTGATTGGACAAGAAGATAATAACAATATTAAATCAGTATAAAATGGGGAGGAAGAAGTTAGATTGGGGGAAGGTGAGGGCACCAACAAAGGATGGAGCTGAAAGAAGGAAGAAAACAAATTCAGCCAATGTGTCTGATTTTAAGTAACATGTTGATGGTTATACCCTTGACACAGTGCTGGAGCACCTTGACTTTGCAGACGACATTTGTCTACTATCAACAGTCACAAAGATATGCAAGATAAAATAAACAAGCTAACTCAGAATGTAAACAACATAGGACTAAAGATCAACGTAGGAAAGGCAAAGTTAATGAAGCAAAATGTGAACAACAGAAATGTACTCAGAGTATATAGCAGGTTAGTGGAGGAGGTCAACGAATTTGTATATCTTGGCAGTATAGTAATAGAAAATGGAGACAGCACAGAGGACATCAACAGCAGACTTACTAGAGCAAACCAGGCTTTTGCAGTGCTGCAGACTATATGGAAATCTAAAAAACTGAGCGTGAAGACGAAAATCAGACTATTTAAAAGTAATGTTTTCTAAGTGTACTACTCTATGGAAGTGAATGCTTGAAAATCACCAAAACCATAGAAAACAAGTTGAATTCTTTCCAGACTAAATATTTACGAAGAATTAGAAAAATATTTTGTCCAAACACCATAAGAAATAACATCTTGTTGGCAGAAATGCAGATGAAGCCACTGACAGCAATTATTAAGAAAAGACTCTGGCGATGGTTGGGACATGTGCTCCGAATGATTGACAACTCACTACCAAAAATAGTACTAAGATGGACACCACAGGGGAACAGAAGTAAGGGTAGACCAAAGGAGACATGGAGAAGAACAGAAAGGATGTTCAGCAATAGAGGGCTCACCTTGGCAAGAGCAAAAAAAAAGGCAAAGGACAGGCATTTGTGGAAAACCCTTGAGGAAGCCCCATGTGCCCTGGGCACTTAAGGTTCAGAGAGAGAGAGAGAGAGAGAGAGAGAGAGAGAGAGAGAGATTATGTTATAACTATGATGATCAAGTTCCGTAACACGACACACACACAAATTTTTTTCCTTAATGTAATACGTCATAAAAGAAAAGAATGGCTTCTCTTTTATTATTATTATTATTATTAATATTATTCTTATTATTGTTATTATTATTATTATTATTATTATTGTTACTCACACAGATATGTAGTACTTTAGAAAAGAATTTCACAATTAGTGACCATTAGAAAGTCAGTAAAGGACACAATCAGGGCAAGAGTCGAAATAACACCATTGCTACGCTACATTCAGAAACAAGTCAAATGGTTTGGCTCCCGTTGCACGCCTACTGCCAGACATTATAGCACGGAAAACATTTATGCTAAGAGCACACAATAATTAGTGTGTGAGTATACAACTATACACTGAGCCACTGCATTAAGTAATAAAGCTGTTCCTACTTTTTATCCTAGTTTATACATTTTATGCTCAGAACGGTACGAAAAAAGGTGGAGGGGGATAGGAGAGAGACCACCCACGCAGGAGGTGGATAGAGTGAGTAAATACCTCAAATATTCCTTTATTTGAAGCATACTGCTGAGCCCTATCAGAAAGTGTGTTATCCTGCTCAACACAAGGACCGAAGACAAGATAAGAAACTCCCTACGTCCGGCAGCCTTCCGTCTGTCTGTATTAATATTCCGTTGTAGTAACAATAGAACTTCTCTTAGAAGGTTTAGAGAAAACATCATTATCTGCCCGGACTGTCATATGAGCATACCAGAGCTGGGAGCTGGAAGCAGTTATAAGTGGCGTCAGTAGAAAATGTACCATGTATGGATGATTTAGGTTCGGAGTCGGAGTCCAAGTCGTATGGCGCAAAAGTAGGGTTTTGTGCAGTTCTTGAATGGAGTTGTTTCTGC
Source organism: Achatina immaculata (assembly GCA_009760885.1). Lineage (NCBI taxonomy): Eukaryota > Metazoa > Mollusca > Gastropoda > Stylommatophora > Achatinidae > Lissachatina > Lissachatina immaculata. Next base: position 10,477,491 of record CM019718.1, read on the forward strand.
AGTCGGTAGAAATTCCCCACCTGTGAAAGATATGAGAGTTGGAATTTGAATAGTTTGAAAAAAAAACAAATAAGGATAATCAGAGTCGAAGGTTTGACTTGCTGTCTCTACAACCCTGATTTATATTTCAAATATAATGTGCAGCTAGTTTCAGCTGTAATTAGCTTTCTACCTGTCTTAAATCTTCAAAATATGTCGTCTTGAACCTTGCTAATAGTTGCTTTGAACCTTGCTAATAGTTGTCTTGAACCTTGCTAATAGTTGTCTTGAACCTTGCTAATAGTCGCCTTGAACCTTCCTAATAGTCACCTTGAACCTTCCTAATAGTCGTCTTGAACCTTCCTAATAGTCTGTATTGAATCTTCCTAATAGTCTGTATTGAATCTTCCTAATAGTCTGTCTTGAACCTACCAAATGGACAAGCAACAGTAACGAGAGCAGGGAAAGAGATAGCCCCCATTTTGTCTCTAGGGGACATAATCGCAGGTGAAATTGACTACTGTGAAAATTCTATATCTTGGTAGAAATATTTGGAGCGGGCAGAGAGGGAGGAGAAGACTGTGTCCTTCTATGAACTCATCATCATCATCATTATCCTGTGCCCTATCCCCACCTAAGACTGGCTGGAATGATCCTCCAACTTCTTCTATCTTTCGTTTTCACATAGTCACCCGTCACGTCTTAATAGCAAAAAGTGGAAAAGAAATGCAAGAGTTGCTGGACGTGGTAGTATTAGAAAATGAAAGCAGAGTCCTTACCTTGTGCAAACAAAGCAACAGAAATTATGGTTATCTCAAAGGGGGGGGAGTGATTTCTGAATGTAAAATAAAAGTAAGCAACGCAAACCTGCAACAGGTGGACACAGTTAGGTATCTTTGGGGGGGGGGGCAATACTGACCTCTGATGGAAGATGAGCAGAATAACGAAAACCAAAATAATGTTTCAGAAAGTGGAAAGTGTTCTGTAACATAAATCACTGTCATTTGGGACTGAGGGACAAAAAAAAAAGCTGTTAAGTACTTGATTTGGATTTCAGTACATTTTTATTTCACGTGGTTTTGTACTTAGCTGTTTCAAAGTCCTCCCCAAATGACATTAAATATGCATTATGCACTAAGTTAAACAGTTAAAGCCAGCGTTATTTCTCTGCAAATAAAGCTCATAGAAAGCACAAATGCATTACAGTTACACCCACATAAAAGAAAATGAAAATTAGCCAGATTTAGCAACACTCAAGGTTTTCACAATGTTTTTTTTTTGTTTCCACATTCACAAAACGCTGTATTGCAGACAATACACGAAACCTCTCGCTATTTCTATACACCGTGAAATATTTTAAGTAGACAGCATCGAAAAATAATTTCAATTTACTTGTCAGAATACAGGAACAGGAAGGAAACTACAGAAACCATAATTATATTCCTTTATACGAAGGAAACTGCCAAGCCCTTTCAAGAAGACTATTTGTGCCTTCAGGATTGGAAGGTTTATGAAGAAAGTGTCTTCAGGATTGGAAGTTTAAGAAGAAAGAGACAAGTGCCTTCAGGATTGGAAGGTTTATGAAGAAGGAGACAAGTGCCTTCGGGACTGGAAAGTTTATGAAGAAAAAGACAAGTACCCGCAGAAATTGAACTTTTATGAAGAAAAAGACAAGTACCCGCAGGATTGGAAGTTTTATGAAGAAGGAGACAAATGTCTTCAGGACTTGAAGGTTTATGAAGAAGGAGACAAGTGTCTTCAGGACTGGAAGGTTTATTAAGAAGGAGACAAGTGTCTTCAGGACTGGAAGGTTTATTAAGAAGGAGACAAGTGTCTTCAGGACTGAAAGGTTTATTAAGAAGGAGACAAGTGTCTTCAGGACTGGAAGGTTTATTAAGAAGGAGACAAGTGTCTTCAGGACTTGAATGTTTATTAAAAAGGAGACAAGTGTCTTCAGGACCTGAAGGTTTATGAAGAAGGAGACAAGTGTCTTCAGGACTGGAAGGCTTATGAAGAAGGAGACAAGTGTCTTCAGGACTTGAATGTTTATTAAGAAGGAGACAAGTGTCTTCAGGACCTGAAGGTTTATGAAGAAGGAGACAAGTGTCTTCAGGACTGGAAGGTTTATGAAGAAGGAGACAAGTGCCTTCAGGACTGGAAGGTTTATGAAGAAGGAGACAAGTACCGCAGGACTGAATGCTTATGAAGAAGAAGAAGAACTAGAAGAAGGAGGAGAAGAAGGAGGAGAAGAAGAAGGAGGAGGAGAGAGAAGAAGAAGAAGAAGAGGAGGAGGAGAAGAAGAAGAAGAAGGAGGAGGAGAAGAAGAAGAGAAGAAGAAGGAGGAGGAGAGAAGAAGAAGAAGAAGGAGGAGAAGAAGAAGAAGAAGAAGAAAAGTGCCTTCAGGACTGGAAGGTTTATGAAGAAGAAGACAAGTGCCCTCATGACTTGAGGGTTTATGAAGAAGGACAAGAAAAGATAAGACAAGACAAGACACGACAATATTTTCTTCTGCATGCTTGTGTTCTATCAGTAAATTCTAGACTTTCTGTCATCTATTTCTGAATATTTAATTTAAATTCATTTCAAAATCTTTCTGCTACATCTCTCTGCCAGTTTGGTTGATTAAATTTTGAGTACTACTGAAATGTGATTTGCTGAACTCAGTGCCCGTGTTGTCTACATTTGATTTTAAAATCAGGAGCAACGCCTTTGTTTCAAGAATGCTCTTAGGTTCGAAATGTTGATTGATGAATCTCTGACTGTTTTATAGGAATTGGTTTTTCAAAATTCCGAATCCATTTTCGTTACATATCTGGGTGTTACAAAATTATTTAATGTCAGTTTTTTTTACACTTCTTTCGATGATGATAGTAAACATGTTTTAGAATATTATAATTTCGTTGATAATCAGTCCTTATGAGCATATATCTTATCTTATATCTTATATCCTTCCCGTGCCGTTAAACGTCACATAGGGCTCGCAAAGTAGTTCGCCAATTTTTCCTGTCTTCGGCGAGTCTTTCAACTTCATCAAAGGATTTTATGCCTGTTAATTTGGCCTCTCTTAATAATGTCCTCTTCAGAGTTTCACGCGGTCTGCCTCTTCTTCATCGGCCTGTTGTGTTCCACTTGATAGCTTGTTTTGGGATTCTCTGATCATTTCTTCTCATCAAGTGACCAACATATGTCCATCTCCTTTTCCTGATCACCCATGAGACTGGTTGTTGTTCAGTCATCTGTCTTATCTCTGCATTGTTCTTGAATTCATTTCACTTGATGCCGAGTATTTTCCTTAGGCATTTGTTTTCGAAAGAGTCTAATTTCTTTTCTATTTCTTTAGTTGTTTTCCAGCTTTCGCATGCATAAATGAGGGTGGATATTACATTTGAATTGAATAGTCTTAACTTGGTTTTTGTGCTTATAACTTTTGAATTCCATATGTTCTCAAGATTCTTGAAGATTGATGCTGCTTTTGCAATTCTGATCCTAACTTCCTTTCTAGTGTCACCATCCTGGTCTATGTAGCTGCCAAGATATGCAAATTGATTGACTTCTTCAATATCTATCCCTTCTATATATATAGTTTCTATATATCCTTTCTATATATATAGTTATATATATATATATAGTTTCTTTCTTTCATCATACTCTGTTTCTTCCCTTTTTTTTTTTGCATCTCTTAATCTCCTTCGTGTCTAGCGCACATTCTGAAACTGCTTTACATTTTCATCCACCTAATCTATGAAAAGTGTCATCGACGGATGGGACAACCTGGAAACTTCATCCAGTAAAGCTTGACTAACTGTGCCACGGAGCTGTCCCGGACGGCAACAGAAAGGAGGAAATCAGTAAATGAATGCAGATATTGCGCTTCCGGCTTTGGGTGGAAATGTTGAAGAAGTTTTAAGATTGGAAGGGAAAAGGAGCGAATAGGAGAAAATGTGGAATTGTGATAAGCCAGGATAAGATGAAGTAATAGAAAGTAATATGTGCTGGATTTTGTTCTTTCTTTGTGTCTGTTTTTCTTTCCTTCTGTTTTTTCTTTCTTTCTTTCTGTTTTTCTTTCTTTCTATCTTTCTTTGCGTCTGTTTTTCTTTTTTTGTGTCTGTTTTTTTTTCTTTCTTTCTTTCTGTAATATAATTCTGGCTTTCTGACATCGTACTGATTATATCTTCACCATAATCTCACATTTTCCGTATAGAAATTTTGGTCTTAGACTACAAAATTAAACATCCCAAGCACATACAAAAAATGTATAATAAACACAGCCGGAATGGTTTTGCCGCCAGGCCTATATTTAGTTTGTAATTTACTTTAAAATTTTAAGATTCAAAATGAAAACTGGACAAAAAAGGACAAAAATTATATACATGAGTTATATATATATATATATATATACATGATATTATGTTGAAGATATGCAACATACACCTCTGGCTATATTAATCCTCTCATGCCTTAAAGGCAGATAGAGATATGGTGTTAATGCCCATATTTTCCTTGACCTGTCAGCACACTAGAGGGTGATATGGTCAGTATCACGCCTGGCTGCCTTTCCTTCCCCAACTCCAGAAGAAGTCGGGTACTCATTTCTACACCTGAGTGACTGGGCTGCCTCCGGCCGTATTCGAACCCCCGACCTTCGCCATGAGAGACCAGTGCATTAACCACTCCGCCACTCAGACACCCATATATATATGCACACACAAAGTCATATACGTGGGTTTTAACCTTTAAACCCAAGCACACAGGCTTTTTAAAAAAGAAGTCTCGAACAGAGTGGAAAAAATTTCATTTCGTTGTTCACAATTGGCTTCATTGCAGTCCAGGACATTCCCATATCCACTCGGCCGCCTATTCCAGTTACCACATCAGAACGGTCGTCGCTGGAAGCATAGACACCACAAGGGTAATATGCTTTACGAATATTTGCAAGAGGAAGTAATGAGAAATGACATTGACTAATGTACAGGTTTTGTAATGCTCTATGTCCGGATCACTTGCTGGTACAATGGGCCCCAAGTTAAGAACCACTGAGTCTAACGTTGGGAAAATCTATCTTTCCACTAACATCTACATCATTGTCTCTTGTCCTTTGTATAACTGACGCATTCTATTTCGTGAGATACATCTGAGGTAAAAGAGTAGAAAAGTAATCACGCCTTGACTTCGAGGTATTTGTTTGGCGTGAGGACCTATAGCAGCAAGTAGTCACTATTCCTCTGTTCTCGAGAATACCTGCGCCACGTGCCGTTCAGTTCCACCTCGCTGTGGGGCACAATTAAGGAGAATGTTTCCCTTCTTTGATGTATACAGGTATATACATTTACACGAATGCCTTCCCCATTACAGTCTTGTTCTGGTAGGTAGCTGTCCTTAGTTTATTTTAGTAGTGACTTATATGCTTGCTCAGTGTATCCTGTTACGAGTATTTGTTTTTCTCTGTCTTACCTGACTCTGTCTAAACTGCATTACTTGCTTGACGTCCTAACCAGGAGTATCTCTGCAATCTAAGTGACTGTTGTTGTTTCGTTATCTTCGTCGTACTTGATAAAGGCATATCGCGGAAATATTGGTTTGTTACTGTTTGCTTTATATTTCCACGTGCTCATGTTATTTGTTCTTTTGCCATTCCTTCTCACCTTTCTGTCTTTTTTTTCTAAAAAAAAGATGCAGCATAGACCTCTGGCTATCTGAAGTTTAATATTTATACTTAGTGGTTGTAGCTGTTTTTTTTAAAAAAATTATTATTTTATCTCCACAAAGAGTAAAAATGGAGAGTATGTAAAATATCAGGTAAGCAGTCAGAAATTAAACTTCAAGAACTGAAGTTAAAGATCCGTGATATGATTAGGAATATCACTAGAGACATGCTTGTAGAGTGTCTGGAGATGGATTACAGGTTTCATTTAGGCGGAGTTACATGAACTGCTCTTTCTGATATGTAATGTCAGTTCTAAAAACAGTGGAATTCTTTCTTATGGGAGAGAGAGAGAGAGAGAGAGAGAGAGAGAGAGAGTATGTGGGTGGGGCGGGGGGCAGTCCTGATAAGCTGTAGTTTTTTTTGTCCTTTATCGACTAATGTTCATATTTCTAATACTTATGTTGGAATTTAACCGTCGACTAATGTTCATATTTCTAATACTTATGTTGGAATTTAACCCTTTCCAGTCCTATATCAAAACTATGTTCAAAGATTTAAAAAAAGGTCTTTGCTTTTCAGTCACGATCCAAAGATATTTTGTTTTTCAACAGAAGATTCTCGATACAAGGAAAAAAAAAGGAATCTTCGATCATCGTACTCGGAGAACACCCACGCACGCTCTGCCACCTCTTTCAGAAAGCACCGAAGAGTATGAACAGTAATTGTAGCAGTCAGTTTGTTCTGACAACTCGGAACTCTATGAGCCAACAGTCCCGGCTGTTCCTTCCCTCTTCCTTTGTGACAGTTTATTCTGTAGTTTCATGTCAATCTGTCAGTCACTTGCATGTCCCTTGCGGAATTTTACCTCCCTAACAGCTCTTCTCTAAGTCTCTCGGTTGTAAGCAAGATGTCCTGCTGCCGATGCAGATCATTACCGATGTCTTGCAATCATCTTCGCTTTGGTCGTCCTCTCTTTCTTTTTCTCATTATGTACCCTTCCAAGACTGTCTTCTTTAAATTCTCGTGACGTTTAATGTGTCTAAAATATTTAAGTTTTCTCTGTTTAATCTTCTTTACTAGCCAGCCTTCCTCAATATTAAGTTCTTGTAGTATGGAAATACACGAATTAAGCTAGTACTACAGAAGTGGTGTACTGTGTTGAGATCTTCCAGAGATCATTGCAGAAAAGGATTGTCCTGACTTTTTTTAAAAAATTATTTTTCTATCATCAAGATTATTATTATTATCGCCATTTTCATCGCTGGAACAGACATCAGAACACTCGACCCATAGCATTCAGTGTTAAGAGAAAGAAGGAGGACTAAATTCTGTTAGACCTCGCTATTATGAAGTATTCTCACTGCGACCTAATGTTCTATGTTGCCTATATTGTGAAGGTGTTGAAGCAAAACATCGTGTCGGCTTTGGGAACGGTTTATGTCAGCTTTATCTTCAGTACCTGGCTAGAAATCAGGGAGTGTGCAATACTTCTTTAACAGACACCATTGCTGTGGGGACTAAAACGACCTATGCCTGGTTTGCCAGGCTATGTCTGTTACCGTGGGTAGCAACGGAGAGGTAGCAGCAGGGTCTTGGTCAGTTATAGTTCTCCAGCCCTGTCAGCTAAGACAAATCGGACAGCATCATTCCCCCCGCCTCTATGGCATTATAGAGTCATAGAGTCTTTATTTACCTACCTAACAAGTATCTAAGCTTGCAATTTAAATCACTTGCTCTATATATATATATATATATATATATACATATACAGCACAGCACAGTTTGTTTGATTCTTTTTTCCCTCTTTTATTCGCCTTCATGCGCTTCCGTATAAATCGATTACAAGAATCTAAATGACATGAAGCCCGCTAGAGTTGGACAGATCTCCCCCAGCCTTATCAGACAAGGGTGGATCGAAAAGGTTTAAGCATGATCTCTCGCACGAGACAGCCACAGAGACAGCCACAGAGTTACATGTTGGTCGGATCATGCGTCCGCCAATCAGAGAGCGTGTGGAAGAAGGTTGAGTGGTCAGCTGGGCTGAGTTACGCACCAAGAAACAGTGTCTTCTGAAAGTCTGGGTTGATTTCTGAGATTTTTTCCCCTTCACATATTCAGTATATTTTCGTAAAGTGGGATGTTTTAAATGTTTCTTATTCCTTTCTGTATAGTTGCTTCAATGCTTCTTCTTCTTCTTCTTCTTCTTCTTCTTTCACCATCGTTTACTTCAACATCTAAGAGTGGTGGGGGGGGGGGGGGAAGGGGATGTTTTCTGCATGAATCCTGTCTTCAGCAACTCTTCATGCAAGTCTCGCAGTTGTTCATCTGTGGCGCCATCTCCGAGTTATTTAGCCTTCAAGTAATGAGTCCAGTTTTTGCGAGAATCTTTTGGAGTCTTGAAATCATTTGGACTCGTGCATAATTGCCCAGCAATTTAAGAAATAGCCTTTGTGATATAAATAAGATCTTTTTTATTCAGCTGTTGATTAATAGTACTATCTTTAAATTCTTCTTTATAATTTATACCTTTTTTTTTTTTGTTGTTCGGCAATGCCTATACTGGACAGATTCGCCATAAAATTATTGATATTTTAACTAATGTACTCTTGCTAACATCTTTAATGATTTCAGGAGAAACGCTGTTCCTTTATTTCAAATAACGCATCGTTCCACAACTAATTATCCCAAATGTTGCATGCCGTGTGAAGTGAAGTTTAAATACCAAGATTCTCTTCAATGCATACTTTCCTGGCAAATGACTCTGCCTGATATTCTGAATGCAAATGGCATGTGTGCCAGTAAATGTTCTGCAAACTATGCGGAATTGATACCAAAATCTTGCATTGTCAGATTTTATGTAGCTATTAATGTTTTAACCTGGTATTTCATTTATGTGTGTGCTGTCTAATCTCTAGAGGCAAATATAAGCGACATAAAAAAGCAGTGTATTCCTGTTGGATTTGTCTATTTAAATCAATAGCACCGAGCATGTTTGTGGAATATTTTGTTTACTTTCTGATGTATCTTTTTTCTTTATATATAAAATTGTTTCCCCCTTACTCTGTTAGTCACATAAACATTTGTTTTCCGTCTGTGGCCGCTACCGTTTCCATTCTTTGACACGTTTACACGCTTCACTTAGCCAGAATTATGCTCCGTGTTTATATGTTAACTGGGCTTTCTCTCTTTATCTGACGATCTTTGAACAATAAGACGCGTCAATGTCTTCCATAGCACTGACAGTTAGTGGTGAGACTTCTTGTGATTGCCTGTCCAGATCTTACGGGTTAATGCATCGAAGATTTAGAAATAAAGGCTGATACTGTGGTCTGGTGGTGTAGGGCTGATGCTGTGGTCTGGTGGTGCAGGGCTGATACTGTGGTCTGGTGGTGTAGGGCTGATACTGTGGTCTGGTGGTGTAGGGCTGATACTGTGTCCTGAAGTTGTGGAACAGATACTGTGGTCTGGCATTGTGGGACTAATGCCGTGGTCTGGTATTATGGGACTGATGCTGTAGTCTGGTATTGTGGTACTGATGCTGTGGTTTGGTATTGTGGGACTGATGCTGTGGTTTGGTATTGTGGGACTGATGCTGTGGTCTGGTATTGTGGGACTTATGCTGTGGTCTGGTTTTGTGTGATTGATACTGTGGTTTGGTATTGTGGAGTTGATGCTGTGGTCTGGTATTGTAGTACTAATGCTCTGGGCTGGTATTGTGGTACTGATGCTGTGGTCTGGTATTGTAGTACTGATGCTGTTGTTTGGTACCGTGAGACTGATGCTGTGGTCTGGTATTGTATGACTGATGCTGTTGTCTGGTATTGTGGGGTTGATGCTGTGGTCTGGTATTGTGGGGTTGATGCTGTTGTCTGGTATTGTGGGGTTGATGCTGTGGTCTGGTATTGTGGGGTTGATGCTGTGGTCTGGTATTGTGGGGTTGATGCTGTGGTCTGGTATTGTGGTACTGATTGTGGTATAGTATTGTGACACAGGTGCTACGATCTGATACTGTGGGGCTTATATTGTGGTCTGGTATTGTAGTACTGATGTTGTGGTCTGATACTGTGAGACTGATGTTGTGGTCTGATACTGTGAGACTGATGTTGTGGTCTGATACTGTGAGACTGATGTTGTGGTCTGATACTGTGAGACTGATATTGTGGTCTGATACTGTGAGACTGATGTTGTGGTCTGATACTGTGAGACTGATGTTGTGGTCTGATACTATGAGACTGATGTTGTGGTCTGATACTGTGAGACTGATGTTGTGGTCTGATACTGTGAGACTGATGTTGTGGTCTGATACTATGAGACTGATGTTGTGGTCTGATACTATGAGACTGATGATGTGGCCTGGTATTGTGAGGCAGATTATGTGGCTGGTGGTAAAGTGCTGGTATTGTGGCTTGATGTTGTGTGGTTGTTGCTGTGGTTTTATGTTGTGGGACTGAGTCTATTGGCTGGTGTTATGGTGATGGTATTGTGGTCTAGTACTGTGATCTTGATACTGTGGTCTGTTGCTGCGGTGCTGAAGTCTGGTATTGTGGGCCTGATATCAAAGGGCTGACACTGCAGGCTGTTGCAGATCTCTTTAAGTCTCAAAACATACTCATGAATCAGACCTCTTGGGTAGCTCCACTACCCAGGTAGCACATCGGCCCCTCTTATTTGGCCAGGCTGAAATAACACGCTGACTTTTGTAACTTATTTTACTGTTTATAGTGTTCTATGGTTAGATTTCAGTGTGTTTTAAAATCTAACCATACAACAATATTCTCTGTCACTATAGTGCGTGAAGGTGCCGTTGTTCCCTGCAGTCTTAGTGGCTAAGATAACCTCATCAGCTCAGCACAGTCATCTTCGCTCACATTCAGTGTCCCCTCTAAACTGCGGGGAAGCATGGCACGAACTTTTATATGCCACGAAAAAAAATAAGAATAAAACTATGACAGCGGTACAGAGTTTGTTCTCCTAATTTCTTTGGATTTTAACTTTTTGTTTGTTTGTTTGTTTGTTTGTTTGTTTGTTTTTCTTTATGAGAGCTTTCAATTATGCTTTGTAATGACATTACTACCAGCATTGGGGTATACTTATTTTTTAAGAATATATTTGCAGATGGGTTGAAAATTTTGCACCAGAAAGCGCAAAATCTTAGAGGACGTATCGTTCACGTACTCACATTACAAAAGCATTGATTCTCAAATACAACCTTCTACACAGCTTTGACCAGTGTGTTAGAGGTTACAGCTATCAATGTAAATTCTCAGTTCAAGAACCATAATCTTGGTCAGAATAATAACCGCAGATATGAATCCAGACCGCTGACATTTCCTCCTACTTTGCCTAAAGATAGGAAAATTCAAAACTTCTTTCTCTCTCCCTACACAAAGGACGAACACACATACACATACACACACCACCGCCCGCGCATCGATACATCTCCGCCTACATATGCATACACATAAGTGTAGGTCAGACCTACAGCTGCAGGCAAGGAATAGTTCTGGGTGCCATGGCAATCAATATGGATGGCAGCATCGTCCGGCTACACAGCACGGCGATTATGGCGTGATCGATTACCAGGGGGGTGATCGACTGATGGATGCAGGAATTTCAGCCTTGCCAAAGTGCACCAGCTGAGACGGCCGTGCCCGATAAGGGTCTTCTACTGTTATTTTTGAGAGCGCTAACAAAAGATGGAACACAAAAACTAGCAGGGTTTTTTGTGACAGAAATACACATCAATAGCCAAGCAGTGTAGGTGTTGTTGTCATTAAAGTACACAGGCTCCAGAGAAACGTAGTTTGAGAGAGCTACAGTTTATGCACACATTAGTTAGTCTTTGCCGAGAATTACAAATAAGAAACAACCTGCCCTACGCGATGAAGATGTACAGGTTTTCTTGTTTTTTTTTTTTTAAATTTAGTTGAAAGTGACGAAGCAAAAACTAAAAGTAATATCTTATCTTATATTCTTCCTGTGACGTTAACCCCCCCCCCCCCCTCTCCCAAATGCGAAAAGTAAATTGCTTACAAAATACCGTACATTCTGAATTCAGGATCAAGAACTATAGAAACTAGGATACAAAAACAGACACCAGAATTAGACTTATTGTGGTTTTCGATAAAATTCAGCAATCACTTCCTTACGGAAGAATAACAAGAATTATAAAATGAAAAAAAATTAATGCAGTTTTAGGCAGCACAGAAAAACACTAAACAAATCACTGGAACTGGGACCTAGGAACACTAAACAAATCACTGGAACTGGGACCTAGGAACACTAAACAAATCACTGGAACGGAGACCTAGGAACACTAAACAAATCACTCGAACGGAGACCTAGGAACACTAAACAAATCACTGGAACTGGGACCTAGGAACACTAAACAAATCACTGGAACTGGGACCTAGGAACACTAAACAAATCACTGGAACGGGGACCTAGGAACACTAAACAAATCACTGGAACGGGGACCTAGGAACACTAAACAAATCACTGGAACTGGGACCTAGGAACACTAAACAAATCACTGGAACGGGGACCTAGGAACACTAAACAAATCACTGGAACGGGGACCTAGGAACACTAAACAAATCACTGGAACGGGGACCTAGGAACACTAAACAAATCACTGGAACGGAGACCTAGGAACACTAAACAAATCACTGGAACGGAGACCTAGGAACACTAAACAAATCACTGGAACGGAGACCTAGGAACACTAAACAAATCACTGGAACGGAGACCTAGGAACACTAAACAAATCACTGGAACGGGGACCTAGGAACACTAAACAAATCACTGGAACGGAGACCTAGGAACACTAAACAAATCACTGGAACGGGGACCTAGGAACACTAAACAAATCACTGGAACGGGGACCTAGGAACACTAAACAAATCACTGGAACGGAGACCTAGGAACACTAAACAAATCACTGGAACGGGGACCTAGGAACACTAAACAAATCATTGGAACGGAGACCTAGGAACACTAAACAAATCACTGGAACGGGGACCTAGGAACACTAAACAAATCACTGGAACGGAGACCTAGGAACACTAAACAAATCACTGGAACGGGGACCTAGGAACACTAAACAAATCATTGGAACGGAGACCTAGGAACACTAAACAAATCACTGGAACGGGGACATAGGAACACTAAACAAATCACTCGAAAGGGGACATAGGAACACTAAACAAATCACTCGAAAAGGGACATAGGAACACTAAACAAATCACTCGAACGGGGACCTAGGAACACTAAACAAATCACTGGAACAGAGACCTAGGAACACTAAACAAATCACTGGAACAGAGACCTAGGAACACTAAACAAATCACTGGAACAGAGACCTAGGAACACTAAAGAAATCACTGGAACAGAGACCTAGGAACACTAAAGAAATCACTGGAACGGAGACCTAGGAACATATACACATTAAAGAGTTTGAAGTAACATGCGGCCAGTATCCATTAAAAAAAAGAGACATATATTCTCTACAAGAAAGTACCCCTAAACAGTAATTAAGTATAAAAATTAAGCCCTAACCTTCAAAACAGCGCCTATAACACACGAACACTTTCTGTAATAAAAAAAAAAGAAGAAAAAAAACCCAGTGCCATAACATTTTACTAGAAAATTACGTGACATCTATTTTTAGTATTTGCAGATGTTTATATTTTGAACTCCCAACTACGGAACAAACTATATGGCCGCAGTTATTTCATTTCTTAGCAGTTTAAACAGCTCACGGTAAGGTTAAAAACTAATCATAGACAGTTCTTTAACGAAATCGTTTAATGAGAAAACCTGTTTGTATCATAAAGTTGCATCTCCAGATGAATACTTTGCCACTGACACAGGAAAGACGTGATACGATCAAATCAGTAGAAGTTTAAGAGGATCTATGTTTGTAGGGTGGCCTGGTTTTTTTTTTATTAGCGAAAGAGGAAGAATAGTTAGAGAAACTATGGAGCGCATGAAAACTACAGAATAATTTTTACACATATTAAAAGCACACACACACCGAAGATCTAGCAAGGAGTTTAATAAGCAAAGACTAACAACTCTTAACATTTCGGCCGCAAGTATTGAGGTCAATACAAGCCGCACACTCGGCGTAACCTGGTCACATCATGTCAGGCTGCGCCTACAGGGTATGATGTTAATGCCCTTATTTTCCTTGACGTCCCGTACCAGCCACATAGGAATATGATGTTAGCACAAATAATTTCCCTGATCTCTCATTGCAGGGGCACCTTATGTTTGTTGATTAGGGACGGCAACGACAACATTTTGTCATCAACTTTGAAAGGAGTCGTCTACATTAACCCAACATTACATAGCCATTTTGTTAGGAAAAATAAAGTGTTCTTATCTGAGTCCTGCTCCAGTTATAAGTTGTATTATGTATTACATAATATGGACACATCATCCGTTGTTAACACCTAGACAGAAGTAATAACCAGCTACAGAAATCTCTTCCTCATCTCCAAAATGTGAAACGAAGATTAACCAAACAAAATTTTGACCAAAAAAAAAAAAGTGAAAAACAGTGAAAGGGACATACAACATTTTGGAGAAAAGAGATGTACTCATTTACTCAGATGCCGTACAGGTAGACATTTGTGATCATGCTTCTCCATTATTTTGCGATGTTTAGTATTTTTTAAAAATCTGTTGCTTTCCTTTTCCACATGGTCAATATTTTTTTTTCACTGTTAAAATTCTTCACTCTGTCTCGTACTCTTTTTTTTTCTCTTTGTTTGTCCTCGAGTTTTCCAGTGACTGTCAGGTCTTCTAACTCGTGCTTTCTGCTGATAAATCCAAATAATTTTGTTTTTCTTAAAAGAAGTTTTTAAAAAAAGTCACGACGTAAAGCCCATTGACCATGATCTTGCCGGAGAAAAGGGACCATAAAAATAAATTGAGCATTATAAAAGAGCATTATAAGATTAAAAAGAGCATTCTTAAAAAATCCATGTAATGGTAACATTGAATGATCATGATTTTTTTTAAGAATCAAAACTTTATAATGACACGAAACTCCATAAGCATATGTCGCCCCAGCTTTGTGTCCTCAGCGTGGAAATGTGACGTTACCCAGAGAACAGGAATAACGGAATAGTGTGAAATGATGTGATAAAACACGTTAATTATCAGGCTCATCAATTAACCTTGCGCCATTTCCACAGGAAAAGGTGGCCTGCATGGATTCCCACCTTACTCTGGGTTGGCCTGCATGGATTCCCACCTTACTCTGGGTTGGCCTGCGTAGATTCCCACCTTACTCTGGGTTGGCCTGCGTGGATTCCCACCTTACTCTGGGTTGGCCTGCGTAGATTCCCACCTTACTCTGGGTTGGCCTGCGTGGATTCCCACCTTACTCTGGGCTGGCCTGCATGGATTCCCACCTTACTCTGGGTTGGCCTGCATGGATTCCCACCTTACTCTGGGCTGGCCTGCGTAGATTCCCACCTTACTCTGGGTTGGCCTGCATGGATTTCCACCTTACTCTGGGTTGGCCTGCATGGATTTCCACCTTACTCTGGCACGTATTTACGGCGCGCCTGTCAATCTTATTTCATTTTACATCCTGATATTGTCCACCCATCTGTAACTCTGTCTTCCTCGTGCTCGTTTTCCTTCAGTTTTCCAGGCTAGCATGAACAGCGCATTGCGTGAGGATGAAACGAGGACCAAATATGAAGTTGAAAGAAGCAAACGCAAGAAAACTGGACCTTGACTACGTACAAACATTGTTTGCATTTAATGATAGAGTCAGCCATTGGATGACCGACATGTCTACAAGATGATGCTTGATTAAAAAAAAAGCTGATAATTGTCCGCTTTTAAAAGAAAAGAGTTATCTCAAACGAAAAGTCTCTGTAAAATACGACCAAATCCCGTCTTTTTTTATGTCTTTCATTGTCTTGCTTTTCAAATTTCAGTTATTCTGGTATGTTTTCAAATTGTTTTCATTTCTGCAAAGGAAACTGCAGGAAGGAAAAACACGAAATAAGAAGCTGAAACATCAAAGAAAATAGCATGCTACCTGAGTATGGTGTTATATGCTCCTTACACAGGGAACAGATAGTGCTATTGTGGTGATTCGCTAACAGAAGAAACAACTGAAAAAAAAATTAAGAAAAAAAATGAACTGTAATAGTAGTGACAAAATGCAGGAGTCACGGTAAAAATAACCTTCGTCGTTAGTCACAATAGAACTGTCACTTCAGTTCATGCGACACAACAGTCTGTATTGTATATACCACAAGGGGTCTTTTCCACAGTATCCAAGCCGTGCTCGTTAACTTGACCTAGTCCTGAAGGGCAAACCAGATAAGAGGAGTTTCATTCCCTCCTGTTCCCTCGTCTCTCCCCCCCCCCACCCCCACCCCCCTCGCGTCCTCGGGCCTCCTGTACCGGATCCGAACACGATGCATCGACAGCGGAATTTATTTGGCACAAACACAGGAAATGAGCGTTTGGGGGGTGGGGGGGGGGGGTGGGGAAAGGAATCGCAAAGAACCCAGATGCCAAGATGGAAGGAATTATGTAAAAGACTCCAACGTTGCAACGTTAGGTGGAGGCCCTAGACAAAGCCAACGACTGAGCTTATGCGGGTTTATGATTTTTTTTTTTTTTTTGCTTTGTTTTTGGCAGAAAGCACGCTCCGTTTGTGTGGGTTCTGCTGGGGTGTTATTTTATACACGAGCTACCGCTCTAAGATGATTGGGTAGTTTCTGGACGTACGTTATCGATTCACGAGAAGTCCATATCCTGTCAGCGTTTTTTTTAACTTTGCCAGAAAAATAGAACACGGTAAACGTTGAAATGTAGAGCGACCAGACCGGAAATAAACTCAGTCCACCACCGTGATATCGTCAACTCGTGGGACCGTGGATGATGATCTTTCGGTGTGTTCCGTCTGTGGTGTTCCTTTTTTCTTCTTAAGTAATCTATCTCAGTCCCTTTTGCGAAATGCTATGCCCAAGGAAAATCCTCGCTATCAAACACTGTACTGTACCATCTTCTTCTTCCTTCTTCTTCTTCTTCTTCTTCTTGTATCTCACTGCAGCTGCGAACTGGTGCCATTTACAGTTAGTGCAGTAAAGGTATTGAGGCACAGCATCGTGTTGGCTTGGGAGCAGGTTGAATAACGAAATTGTTAACAAATTCACCTCTCCAGACAAACGTCCGTAGTTTGTAATCCAGCCAGAGGCGATTTCCCCCCCCCCCCCCCACCCCCGATCACGAAGCTGGAGAACAGAGTACCTAACTTCTTCTGGAGCTGTGAAAGGACACGCCGTCATGGGTGATGCTGACCACATCACAGGCTCCACAGCATCAAGTAAAATATCTGCACTGGCAGGATATCTTCCAGAGCCTTCTCTGGCCATCTTTGAAAAAACGATCCTCGCGGTAAACGTGACAAACCTCTGCCATGATGGCTGTGCTGTGGCGGCACGTTGTAGGAAAGAGGGAGACGGTCGAAACCAGCACTGGTTCTCTTGTCCTAGATGGCGTAGCTATCTTCTTTCCTCACTGCTGACCCCAGCAAAAACTTCTACAACTATTACTACAGATATTACTACTGCTAGTAGTAGTACCATTGTTACTGCACCTACTGCTGCTGCTACTCCTACTACTATTACTAACTACTACTATTCCCACTAACTACTACTACTACTACTACTACTGTCACTGCTACTAACTACTACTACTAATTGCTACTACTACTACTAACTACTACTACTGCTACTACTACTACTGCTACTACTACTACTACTACTACTACTAACTACTACTACTATTACTCTTTCATTCATTCATTCCTTTGCATGTCCCTTGCGGAACTTTGCCTCCCAAACAGCACTCCTGTAGGCCTCTCGGTTGTGAGCAAGATGGCCTGCTGCTGCTGCATCCATTTCCAGATCATCAACGATGTCTTGCAGCCATCTTCGTTTCGGTCTTCCTCTCTTTCTTTTTCCCATTATGTATCCCTCCAATATGGTCTTCTCTAAATTATCATGACGTTTAATGTGGCCAAAATATTTAAGTTTTCTCTCTTTAATCCTCTTTACTAGCCAGCCTTCATCAATATTAAGCTCTTGCAGTATATATATATTTGTTCGTTTTTGTGTCCACGATATTTGGAGAACTCTTCTATAGCATTTACATTCAAAGGCATTTATGTGCTTCTCAGCTGTTTTGTTAAGTGTCCAGGTCTCACAGGCATATTACTCTTACTACTACTAATATTACTCTTACCACTACTACTTTTTACTACTACAAGTACTGCTACTACTACTACTACTAACTATTGCTACTACTTCTACAACTACTACTACTACTACCAACTACTGCTACTATTACTACTACTAACTACTACTACTACTGCTGCTGCTGCTGTTGCTACTGCTACTACTTCTAGTACTGCTGCTACTACTACTACTACTACTACTACTACTACTACCACCACTACTACTACTACTACTACGACGACGACTATTACTACTACTACTGCTACTACTACTAATACTACTACTGATAATAATAATAATAACAAATGTTACAAAGACAATAAGAGACATAATAATAGAGATAACCAAAGGAGGAGAAGAAGAAGAAGAAGAAGACGCAATCCAAATCTAGTTTAGCATATTCCACAGTCCGCCAAATCCATAGAGTGATAAAGAATCGAACGTGTTTTGTGCTGGAGAAGGTGGGTAGCATTTTTCAGAAGCAACTGTAACATTCAGCGAATCCACCTCCTTAGAGATACTGAAAGAGCAACAGGTCACGGGAAATCCCACTGGGAGCAGAATTTGTTTTCACAGAATCTGTCTGAGTTTCTGAACCTGAACTTTCTACGGCCAACATTCTTCACATTGAAGCTGTTCTTCTCTCTGTCTCTCTTTCTCAGATCTGCTGGAGAAGTCAAGACTCTAACCACCGTTCACATAAATCCATCATAACCTTTTTTTTTTTCCCTTGCTGTTTTCTTGTTCTTGTTCTGTGGTTCTAAAAGTGTGAAAAAACTGTTGTTTACATAAAATTTGGTGAATGTAGTGAAGTACAAGCATAGAGTCGTATGGGAAGTGGATTAGTGGGGCCAGCTTGCATGTTGATTGTCTTCTTTGCATAGTCATCACTCACTTCCAGTTTTGAATTGCCTTTTAAATACTTATACAAGTAAACTATACCATATTTGATTTCACATTTATAAAATTGCTGCCGTAATTCCTATACATTCAGTCAGTCATTTGCGGAACTTTGTCTTCCTAATAGCTCTCCTGTAGGCCTCTCGGTAGCAAGCCCTGCTGCTGATACATCCATTTGCAGATTATCAACTATGTCTTTCAGTCATCTTCGCCTTGGTCTTCCTCTCTTTCTTTTTCCCATTATGTACCCTTCCAAGACGGTCTTCTCTAAATTATCATGACGTTTAATGTGTCCAAAATATTTATGTTTTCTCTGTTTAATCCTCTTTACTAGCCAACCTTCTTCAATATTAGGTTATTGTGTATGGATATATTTTTTTATTTTTTGTGTCAATGATATTTGAAGAACTCTTCTGTAGCATTTACATTCAAAGGCAGTTAATGTGTTTCTCAGCTATTTTGTTAAGTGTCCAGGTCTCAAAGGCATATGTTGCGATGGGAAAGATGCGTGCCATTATTTTTGTAATTCTGCCTGTTCCTCTCCACAGCTTCTTTAGTTTTTTTTTACTTTTTGAAGAGCGATATATGTCCTGTATTTTAATTCCCCTCATTGTACCTCAATTATTAGTAATGATCCAATACATAAATTAATATTTTATGCGACTGTCCCGTTTGCAATAATGGTATTTGTTTGTGAGAAGGGTGTCTAGTAGAGTAGAGGTCGTCAGAGAGGTGCAGTATTAATTGCTTGGTATCCTAACCAAGAGGATCTGTGTTAGCTAATTGATATTTTTCTGTTCATTTGTTTTTCGTTATTTTCGTCGTCCTTGGTAAAGGAATTTCGCCGAAATATTGGTTTCTTACTCTGTGTTTTACATTTCTGCGTGCTCATCTCACTATATCTATTGCCATTCTTTCTCACCTTTGCTACTGTCTTTCTTATTGATGTTGTTATTGTTGTTCTTGTTGTTCTTCTTCTTCTAAACTGTGCCATACACCTCTGACTATCTATGCTGTTTATAAATATAGTCACTTATTGGCATTATTTGAAGAGGAAACCAGGACCAGATTTGAAGAGAAAGGACACGTGGAGATTGGTCCCTGCAAACACAAACACTGACCTTAATATCCAGATGCAATATTTGCGATGAAAGAAACTGTTCACCACAATGCCTTTGAGCATATCCCCAGATAATGTCTGCAGGATTGCGTGGTCACGGGGATAAACGTTCGCCTCGGGTATTGAGTCTTGTGGGTTCGAATTCCATAAGTGGAAGGGATTTTTTTTTCTTGTGAATCTTCCAGCAATAAATTCACCTGGTCTGTACTTTATGGGACCGAAAGTCTTGCACGCTGAAAATATCTTGGGAGTTGGAAACGCTACACTGGAAGGTCAGACAGCCACTGCCCGGTCAAAATTCAAGAAAATCTACCATGGAAATAAGAAATGGCTTAGAACACCTGTTTTGAGGTGGTAGATGGAGTAAGTATGGCTATATCCTGACTGCGATGAAGCCAGTTTCCAAAAAAACGAACGAACGAACGAACGAACACAGATAATATCCACCTGGCTCAAAACCTACTGAGACATATAAAATATTTTTATTGTTCTTTCGTAATGATTTAGTATGGAGCAAGAAAAGTAAACTATAATGTGTTATAGGGAAAATAAAACTAAAACTGAAAAGCCAACACAAAAATCAATACACAAACTACAAGAAAAGAATACTAACAGTAATTTCAATCAGGAACTTGCCAATCATCCCAAAACACCCAGTGAAGTTGAGGAGATAGGTATAGATGAATTATGGAATTCTTAGAGCACAGCCATAATCACAGCAGCAAAAGCAACCGCTAGACTGAAAAAACCAAGTAGAAAAGCATGGATACCAGAAAAGTTCATACCTGAAAGACGAGCAGCCAAATTAGACATGTTGAACGTAAAAACAGACCTTTGAAAAGATCTGGCGAAAGCAACATATAAAGAAATAGTAAAAAGTAAAGGTAACCCTGTCATGCCTTAGAGGCATATAGGGATATGGTGTTAGTGCCCATATTTTCCTTGACCTGTCAGCACACTAGAGGGTGATATGGTCAGTATCACGCCTGGCTGCCTTTCCTTCCCCAACTTCAGAAGAAGTCGGGTACCCATTTCTACAGCTGGGTGACTGGGGTGCCGCCCGCCGGATTCGAAACCCCGACCTTCGCCATGAGAGACCAGTGCACTAACCACTTCGCCACTCAGACACCCATAAAGAAATAGACAAGGAAGTAAAAAGTTCAGCTAGAAGGAATAAAAGAGAATACATAGACAATATGGCGAAAGAGGCGGAGAAAGCAGCAAAAAAACAGGAGACAGCAAACCTATATATAACATACAAAAGAGGCTAACATGTACTATTACATCTAAAGAAAGACCAATCCTTAGCAAAACTGGAACCCTATTAACATCAAGTAAAGACCATAATCAGAGCTTGGGTGAACACTTCCAAGAAATATTTAGTCGACCATACCCAAAAGAATTGTTAAACTTTGAAACCGACTTACCAGCCCCACAACTAAATGTCAACCTAGATGGAATTACATTGCATGAAATTGAAACATCAGTGAATTTAGTGGCTATCAACAAAACTGCAGGTGAAGATGAAATAACACCCGAAATGTTAAAAGCTATCAATAGTGACAACATGAAACAATTACAGAGAATGTTTAATAAGATTTGGAAAGAAGAAAAGGTCCCTTCTAAATGGAAAAAAGGAATCATTGTTAAAATACAAAAAAGGCAACCTTAGTGACTGTAACAATTGGAGAGGAGTAACCTTAATATCAGTTGTGTCAAAAGTATTTTGAAAGGTCATTTTGAATAGACTCAAAGATGTAGTTGATACTGCAATGAGAGAAGAACAAGCAGGATTTCGAAAAGGGAGAAGCTGTCTCGATCAGATCTTTACTCTCAGAATAATACTTGAAGAACATATTGAAAAGCAGAAACCATTAATACTGAACTTCATAGATTTTAAAAAGGCATTTGATAGCATACACAGAGATTCATTGTGGAGAATTTTAAGTCCATATGGAATATCATCTAAAACTGTGAACATCATTAAAGACTTCTACAATGGATATGTTTGTGAAGTCAAAACAGAAGAAGGGATGAGTGAATGGTTCTAGATTGAAACAGGCGTGAAACAAGGATGTATACTGTCTCCTTTGCTTTTTGGAATTACAATAGAATTCATAATTTTAAAATGCTGCACAGGTAACACAGATATTGACTGGGTACATGAGACCCAACTAGAAGATCTTGATTTTGCTGATGACATAACTCTTATCAGTAACAATATGAATTCCATGCAAGAAAAAAAAACAGATAGCCTGTCTTTACTGGCTAGCAAAATAGGACTTGAAATTAACAAGGACAAAACAAAAATAATGAAACTTCCCATTAATCAAAATGACAAAATTCACATAGAAGGGACAGATATTGAAGAAGTCAATCAATTTGCATACCTTGGCAGCTACATAGACCATAATGTTGACACCAGAAAGGACGTTAGAATTAGAATTGCAAAAGCAACATCAATCTTCAAGAATCTTGAGAACATATGGCATTCAAAATTTACAAGCACAAAAACCAAGTTAAGACTATTCAATTCAAATGTAATATCCACCCTCATTTATGCATGCGAAAGCTGGAAAACAACTAAAGAAATAGAAAAGAAATTAGACTCTTTCGAAAACAAATGCCTAAGGAAAATACTCGGCATCAATTGGAACGAATTCAAGAACAATGCAGAGATAAGACAGATGACTGAACAACAACCAGTCTCATAGGTGATCAGGAAAAGGAGATGGATATATGTTGGTCACGTGAGGAGAAGAAGCAGTCAGAGAATCCCAAAACAAGCTATAAAATGGAACACAACAGGCCGAAGAAAAAGAGGCAGACCGCGTGAAACTCTTAAGAGGACATTGTTAAGAGAGGCAAAAATTAATAGGCATAAAATCCCTTGATGAGGTTGAAAGACTCGCCGAAGACAGGAAAAATTGGCGAACTACCTTGCGAGCCCTATGTGACGTTTAACGGCACGGAAAGGATATAAGATATAAGAAGAAAAGTAAAATTAATCTGGATTGTCCTTCTGCGACATATCTGACTGTATCGGCAGTTATGGGAGAAAGAACATTTTCGTGGCAATGAAACCCAAAATAGGACCAGGCAATATTTCTCCAACCAGGCAATGCGGATCGATCGATGTGATTTGAACTGGAAATTTGAAAATGAACCAGGAAAATGGAAAATGTTGGTTCATTGGCTTTTTTCCCCCGCTAAGAATAGAATTTCCCCATTTATTGCCACCGCGTGGAATCTTGGGGCTCTATTCAGCCCCCGTTTTGTTTTCTCACTGATGATCGCGTATTTTTGCTTCACAGCGTGCCTTACACGTTTCTGCTATATTTACTGCTTTTCTGTCTTAACAGTGCTGTAGCTGTGTTGTACTGTTGTATGTTACACAAAGGCATAACTATGGTTAGGCAGACGATACAGTCTCCTCACTCTTCATACAAGGTGTATGTATTTCGTGTGGGGGGCGTGAGGGGGGGGGGAAGGGAAGAGTGACTTTTAAAACTGTAAAACATTCCATTTGTTCTTTGGGTGTTGAAGACTGGAGTATATAATTAGCATGTGGACATTTTTGCCCAGCTGGGTTTCCTGGACATAATGTCTATTCGTCCATTTCCAGTCCAAGTTTCCTGGACATAATGTCTATTCTTCCATTTCCAGTCCAAGTTTCTTGGACATAATGTCTATTCTTCCATTTCCAGTCCAAGTTTCTTGGACATGATTTTTTTTTTTTTTTACTATTTCTCAGCCCACGTTTCTTGGACATAATTTCCATTCTTACATTTTTTTGGCCATGTTTTTTTCGACATAAATTTCATTCTTACATTTTTAAGCCTATATTTTTTTCGACATAAATTTCATTCTTACATTTTTAGCCCATATTTTTTTCGACATAAGTTTCATTCTTACATTTTTCAGCCCATGTTTCTTTGACATAATTTATTCTTTCGTTTCTCAGCTCGGATTCTTGGATACAATTTCTATCCTTCCATTTCTCAGTAAATCCATTCTATCCTTCCATTTCTCAGTAAATCGACTTCCTATATTTCTTTCTTCCGGTACTTCATCTAAACTCATTTTATGCCTGATGTTCACTCTAAGATGATCTTACACAGCATCTTCTTGCCCTTTCTTGCATATATTTATATGTTGCATCGTCAGTTCAGATGTCCCTGACAAAGGCATGTTGCCCAAATATTAGATCGTTGCTGTTTGTGTTTCATTTCCTCTCTCTCTCTCTCTGAACCTTAAGTGCCCAGGGCACATGGGGCTTCCGCAAGGGTTTTCCACAAATGCCTGTCTTTCGCCTTTTTTTCTGCTCTTGCCCAGGTGAGCCCTCTATTGCTCAACATCCTTTCTGTTGTTCTTCTCCATGTCTCTTTTGGTCTACCCTTACTTCTGCTCCCCTGTGGTGTCCATCTTTCCAAGTACTAATCTTATTATCTTCTGCAGCGGCTTCCTGCCCAAGTTCTTCTCTTTCTCTTTCACATTATAAAGCTAAACCATCTTTCCCCGTCTTGTTCTTCGCTGGAACTGGAATATTTTACGGCTCTAGTACCGCCATTCTGTGATATCTCCAGGACACCAGAAACCCCCCCCCCCACCATATCTATGGCGTTATACAATCAATCACTGTTACACAAACTAACATAAATACTTATACAGTGATATAGTCTCTACGTGTACGTACACTTCCATGCATACCATCAGTCAGATTCATTCAAGATGTCGCACAGAAGACGCTCAGACTGGAAACTCACCCGTCACATGGAGCAAGTGCGTGGAAACCGCTTTCCTTTCATTTGGGTGGGACCTCAAACTTTGTAAAAATCAGATTTACTCATACGAACCTCATAGAAACAAATCGCACATAATGAAATTTAGTGCAATAGAATTTTGTGCCCGTATATATATATATATATATATTATAACAACAGGAAAAATAGAAGGAAGAAGATCAAGAGGAAGACCAAGAGAAATGATACTGGACAGTCTGACGGGATGGTGTGAGAGGAGATCACCAACTGAACTGATGGCCTGCATGAAGGATCGTGTACTCTGGAGAAGCATAATAGCCTACGCCAGTCGGCACGGCACATGATGATGATGATGATGATTGATATATATATATATCTGAGCCTTAAGTGCCCAGGGCACATGGGGCTTCCGCAAGGGTTTTCCACAAATGCCTGTCCTTTGCCTTTTTTTCTGCTCTTGCCCAAGTGAGCCTTCTATTGCTCAACATCCTTTCTGTTGTTCTTCTCCATGTCTCTTTTGGTCTACCCTTACTTCTGTTCCCCTGTGGTGTCCGTCTTAGTGCTATTTTTGGTAGTGAGTTGTCAGTCATTCTGAGCACATGCCCCAACCATCGCCAGCGTCTTTCCTCAGTAATTGCTGTCAGTGGCTTCATCGGCATTTCTGTCAACAAGATGTTATTTCTTATGGTGTTTGGCCAAAATATTCTTCTAATTCTTCGTAAACATTTAGTCTGGAAAGAATTCAGCTTGTTTTCTATGGTTGTGGTGATTTTCCAGCATTCACTTCCATAGAGTAGTACACTTAGAACATTACTCTTAAATATCCTGATTTTCATATTCGTGCTTAGTGTTTTGGAATTCTACAATATAAAAATCAATATTGTTAACGTTTCCAGCATAAAGAAACTGTTTAGATTGCCTGCAGATGATGCAGTCCTTCTAGCAGTAAATCCACAGAACATGCAGAAATTAATAGACATGATACACAAAACAAGTCAAGAATGGGGACATAATATCAATATTAAGAAGATCAAAGTAATGGTGTTCACCAGCAAAGACCAGAAGTCACAGGTGGATGTAGAAGTAAACATGGAGAGACTGGAACAAGTGACAGTCTACAGCTACCTAGGGCATATAGTAACAGAAGATGGGAGATGTGAGATGGAGATAAAGAAAAGAATAGGAATGACAAAACATACATTTAACACCATGAAGACAGCGCTGTTATCCAGAAATCTGCCCGTAAAAAACAAAACTGAGATTTTTAAAATGCTATATCTACTCTGTTTTACTATTCAGAGCAGAAACCAGGACTTTAAGCAAAAAAGATTGAGAGAAAGATTAATGCAGCAGAAATGAGTTGTACAGAAAACTAAATGATATAAAATGAAGACCTAGTAGAACAAATGCACAAGTTTTAGAACAGCTCCAAGTGCAGTGTGAACTTCTGAAGGGAATAAAGATCAAGAAAATAACAAACCAAAAAAAAAAACGTTAACAGACAAAACAAAATACTGAAGATCAAATTAGAAGGAAAGGTGGAAGGAAGAAGAGCAAGAGGAAGACAGAGATGTAGATGGGAAGATAACATACGAGAACGGACAGGACACACAGCCTGGCTAAGTGCACCATCAAGGCGAGAGAGGGAGGGAACTTCGTTCATGATGATGATGATGATGATGATATATTTGTTTCCGAAAAGAAGAGAAACAAATTATAGACCGACATTAAAATTACAAACGACATTGAATGCCCAGACGATGAGAAATTGGGAAAAATTACCTGTACTATGAATAATGTAACTCCTTTATTTACTTCCTTGTCAAGACAGGTGTGAAGTGGAGGTTGATAAGTGTCTTATCACATTTTATATAAATATTTAATTTGTGTTTTTGTTTAGCTTATCAAAACTGCTCAGCGGCTGAAAAAAAAAACATGGATTGAAGGAAGAGGGCGCTGTGATGTTGTTCCTGGCTGATCTTCAAGACACTTTGACCTAAATGTTTTTTTTTAGCTGAAATGGGTACCCGACTTCTTCTGAAGTTGGGGAAGGAAAGGCAGCCAGGCGTGATACTGACCATATCACCCTCTGGTATGCTGACAGGTCAAGGAAATTATGGGCACGAACATCCCTATGTGCCTCTAAGGCATGACAGGATTACTGTTACCTACCTGGAGTGAAGAACTAAGAATTTGTTTCCCTTCGGAACGTGCGTATTTGTAGTAGATTTCTTTACTTCATAGAACTAACACGTATGTTAACTATAGGAACTACACCGATCTATGCATGGTCCGTTATCCGTTATCCAGACAGCAATGTCGTCAAGGTATGCTCCCATCTTTGCCACTATCCAGCATGCCAAATGTCATATCTTCAGTATCCATCGATGTCATATCTTGTACCATATTTGATCACTATTTTCAACTGGAGCGAAACTCTCTCTCTCTCTCTCTCTCTCTCTCTCTCACACACACACACACACACATATACATAAACAGTTTAAATTTTTTACACCTGTTGCTAATTTATCTCCCTTTCCATCTTTTTTCTAACGTTTTCCTTTGTAAAACTACGCCATACTCCTTTTGTCAAACTCTGCTCGTGTATCATCTTAAGAACGAACGAAGAAAGAAAATATCATTGGAACTATTTCTGCATACGGAGCTATAGTGTGATACTACAAGGCTTCCCACATTTATTTATTTATGTACGCACAATAAACTCTTTGTTATTTCTTCACTAATATTCGTATAATGTTATAGAGCTTCTGTGATACCGGAATTTGATAACTGTATTTGTTATCTTTTTTTTCCCCTAAAACAGTTACGTTTGCTAAACATCAGCTAAATAATAGTTAAAATTCTATAG